>CAWUHX010000216.1:0-643529 GCA_963922205.1 Romanomermis culicivorax | reverse complement strand
AAGCAGTGGTATCAACGCAGAAAAAAGAAGAGGTTCTGTGCTAGATGCTAGATGTTAAATCTATTCCACAGTAAACTCAGTGTCAAAAGCTAGTTTGTACAATGCTTTTCAAATAATTTGTATATATAAATAATTTGTATATAGTTGTTACTGTGAAGTCTTCTACTCAAAACCTATTTAATTTTGTCTTTTGATCATTCCACTAAGCATTAATTGACGGCAAAGTGAAACAATCACAGCCAAAAACTCGTGCTGAAGTCAGTGTTTTTTATACTTTACAAATGAAACGGTCCCAGAGTACAAACGAAAATTTGGGCTTCGTTTGTACCGAACAAACTAAAATTTTTGGACAAAAAATGTTTTTGTTACTCAACAGCTGTCAGTATTCAGTATCAATGGACTTTGTAGGACTTATTTGTTATGCGTCTACATCGGAAAACGACAAACTAGCAGCTGTGGAATAATAATAAAAGCTTTTTGTGGAGTATTTCATTGGTGCATGTTATGTGCCTCATGATCAAGTGTTTTATGTGTCTGAATTTGTAGCCTTCCTATGTGTCTCGTCGAAATAGCCAACGTATTCATATTTCACAGCATGTTTGTTGCATTTTATAACAATGAATGCTCTTTTCAGCAATTTTTCGCAAATTTTGGAGTACAAACGGTTTTTGAGAGGTCGTTTGTACCAGTACAAATGGACCGAGTACAAAAACAAACACTGGCTGAAGTAGATGTATTTATTCAGATTTATACCTGAATAGATTTTGGTTTCCATGATTAACATTGACTAAAAATTCAGAGAATCTTTTGATAATCTAAGTGCTACAAATTTCAAAATTTGGTGCTTAACTTATTTCCTGAATCAACACGTCGAATGACAGCATGCAGCAATAAATGAAAATTGCCCCTTTCCCAAAAATCCGGTATCTGCCTATTTATTCGAAACTAAATTTGTATCATTTAACGAATTTCTATAGTATTATGAGCATTCAAAGTTTATTTGACTTCTCAACGATTCACTATACGTCAAAAATGACCGGGCTTTGCTGTAACGTTGGTAATCTAAGGAAAGTTACAGACAGTGCATGAAACTGCAATGTATGGCTGACTACACAAAAACAAAGCCTGACTAGCCACAAACTACTCAAAAAACAAAACCTGACTAGCTGCAATACAAAAATCAGAAGCGGGCAGTCAGTTGCATACCCTAGTTTTCAATAAAATTTATTATAAAAATCTTACTTATATGCCAGACAAATCGTCCTCAAACCGCTGCCAGCCATACTCTCGATCACATTCCTCGTTATCCATCGTTGTTGCTGTTCGGTTAATGAATCCACTAGTCCTTGTTTGTCGAGGAAAAATTTGCAACGCTTAAGCATAACTTCGGAAGCCCCTTTCGCAAAAACCCGGTATCCGCCTTGAGCATCTATCTTATTGACAACGGTTGACATGGATTTTCGAGCAGAATTGAACGTATAAACCTGTTGAAGTCGAACACAAACAAATAAATGTTCATCTAATGAATGAGTTAATGTGGAGCATAGTAAATAAGAAGAAACATTGGCTGGGATTGTAGGAACTTCCAATTTGCGACATTCATCGAGAATTGATGATGTTATGCGCCACAGAAAGAGGTATCCAAGTATTTTTGGATGCAAAGTGATCCGAAAACAAGACGACTTCTACTGTATGTTCCAAACAAAAATGTCGAAGAATAAGTATAATTATGCAAAAACTAAAAAATTGATTCAGAAAAATAGTCAATCCAAGCAACCAATTGTTAAGCTAGAATGACTATTTCCATGAATAAAATAATCCTCACGACAAGCAGAAAAAATTGGTTTCAGTTTCCTCAATTTCCTCAGCCTCTTATAAATAATTTTCATACAAAAAGTATGAAATGCGCTCGAAAATTTAAAAAGTTTGGGTGATCAGAAACTAATAAAACGTCTTTGATGATTACTAAAAATTCGCAATATGATGTACAAATAGTGGATTACAATGGAGAGAGGTCAAATCTCGAAATTTGCAATTCTGTAGTAATTGGTGTGAACTCACTACCCGTGTTCAGTGTTGAATAAGGCACTGTGATCATTATTCCAATATCTGAGACATTTCTATAAAATATAGAATACGAAATATGAAAAATTATCGTTACTCTGAGCTGCATGATTCCCCTAATTGAACAACATTTTTTATCATTTTTAACAAATAGACCTGCAGAGAGAAGCAGCTTAACAAGTATGGACGCAAAAAATTCAAAAATCAAATGGCAAACACTTGCAGTAATTTCTTGAATTTTATGACCGAATTGAATATATTAAGTGTTGATTTAGGCTGTTTGTTTCTTTCTCTAGCTCAACTCTAACTCAACTCAACTCTAACTTTTAAAACTCTAACTTATTTACTGACAATTTATCTCTTGATTACGTTTTAAGATGCAGAGAAAATACAAACGAATTAGTTTTTTAGAATAAGTTTGTGAATATCTCACTTTGACAAAAGTTTCTTCGGGATTTTCCTCCCTAACCGTTTGATAACTTTGTCCTAAGGCCACAACGAAACCTAACAAGGCGCATTCGGTTTTATTGCCGATTTGCTTCGGTTGACCGTTCGGTTCTTTAGGCGGTTGAACCTGAGATGTGTAACCGCTATTTATTGCTATCGACTTGACCAACAAGTCTTTAGTAGATAGCGGAACGGCCGCGTCGGACGGCACTTCTTTGAAATGAGTTTCTGGGAAAGAGAAAGAGAGAGAGAGGGGAATAAAATAAGAATCGACAAAAATGGACATTGGTGGAAGAAGATACCGGAATCAAAGCCGATCACTGATTAATGATGATTGTTTAGTGTGCATCCACATTTTTTACGAAAAAACGATCAAAAAGTATTCAGCAACCTTTCTGAATGACCCAAAAATTTTAAATGAAACTGTTATTAAAAAAATTTATTTTAAAAATCTGAATCCGTTCCATTTTGGGATGATTGAACAAATTTGGGAATAAATAAACGATGATTTTAAGTCAAGTCGAGTAGAATTTTGGATCTACTGATGCACAAACTAAGTTCAGTTAAATTTCAAAACTTTCAAACTGCTTTGTTGTTTAAATTCCCGCTTTTCGATTCACAAATTTAATTGCTTAGACTTTTTGAATCAGAAGCTGAGAGTTTGTATTTTGAAACTTATCAAACAGTTTCGTGATTTCTGATTTTGAGAGTTCTCAAAAATTCTGATTCCAATATGTTCTTGAAATCTGTACTGAATCCTCAAAACTAAAATTTGATTTTGGTCTCTATAGTGTGATTCGGAATCATGTATTTCAAAGAATATGTTCTCACCAGCTATGTAACTCTGGACAACCGTCATCGTGTTAGTGGTCAACGTGCCTGTTTTGTCAGAACAGATGGCTGTGGCGTTGCCCATGGTCTCGCAGGCGTACAAATGTCGTACAAGATTATGATCGCGCATCATTTTCTAGGAAAAATAGTTTGTTCTGACAAACTTTTGTGTAGTTTAGCTGTACAAGTAATATGGAGTTAGAGCCCGGATATACAGGCTTGATCATATACAAAACCATGAAACTTTCTACTCAATAACTTTTGTTCTATCGAAGAGATTTCGGAAAAAGTTCTCGATCAAAAAGAACGACATCGATATCATGATGCTATGCGAGTCTCGTTGCTTTCGATGGAATCATTCGAACTGAATGTATTTTTTTTTTAATTGAAAAAATTAGAGTTGATTTTGAATGTTTTTTTGATTTACTTCATAATTTAGATAATTAGAATCTTCTGGCAAATGTAATGCAAAAATTCCACATTGAGATACGTAGATAAAACGGAAGTTATTTTTTCGGGGATGTTTTTCAACTAAATCTATCTATTTCACAACAAGATAGTGTCGAAAAATGTGCTGTGGGAAGCCGTCAAATCAAATACACTGTTGAACAAGAAATTGTATTCATATCGAGATTCTATAAATTCCAATTCTAATTTTGATTCAATAACCTATTATCAATTACCTAATTTAAATCTAAATTATTAATCATCTGAATTATGTGAATTATTAATCTCGTTCACTTTTAATGCTAATCTAGATATTGGAAAGGATATGGCCATCCTGACGGACTATGGACAACATACGTTATGAACACTTGTATATGGAACCACATTGACATGTTTATCTTCTTCTGTACTCGTCGCATGTAATTGACCTGACATAGTAGACATGACCCGGCGTGTGTGTTTAGGTCGATGAATAAGGCACCTTTAGACGTTATGTTTCTTTAGGAAGGGGTTATCATCATTTGGTGATCTTCCAACTTACGTTTTTCTTTTAGTCTGAGCTTTATATGAACCCCGTTGCCTTGGCTGCGCAGGAGTTGCTGACCAATCGACGTGCCAGAACTGGGCTAGAGTAGCTATACTTCAGCATCACTTGACTGACTGGGCTGGAATAGCTGTCCGAGGTTTAACGTCTACAGTGATTCTATTTATGAGGCTTTTTTGCATCCTCTAGGGAACTTTCGCCACGCACCAAACTCTTAGGTGGAACTGCAATTATTTGTTTTCGTATTCTCATCTATCTGATTGTATCTAGATGGGGGTTAATACCAAGAAAGTCCTGTAGTACAGAACAAAGAATATACCAGATCTTGCTTTGAGAAAATACAATAAATATGATAATTAATAATAAAGTTGATTAAAAAGGATTGATGGCAGAATGATATAGTTGAAGTATGAAATTTATAACAGAAAACTTTAGTCTGTTTTTTGTGAAATGCTTCTAAATAATGAAGGTGGAAAGCAAGTATTATTTCAGATTTCCTCGATTTTCTGATAAACAATATATCATATAAGACTGGAAATTTGTGGGCATACTGATCAAACCTTCAACAATTTTTAGAGTGAAAAATTTTACAGCAAGAGCCTTATGTAAACGATTTTGACGACACTAATGATTTTTGTCACTTTTCTATTTGGAAGCATTTTATAAAAAACAGATATAGAGCTGTTTAAGATCGGCATCTTCAGACCACTTTATGTTATGGTAAGGTTGCCGAGTCTGCCAGGACATTCTGTGATAATGAATTTTCAAATTTATGCACTTCCTTGTCACCTGGCTGACTGATAATCTTTTAATTGAGCTATTTAAAAATAGTACATGCACTTGCGAACGGGCTATACCTCTGTCACCCGCCTAAGGGTCTCACAATAACCAATTAAATGTTCCTACTTTCACGGAGTAAGCCAAGGCTAATGTGACGGCCAAAGGCAGACCTTCCGGAACAGCAATGACTAAAACTGTGATGCCGATGATCACGAAGCCGACCCATTCGTGAACGTCGTCAATCGAAAATGCTTCCCCATTGATGCCGTATTTTGTTATGCACGATCGAATCAGTAGAGCCAAAACTGTCAATACGGCGATAACCGTGCCTAAAAGGGAAGTTATACCACGGATAGATAAAAACCTGACTGACAGAAGTAATAGCAATTGAACTAATCCACCGGTTCAGTAGTTCAGTAGTCGAAAGTTAGGCGGCAAACTGTTCAATAGATTAGACTTTTAGAGGACGCGTAACTTTTTTGTTGCTCTTCAAGGTCAAAAAATAGCTTTAAATTCATTCTTAAAAAATTAATTGAAGCTAAATAAACATAGGAGACAAAACTGATCAATTTTTATTGTGAAAATCCGCATCTAAGACACCTATAAGTTGGAGCAATGACTACGGAAATAACCGCTGAACTACTATACTGCATTTTTGAGTGAACGTTGCAGCGAGTTCGCAGCACAACTTCAAAAAGACGGAAGACTGATCTCCCCTATTCAGAAAATTTTTCTTTCATTATGCAGCTTTCTTGATGATGATTGCTCAACGATTTTAAATATGTTTTTTGCGTATAATTATTTTGCTTCTGCTACACAATTTGATCATTTTTGCAAAGGTAATTCCTGATGTAGAAAACATGAGTTTGAAAGCATTCGTGGTTTATTGGTATGTTTTCGGCAGTAGAAAATTTATAAATTTGTCCTTACATGCACAGCATAGAAATTCTGCTAGGGGTCAGCCAGGACAGGGGATAGGATAGAAATTTTTTGTTTCTTGATAATAAAAATAGGTATTCTAATATCCTAGCATTATATTCTTTCATTTAAACTCTGTTTTTCTTGAAATGCTTCTAAATAATGAAAGTGGAAAGCAAGTAGTATTTCAGAATTTTACGATTTTCTGATTAACAGTATATCGTATAGGACTGGAAATTTGTGAGCATACTGGCCTAACCTGTAACAATTTTTCGAGTGAAAAATTTTACGGTAAGAGATCAACATAAACGATTTTGACGACAGTACTGATTTGTGTCACTTTTCTATTTGGAAGCATTTTGTCAAAAAACAGACTATATATTAGTAAAATATGAGGAAGTATTCGCTTAGTTAGAAATTTTTAAAGTTTTTATGCTTCTCCCTTGATATCAAGTATTATTTGTTCTGAAAAATTATTATCATTGTCATTTTTATGACATATTTTCATATTTCTCATTTTCCTTCATCATCTTCCGTATCAATGCTCGGTAGTCGAATCTGCCGGGGATTAGCAAGAATCTGCTGAGGGTCAATCAAAATCTACTTGAGGTCCAAACATCCCCATATGTATGAATGCTTGTGCCAAAATTCAATTATACCAAAATTACAGTGTTATGCATAATGAGCTGATGTACTCAGAAGCACAATAGCTTAATAAACGGTACTTTTATTTTCCTTATTTTTGACTTATTGAAGACCATATGGTTGCTCTTTAAGCTGAAAATGTTTGGAGTTCGGCTCGAACTTACTTGTGTTATTGTAGACCAAAATGAATTAAATTTCGACAGGTAAATCATTTAATTTCCCAGTTCTTCTGATTATAAAAAAGTTAACAAGCATTTGTTTGTCGTGAATACGACATATAAATGTAGCGTTACATCTACTCTATCATTAAAAAAAATCGAACAAAATATTACACAAATTGACAGAAGTATATGAAAATACAAAATCAGCCATTTTTGCAGTTTTATTTCGCAATTTCACATGCTCGTAACATTGTGAAAAATGATTTTTTGTCTATAATGATTGTTATCATGGTAATCAGCGTCAAAAACTGAACAAGATGTGTAAAATTTAGGGCAACTTTTTTTGCGTTTCGCGCTGGGGTGATTCTTACTGACATTGACTCTTAAGGCTGCATTTGGCGAAACTGAAACGCTGCAACAACCGTTTCAAAATAAATGGAGTATATAAACGACTACTGAACCGCTAGAAAGTAGATTTGAAACCGAAAAACATTGAATCAATCAATGAATAATTCCTTGGACATACCTGCATAGCCGATCTGTGTCGCCAAATGGGTCAGTTTGGCCTGCAGCACTGATCGTTCTTTTTTGTGAGCTTCGTCGTCGTCTTCATCCTCTTCGTCCTGTTTGGATTTTTTGCTGTCGTTCGTCTCCACTGTGATGCCTAAGGATATACAAAAAATCGCTTTTGCGAGGAGCATAACCAGGGTCGCCAATTTTTGTAACAACTGCAACAACAACTTCCCAATATCTCGTGATGAGACGTTTAGTAGGGATCAAAATTGTATATTATGTGCTTCTTTTTTCTCCCAGATAAAAATCCAGCCTGATTAATCAAGCAGCAGCAAGCTTAAAAAGTCTTCGTACTTCCTGATACGATCACAGTGTTTACAAATGTAGCAATATTCTGGTTTTTTACATGCTTCTAAAACGAAACAGATGTTTACTGACCTAAAACTTGTTTACACAAAACTTTTACTGTATAGTTTTCGCTCAAAAAATTTATGAGTTATTTGAGTGGTCCAAAAAATTCTGTTTCAGGCGATCTGCGATTTTGCAAAAAATAACGAAAATACGAAAGAGTAACTTGCTTTCATTGTAAAAAACTAGACAAATTCTGCAGAACGCTCATAATCCGTTTAACCCCTTAGCAATCGGTCTCGTTGTTTAAATAAAACGTTGATCATCGTTTGAAGTCAGGTTTGATAATGTTTATCTACAGTAAAGTAGTATGCGTTGATTTTGACGATCGCAGGAGATCTCTTTGGATAAACAACAAAAAGCATTTACATACCAATAATTCAAGAAAATCAGTTCTAAAAAAATTATCCATTGTTTCTCTGGAATGGGTTTGAGAAACAATAGTGATTATTGTTGACACTTCCTATGTTGTGGAAAAAATGGCCTGCTGACGTCCTTGTGAACACTTTTTGCAGTAAAATAATTTGTTATCCTTAGAAGTCGTCAATGGAGCATTTACTAGACAGCCAATGTTTTATTATAAGAAAAATCTTTACTCTTAGACTATCTCCATGGATTCGGAAGAAAACGATGACGCACTGCATTCTAATCTATTTTTATGCAAATGAGATATAATTTGCCTCCATTTATCAGCATTAGTTTCCTCATAATTCATTTTGTTTTTTCATGTTATCGGCTCTCGTTATCGTAAGTGCTGATTTTCCTAACCCACTCATAGTTCCGGACTTTCATTTTCCTGCCTTACCCCCGTCGTTGGCCGCAGCCACTGCAACGTTCCCATTTTCGACTTTATTCTTTTTGGCAGCCGCTGCTTCTCTCATCGATTCTCGCCGTTTTTCTTGAATTTTCGTCGCCCCGAGCAACTTCATAATGATACCCGTCTGCGAATTGATGCCCACGGCCGTAATCACGATCTTGCCGCTACCTTCCATCACGTGAGTGCCTGAAAAGCTTTTCGGTGGTGGGAAAAAACGTACAATATGTAAGCCATTTCTTGTGTTCAAAAAAAACTCGCACAAAAATAAATGAATTGAAAATGCAAAAAATTGTGCACCTTACACTTTATTAAAAACCTTGTAAAGTGTGCGGTAAAACAGAAGAAATTACCCGACAAAACGTATGGATCCGAATCTGGTCCTTTTTTCACTAAATCCGTTTCACCGGTTAACGACGCTTCGTCCAATTTAAGATCGTTCGACTGGAGCACTACCCCATCCGCTGGTATAAGATCGCCATATTTCACTTGGCATATATCACCGACTACTAATTCTGATACTGAAAATGAAATATAGGAATATTTATGTGCTTATTTCATTGATAAATTCAAAATATATGGAGAAAGATCTAATCTTAAACGATGGAAAACTCGGGATCCCATTACAGTAATACATATCTGCTACAGTAACATCTACCTAGAAATAGTCAAGCTGAATATGACGAATGGTTAAGAAACAAACTTAAATGAAAAAAACCGACAAATAGATTCATTTGCACAGTATCACCACCTCCCGATTTCGACGGCTGTTACTTTAAATAGCTATACTACTGTTATAGCCTGTTTTTGTTAAAATGTCTCAAGACAAAAATTATTACCGACGCCATCTACAGTTAATACAAGATGACCAAAATCCATTTGTTTCGCATTTCATCGGCTCATCGATAGTATAAAACGATGTATCAGGGAAGTGAATTAGCAATATAAGCACAAAAGTGCAGATTCGTGGAGAGATTTGTGTTCAACACAGTATCTCTTTGTTCGCTTGTGTACTTATATTTTATAAGCGGCCTGGAAAATATTTTTTCAATGCCTGTGAATTGGAAAAGTAGGAAATGCAAGCACTGTCCTCAAGGTTATTTACACAGATTTTACTGTATAACTTTTTAGTCGAAAATTATCAAAGGGGTAGTTGAGCATACTCAAAACTTTCAGTTTCAACGTGTGTTTCAGAATGGTAAAAAAGTGGAATGTTACTTGCTTTTTAATTTAATGTTTAGAATAGGTCGAAGAAGTATAAACGAAAATAAAACCTGAAATCAGGTCGAAAAAAAACATTTTTACCCAGAATTTGTACAGTGCGTGAATAACGTATTGTAGAAAACTTTTGTTCTTGCGCAATGCTGGACTGCAAACCCCGGAACTGCTTCTCTTTACTGTAGTTGTTGCCCGCAGTGACCATAACGACCACCACGACGGCTATGAAAATGGCGGCGCCTTCGATCCATTCAGCTTTTGCGTCGCTGTTATCGACAGGCGATGACACGTCTGTTAAATGAGAGATAAAGGTGGTGTGCCAAATAAATGCGGCAATCCTGGAAAGTATAGGGTCCCTATGAACGGCGGAATTCGCCAGCGGTTGCGGATGCCAGAATCCACATTTTCGGCGGATTTTGGTGTCTCAAAGGCACGCCAAACTAGGCTTAGGTTTAGGCTTAGACCTGGGCCCAGGCTAACGCTTATGAAATTCGCAATAAATCCACCAAAAAAGCTGATTCCGCAATCTGCATTTTAGTCGCAAAAATGGCGAATTCCGCATCCGTCATCCACAACCGCTGTTTAGACGCAATCCACCACTTGCATCCGCGGCCGGAGTCCGCTGTTTGGATGGACCCAATAACATATGTGGCATGGTGCTTGCGAAGATTTAGGAGTAAAGAGAAAAGGAAAGGTATTTACCAATTCGGTAGGATATATTTACTCATGATTCGATACTTTGACTTCACAGATTGCATCAATGAATATTACTGAGCTAATAGATCAGTTGATTAAACTCTTTAGCGATAATCTGAAAACATTGCCAGAAAACCTGTGGTTGCATACAAAATCTAGTGGATCAGAAGTTATGCGTACTGTTGCGGCCCTCTGCATGAGTTTTCTTGAATCTAAGGACATTCTCGATGAAGTTCAAATTTAGTTATTCTTTAATTGTTTCGTTAAAGTTTTTGATTATTTTTCAATTTAGATGAGGTCATTTTTCAATTAGGTCATTTTCCAATTTAGAAGCACTTTATAAAAAGCAGACCATAAACACCTGGGCACCTACAATTTTGCCACACCAGTGACTTGAGTAAATAAACTATCAGAAAAAAATACCTATCAGACGATTATAGTCTGTCTTTTAATGTTATAATAATGAAGTGGAAAGCAAGTGACATTTCACATTTTCACGATTTTCTGCTAAACCATATGTCTCATAGGACTGGAAATGAGCAAACCCAACCCACCTCCAACAGGATTACATATTCTACGTAAAAGCTTTGTGTAAACGGTTTTGACGACAGTAAATTTTCAATTTACCAAGATCTTATTTTTTGAGCAGTTTTCAATTATTTCATCTCATTCCATTTCAGAAACAAACACTTAAAGATGTATCGACAGACTAGAGAAAGCCCGCTACAAATATTGCGATAGCTATTACGGAAAAATGTTTACGGAATGAAGGTATAGGTGAACTATAGATTGTTTTTTATAAAACGCTTCTAAACTGAAAAATGACAAAAATCAATACTGCTGTCAAAATCGCTTACAGAGAACTTCGGCAAAACCTGTTAGAGGCTGATTGGCTATGCCCACAAATTTCCAGTCATGTGTGACTCATGGTTCAACAGAAAGTCCTAGATACACCTAATAGTATCTGCTCTCCAATTTCAGGATTTAGAAGAATACTAAGAAAAACTAACTATATACTCCGTTTTTCCAACTGAGCCTTGAGAAAAAAGGTGCACATGCAAATAATAAACGACCTACGTACGCGGCCGCCTTGTTTCTCAGATCGACTGTAACAATCAGGACTATGACTCGGAAAAAGAAAGCGTTGACTCATGATACGTGGTCATCGACTGCGTCCAGATTTCTGTTGATTTTTTTCGTTTCGAGACTTATTTGAAGACGAATATACTATTGAGCAGATTAAACTGATATTTATGTAATCGACTCTGATTCCTGTAATGTATGTTTTTTGAAAGCAATCTTGCGTACTTCGTACAAAAATGGCCGTCTTGACGTGTGATGTTCCGATTGAATATTTTTTGTATTCATTGTCGATATCACTCAAATTGCCCTTTTAGAGAAGAGCTTTTGACTTTTATACGATTACATTGCGGTCTAGCAGTTCAAAAGCATTAAAAATTTTAATAAAAATGTCGACCAAGACTCATAACGAAGCTTTAGAAGGTCAATTATTTACGTGTATGCTCTGCCTGATTAACATGAATTCCGAACGATCGTTAATCCGTCAGCTGACGATTTAAAGTATCGATCAGATTGCATAACTAACTGAAAAATGAACGCGATTGGCATGAAATGATTCAAAAATGGATACAGGAAACGAAATTTAGTGTTGTGGAGTTTAATTCGAGAATTGCTGTAGATGCTGCGAATTGTGCTTTCTATGTGTGCAGTCGTATAGTTTTAAGGTGTTTTTGGAGTCATTCAAAACCTATGAAATTCAAGCACGGCCATGTCGATATGAAAAAAAGGCGATAAGATCTGCAATTTAGAAAAGTAATAGGGAAATTCCTTATTTTATTAAGCGTCGAATATAAGCAATCAATATTTCACTGTTGAAAAATCGTTGGCGTACCGGACAGACTATCCCACAGAAGAAACCACCAGTTTTTATGAATTTTGGCCCCATCTAAGAACGTGATACATACAAGCTTACCGTTGTTATGGCTTTTAGGATAAAACGATAAACCTAAAGAAACTACGGCGGCTGCTATCAATATGATCAAGGTCGTGTCTTTCATAGCTTCAATAATCAAAGCGAAAAAGGTTTTCGGTGGTTTGGGAGGTATAACATTTTGACCGAAATATCTTCGCCTAAAATCAATTTGTTCCAAGGATTCGTTCAAACCTTAAATAGCAAACATTTGAAACGAATAAAGTGCAGTGATCTTATTAAGTCAGCATTCTAAACTAATTGAATGTATCTGCATTTTTTGGAATACTACGTCGTTGGAGAAGATGATATGGAACCACTATTTCATTGATGCTTCTTTACTATAGTTTATTTTATTTCAAATAAGCTCTGCGATGCAAAATATTGTGGCATGTATAACTGAGAAAAAGCCAGGAAATCATGATTTCATCATGTAACATTTTTCATACCGGAAAAGACTTCCAATACTCTGGTTACCCCACATCACCCCCGCACGTGTATCTTTCCAACTGCACTGAGCCTTAACAGATGAGGAAAAATCTGAAATTCAAAAATAAGATTGACTTGAAACATTGCCACACAAATATGACATTTTCATTCAAAAGGAGCTACACGTATACTTTTTGTTCAATGTGACATACAGTGCAGAGGTTGATCAAGAAGGACTATAATACATTAAGATTTCATGGCATAGAGCAGAGCAAGTTTTCCCATCACATTACCAAAGATAGAGATAAGTAATTAGCGAATAGTGTTTCATATGCGGGTGCCTGATACAATTTTGTTTCATGTAGAATCAAACATGCATCCATTTAGAGACATAAGTTTGGCGATGATAATTGTGTCAAAGTAGCATGTGCATGGCTGAATCAAAAACTTTTTAAAGGAATTTTCGTATACTTTATCCTTTTGCCCTGTTTGCAGGTAGTCCGCAATGACTGTAACCAGGGCACATCTCTACTGAAGGTTTAACCTCGAGCTCAAAGATAATTTAGAACAAAAAAGCAACAACCTTCGTTTCAGAAGTTGCACTAACATGTCAATAATATCAAGTGTTTGCTATAATCTCGATGTCTTCAGGATTATCCCCATCTCGAGCTGTTGGGTTGCACTATTTTCTTAAATTTTTTTATTTCTAGACTCCAATTCCTGAACCTGGGCTTATACCTTAGTACTAGCTAATCTTAAGCCTGGTGTGAGGATTCTTAGTTTTGCAAGAAAATAATCTTGTCATTGTGATTAGCTGAAACTGAGGATTAGTGCATAACACTTTGAAAATCTTATGACCTGGGTACCTAGTTTTCACACAGTACTCATGTTACCCAGGTATTTTGCATACTCAATCTGAGTACTATAATACCCAGGTACCCAAAATACCTGGGTACTCAGTACGAAACACCGCTGTGGATCAGCAACTTAATACAGACGTTCAGATTATTCACAGATTGGATTAGTGCAACTAATTCATAGGTTTTTATAGTGCTTAATGACGCCTTTTCAATCACTGGCGTAAGTCGAAAAAAACAAAATGACTATAAAATACCGATCGCTCACTGTTTTTCAGCTAGACTTAAAGGCATGTATTCGGATCACTCCGTACTCACAATGCTAATGCTATATTGCTATTGGTTTAGCATTTCTCCACATTTGAGTGAAATAAACCATTAGCTTGCATATAGTTCTCATCCAGAAAAATTTTTCTGTGGTTGATACAATGTTATGGAGAGACAAAATGCACGAAGCTGCAGAATACGTTTTCCCACGGACATGAAAAATCTTTTAATGAGAAAGAATAAAAATCCAATATTACAAAGGTGGATTTTTCAAACTTTAACTCAAGTTCTCAAAAATATAGTTCAATCCTTTTTCTAGCTTTCCAACTATCCAAGCAAGTATATTCTTCTTTTGTCTGCCCATCGGGGCATTTTTTAATAAACTAGTAACAATAAATTATCTTGTGAAATGGAACTGAACATTATAGTAGCGCCCTAATCGATTGATTATTGATGGAACCTCAAAAATGCTCTCACGACATAGTTATACAGTTTTGTACACTTTGATAATTAGCAGTTTGAAAACATCTAAACTCGAATTTCAAAGAAGTACTGGTCATTTTAAGGATCTGGAGACGAAGAAGCACTGTTGGTTTCCAGTTGAAAGATGAGTGAGGAACAAGACCAGTAAAAATATTGGTATTTTCACGTAAGATTGAGTAGAGATATTACAATGTCGTAGCTCATCAGAAATTTTGACTATTCAATTTGATGTGGATTTGGATTATGTCCGAATTTATGTTGTTTCTGAGATCAAGCTTCTACTGTAGACGAATTTATGCAGATTTTGTGTGTAAATGAGTCTCCCTGTGGAAAATGACTGCGTGTGTCCGCATCATTGACGTCGATGTCTATTTTTCTCCAAGAAGGTGTTGTAGCAGTGTTACAAAAAGTTTCCTACGTGAAAATCGGGCTATTGAAAAAAGCAAATCTGGCTAAGTTTCCGACTCCGGTTATTCCTCACCGTCTGTGGGCGACGTTCTGAGCACTTGGCACAGCTGTTCGCCGCTGCCATATTTGAGCTTCAACTGTTCTGCGGCTTCCTTTCCTCTGGATTGCATCAAAAGAGCCAAATCTTCGGCTGTACAATTGAACTTTTCACCCGCCGATGCGCTCATTATTTAGCCTTGCTGCCGAAAAGCAGAAAAATTTTTAAAGTAAACTAATTCGTCCATTCGTAATCAGTCGGATAGAAAAATACTCACTATTAATTTATTAGTAGATGGATGACGTCATGATAGCTTTTTACACAAATAGTTGATTAATTAGGCATTCAGCTAAGAGTGTAGCTACTGCACGAGCTACAACCTAAATTTTAGGAATAGCCTCAACGGAGAAGATCAATATTGCTTCACTCTATATAAACTAAAAGTAAAGAAAAAGCTGGTACTGTTAGAGTTTTTTCCCAAGCAAAGAGTGAAATAGGAAGAGGATGATGAGGTTAAAAGGAAAAATTTAAGCTTTCTGCTACATCTAACTCAATTATAGTCACATGCCGCAGAAATCAAGAAGAAGCAACTGGCATATTTAGAGAATAACATTATACACACCCGGTCGGCATCACACAGTATTATTGGTTATGGACTCAATACATAAATCGAATTTTTTTCCGAGGAAAGTGAAGAGAGATGCTGTATAAGAAATAGCTGAAACACGATAGACTAAAGGAAAAACCGTAAGTTTTTTACTTTTAGTTCCATCTTATTATGTTATATAGAAAAAGAATCAAATGTAAAAGCTACCGCGCCTGCTCGCTTTTTTAGTTGGAGAATTTGGATACGGGGAAAATCAGAGTGGATAGTTAGTTATCCGACTTCCTGAGTAGTTTGCAGGGAACCTCCTAACGCATATTTAATTTGTAAAACTTCTATACATGTAGGAGTACGGAGAGAATATGCGTAAGATCAGATCAAGCATACATAGAGTGGAAAATATCGAATGACAAAATAATGAACGAAAAATCTTCTGAGCTCATGATGAACATTACATTGTAGAACTGATTATGTGAAGAAATTTCTCACCAGAGATATCAAGCCAAGTGTGAAATCGCATAACATGCTATGCACGTTATCTGGCGAATGAAACTCCTCAGAATAAAGTAAAGAACAGGATACTAAGTTTGGTTGATGATCAAATGCCCACTGTTTTCCATACCAAGCTCGTATTCAACGCCCATAAAGTTAGGAGCATGCTTTCTGCGCAAATATCAAATCAAGTTGATCTGTGTACACGTGTGTTTGAATTATACGTTTCATAATGAACAACCCGATTCGTCACATTTCGGGGTACCAACGCAGTATATTAGAATAGAAGTTCACATTTTTCAGGCAGTGACTTACGGTAAAGTTTCTCCAAGCAGCTTAAACTTCAAATGAACTTTTGGTGGGTTGACACTTCTCAAATTACAATAAAAATTCTTACATCTTCCAAAAATTTCGAACAAAAATAAAAGTCATGTCTTTAGAATTGGTAAGAAACAGACAAAAGATCTTTCTAGATTCCAGCTGGTCAAGAAAGCTCAAGAGCTGGAAAAATATCATAATTTACGTCAACCTGCCCAGTGCATGTAGTGCAAAGCTGGTAACATTTTCAAAATCGTTTTTGACTTCTGACGGAAGCTAGCTGGGTATGCAAAAATCGAAACATATAAGACACGTGTATGTTTGAAAACGGCTTTAATTTCGTTCCTGCAACTTTTGCAGCCTTTGAATAGAAAAAACAAATAAAGTATTACGCAAATTCGAAGCTTAGTAATGTAGCAACCTTGGTCCATCGATTAAAGAACACCTCATTCCGCCTGAAAGCATTCTAAATATAGTATTCTGAAGCTGAAATATCGCTCGAGACAGTGCATGCGTCACACGGTCTGCCTGCAGCGATCTGTGGAAATGATTTATAAAATAAATATTACCGTTTGATCGGTATTATGTCATCAAAAATGCCTGCATAAATATTCCCATCGCAGCTTATAGCCGGACCATGCATTCATTTCAAATTCAAAGAATCATCGGCTAGTTACCGTCATATATAGCATTTTCTGCGAGCAGTGTTTTTACTGCATCGACTTGACGTTCAATACTTCCGTATTTTTTCATTTTTCCACATCTACTGAAATAGTCTATTTTTTGTGAATGAGATTTGGATCGCAAAAAGATAGTTTTCAGCAGAGAAAAACTATCTGATAACGCGGTCGCCATTTTTTAAGCTGACTGCAGCAGACAGGAATACAACATAATTATAAAAAAGGCGTCCCTACGCATTGCAGGTTTTTCCTACATGGAGGCATTTCTTTATGTTCAGAGTGTCATTTCAGAATAGATAGACTATACAATGTGTAGAGGCTGAAAATTTCGGCTTGATCTATTCTGACCAAAGAAATATTTAGAAAATAGTAGACAGCTCACCTCTTGCTACAATTCAAGAAAGCTACAGTGATGAGCAAAACCGAATCATTGAAGTACTGAAAATTTTGGTTTCGTGTGGGGCGGCTTCATCCAAGAGACTTGAGCTCCAGCTGAGCTGCTGCTCAAGACGCAATGTCTGAGATGATTTAGCTTTGTTGTGATAGGTTAAAATAAAACCGTACCGAAAAAAATTCATGAGGTATTTTTCGAAGCGGAAAACGAATCTGACATTCATTTTGTATGAAAACGTGGGTTCGATGTGCTACAATAATCAGAAAATCAGAATTTTACTATGTTTTCTAATTATTGGTGCATTTTCCTTCATTGTTGTGCAAATACGTTAACTTCATGAATTTTTGTCCAATAGTAGTCAGATGAGTTAGAAACAGTTTACACTAAAATTATCGGCCCTGTTTCTATCGTTGACTCTGGATGGATCACTAAAGTTGACTTTTTTTAGAGGAAAAAACGATAATTTTTTTCAGAAAAGCGCGTGACAGCATGCCAATCCTGCGAAGCAACAAAAAAAGATTTTTACTGGGTGCACTCCCAAGGTGGCATATTACGTCAAAAATTGGGGAAAAATCGATACCATTAGGTATTCAAAAATTGAAAAAAAAACTGTAGTTATTACAGGGTTCCTCATGACAAAATCGTATTCTTTTTGACATTTCAAACCATATCGTACAGCGAGAAACGGTATTGGAGTACGGTAGTAAGCTATGAGAAAGTTAAGATCATTACGCGAAGTGCTGACCAATACGGAATGAACTTCCCTGCAACAGGGTGTCCCTAAATGGAAGCAAACAAAATTTCGATAAGGTGGTCTTTACAAACCACAAGAGACATTCGAAAGACGTATATTATTTAATTTCTTTTGGTGAAAACAGCTGTGTCATTAATTTTGCATGAAAATGATTTTTATGCTTCAGTACATTGATGTGAAGTTCCAGAATTTCTTGAAAAATGATGACTTCTGACTGCATTTCTCACTTTCGCTATAGCCAAACGAATATTTGACGGTTTTTCACAATTCTTTGTCCGGGATTACGCAAACTTGACGTTCTTTATTTTGCACGATTGGAGTCTACTAGTTGTTACCTATTGGGTCTGCAGTAATTGATCAAATCACAAGATTGCAAATTTTAGTGCAAAATTTTCCATTTTTCTGGTTGTAGCTTTCCATGCCCTAGGAAGTTATTCCTCATCCATAGGTCAAAACCTTGTTATGCAGTAACCTACACACGGAATGAATTATCTGCTTATTGGGATAAAGGCTGGGGCGCACATGAAACGTAAAATTCAAAATTTTCAGTCAGAAATCATAGCATTTCTTGGGTCAATTTTTTATAGAAAGCCATTGCTTACCGTACCACATAATACCATCTTTCCACCAGCATTCGCAAAGGGATAAAAAGAACCAGCATGATTTTCTGCAAAATACGGCTAGTGCAACATTCAAAAATGATTTTTAAATTTTCTAAATGCACGCAAGTGCCTTTATCTCGACGCTCTAACTTTTATTATGTTTACTTTAGGGATTCCTTAGCCGATATAAGATGAGTTACTTTTGCAATATTTTGATTTGATCAATTACTGCACACGCAATAGGCAACAACCAGTAGACATCAATCGTGCAAAGTAAAGAATATCACGTTTAAATTGGGACAAGCCGTCAAATATTCGCCTAGAAATAGCGATTGTGGTAAAGCAAAAAATCAGTTCCATGCGAAATTGTTGACACAGGTATTTTCAGAAATAAAAAAATGTCTTTTGTGATTTGTCTCACAGGATTGGCGTGTTGACATACCCTTTTCTGAAAAAATTATTATTTTTCCATCTGAAAGGGTCGACTTTAATTATCCGTCCAAAGCCAACACTAAACATAGAGCAGATGAATTTTAAAGTAAACTGTTGCTGACTTATCTGAATTGTACTACTGAACAAAACTTCATGAAGTGATTGTATTTTCGCATAAAAATATGAAAAAAATGTAACAAAAATCACAAAAAATCATAATATTCTGATCAACACTTCACCGTGGTACACCAAATTATTTCCGTCGTAAGGTTCCTGGGTGGCACCGGCGCTGTCCCACAACTGGTCAACGTCAAGGTAGGTGTGGTCATTCCGACCACGGCTCAACTAAAGCCGCCGGGTTCAGAACCCGTTAATTTTACTAGAACATCAAGCCTACGGGTGAAACGCTGTATGTTACCACACAACATCCCTCCCCTTGGAGCAACAGGGAGACCCTTAATACGGTCACCGGTGTTGAAGGGCATAGTGGATGGCACCGGAGCTGTCCCAAGGGACGTTATATGGTAAAATACAACACCCGCATATCTATTTTTGAGGTATAGTTTTGCTTTGATTTATCACAAACAGAAGCTAAATTCTCTCCGACATTGTGTCTTAAGCTGTAGCTTAACTCTATACGTTATGCCATTAAGGTGCAGCTCGGCTGCAGCTTAACTTATAACACAAAATATATCCAGAAAGTTAAGTTACAGCTCAGCTGGAATTTAAGTCTTTATGAAACCGGCCCATGGTTTTTGTTTGTAGAAACAAACACTGTTAGTTTGCTGATGCAAAATTGATCAACTGAAAATACGACTAATCAGCTATGTTTTGCTCATCATTTTATTCGGTTCCTTCGATCATTTGAATCCGTACATTCTATCAATGTGTTTTCATTTCGATTGCGGACCATTTTCGACATTACGAGAAAAAGTTGAGTTTTTAGGCAATTTATATCATTTAATCTCTGCGTGCATCAGTTTATTGTTATCGATTTTTCTTCTTGTCTGATAATCTCAATGTTATATCGAAACGGCATCGATAGAAATGTTTTAGGTATTGACTTCGTGCAAAATTACGCCAAGGAGGACAAGTAAACCACAATGAAAATCTGTAGCTAGAATGTCGTTTTTTGGTCATAATCTGAGCAATGCGTCTCAAATGAATTTTCTAACTCCTATATAAGGTTAAATGTGTTACTCGAAGACTAAAAACAAAAACAGCTTTTCAAGTGTTCACACAGAAATCGACAGAAAATTGGAATCACATACACCCATGTCAGCAAGTACGATTCCAATGCGCGAAAAATTCACAATCATTGATCACTGTTGAAGAAACAGATTAATAATTAACGCGATATAAGAAGAGTCGGAAGACAAAGTCAGTAATTTCATTGTCCGGATATGAAGACATCCTTTGGGACACGATGACGATGGTCATTGATATAGCATACATTAATATCACAATAAATCCATAGGTTTTCCAACTGGGATAGAATAAACAAGAAAACCTGTTAATCGGATCTTTAATATCCACGTTTGTTTACTGTGAAAAAACTATAATCTTTAACAAACCTATTATTCGCGCTTTTTCTTTATGAAACGGATCATTTTTTCACATCCAAATACTACATTATCGACGCCAATTGCCAAGAGCCTAATACCCTGTTTCGAGACATCATTAATCCGCAAACCTACTCCAGAAAAATTCTGCAGAAAACCGAAAAAACAAATTCCGATATAGAACCGTGTCGTAGTGGTTTTGTAAAAAATACGGAGTATGTTTATTTAGGTATTGAATGACAAAAAACTGTCATTTTACGTGGCATTTGAATCTTGGCATTTCGCCCTTTTATAAAAAAATCAATCGATCGATCTTCGACTTTCTGAACCAACACATGACTCAATTTTACTTCGAAAAGCTGTACTCTTTTCTAATCTGCTCTAGTTTTCGTGCTTTGAAATTCCACACTATTGCAGAGCACATGCTCAGCTGTACGAACGGGTAGGATTCAAAAGCGCAGTGGGTTTAAAAGCGCAGCAAAAGTTTCAAAAGCGCAGCACACGCAAAAAGTTCAAAAGCGCAGCAGCCAATGGTGGATAAGTGTTTCAAAAGCGCAGCCAGTTATAAAGTTCGTATGCTATGTGCTTCACAAAAAGATGTTATTGAATTTTTATTAACTTGACCAAGTATCAAACAGAAGAGAAAGTAATCTCATCAACATAAAAAAAATTCGGCGTCCATCACGATTCCAAAAATAGATAAATGTACAACACGCGAACTAAACTTAGACTGCCTTTTTGACATTTAATTTCTGGAAACTCAGTCACCAAAGTGTTGTGGAAGTACTGTGAACACTTTAAAATAAATTTCGGCGAAGCGCATCTATAAATCATTCTCTAAAAGCGCGTCTGATTTCTTATGCAAATCCATTGTTTCATATCACTGTCTCTCTGCCCTTTCTTTTGTGTCGCATTATTCTCCATGCTTTTCTGACCAAAAACAGACATTGAGCTGATAAAAATTTTGTGACATTCTATGCAGAAAAACTATTTTTATGGCCTGTACAAAAGTAATGAAAACACATCATTCAAAAAAGCGGCTCCGGGACATCCCTTACAGTTTAGTATAGAGATGTAAAAAAATCAGAATTCGATAAGCTTATACATATGCTTAATGACGTCAATAATTCTTTGAGTGGCCCTGTTTCATGAAGTAATGAGTTCAAAACGAACAGAAGACAAAAGGGAATGAATTTACACTTGCTGCGCTTTTGAAACTTTTTGCTGCACCTTTGAAACACCTGCTGCGCTTTTGAAATTTTCGGCTGCGCTTTTGAACCGGCTGCGCTTTTGAACCGGCTGCGCTTTTGAACCGGCTGCGCTTTTGAACCGGCTGCGCTTTTGACTTCCAACCGTACGAACTCACAGTTAGGAATTGCTTTTTGTGTCAATTTGGAGTTGACTTAAAAATTAAGCAACCATATTCGGTTGTAACTCGTTGTGTTAAAATGCCCTACAACTAATGAAAATTGAAACACGACACAAACCTCAGAACTCAGGACTACAATAATTTATTTTGATAATCATCAGCAAGTTGGTGGTTTTCAGTAGAAGTGCTGCTCTTCGAAATCGTCAATACTTTTTTCGATGGTTCAAAACAGTTAATAGAAACCACTGTTTTTTAGCATTATTTTCATCACAAGCACATTTTGTTTTTTGAGTTGTAGCCCTAACATTGACAGTCAATCTGAGAAAAAAGGCGGCCGCGTACGCAGGTTATTCATGTTATTCAAGCACAGCATGAGCATCTTTTTTTCTTCCAAGACGAATTTGGCAAAATAGTCTATAGTTATAACATGCTTAACGACTAAAATGTGAAGTGACTTAATAATTTTGAGGAAATCAGAAACCCGTAGGCGGGAGCTCGTATAATCTGCAATGAAATTTTCGATTTGAAGGGAAATATTCTAAATTTTGTAGATGTTGTCAAACAGTCGCAACCAAGTTGTTACATTTAACGGTGGTAGAAACACTTTTCCATTCATCGTCGCAGTGTTCAAGTTTGTTAGAACTACATATCTATTTTCAGAAAAATAGTCTATCATAGATATCACTTTTAATACTGGAATTCGGATCAGGCTGATCCGAACAAAATCCATAAAGTAATGCATTTGGAATTGCAAGTATACCTGTTCACCTTGTACTAAGATAGTTCAACTACAGATGATTGATCTCTGCTGTCGTAGATATCGAGTCGGGCCTATTTTCGATCAACGGTATCGGACAATGCGTAGGTGGGTAATTTTGATACGAAATCATTTCTAATCAACGAGGTCGTGTGGAAATAACGGGTTTCGTCTTTACGGATAAATGATCATAATTTGTGAAACATTTAGAAATAAGATATGGGATGCGAAATAAATGGGAATTATATGTATGCTAAAAATAACGCCGTTAATTCGCCATAGTCAAATCTGCTTCTGGTACAATACTGGAAGTTACAATGTTGATCATAGATAACGTGATTTTGAAGCCGGGATATTTTTCGACCTAAATCAATGGAAACGCCGGCGAAGGGCCTTGAGTTTTATTTAAGTCACACAGAATGACAAAAAATGTGATTATCAAGAAGGTTCTGGAAACTGATCCTTTTCACAATGCTTTCAATTGCAAAGCATAGCCAGTACCATAAATTGTTCTTTCGCATTGGAAATCCACTTCATCTATAGCTTGTTTTTTATAAAATGCTTGTACACGGAAAAATGACGAAGACACCACCATTAAAATTTCTCACACAAAGATTTTAGCGTAGTATCATTTACTGAAAAAATTGTAAGGATAAATTTATTAGGCTCACCAATTCTTGATTCAATGCGACGCATGTCTTTGCAGGAAATGGCATAAATATGAAATAGTACTTGCTTGTCACTCTTTAATTTACAAGCATTTCAAGAAAAACAGACTATATACATCTAACATTATTGTTTAGGCGAAGTGAAACTACAGTGTTTCCTGAATTCGATTATTGCATTGTATTGAACAGACCAAAGAATTTGACGTGCTGCATTCTAATACCATAGCCGGTTTGATACCTCTAAATTGAAAAATGATTGAAATTAGTCCTCGAAATTAATTACACGAAGCTTGTTTTATAAAGTTTTTTAATCAAAAACGTAAAACGTTATTTGAACGGGGCTTGAAAGTTTCCACTTCAGCATGACATAAGGTTTAGCACAAAGTAAAAAAAATTTACTCTAATGAAACCCGCGGTTTGCTACATTTTTTCGGAGTTTTTGGTATGGATTCTACTGGAATCCAGGTTCCATTCATTTCTTGCAGCTCATCAACTTGATATCCTACTAAATTTAAGCAAGGCTATAATTTCATCTTCAATTGTTAATGGATAATACCAAGAATCATTACAATTTTCATCAAGTCTTTATTAATTGGTGTAAATGCTGATTCTCGTTGTGACTTTTGATGAAAAGCACCGCTTTTCCATACTAAACTTCTGGTTCATCAGAACTCTTATAGAGCCCAGAACGGATTCTATCGTAGGCCGAGTTCTATTAAATTGTTCAGTTGGGTTCTATAAAGGGGCGCATGTTATTAAACAGATGGGTAGTACTTGCCGTCGGTTTCATTTCGAAAAACAAATCGAGAAAAAACTATAATAAATCAACAAATCCTCCATTTAACTACAAGATGTGTAATACCCATCATGAGCAGGATTGGCTTCTATCCTGAACTGGACTGAAAAATCCCAAAAAATTATGTACGACAGATAAAATTTATCCAATATTTATCCAATTCAAAGTTAACACTTACTTCTCTCATTTTCTCTTCTCTCAAATTTCACTGCATATTTGTGCACAAAATTTGACAAAAATCAGTTTTGCTGTAGACATTGTTTTGAAATAAAAAGAATACTTTCTTGCTTTTCTGTTTTATTATTCAGATGCATTCCAAGAAGAACAGATTATAGAAGTGTATTCTACAGAGAAGCGAGTTTTTGTCACTCTAAATTATGAAAAATAAGATAAAAAACAGAATGTTAAAAAAGAGAAAAAGTAACTTATGTACGAGTACGTGCTGTTTAGGACTGTTTATGGAGCTTGCCTGCTGGAAGAGAATGAAAATGAAAATAATTGGGCAACGATTAGCACCAGGAAAAGAAAAATGGAAAGCCGACTACAGAACCACGTAACTGTTACCTCTAAAAAAGCCTTCGAACTTGATGCGCAACATCTTTTCGATATGCATCGCGAAAATTTCAAGATGCATCACAAAAAATCAAGACGTAAGGGTTTTTCGATGTTTGACCTCCCTTTTAAATGCATCGCATTTTTTTCAAGATAATACTGAAAAAATTAAAATCCTATCTTGAAAAGTAATCAACATGGCATCTTCAAAAATAATCAAGATGGGCGGCAATGACCGGTCTTAGGGATGTGCGTAAAGTGCGACTGTACCGAATCCCCAGGCCCCAAAAGGGCCCCTGGAGTTTAGGCCAAGCATTATTTGTAACCAAGCGCTGTTGTTGTTCAGTTCAAGTCTTGTTATTCGAGTCAACCCCTATTTCTAGTAGTGGCAATTTCGATCAAACAAGATTTGAATTATTCCAGAAATGATTCAAAATTGATTGATGAATTCGCAAGATTAAAACCCAGAAAAATTAAATTCAAATAATCAGTTTCAATTTTGTTTAGTTTTAATGCTTGTATTGAAATGACTTTCTGTAATTGTGCACTTTTACTGTATGAAATAAAATAGGGACTTATCTGATACTCAATCAAGGGTCCCCCCCAGAAATCACATGCATCGGGGCCCCCATGAGCCTGAGAAGAGGCCTGTCAGAAGATGATAATTTCTAAAATTAGCCAATCGAAAGCGTTGCTCCACCTCCTATGTTTATATATACTGGAACTCATCAGAGGGAATTTCTTTCGATTGCCATGTTGTCAAAAAAATAAAATTTATTGTTAGTCTCAATCCTGCCGATCAACTCACGAATTGTCTAGCGAACGGACTACCGTATCAACTAGCGGTCTGTTGATGTTGAGCAAAGATCATAATGATGCAGAGAAAATGTGTATTCTGCAACTAAAGTGAATCAAACTGTATTCATTAGAATTTCAATGGTTCAGAAAAAATTGAATTCGTGAATAGTCATAAATAAGGTACAAATTTATGAACTTATCAATAGAATAAGCAAAGCAAGGTGGATCGGAGTTTGATGCAACAAAATAATACACATAAAATGTTGCGGTTACAAAGTGACTTCGTCTTATCATAGAAAAAGGAATTCTAGAAAAATTTTTGACCACTTTTTTTGTTGGCTAAATAAATTGAAAAGAAATTTTGACACTTTGAAAGGTTTCAAAATTAAATCTTTAACATTTTCAAATATACACAATTATGGCACTTTCGAGGGGAAATATCTTTCTAAAAAGAGCTAATGTTCAATGACTCGATTAGCACTAGCAGAAAATTTACCCCCCCCCCCCAGAATTTGGGTCTTGCCATTTCGGGGCAGAAAAAGTGGAAAGCGAAACTTTGTTTCTCTAATAGTCGACGTTTCCCTTTATAACCTCGTATTACCTTATGTTTGCATACTTTATAAGACGTTTCGCTCTGCGAAAGTCAGCTTCTTTCTATGCATCATCAGCATGACCAAGAAAAAAGTAATTAATTCAACTCAAAATACGTATAAGAGGAAATGAAGGGGAACAGGCTATCTGAGAAATATAATTTTGCTTTGGAAGGTTGGAATTCGAATGCGGTACAAGTAAAGCTGACAAGTTTAAAATTCACCTGCCGCGACCTACATGAAATGTTGATCCTATAAGTTGTCAGACGAGTAATTTTTCTGATAGAAACGTATTCATGCCCAAGATTAGACAACAACGTATTCCGTAACAGTCAGTAAATGGATAAACTAATCTTCCAAAATCATTTTTCAGATCATTGACTCACACATCTTAGCACTATTTCATGTAGAAAAGTTGTCTTTAAGTTACCTACAGTATCTGAAAATCGGTAAGCTGTGCACAAAAGAAGCCACATCTGGCGCTCAACAATAGTTAAAATTGTGAAAAAGGCGAATAGATGAAAGAGAAAAATTGAATAGGAGCAATACGGTTATGATGCAGCTAAAACTAGGTTACAGAAGTCAACACAAACTTATCGGCAAGGATTTTCTCAACAATGTACGTCTCGTAAATAATTGCTGGAGCTGTATTTTTAATTTCATAAACGTACTGAAAATAAGGCATAGATTTTGAGTTGATGCTCTATACAACCTTCAAAACACGTAATATGGCTTATTTATCCATGGTTTCTCTCTCTGGTAACATCGACACACAGGAAAGATGAATGCTAAGACTATTGACTCCCGTGACCAGCATATTGATGAAAATTCTTTGGCTTCCCTCTCACTCTTTGATCAAACTGCTTGCTGCTGTCATACGTATGTTTCAGGCCGTAACAGCTAGAAGAAAGGAGAAATAAGTTGCTCAGGTAACTCAAAATGAGAGAATGCGCTGCTTCTGCTGCTGCAGCAGTCGTTTTTCATAGCTCAATACGCTGCGTCAATACAGCATATATTGCCTTTGATCCGAAAGCCTGCTATCGGTATATTATAGAAGCCCCCTGGAGTCTTAGCTATCCTAGGACACCCACTGCCCAAGTTTTTCATATTAAGAGTAAAAGAGATAATATGATATGTGTACAAAAGACACGGCTCAATACGAAAAGCAGGTGCTTTTTGCAAGAAAATAGAAATGTAGAAATAGAGAGATAGAGGACGAAAGCCAAAAAGTTTTCAATGCTCCTATATTATGGAAGTTGATTTTTCCTCTCATTCTCTCACACACTCTTGCAGCACTTGCATATGGCATACGCACCTACTGTACTTTTGTGTTGCCACGAACAATGGATATAACAAAAAATTAATAGCTAAAGCCTCAATGGAAAAATGTACCTCGTTTTGTAATTGCCAAGCTAATCGTTCCACACGTATTTTTCGCTTTGGTAAAAAATATTAAACATAATGAAGAACGACTTTTTTCGTTGGTTTGAAAAGCCAAAAAAGGCAATTTGCGAGTTGAAAACAATTCAACTGCAGGGTATACCGTAGAAGTGGGATTGTTTCCGATGCAACAAAATAGAAAAACTGAGATATGTTAAAAAATTAAGCCTATGTCCAGGGTCAGTCGGCTAATTTTTTGAGTTAGCAGGCTCAAGTTAACTCATAAAGTTTCAGTCTTATGTGACATACGATAAGCAGAAAATCATAAAAATATGAGCTAGTACTTGCTTCACATTTTTCTTAAGATAGCAATTCAAAAGAATCCAGGAGTGAAAATTTCATTTATCCTACTGCCGATTCTATATGCTATATTGAACGTGCATTTCAAATAACGCAATCCCCAGCACTCTTTTACACAACCATTACAACCTTTGAAAGTAAATGGTTGAATAATACTGATTATGAATTATTTAATTAGCAAAAAAGAAGGTAACAAGGAAAAACATAAAAACATAAACAGAAATGTAGGTAAGATGCAGAGAACGACAGAAAAAGCAAAACAAAAAACATGAGAGTTAAAGGAGGAATAAGATGGAACGAGAAAGAAGCTAAAAAGAGTGGATGAAAAGGTTGAACAAAAGAAAAACAGTATGGCTCCGAAATGGCCCGGTACCGAATGGGCCAGAACCAAAACGGGGGCGCTGAAGTGAGGACACTGAAATGTCCCTTTTCGCAGTCTTGAGATTAGATTTTAAAGTAAAATGATTTATTTTTACACAAATTTGAAGTTGTGCATAGAGCTAAAAATCCCCCAAAAATAACATTCCTACGGTAAAATTTTTATTTCTGCAGTGAGCAGCAAAATTTATGTTTCCATTGTGAGAGTCAAGTTCAGTCGAATTTTTGATAAAATAAGAATATCCTCTGCCGTAAGTACTGTAGAGCTTTGTACAACAATCCATAATGTAATGAAAAAGACTTCACATCATCAGTAAATTCGACAACGAAGAATTAATTTATTTGGCACAAGGAAGATTTACCGGAAAAACATATGCAAGAAGAAGTTTTGCTGAGGAAGATTCATTGATCCAGTTTCAGTGATTGCAGATCACAATATCTCATAGTGAAATAGCAAAGTATTGAAAGTTTGGCGAAAATCTGTAGACGTGTGAGATAGTCTACCGCCAATTTAATCAAAAACTGCTATCTATTTTGACGATATTTGTTACTTTAAAAGTGTATTTTTACATGTTGAAGAATAGAGAGGAAATGAAAGACAAAACGATGGTTTGTGACATTAATATGGTGATTAAGTACAACTTTTATATGTATTTTCCGACGTTACTTATGAGAGATTGTTGGGCAACTACTGCAAATATATTTGTGAAACTATAATCTGTTTTTTCAAATTTAATTTTTCCATGAAGAGTTGAGAGCAAAAGCTGCATATGCTTGACGCGATTTCTTGAATTATGCTAGATGGAAAATTTATGGGAACATAATTTCGGGCACAAGTTTATTTTGTTTATTGTTGAAGTGAACAAAATTATATTAAGAACAAAAAGCATAATGATTCGCATCCAATGATCCCTTAACAAATTTTCAATTTGATGGTCAGTGATCCAATGATTTTTTTTCGGAAATAACACGTTCATTAGCTCCTGAAATGAAATAACATTGTTTATTGACAAAAATAGGTCATACGCCAGAAGAATTACTGAATTGAACTTTTTTCATGGTTTCTGTCTTCACTTTGTTCAAGGAAGGAATTTTCTATTTTTCTGCATAAAAAATTGCAAAAAACAGCCATTTTATTCAATTTTTGATTTGTGTACATAAATAAATAAGTCTAGCATGAAATTGAATCACTTAAGGCGGATTCATACTTCATCCGGCATCCGGCGTCCGGCAAGTTATTTTTAGCTTCCTGCATTCAGTGTCCGGCATCCAGCAATTTGGCTTCCGGCATCCAACAATTTGGCTTCCGGCGTCCGGCAATTTGGCTTCCGGCAAGTTGCCGGATGGGATGACAATTCATACTTCTTCCGGCGCCGGAAAGGCCGAATGACAATTTATTCTTGATTTTAGTTTAAATACTTTGAAATCTGTTCAATATTTTGTTTCAGGAGAAATGGCGTATGAAAAGTATACATAATATCATTTTCCAAGTCTATCCGGAATTATTGGTTGATGATGTCAGACGAACAATATATTCTTGATCTAGCATTTTTAATGCTTTCAAGAACGGAAAAATAAAAATAAAAATATAAATGATAGAAATAAAAAATTAATAAATGGAAAAAGAACGAAAAAAACATACAAAATACTCAGCAATCAAAAATTGAACGAATCCCATGATTAAAAACACAACATTTTGCCTCAACTAAAAAAATCGATATCTCTCGCATACATTGTATATGCAAAAACCAATCAAACACACGCTTCAATTGAAATTACATACAGAATATGCTTTCCGGCACCCGGAAAAGTACAAACTGTTTCTACTCTTCCCATCCGGCAAAATTCCAGTCTTCCGGCAAAAAAATAAGACGGCAGCGTGGGAAAAGGAAAAAATGACGTCATCCGGTGCCGGATTGCCGAACGATTTGCCGGATGAAAACTCTAAAAATAGACTTTTTTCAGATATGCCGGATGAAGTATGAATCCGCCTACTCTGCTTAAAAAGATTAATAACCACATTTTAACGAAACAAAACATTCTAATAAGCATTGTGCTACCAGAGCTGGAAATAAAATTTTGTACCGTTAATCAACATCTTGTGGATGACATTTTTAATTTAAGAATCTTCGTGAGACCTTAGTTCCTAGGTTGGCCTAACCATGAAGATAGAACAAGTGAAACTGCTGAAAACAAACAGAAACTCTGAAAATTCACATCTTGAAATTAATGTAGTCATGTGAAAAAATATTTTTGAGCAGAAGAAATATTATAACTGTTGTGATCAGTACATGAAACTAAATGATATTTTGTTTTCAAGCGCGATTTTCTCTGATTTGTGAAGCATCTCCTATAGTTTCAGAAGCTCTATCAGCAAGCCCTGACTTCAGAAATCCTCTTTGAAGGGTTCCAGTATATACAAACCAGTATATATAAATCCAGTATATATAAATTTCATAATTTTCCGTCCTCTAATAGGCCACCCATTTTAATTTTTCATGGTGAGATCATGATTTTCTCAAGATGGAATCTTTATTTGCTAAAGATAAACTCTTGATCTTTTTTAAGATTATATTTTTATTTTTTTTCGAGATGTGATCTTGATTTTTTCAAGATTATCTTCAAATTCAATTATGACACATTTGAAATTTTTGGGATGCATTTAGAAAAATTTTGTCCATCATGCATGAAGGTAACGATTTCTCCAAGTGGTAACAATTTTTTTCGTTTTTAAAATTTTTCTCAAGTGATAATGACTTTTTAAAGCGCTAAATTTTTTTTTCAAGTGGTTCTTCCTGTATTTTGTACTCTACAGTTTTTTGAGAAAATTTCGAAGTCTGTTATTAATTATACGGGCCCACACAGGACTACACAAAAGATACCCACATAAAAGGCTATGCATACTGTGTGGGAGGAAACAGGGATGTAGAAAGTGTAGACAAGCATGAAATACTATAAATTTCACATCACTGTAGAAAGTGTGAAAGGGATGGGCTAACATCAGACTGACGACCGAAATTATGACGTAGAGAGTGCGATGAAGGTCGAGGTCAACTGAGATTGGTGAGACCCACTAGTTAAAATTTGGCTCATGACCAACAAAAAAAGATGATCAGTTCATAAAAGTGCAAAAAAATTTGCATATGTCCAGCTAAAAAGTTGGCTGGTTGATGAAAATGCAAAATTTTTCCAGTCGTGCCCTATGTACAATGCTTAAGCATAGGAAATCCACAAGCTCGCATCCTAAATGAACAAAAGTCATGTATAAAACGAAAAACAATTTTTCATCAGATGCAAATTTGCATAAAATTTAAGAATTTTGAAAGGTGAAAAATGAGTAAAACGATTGAACTGATCCATCTACAATATCTCAAGTGTTATAACATAGGCCTACGTTATAACATACCAAATTTTTTATAATTTTTCGACATGTTATAACATAGTGGCATGTTATCACATAGTTCTATGTTATAACATAGTCCTACGTTATAACATTAGCCTATATTATAACATACAAATTTTTTTTTCATTTTCCTACATGTTCTAACACACTGACATGTTACGACATGGTCCTATGTTATAATAAACAAAAAGCTTTTTTTTTATTTTTCGACATGTTGTGTCATACTGGCATGTTATAACACAGTCCTATGTTATAACATGGTCCTATATTATAATATACAAAAAAAATTTCCGGGTTTTTGACATGTTTACATACTGACATGTATGCTACAGGATGATTATAAAAAAGGTAAACAATGTTCATTTAATTTCTGAGCTAGAAATGCGAAACTAACAAAGTGAAAGACAACAGGCAAATAGAGAATTCAATTTTGATCAAGACACATGAAAAATGAACGATTAAGAACATATACTTATTCTGCAGGAAAAAGTTTTCACAATGTCCCCCAGATGACATCACAACAAAACGAAAACAAGTGCGAAATTGATCAATAGTGCAATTAATGCCAGTGTGGGATAATTTTTTCCAGCAAGAATGAATACGATTCTTTAAGGTAGTCAAACCTTTCACTGGCGACGCATAAACCATTTGCAAACGAAATAGTCCATGACGTTAAGATTGGGAGAACAGGGTGGCCAACTTTCTGGTTTGAGAAAATTTGGCATATTTTCGTTCAACCATTGACAGTTTTCTTTAGAGATATACGATGTTTCTCTGTCTTGTTGAAATAAAAAATCTCCTTTAGGATACAATCTGTTAATTTTTTTTTGCCTTTTTGAAAATCGAAATCTACTTTTTGTTATCCACCTTTGACTTCGGTTCAATAAACATAATTTTTTTTGGAAAATGCTTTCCTTCAATAATTAAATTTTTTGCAGGAATATTTCGTTTAAACTCTTCTTTAGAATAAACACACGAATTCTGACTATTGACAGGTGGCATATCAATTAAAAAATCCTTCTCATCAGTGAAAATTAATTAATCTAAATCAGATTTCCTGATTAAGCAGAGCAATCTTTTGGCCCTTACCAAACGTTTTTCTTTCGCTTCTTTCATTAAGTTCTTGAAGAGACACCCGTTTAAATGCATGAATGTTATTTTCTTTCAGTAATCGATTGATGGATGGTTGTGAAATGTGAAGCTTGCGGCTAATTTTACATTGTGACAAGTGAACTCCAGCTCAGTTTTTTGGACTTATGGCTAATTTGATAGCTTTTCTTGCATTTTCCTTCGTCCTAGCAGTCCTTGGTCGACCACTGCCAATAATTTGATTTTTCGACCAACTTTTGAATGCCAGAAGACGTCCAACTTGGCCGATAAAATGTCTTAAAAATCGGTAAATCTGTTGTTCACTAGCTTCAAGACAAACATCCGGGACTTTGGCTATATTTTTCTCATAAATAAAGCAATTTGCATAAAACTTGGCGTGTAGCTTAGGGATATGTTAAGTTACAATGTTTAAACATTTCATTGAATTCCTTCAATGTAAAGTAAAGTTATAGCCTAAAGTGCACTGTACCCTTTTTTTGAATCACCATGTATAACATGGTATATATGTTATAACATCGGATGTGTTATAATATGAATATGTTATAACATAGGATATGTTATAGCAGATGTTATGTTATAATATATGTATCTCTTTAAAAACATGAGCATGGCCAGCCCCAAAATTGTGTTTTCCTCTAAAGCCTTACAGTTTTATGGTTTCAGAATTTTACTTGGAAAATTATGCAAAAAAATTAGCCCATGGCGAACTAAAAGTTGACTGCTTGATAAAAATTTTTTCCTAGACAATGAATATCGTGTCCTGAATATAATGCTCAAGCATAGGAAATCCATTAAAAAGTTGACCAGTATGTAAAAATATAGAAAAAGTTGGCTTATGGTCAATTAGGAAGTTGACTGCTTAGAAAAAGTTTTTACATGATAATGAAGGTTGCCTGGATGCAACAAAGAAATTGGTCAGACATAACTTTTGCTCCCTTCACTTTTTGAGGTTTGTGGAGGGGAGCGTATAAAATTTTAAGCCTTATTGTTCTGTGACAGAGAATTGGGAGTAAGAAAAACTCATTTATTCACATTTCCCTGCTCAATAATATATATTTATTTTACATTATCATTATCAGGACTTATCTTTCTTGTGTTGTGCCTGCTTCAATATGGTTGTTGTTCTTTGTATGAACAGAAATTTTTTTAGATGCAGTTTTCATTCCTTGCAGTAAATGAACAGTTCAAGCATTGAAGTTGAATACATTGAACACCTTGCGAACCTATGCCTATCAATGAAGAAAAAGAAGAAATTTGAACTGAAAGAAAATGATGTAGACTATGAAAAGTAGCAAAGCAACATGAGTTATTAGATTAGGCAGATACTGGCTCAGGCACACATCACATGAAATGAAAGATAATTAAAAACTCAGGTAAGGTGGGTAAAGCCCTCCATTCAGACTCAGCCTAATGTTATGTTTAGGGGTCTCTTTCTTCTTTTGTCGAAAGACATCAGCAACATGACTAAAGAGTCTATTGGCTTGTACCAAACTAGCTATCATAGGTCACTCAAATGAGCTTCTTATTGGTAAAGGCTGATACAGTGCAACAGTTCTTTAGTAGAGCTAAACACAATCTTCAGTTGCAATTCAGAAACTGGAATCCAACAGCTTGCACTTCGAAACATACCAGAGTACTCCAGAAAACCTTACCAAATGGCTCTTGTAAAAATTGGCAATACGCTGCAGCAGGAGAATATATGACCTATTAAAAAACTCGATGGACACTAAACAATCAATAAACAAACACCAACTGGCTGTTCCACTTTACTGGGGGTAAAATGACAATAACAAAATAAAGGCTGGTGGCTTGCACAAAATACATAAAATGGTGAGAATGATCACCACATGTCACATATCGCCTTTTAAAGGCAATCATGTTGGTGTAATGACCCCTTCTCACTACTTCCAAAATTTGCATGGATGGAATGCCCGCTACTGTAAGTGCATCCCCAACATCCCCCGGGACTTAAAACTGACCAATCGGAGGTGAGGAAGGAAACTGTGATGAGGAATTTGACCTTCTACCGTGTGACTCACTACTGCATCCCAACTTCATAAAAGATTGTGACCAGACCCCAAAAAGTGTATGGGTTGTAATCATCATGACCTGACCCTGAAGCGTGTGCCAGTCATGATAACCCCCAATGTCGAGTATTCTTACAAGGTTACACAGGTCTGTCCACTGAGATGCTGTGGCATGATTGATCATTGATCAAGCACCTGATGGATCAATGACTCCACATCAGCTTGACTTCCTATGGCTCTGCCAGCATGCCTTAGGGCTCCTGGGTACTGTCCTCCACAGTTGAGTGTTTTGTCCCATTAAGTAATGTGGAGTGTCTTTGGCAGCAGGTCCATGTATCCTGCACAACTGCATTGTTATCACCCTTTCTACCAGTGTAGTGGGTACCATTTTTCAGTTTAAAAAATCTAAATAAAATTTACAATCTCATAAAAAACAACAATAGTATTTAAGATAATTTGAAATCAAGAATAAATGTATGATATGCACATAAATGAATTTTAAAAGATGAACAGCAAATCAAAAAGTGTTTTCAAATTTGAATTTGGGAATTTATGAATTTTGAATAAAAATTGAATGAAATTGAATGAACATTCAAATTTCTGATCAAAATTGTTGCAGTTAGATTACTGCTGTTATCCACCATCTTTTAACTGCTACTGTATCCTGGTATCTGTGATGGTATTTTCAGCTTGGTTATGATATTTCTAGCTCCATAGCCTCTTTTCCAGTGTACACTCTAACCTTTCAACATGAGCCGTTTTTCTGTTCCAGGGATACAAAATTCAATGTGATCTAGACTTCACTCCAAACATCGAGTTCCCCAAGCAACCATGGTTGCAATGCAGAGTCCTATTGGTTTCATGCCATCATCTGGTCACAAATGGGGTCATTGCTGCTTTGCAGATATACCTGCAGTTACAGCTTGACTTACCATAAACATGAATAACTTGTCATTTAGATTTGACTCAAATCTCTATGGACATATACACATCACATTCCACCATGAGCAACTTCAATGCACGGTAAAATTGTTATTAGTAGGTGCCATAGTAACAGATATTGGTTGACCAGATGATCCACCTTTACAGATACCCCCACTCCATTCAAACTATCATACCACTCGACCCCGCATTGTCTCTGTCCAATTATCTATTGACAATTCCATGCCTCCGAATCCCAAAAATTGATTTAGATAGATTCCTTCCAGGTTCAATTTTGAAAATAGAAAAATTGAAACCGAGGGCTTAAAATATGTAGCATCAATGCAAATAGTTTGGTCATTGACAAATTTTAAAGTTCTGGCATTTCTGCCATGACGCTGTAATTTCACTTTGACTTCTCCATAGCATACTCGGTCTGACACATTTTGGTTCTCATTTGAATTTTGGTTGCCCATTAAGCAGTATGAGCATGAAGTCATCATTCCCATAGCACCAAGAATGGACTGGCTTTTCCCACTAAAAAAATTCAAAAAATTAACTTATCATCAGCATAGAAGAGGAAATTTCATTCATTGCTGATATCCTAACTAACATGCCTGATGTGATCGTCCAACACAATCATGATCGAGCACAAATTGTTCACTCATTTTCTAAGTTTGGGTAAAATCTAAATTTCTTAAAATTTCTAATGACAAGATTAGAGTAGTGAGACAAGCTTGAAAATTCGAGAGTAGAAGAAGAAAATATAAAAATTTAATTTTGGGTACACAAATGTTTAAAAACTTGAATTGTAAATATACAGAAATAAAAACAAAAGTACTGAACGTCTATTTCAATGGCATGAACTGCTATGAAGTGCACTTCCTTTTTTCGGACAATTATGGCATCTTTGGCATTCATATCACCTTTCTCCATCAAACCTCCTCATCGCAAAATCTGACTAAATCATGCTTTGCTTCTCTTTAAATACAGCTTCTGTGGCCACTCCCTTGGCGTCGCGGGAGGTCTTGCTTCCGTCCAACTTCTTCCGCCCGCCAATTGCTGCTTCTTGCTTTGTCTTCTCACTAATTTGGTCACGCCTTCGAACGCTTTCCTAGTACTGTATGTTTCTTATGTTTTCCCTATGCTTGCTTCTTACCATGGGCTTAGCCACCCCTCTGTGCTTCTGTGCATGCTTCTGTATCTATTTCTTACGTATACACGTGTTTTGTGGGACCATCGCTACCATTCCACTCGAGACTACTGTCTGGCGGGGCTTTTACTTTTTACTGTGTGCAGGTGTTGTTTACGATTTTTATGAGAAATTAATGTAGCCGTGGAATGTGTACTTTAGTGTAGGTTGCTGCCGATTTGCAAATTAATTGGGGCGTCTTAATTGGGTCAATAGCGGCTACTGGGTGTGGAAGGATCAAAATAAAGTACTTCACATAATTTTACAGGAATGTTTGGGTGTGAATCCCAGACACCCTTGAGACGATAGATTAAGAAAAGAAATAATATTTAATAATGATTATCACATAGTGTACACTATATATTTACAGTACTGCGTTAGCATGTATGTTACATTTCCCTCCTTCCGAAGTTGAACGTCCTTGTTCAAGGCTTTCAAGGGCCAGAAGGGGTCGGGGCAGTGCCACTAGTTGCTTCTTGGGGATAGAAGGGTGTCGTCTCATTTACATGTACCATAAAAGTGATATTCTTGCAGGGGTGTTTGAGTGTAACATTGGGGTACATGAAATTTGTGACTGTATAGGGCCTGTTTTGGTGAGGTAGTAATTTGGGAGTCAGCCCTTGTTTACAGGAATGATTTCTGTAGAGAATGAGATCACCTGCCTTGTAATGGATGTTCTGAGCATGCCTGTTATACTGAAGGGTATAGTGGTCTTGAGCTTTTTGAAAATTTTTCTGCACAATTGAGAATGCTTCTGTAAAGTGAGATTTGACACGAAGGGCATAATCATCTAGATCAACCATATAGGATGTAGGGAAAAAAATTTAACGCTGCGTCTAATGGGAGATTAGCCTGCTTACTGTGGAGCAATTCAAACAGGGGATACAAAGTGCTATCATTCTTGTGAATATTAATGGAAAAAATGGCATAGGGTAGATAAGTATCCCAATCAGTGTGATTTGAATTGATATACATGCGGATACGGGTGGCTAGGGTCTGGTTGCAAGGCTCTACTTCCCCATTGGCAATGGGATGGTATGGGGTGGTGTGATTTTTCTGTGTATTGCATAAACTAGTTATCCGTGAAAAAAGATCAGATACAAAATCGGAGCCACGATCACAATGGATGATTTTTTGGGGAGCCATGATGGCAAACAATTTTGTTTACAAATAATTTGGCGATAGTGGCTGCAGTGATATCAGGGGTCGAAAATGCCTCCACATACTTGGTGAAATAACGGATGAATATGACAATGAATCGGTTGTCGTCTTTAATGAGGGGTAACGGCCACATGCAATCAACACCGACTCTGTCAAAGGGGCCAGTCAGCTGAATTGGTACAAGATTTGCATGTATTTTGTGCCAGAGGGCTTCCTGTGTCTGGCATGGATGGGGGGTTTTGCAATAACACTTGATATGACGGCTCATTTGGGGTCTAAAATATTTTTGCCAGAGCAAGTGTTGGGTTTTCCGGGAAGCAAAATGACCTGTGAACTTGCTGTCATGATGTGATGCAATGAGATCATGTATTTGTGATTTGGGGATGTATAGTTTCCCCTGCTTGTTAATTATGCAAAAGAGAATGTTGTGATGTGCAGCAAATTTGATCATTGTAAGGGGGTGTTTTTTGGCGATTTTTGCTAAGATATTTTTGACAGTTGCCTCAGTGCCTTGGAGTTCAGCAAAATTTTTCTGTTGTTCCTCTTGTTCAGTTGCTGCGGCTTTGAGAACAAAATTGATGGATGATATTTCACAACAGGTTTCTAGGTGCTCAATCTCAAAGGATTGCTTTGCTGCCTCTGAAAGGAAATGAGAAATGGCATCTGCATTGCAGTTAGCAATGCCTTTCTTAGGGCGGATGTCCAGCTGAATACCATAGAGGGCTAGTCCCCAACGGGCAATGGGGGAGAGGGGTTTTCTTTCTACAAGACTGCCTGAACTGCAGTATGGTCGGTTTGTGACAATGACATGCTGCTGGAAAAGATAGGGGTGGAAATACTTCATGAATTCAACTACGGCAAGAGTTTCCAACTCAGTTATTGGGTAGTTGCCCTCTGTGGGTTTCAATGTGTGGCTCCCAAAAGGGATGGAGCAATCATGAACTTTACTGTCTAGTTGGCTCAGAATTGCGCCAATTCCAAGTTTTGAGGCTTCAGTTTGCAAAATGAATGGTTTTGTGAAATCGTGATGTTGTAGGATTGGGGCATGAATAACAACTCTTTGAGCTTAGTGAATGGATTCTGTTGCTCGGGCCCCCATGAAATTTCTAAATTCTTCTTGAGTAATGCTGTGAGTGGGCTGGAAATTTGGGAGCAATTGGGGATAAATCTGCAATAATAAGAGGGTAGGCCGAGGAATGACATAACTTCTTTGGAGCATTGTGGCCTAGGTATGTCATAAGTGGACTGTACTTTATTGGGGTCTGGTGAAATGCCTTGCTGAGAAATGACGTGACCTAGGTATTGGACTTGGGGCTGGCAGAATTTGCATTTTTGTATATTGAGTTTGAGGCCTGCATTAGAAAAATGAGTGAGAATGTTATCTAACCATTCTAACATTTGGGCATGGATTTGAGATTTGGCAAATACTAAGACATGGTCAAGATAGACGAGGCATGTGCTCCATTGCAATCCTGAAAGGATAACATCCATTACTCTTTGGGATGTGGCTGGGGCGCTGGTGAGGCCAAAGGGGAGGTAATTGAACTGATACTACCCCGCTGAGCAATTAAAGGCTTTTTTTTCTCTGTCGGCTCCTGCAATTGGTATGGAATAGTAGGCATTTGGTTGGTCAAGAGAAATAAAATATTTCATTCCAGGCAGGGTGTCTAGAATTTCATCTATGCGGGGCAAGGGATAGGTATCTTTTTTTGTTACTTTATTTAGGCCTCTAAAGTCGATGCATAAACGATGGCCACCATCTTTTTTGAGGACTAAAACTGTGTTTATGCACCATGGAGAATTGCTCAGGCTTATGACACCTGCTGCTGCGAGTTGCTGGACCTCTGCTTGTATGATTTGTTTTTCCTTTGGTGAAGTCTGAAAAAGGTGTCTACCTATAGGTTGGGATCCATTGTGTTATGTTTATATCTCTGCTTAGGTCAAAGACGTCAGCAATATAACTCAAGTCCTATTGGCTTGTACTCAATCGACTACTGTAGATCACTCAAAGGAGCTTCCTATTAGCAATCAACTAAACACAGTGCAACAGTTCTTAAGCAGAAATAAACACAACTTTCAGTCACTAATAAGTAACTGGAAACTCTAACTCTTGCAATTGAAGGGCACTCAGGGTCTCCCCAGATGCTTCCTAGAGGTTTACACAGGTACACAAGACTCACTACAATAATATCCAAAGGAGCTGGGGCTTTACCTTGGCTTTGGATTCCGTGTAAGGCAGCTCCCACTTCCGCTTAATGCCCAAGTAGTATAACAATAAAATAATAAATAATAATAAGAATATTATTATGATAATGTGTGTGTCCAGCTGTTGACACTTGCCTTTATTGGGCGTAAAAAAAAAATATAAACAGAAGCGAACGCGACTCACCCTTGACACACCAAAGTATGAGAATGATGAAAACATTGCTCTTTTCGATCGAATCGTAACTTTGTCGATTTTCCAATTTTGCATAGATGTGAGATTGCTACTACCATAAGCACATCCCCAACATCCCTTGGGCTTTGAAACTGACCAACGGGAGGTGAAGAAGGAAACCGTGAGCCGGACTTTTACCTTTTACAGTGTGACCTACTACTGGATACCAACTTCATAAAAAGATTATGATCCGATCCTGAAGGGTGTAGGGGTCATAACTGTCCTGACTTGACCCGGAAGGGTGTACAGGTCAAAACAACCTCCAACCTCAAGTCTTTTTAAGATTACCCGGGTCTGACCATTGAGATGCCGTGGCACAATCGATCATTGATCCAGCACCTGACGGATCGACAACTCTGCGTCAGCTTGACTTTCCCTGGCTTCGCCAGTGTGCCTTGAGGCTCCTAGGTACCTTCCTCCACTATTGATTGTCTCATCCCATTGAGTGATGTGGAGTGTCTTTTGTAGCAGCGTCCCAATTCCTGCAGTAATCGGCTACTTTCATCCGCTCCATTGTACATTTGGTTTGCCATTGATTTTTCATATGAAAAATTTTAAAATACTATATGACAAACAAGTATTTACAAAACTAGTAGGGCAAAAAATATTAAGCAACAATTTTAAAATACGAGGCACAAATGACAAGAAAATAAAATGTACAAGGCACCGAAATAACGACAAGAAAAAATTTACAAGGCAAAAATTTGACAAGATTGAAACACGAGGAAAATAATAATAAATGCAAAAAATAAGTGAAATAATTTGAACCAAAAATGTGGACTCAAGTGATCAGCTCAGCCAAAAAACGAAATTTTGAGACAATAACACAACCAAAAGTTTAAATAATATTTTTGTGTTTTGTATTTTATAATGTTTTTGGATTTTTGTGATTTTATTATGTTTTTGTGTTTTTGTGGTTTTTGAATAAATGAAATTTGACCAAGAATGGAGGATTTTAGACCAAGATTTTTGCAGCAAAAAGTTATTGTTGTTGCCCACTGCCTTGCTGCTGGCCTTGTTGATGACCTCCATGACTTTGGAATGCACCATGAGGTTGTTGTCTTCGGTAAATACCTCGGCCACCAACATAACCAGCTCTACCCCTGTTCGGATTGTTAAAATGAAACTGGCTTGGTTGGGCACCCCTTCCTCATCCTCCATGAGCTTCCCTAGCACCCTGTGGATGCTGTATAGGTTGCTGTTGTTTTGGAACGGTACTGGGGGCTTGCCCAGCACCAGTACTGGGGCCAGCAGAGACCTGGTTGGTTACACCCACCGTGGCTCCCTGACCACCAGCTTGACTGCTTGCGAGTCCGGATGCCCCAAAGGTCTGTCCCCCATCATTCTGAACTGTGCTAAATTTAGCAGTAGTCGGAGGACTTGGGCTACCTGACCTTTTGACATCCATCTCCCCTGCTTGCTGACTATAATTATACATCACCAAGCAATAGGCAGTCTTAAAAACATCAGAAGCAGTGGCTCTTTGATACTCCTGTAAGAGTATGATGTTTGCAAACACTTTGGCTGGGACTGATTGATTACTAATCTGCTCAGCCATAAGTGGTGCATAGTCAAGCATAAGGAATATCATCATGCACAAGTATCTGACCGCTGTAAATACGACACTCGCTCGATATTCCGTGAGCCATTCAAGAACAATTTCACGAATGATCCTATCCCATAGTGGCTCTGGAATATTTCGCGAGTCGTACAAAAATCCTCCTTGGACATCAAACTGTGGCTGATACAGTTTGTATATAGTCCTGACCACTTTATTGACCATCAGCTAAATCTCTGCATTCTCAAACTGCTCGTCGCAGAAATAATTGGCCAATTCCGAAGTAGCAAAAGAAATGGGACCTCTGGCTCTACTTTTATCTTTGATAGCTTGTCAAAAATCAAACAATACATCCCAAAATAATTCCACCGTCATTTATGGTGTTTGTTGACTTGTGTCAACAGTAACCAGAGTTAACAGCTTTATTTTTCCTGATGTAAAGATTTGAACTTATTGTCCTGCAACCTGCCGCTTGCTAGGAGCTCCCTGCACCTTGGGCTGATGCCGTCCCGCAGCAGAGGTGTCCATAGCTTGCGACAGAAATTGCGTGGACTGACTCATTGCTGTAGATAAAATATCTGTAGAGATGGTCTGCGACATAGGAGTAGTTGAAGATACTGTGGTCACAGATACCATTGCTGAGACTGGAGCAGAAGTTTTGGCAGTTTTCCGCTGTGTAACCTTTGCAGGCTGCGCAATTGCCTTTTCTACCTTTTTCTTCTCCTGAGGGGCTTTTGTTTTTCATTTCATTTTCAAGTTAACAAAAATTTGCCTATCATTTAAGCCTTTTTGTTTCATATTTTTTATAGCCTCAGCAGTATAGTATCTGGGAACACCTTCTGTATCCCAGGTCAAGGCTAAAACTTGAATTTCCTTTTCTTCTTCAGCCAGCCGGGCCGCTAGCTCTTGTGGTGTTTCCACCATAGTATGGCTAGGTGTCCCTGCTGTCTGTTCTTGCTCCTTCTTTTTTGCACTTCCATGTATTGGCTAATATAAGCTTGGTCATACACGTTCTGCTTGTCCTGGGCACTTGGAATTTCTTCAGACTGAGCTTGACTTTCTATGCTGGATAAGTACTGACTCACATCCATAGATGCTTGTATCACTTGCGGCATAGGTAAGCCGGGCGGCCGTGGCAAAATTTTGGTCTGCAACTGTGTCACAACTTGTGGTTGCCATTGCAACTGCGTGACAGAAGGCGCTGTCATCACAGATTCAGCTACTTCGGGGTTGGTGATCAAAATATACAATAATGCGCCTTCCTCATCAACCTCTTTGCAGCTTTCCTCTCCCAGGAGTGCCGAATTATCCTCATCCCCACTCTCCAATTCCATGAGGTCCTCGTCCACTTGACCTGACTGAGCTGTGGGTTCATCATCAGGGTCAAGTATATCGGATTTCATCCTGAAATTGGATTGTTTGGTTTCATTACCATATGTATAGGTAACCATAGGTAATTCCATGGGCAGAGGCTTCCAGTGAATACATTTTTCAGGAAATTCATATGTATACATTGGATAGTCATCCAGTATACATCTAATTTGACCCTCTGAAGAGTAGGCGTGTCTGGTGCCAGGCCATATCACAGCGACAGGGTTTCAACTCGGATTTCAGCATAGTAGAATCTTATGTAGAAAAAGCAGTTGGCCCAATAATTTCTGTTATGGGTTATATTGTCCATTGCTTTTTCTGTTGAAATTTAAGAGCCTATTTTGTCCCCCAAGTGCATCCGAATAGGCATAAAACCGAACCTGTTTTGCAACCCTTTTGCCTTTTATTGTAACCCTTTTGCCTTTTACAGCATGTTTGGGTTCCATTGGCGATAAAGATGCCAATATGCTGAAATTCCGTAAAACCCTATCATCGGTCTTCCATGCCATTTTTTTGATCAACTCTGCATCCTCCTTTGAGTAGGATTTGAGGAAATTATAATTTAATAATTCCCTCAGTATGTAATCATACTCTGCATGGCTATTAGGCCAGAAAACAAAGAATGGTAGAGGAATTAGGTTGCATGCTTTTTCCAACGCAGAAAATTTGTTGAGTCCAAGACATGCTCATAATTCCTCAAGTCCGCCATCCAATGGTCTCTGTCATACTTAGCCATGCCATTGTCAATTTCCACTGGTTTGTAGCAGTCGGTTCCAAGTTGAAACAATTGCAGCTGCTTCGATCAGTCCTGTCGAGGGGTTTTATTCATGGGAAGACCAGCTGTGATATACCACACAACATCTACTGGATCCCTTAATTTGAAAAATGAAACCCCATGCAACATTTCTGTATGCAGTCCGTTTATCACCTCGTTTGTCCTGTTGACCTGTTGCTCCATTGTATCCATGTTCTCCAGATCACTTACATCTTCCCACTGATTTACCTTCTTTTTGCTTGGACCAGCTTTTAGCGCCTTGGGATAAACCCCAGACAGTAAAGTGTGGTCCGTAGCTTTGGGGGGATTCTTAATATCCGCAGGACATGAATATGTTGGCAGGTCATTCTGAAATTGCGTAGCCTACCTGGCCATTACTTTTTGCCGCATCATGTGGTAAACCCTGAATAACTGCCTATTTACTATGTCTTTCTCTTTTATGAAGTTTCAATCCTCAAACCCCGTTAGGTCTTGAGAATAGACAGTATAAAAGTGGAAAGCCATGGTTTTCACTTAGGCCGGCAACAAAATATCATGGGGGTACATTGCCCTAACCCCAGTCAATTCACCACAAAACCCGTAGTGAAAGAACCTTAAAAATACGGCAATTGAGTAATAGGCATCTAAGCCAGCATACACAATTTTAGTATCCTGAATCTTGGGAGCCACGAACTTTTCTCGAACTTTTTTGTCACCGAAGTCCCATTGGTACTTGCTGACATCAGCCAAGTAAAATTCGGTGAAAAGTCCTTTTAGCCCAAGATTTTCAGGACACAATCCTAAATCACAAGCATGATTGGCCATTGGCCCCGTCATGATTCTGATGCAAATCTCACAGTCCCAGTATTTTCCAAATCCTTGGAGTATACAGGCTTGTATGATTTTTGTCTTATCATGAGCTGAGGCCCCTGACCTGGATCCGTAGATGTTCAAAATTGTGACCAGATGGTCCACAACTTTGAAACTGACCAAGAAACGATCCACGGTTGAAAGGAATGAAATCAAAAGATCCCATTCCAGCAGCTTCAATGTTGTTAGGTTGAAGACAAAGTTGGAACCATCTATATGCTTAAATAACACCAGCCTAGCGAACTCTTTCCCTTCCGGGTTCTGGATTGCTACCTTGTAAGACATTTTCCAGGTCGAATCAGACAATGCGTAACCCCCGAAACTGGCTTGTGGCCAATTGTTTCAGGATTGGCTTGATGTTGCTGCTGTGGACCCATTCTGGCTCCATTGGTTGTTGCGGCCAATAACCCATTGTGCCAGCGAACCATTGTTCCATTTCTCCAAGGCTGACCAGACGCTTGATGTTATAGTCTAAAAATAAAAAATAATTGCCCCTTGACCCTTTAAAAGTTCAGGCATTAGGCCACCACCACCAATTAAGTAATCAAATTTGACCAGCACCAAATTAGGAAAAAGATTTAGCATGGGGAAATAAATTAATAAGTGATGTTAGGTGTCAAAGTCATAAAGTAAGCAGGCCTGGTGGTTAACAAAAATGCTACACCAATTTTTCAGGAACCTCACCTTTGCACCACCTTTCGCTTCTTGATGTCAGCCGCCGTCAATTTACCACTTACCCTAGCAATAACTTCACACCTCGGTACCAAAATTGAGTAATGAATAAATAACCAATTAAGGTTTTAATTAATTCAAGAAATAAATTTAGTAAACCAGGGGCTTTAATAAAACCAAAAATAAATGCTTCGGAATCCGATATAAGGCAAAAACCATTAGATTTTGGCTTTTTAGGGCCGTAAATCCATTACGTTTTTTCTTTTCACTTATCGTAACATTTTTAGAAACTTTTTTTCCAACTCGTTTTCCCCTTGGTTGGCCCATTCAGAAAATTGAGTGTGAAGAAATCATTCCTAAGACACCTAAATGGGCGAATTCGTCCCACATACTGAGAAATAATTAAATAAAACTTACCATCAGGCAAAAAATAACGATTATTTTAGTGGCCTTGTGGTTGGCCCGCCTTAACGTGATCGGTGTGCAGGCAGTAATTTCGCGCGAAAGGTGGGACGCCTAGTTTGGACATCAAAAAATTAAAATTTTGTTAATTTTATTTTGCATTGTATCTTCTAAAGTAAACAAAATGTTAAAGAACATTTATTGTTACTTCAATATCACTACAATATACGAAATTACCAAAAAATAATTTTATCAGGTCCTTGGGCTGGACGAAAAGTTTTGTTTGGAAAGATTTGTGCAACATGGAGCACAGAAAAAACACGACTTTTGAAATTGAAAAATGAAATTTGGTCGTAAACCTCCCCAAAATGTAAACCCAAAATTTTTAGCATCGGGTGTACAAATTAGCAGTATTATTCTGAAAATTTGACCCTTCGCTACACAAATTTAAAAAAAGTATTAAACAAATTTAAATCGGTTAAATAACACAGAAAATAAAAATTTTATTCACATAAAAAACAGGTATACAGCATTTTCGCTAAAAATTTTTAGACACAGAAATAAGGACCGGATGATCTTCAGTCTCCGCGAGATTTCCAGTTGCGTTAACTGGAGTATCCTGGAATACCTGTGACTTTTCGTGTTGACACCATCTGGTACCTTTGTATGGAAAGTGTTTTAGCCTACTTGCCTATACCACCTGCTGTTTAAGCGGGTTGTTCCAATGTGCTATTGTGAGCACATTTTCCTTCAATCTTTTATCATTGATGATGATATATGGTCCTTGACAAGGTAACCCCAGTTTCTTTTGTCTGTCTACTTTCAACAGAACCCAATCCTGATTTTTAAAACCAGAAGTTTTAATATCATTATCAAAATATTTCTTGCTGTCCTTAGCAGCTTTTTGTATGTTTTCGGCAATACTTCCATACAAATTTGTTAGATGGGTAGCCAAAACATACTTATTAGCCTTATAGTCATTTGGCATGACTTTTCTAAGGGCAGCAGTGAAATTGATACCAAAATTTGCTTCAGGCCCCTGCAGCAGTGAAAATGGCGAGCATTTTGTTGCTGTGTGGGGTATGGCATTATATGCAAATACCACTGCACTGAGGTACCTTGGCCATTTATCGTTATCCTCAATCGCAACCTTTCACAGCTGCTTTATTAGAGTTTGGTTAAATCTCTCAACCATACCATTACCCTGTGGGTGGTATGCCGTTGTGAAAATTTTCCTGCACTCTGACAGTTTACAGACTGCTTTCATAAGATCTGAATTAAATCCAGATCCATTATCACTAAGAAGTTTTCTTGGGGTACCGTGCCTAAATATCACATGCTCTAAGAATGCATCCACTATGGTTTCAGCCGTCTGATCAGGAATCAATATAGCTTCAACCCATTTAGTGAAATAATCCTGAAAGACAATGACATATGGGCGACGTTCTCTCAAGGGAGCAATCCCTACTATGTCTACAGACACAATATCAATGGGACCCTCTGGTATGAGGAGTATCAATGGGGATATGGAGCTTTTACCAGGAGTAGCCAATTGGCAGACAGGACAAAACTTCAACCAATTTCTGACATTTTTTTTAATGCCAGGCCACCAGAACCACTGTTTGACAACACTCAGGGTTCTTTTGAACCCTTGGTGCATCATTATAACGGCTCTGTGGTATTGGTGAAGGATGCTGTCTCTGAGGGAATTCAGGACCAAGATCTGATCATGGCAACATCCCTCAGTTTCCCTATAAAGAACTCCATTATCCTCATAGAACCCAGTATGATACTTCGTAGTGCTTTTGACTCCTAATCTTTCCCAAATTGGGGTAAGATTAGGGTCTTCTTTTTGCAATTGAGTAATAACCTTTAGATCAATTGGATAATTGATCTTATCATCATCTTTCTTTTCTTCATTTTCTGCTTCTTCCACTTCTTCAAACTCCTTTTCTTTAAAAGCCAAGCAATGTTTTCAGGATCAATTGGTACAGATGTACCTGGTTCTTGATTTCCTGCACTCTGATCCTGAAGTTTTGCTTGTCTTCTAGTTGTGACTGCATCAACTACGGTAAGCTTCTGCATTTCATCTCTGCTCTGCAATGTATCATTGGTAGTCTGTGCAATATTGTCCTTTCTTACCGTCAATTCCTGGATGTCCGTCAATTCCTTGGTCTGATTGGGGACAATTTTCTTGTCTCTACTTTCGATTTCTTTGTCCCTTATCCTCTGAGATTGTTGTACCAATTCTTGGCTTTCAATCTCATTGGTTTGAGTTCACTAATTACGAAATTGAATTTTGAAGACACATTCCCATTTTGGTGGGTTTTTGTCCTTTGTCTCTTCTGGTTCATCCTTTCTTGAGAGAAAATCAGCCATCGCCTTTTGTCTACCAGGCACATACTCCAATCTATGATTAAATTGATTTATGATGGAATACCATCTTCTCAATTTATCATTGGTTTGAGTATTAACTTCCATAGATAAAAGTGGTTTATGACCAGTTTTGATCATAACTTTTTGTCCAAACAAATAGTGCGGGTAAACTTTAAGACTATGGACAACCACTAGGCATTCTCACTCTGTAGCACACCACTTCCTCTCGTCTTCCTTAAGGATTCGGCAGCTATAGGCCATTACCCATTGGTCATCTTTAGTCTTCTGATAAAGTACTGCTCCCAGTGTGGTTCCACTGGCATCTGTTTGGAGAATGAACTCTGCAGTTCCATCCAGAACAGGATACCGTAGAAATGGTACTGAGGTGAGTGCTTTTTTCAGTTCTTCAAACACTCAGCGATGTTCCTCTGTAGCTCGGAACTTCTTCTTTCCCATAGCGGAGAGCTTATAAAACGGTTCGGCAAAATTTGCAAGGTTTGGGATAAATTTCTTACACCATTGCAGTATCCCCAAAAATTGTTGCATACACTTCACGCTATTCGGAAATTCGAATTCTGTAGAAGCCTTCACTTTTTTCGGATCTGGTGAGATTCCATTTTCATCAAGTATGTGTCCAAGAAAATGAACACTTTTTGGAAGAAATTCGCACTTCTCCGGTTTAAGTGTTAGCTTTGCTTTCCAAAGCGCTTGCAAGACCAACTCTAAGTTCTCCAAATGTTCCTCATAAGGTTTGGAGAATACAATAATGTCATCAATGTAAACCAGACAGACTCTCCAGACTAGACCATGCAATACTCTTTCCATTATTCTTTGAATTTCTGCAGGTGCATTTTTAAGTCCGGAAGGCATGACTTTAAACTGGTATAGGCCTTCCTGACATATAAATGCAGTTTTTTCCTTGCTACTTTCCTCAAGTGGGACTTGTCAATATCCGGACTTTAGATCCAAGGTGGTACAAAATTTGGCATTACCTAGACAATCTAAATCATCATCCATTCTAGGTATAGGATACCTTTTGTCCTTAGTAACTTCATTTATACCTCTGAAGTCCACAACTGGTCTCATGGTACCATCCTTTTTCCCAACTAGAAAAAGTCAAGCAGCCCACAGTGACCAGCTGGGTTCAATAACTCCTTTATCTAACATGTCTTGGACTTGAGCTCTAATACCTGATCTTTGGTTAATGGGAGCTCTGTAATAATGTTTTGCCACTGTCATCACATTACCAGTATCAATTTTCCACGTAAGATACGGTGTTGTAGTTAAAGGATCATTGGGTAAGCTGAAAACATCTCTGTATCTAGACAAATTTGCTACAGCCTTTTCCTTTGATTCCTCATTGATATCAGCCTTGGAGATCATTTTATATAGTGCTTCCCTAAATGCCAATGCATCATGCATGGACATTCTGGGAGTGGCATTAAAATTATCTTCAACACTAAATATTCCACAACTCATACTTTGTACTTCTGATACTCCTGAATTTTCTTGTAATATTGAATCACAGTAGCCTACAACCTGATTAGGTTGCAGTTGGCATCTGGAACCAGTATTATTCGAAATCATCAGGACAAAGTCTTCATGTTCACCATCAACCAGTGTGCTATCAACTCTAAATTTCTTTTCTTCATTATTTCCATCTACGACTAAACGATTCAGATATGTTTTAGACGATCGTTCCATAATCTTGCCTTAATAAGTACATCAGTTCCATGTGGTTTGTATACTTTCGTACATGATACCACTGGAACCACTATACCTAATTGGCATATCATGGGGTATTGATCCTCTTCAGGACTTGAATGTACTATAGGTGCTTCCCCTATAAAATCAATTGCTTGTATATGACTCGCATGATCTTTAGGTGCCACACTTATAGCTTTCTCAACTCCATTAAGCTTCATGACACCTTTACCAAAATCAATCATCACTCCCACATCTGGATGTGCTAAGATATCCTTTCCAATTATGAGATTTTCCTCCACATTTGGAATGATTATGGCCTTCACCAAGAAAACTCAAAATTCACAATGCATTTTGAATTGTATGTAACCATGTGCATGTACTACTGCAACTTCAGCAACAGTGACTTTTAGTATCTCAGGATATCCGGTATATTCTTCATCAGAAGCTTCCTTAAGAAACCATGAAGACATCACCGAACACTTAGCACCAGTATCCACTAAAGCCTTGGTGTTAGTATTACATACCGTTACATTAATGTGAAATGGGAGAGTTCGAGGAAACTTTGAAAACCTTAATCGTTCCTCCTGATTAGGAATTATCCCATGCTTGAACGCTTTCGTAACTTTTGAATAATCCTCTTTCATCATGGCACACTTCAATACTCCAGGCCATTTCATCTCACTAACACCTTGACCCGTAGTGGCAATGCTATTAACACTTACAGCAGGTCCCAGCTCTGTCTGACTTGATGTGGATGGTTGACTACTGGAAATGGCTTGAACACTTGGGCTAGGGTTACTGATTTGAACTTGACCTCGAGGGGGAGCTGTGATCATCAGCTGTTGGCTAGGCACTGGCAGTTGTGGTGCCATATAGAGTTGCTCATTCCGCAATCTGTTCTGGTAATCAATGAATTGTTGATAAGAATCATAATCCATACTATCACCATATTAACCTACTGCATGAGCTCCTCTACTGCTCCCGCCAACATATCCTCCCCTGAAGCCTCCAAACTGTTGCTTGAAACCTCTGTTTCTACCATATGGATTATCCCAATTACATCCTTGTGCATTTTTCCATTGAAGGGTTTTAAATTCCGACGTGTAATGAGAATTATTTCTATGGTACTGACAATATGGTTTTATGAACTCGTTTGCACCAGGTTTTTTGAGTTTGCCCTTATTAACTTTGGCAGAATTTTCATTCAATTTGGCATCAGTTTTTTGGCTTATCTCCTGATAACACTGAGCCAACTTCGCAATCTCCTGTGATAATTTTGCCAGAACAGAATCACTGCTAGGTTCCTCAGGCTCTTTTCCCTTTTGGGGAGTAGTAGCCATTTGAGTCCCCTGTGAGTTATTCTCTTCTATAGAAGTATCGGAATCCTTCTTTTCTGACACTAGGATCGGGGCTTGCTTCTCTCTCCTTGCTTGCTGTCGCATAGCTTTATTTTGAAACTGCCTTTGTGGGGCATTGCCAAATTTATTTCTACCGACATAAGCCACTTCAGCTTGCCCTTCACCCATCGTCACCTCATTTATCACAATTGGAGATTCCGGAGTTCCTCTCTTTTTATAAGCAGCTGTATTCCGTTTATCAATCTTGTGCACATCCTCTGCTAAATCGTGCCATGTTTCATACTTTTCTCTTTGATCTAGCAACTCCATCTGATACTCTTCAGATGCTTTATACAAAAAGGTATCAATTATGAAACGATCTCTGAACTCTTCAGTCTTATTAGGATATAATCTGTCTACTAGCACACTAATTCTCTTGAGGAATTTCACTGGAGCTTCATCAAATTCCTGCTTTATGTTCATCAGCTCCCTTGTTTGCATACCGACATTTGAATCTGGAGCTTGCACTTTGAGCAACTTTCTTCGGGCTTTTTTGTAACTTTTGAACCTTTTGGCAGTAGCTTTCGGTACACCCTTAGAAAGCGCTCGTAAGGCAGCCAGCTTCATTTTATCAGTAGTTTCTGAAGTAAATTCTGCCTCTAAATCATTTAGGAAGCTGAGAACTTGTGTCTCAGTCATGTCATCGAGGAGTAGCTTTGGCTTTACAGCCTTCACTATATCTGACACAGTAGGCTCCAATCCATCCACTGAGGAGTCATCAGAATCTGATGAATTTCCTCGTGTGGACTTCTTGGATCGTTTGTGCTTCGACGTAGTATGTTTGCTTTCCTTATGACTACCTGCTGCTTCCTCATCAGCCTCTTGGAAAAATTGAGCAACTATATCACTTGCTTGTTCTCGAACAGCAAGTGGTTCAGTTACCTGTTTTTCCGTAGAAGCCTTTGATTTCACAGTAGGTTCGACTGTGAACTTTTGCTCTGACTCATCTGCTTCCATCTGGGCTAACCTTTGGTCATTGGCAATACAGGTTGCAGACCTCATTGGCAAAGTTCTACATATATCCAGAGTTTGCAATGATCTATTCGTAGTCCTACTCACTTGGATATCCCTTTCTTTCTGATCCAGGATGAATCTTTCCAATAGTCCTTGGACTCCGATCATGGAGTTGGCCATTTTGTCAATCTTGGCATTTAACCGTTGGATTTCATCGTCCTTTTGACTCATTTCGAATCCTATATCTTCCAATGAATCATGATGGTAATCCTCACGAATATTATCAAAGTTTTCATTGACCTATTCACGATGATACGTATTGAATGGCTGTAGAGGTCATCGAAAACGTTCCTCTCTAAAATGATCAAATGGATCAATATGATCCTCTGCCAATTTCGGCCTTCTATTGATACGTGCCAATATATGAGCGTCTCTATCATTCTATCATTGTCAGTAAATAGTTCTTTTGCCGTGGCCATATTATTGGTATTATTAGTGGCCATCATGACGCTGGGAAAGATTTATCCGCCTTGTCATGCCTAATGCCAGGGAGAGTCCTCTATAAAGTTGCACCAGAGGCTAAATCCTCAGCATTTTTGGACATTTTGAGTCCTAAGTCTTTGTAAAAACCTTTAGGTTTTGTGACATCTTGAGTGACTCTGGGCTCTTCCATATTGCAAGTGTCAGAAGCCACCACTTGTTATGTTCACTTCTCTGCTTATGTCAAAGAAGTCAGCAATATAACTCAAGTACTATCAGCTTGTATCCAACTGATTACTGTAGGTCACTCAAAGGAGCTTCCTATTAGCAACCAAATAAACACAGTGCAACAGTCCTTAAGGAAAAATAAACACAACCTTCAGTCAGTAATAAGTAACTTGAAACTCTAACTCTTGCAATCAAATGGCACTTAGGGTATCCCGAGATGCCTCCTAAGGGTTGACACAAGTACAAAGACCTCACTACACTAATATCCAAAGGAGCTGGGGCTTTACCTTGGCTTTGGATCCTGTGTAAGGTGGCCCCCACTTCCGCTTATTGTGCAAGTAATACAATAATAAAATAATAAACAACAATAATAATGATATAATTCAAATTTGTGTGTTGGGCGGTCGAGGCTAGCCTTTATTGGGCCTAGAAAGAATAATATAAATAAAACGGATGCGACTCGCCCAGGACACACCAAAGTATGAGAATGATCAACATTGCTTTTTTTGATCGAATTGTAACTTTGTCGATTCACCAATTTTGCATAGATGTGGGATTACTACTACCCTAAGTACAACCCATACATTTTAAAACTTGGCTGTTAGCTATAGTCCTTTCACACAAAGACTTGAAGCTTTGCATCATCTCGGCAAGCATTATAGATATCTTCAGTATGAGGGATTAACTATGAGGTTCATCTAAGTTCATTCCTGATTCAGAAATATGCTTTTGAATCGCCTGTAAAGCCATATTCTCATTTGAAGTATCAGCTGTAGGGCATAAAGTGAAATGTTTCTGTCAGCATCAGCTGGACGTTCTTGCCTCTTCTCCTTTACCACACTTGAAACGTTCTTTCCTTCATAAATTTTGGAAGCAAGAAAGTTCCACTTTTCAATCTTATATACTTCCTCAGCAAGATCATGCCAAAGGTTTCAAACTCATTAGTCTGATCTTGCAACTCCATCTGTAGCTCTTCTGAACTCTTATACATGAGTGTCTCAATGATCAAGCCATTTCTAAAGTCTTCTGACTGGTTAGCATAAATTACTTCTAGCAACTCACTAATTCTCATGAGATATTGAACTGGATGCTCATCAGGTTTCATTTCAATATCGGACAGTTTTCTCTTCTGCATCCAATATTGAATCATGGTGCATACACTTGAATGATTTTCTTTTTAGTGATACTGTAAGTAGTACAGTGTTTGAGTATACTCTTTGGTACACCTTTGGAAAGTCTTCATAGTGCCACAATTTCGATCCTGTCTAGAGTATTCAGCAGAGATTCTCCTTCTAGCTCCTTGAGAAAAGTGACTACTGGTGGCTCTGTCATGTCATCTAGAACTAACTTTGGCTGAAACAGTAAACTCAAGTCTATTAAAGGAGGAATCAGATCGATCAGAATCTGACATATCACTTTTGATCTTCCTTGATCTATGCTTCCTCTTTCCAGCTTTTTTGTTACTGACTTGATCACTTTCTGTTGCTGCATCACTTATTTCTTGAAAATTTTCTCTCACTGTATGGCATTCAGCTTTTGGGCTGATTTGCCTTTTAGCTTGAGATTTTTTCGTGACAACAGTGGATGAAGCAATATTAGACAACACCATGATTTTTTGCACTGACTCATCTACTCTGGACTGCTGCAACATTTGGTCATCAGCAATTGTCTTTGCAGACATCATTGGCAAATTTTCTCCCACACTACTGATTAGCAGGTCATCCTGACTCAAAACTACTGATCTCAGATGTTCACCACTCACCATTGATTCCTGATATTTGTCACCATTGATCTTGGACAATATGGCAAATAATGAAGTGATCATTGACTGCATCCTCTCCATATTTTGATTGATTTTCTGGCATCAATCATAATCAAATCCATGGTACATTGGCAAATTTTGATGACAATAATTATCGTAATTTGATGGCAGTTATTTCATAAAATTGTGTGAAACCTCCTAGAATATTTTGAAACAATGACTCAAGGATTTACCTACTTACCTACCTACCTATCCACTTACCTACCTACATACCTACCTACATACATACATGCAATACAAATTTGATTATACAGTGATTAACACCTGTTCTTTGTTACATTTTAGGAAAGTTAACTATCTCTTTTAATAATAGCCATTATTTACTGTACAATTCTACTCTTTCTTTTCCTTCTTCTTCTTCTACTATACATTAAACCTGCCCCTTTTTTGTAACTAGATAGTAGAAATCTGTACTGTAGTTTGTTTTTTACTACAATTTACCCTTTTCTTGTCTTGTTGTATTTGAAGATGAGATGGGTGTTTGGGGCGTCTCTGACCGATTTCTTGCCTCCTTGATCCGTCAGGTCGGAGGAAAGAGTGTAAAATCGGCAAGGGGAATTGATGTGCAGGAGAGATAGCCAGGGATCGACCTTAACGCCAATGCTTCCCTGCCCCTGCCCTAAACCTCGGAATGACTCCTCACTCAGGGGCGAGAAGTCCAGTACAAGAATACTACCTGCCTAAGAAATGCCTGACTAAAACTAGTCAGACAAGGTAACACACTTTTGGACACAAATAAAACACTTTTCTAACTAAACATTTATTTATATAACTTACCTAAAAATCTCCCCTTTCAAAAAACATGACGTCTTACCAATATAAAAACCAGGTGAGTAATGTACAGGCGAAATGATAATTATAATATGAGAGGCGAGACGCATGAAAAGAATCAATAATATACACTGACTAATTCACCAAAACCTTCTTCTACAGTAACCGTTGCGCTGGGCAGGGTCGGGCATGGTTGGATGTGTTGTACTTGTGGGCGTTTTTACAAATTGACAAATCTATTAGAAAATCTTGAAAAATCGGCAGAAACACACTATAACAGTCTTATTCCAAAATGTTGCAGTAAAATGTCATACCATTTTTACCCTCATTGGCTATAACTCTATAGAAGTAAAGCAACTCAACTATCCCTATATGAACACATCATAACATAAGTATCATAACATCAAAAACTTACTAGAAACATGGTAATGATAAGCAACACCGTAGTGGATATATTTTTGATCAACCCCGATCCATTGAGCCCTTGCACCTGTTGGGAGGATGTTCCACAGGTGTGAGGCTAGATGCCTATCATCCAGCATAGCGTTTTGGAATATCCGGTGTAGGCACTTCATGAAATCCCAAAAGGGGGTTCATCCTAGCTGATTACAGCTCCCTGCACTGGCTTTTCCACCATAGCTTGAAATCAACTGATGCCCCCTCCCAAAATGTTGACCTCAGTGCATCCATGCCAGTCGTCCTCCAAAATGGTGTTGAAATTGATAATATTTTCTCATTGTTCAACTTATAGCTGTATTAATTTGAATGTAAAATCTTGTTGTAATATTCACCTACTGTACACCTCGTAAGCAGCCCTCAAGGTGCTGATAAATGTAATAAAAATAATTTTCATTTTTGTCGTCATCATTGTCAAAAAAACTGAAAAAAGCAGCGTGATAGAAATCAGAAAGCAATTTTTCCTCACTTATTCCCTATTTATACCTCTTTTTCCTCATTAAAGCTTTTCCAGTTTTTTCTGCCTTTTTTGGTTGAAGATTTTCGGTTTTTCTCCTCTTTTTCTTTGAAGCTTCTAGGTTATCCTACAAAGCTATAAAAAAAATCACCACCTTAATTGTTTTGGTAAGGCATCTTTTGCTGCCTGCTTTTTTATAGAACCTTTGACATTTTTCAGCATTTATAATTGATTTTATGAGCTAAATGGGCTTCAGCAGTCTAGCCTCTTTATGTTTGTTTTGGAAAACAGCCAGTATACAAAATCAGCCATTTACCTGTATAAATCAGTATGTGTTATAAGATGTATCAGTTTCCATACACAGACTACCCTGTATGTCTAGCATCAATGTTTTTGTAGACCTTCAACCTCTGGCACAGTTTTCTTCATGTATATGCACACTGTGTTCTCTTTCTTTTCTTCATCTATTTTTCTGTAGGATCAATTATTGTTTCTACACCAAGGACAATTCCTTTTTGACCTCTAAACTGTCTACCATTTTTTACATGTTTTTCTATACTAGGCTCACTCTGACCATTTTTTCTATAACAGACCCTTTTTTGGTCATTTTTCCACAAGCAATCGACTTTATACATATGAACTCATAGGAATGATGTTTCATCACTTATAGGCTTTTTGGTTATTTTACTTATGGAACTGAGAATTACTGACATATGACCGTTCCAATTTGGATGATCATTTAGAAGCGCAGGGCTTCTGATTAGCCACTTTGAATACCTGCTGGCCAGGCACCTCTCATTTTGGAGCCGGAAGGTGCATTCTTTGAGAGCCTTTCTCCATGGGTGGTGGAAGTTATTTGTATGCATATTTACTTTTTTGTTTTTTATTTCTTTTCCATTTTTTGTTCCACATTAGTTTTTCTTTTTCCATTTTTTTGTTCAATTTAGTTTTTGTTTTTCACCTACAGTAACACAACTATTACCCTAACTCTACTATTACCATAATCCAAATATTACCGCAATTCTACTATTATGGTAACTCCAGAACATGCATGCTTAACCATTCCCCCTATAAATCGACCAAAAATGGTATGTATATGTTTACCATACCCTCTATAAATTGACCCAAAATGACAGATTATAGGTGGTACACAAAAGATAGTGATATGCTTAATCATTCGCCTATAGTGTCTGGCCTGACTACTTTCATGTCCCCCCTCTGAAGCCAAAACGGTAAGAGCTAGAACCTTCGGGTCTTTTTCATAATTTGGGCATAATGGCAAACTATAGGGTGCCTTTTGTCACTTGGCATCTATCTGCCAACTATCCGCAAAAAATGCACTTTTTAAGGTCCCCCAGTTCCTCCATGCTCAGCAATGGGCGTATCATATCCAACTTCCTTACTTCTGCCTAAGCATCTTAGGTATGCAATCTCAAATGTGATTTCTTATTGTTTTAAAATATGGCCTTCATTCAATTATATGCTCGTTGAGAGTCTTGAGAAACACCAAATTTAACAATTTTGTTATCTAAACTTACAGCTGCAAAAAAAATTTTTTTTCCAGCATCATGCACTAGGGTGCTGAATTTTTTGCAGTTTTAATTGAACCAATTGTGTTGTTAAGATTTTTTTGGTTTAAGGGTTTTTGACCAAAGCAAAATGAATGCATGCAGTCACTTTATGCAAAAAATCATCATTGATGTAAATGAGTTCACTCCTATGAATTTTTTGGGGAAAGGGTTTTTGGACCATTTAAAATTTGATGGATGCAGTCACTTTACACTAAAAATTATTCCCGATGTGAATACACATATTTTCAAAATTTTTTGGTGGGAAGGGGTTTTCGACTGTGGGGAATTCATTGGATGCATCACTCTACACAAAAAAAGTTATCTTGGGTGTAAGCAAGCATATTTTCATGATTTTTTCGTGGAATAGGCTTTCGACCACAGGGTATTTAATGAGTGTGATAACTTTACACAAAAAGTTATCCTGAGTGTAACCAAGTGTATTTCCCTGATTTTTTGGTATAAGAGGCTTTCGACCGAAGCAAATTCAATTGATGTGGTCACTTTACACAAAAAATCATTAATGCAAATGAAGGTACTCCATGGAGTTTTTAGAGGAAGAGGTTTTTGACCATTGGGAATTCCATGGACATGTCAGTTTACACAAAAAATTATCTGGGGTGCAAACAAGCATAGTTTCATGATAATTTTGACAAAGGACTCTTCGACCATGGGGAATTTAATGAATGTGATTACCTTCTGCAAAAAATTATCCGGGATCTAAACAAACAAATTTGTGTGATTTTTTGGAGGAAGGGATTTTCAACCAAAGTGAATTCAATGGATGCAGACACTTTACACAAAAAACTATAATTAATCTAAATGAAGGTATTTCCATGACTTTTTGGAGGAAGGGGTTTTTGACCATTGGGAAGTCAATGGAGGCAGTCAGTTAACACAAAAAATTATCTGGAATGTAAACAAGCATATTCTTGTGATAATTTTGTGGAAGAGGTTTTTGACCGTTGGGAATTCAATGGATGCAGTCATTCTACATAAAAAATCATCTCATATATAAACAAGCTTATTTTCTTTTCTTTTTTTGGAAAGGGGTTTTTGACCATGGGGAATATGTTGAATGTGATCACTTTACACACAAAATTATAGTGAGTGTATACAAATGTATTTCTACGATTTTTGGGGAGAGAGGTTTCTGACCATAGGGAATTCAATGGACACAGTCATTTCACAAAAAAATTGTTCGGTGTTTAAACAAATGTATTTCTCTATTTTTTTTGAGTTGACAGAATCTTGATCATGGGGAGTTCAATGTAAATGGTCACTTTACACTATGTTTACAATGTGTTTCAAGTTCTATAAAGTTTACACATCTTTTACTTTTAATTAAAATGATAATTCTTAGCTTGAAGATTGTTTTTTATTGTTTCTTTAATGTGAAGATGACCAAATTTAAAACTTCAATGTGCCCCAATGAAGGTTTTCATGCATGAGGCCCACTAAAATGAGGTGGACTAGTTTGTTAGAAAATGCCCCATTAGGGCAGAAAGAAGAAGAATATACTTGCTTGTATAGTTATCAAGCTAGAAAAAGAAGTGAACCAGATTTTTGTGAACTTAGGTAAAAGTTGAAAAAAATTCACTTTTGTTATATTGAATTTTCATTCTCTCTCAAAAAAAATTTTTCATGTCTGTGAAAAAGTGTATTCTGCAGCTGAGTGCATCAACACACTTTCCAACCAAACATGTACATCTTCAGAAATTTGAGGAGGGTACAGGGGTGAAATTTGGTTTTTTGGCATTTTTTGAGACAAAAAATTCAGAAAAGTTAACCAAAAATGTTTTCGTAACAAATTTTCCAGTTTCAAAACCCTTGGGATAGTTTGTACCCCCGATGTCCTTCCTGATATGCGTGTGCTTCTAACTGTATTGAACTTTTTGCTATATTTAGTGTCAAGAAAACAGGAATCAACTCTGGGAAAGTGACCCTTGAAATCCAACTCAGTTTTTTAGAAAATGCTACAGCACAAAGTCTTCTTACAACTAAATCGATTTTGCAACATTTTTTTAATTCACTCATTTGATATAACATATCGTATAGAATTTACTCTGTAAGTTCTACTGATTTCAAGCTTTTAACAAATTTATTCTCCTCCATTTAAATATTCAACAAAATACAACATTCACAGTTTTTAGATTTAAACTGAAATTTGCAGAAAGAGGACTTTTAGTAGGATGGCAGATGGGAAACAATTTCAATGCTGCAGAATATACTATGTCACAGACATATAAATTTTCTTTGAGAAAGAATTAAAATCCAATATAACGAAAGTGATTTTTTTCCAACTCCAACCCAAGTTCTCAAAAAACTAGTTCAATCCTTTTTCTAGCTTGGCAACTATCCAAGCAACTAAGTTCTTTTTTTCTGCCTTATTGGGTCATTTTCTAATAAACTTGTGATAAGAATAATCAACATGGTGTGCATGATCTTTTAAGTTTCTTTCTTACCATGTTTAACCTGTTTACTTACAATGTTCTTGGTTTCTTTTTGGGAATGTTTAAGTTGCTAACATGAGGTTAGCTATTTGTTTCTATTGTTTGCTCAGTTGTTGGCTAGCAGTGGCTAGCTAGATGAAGTATGCTCAGTGCTTATCAATGATCAATAATTATTTGACCAGGCTTTTCAAGTTTTGATCAAGAACATCAATAAATAACATGCGTCAACATGGTTGCTAGTACATATTAAAGTTTTCAAATACACAATTAATATGAATATATGACAGCAGGTTTTCTCTACAAAATGATACGTACAGAATTAATAAAAAGGTCTTTACTTCACAAAATGATATTGCTATACGTTCTATTTGACTTTCTCATGAAATAAAAATGAATTTGTCATGAAATTCACATTCAAGTGGTATAGTGAACTGAAATTCAGGTGTAGTATTTTTTAGCAACAAAGTATAAAACTCAACAAAATGAATATTTTTTGACAGCTTACTACCTGCAATGGTCAAAGCACATAAAAAAATCAGCAGCAAGCAAGTTCAAGCAAACTTGTGGAAGTTTTTTTGTAGTGAAAAATATGCAGACTGTGGTACTCATGCACTTCAGCTGCTCCTGAATTTTTTTCCAAGTTTTTTTATGATTAAGGTATATATAGGGTGCATGTTATCAGCAACGTACATGTAGGCATGCTACAAAATCTTTTTGGCATTGTGAGTATCAAAGTGTAAACTTGGATGTGTAAACCGGTAAATGCAGAAAAAAGCACACATCCTGATTTCGCCTGCTGCTGTCAAAATGGTGTTAATTTTTGAAGATGCATGACAGGACGGGTGCTAAGGGCCCATCTACCTAGCACCCCTTTGCTCCATCACAAGCCTAAGCCTAAGAATTAGGTAGGCAAATGAGAATAGTTTTTTATTTTACCTTAGAAGGAGTTAACACTACTCAAGGCCTACATTTATGCTTGTTCTTGTTCATTTATGTTAATGTTATTAAAAAGTAACATATACTTCTTGTATTGAAATGGGTTAATCTTAAACAGCATCCCAAGCCTTCAGGAGTCGTTTCTGCTATTTCAGCATAAATGAAAAATGATCAGCATAATTTTCTGAACAAGGTGAAAGGCAAAATTATTGTTTTGGTACTTCATGATGAAACAATAATTAAGCCCTCAAATTCATCAATGAATCAGAGCTATTTAAATGTCAAGCAGTGACCCATTGAATAGAAAAGCACTTGATGTCCCATAAAATTATCCTAACTGTAAGCAAGTTCAGATGCCATTAAATTTTCAGAGGAATTGTTTTACTTTAATGAAGGAGTGATAAACGATATTATCAGGAAGTATTAGATTTTGTAGATAATTTTTGTGGAAATAAGCATACTGTAATTACTTTCCCCTTTTGTTTCATACTTTGGAAGATTTTCTAGGCGTGTATTTTCATAAGTTTATTATTTTGCTTGCCTTCTTCTGTACATTCTCAATTGATCATCTCGATTTTCTGATGATAATACAGAAAATTAATGAAAATTATCTGCGCAAACATTGTTAATAGACCCTGCACAGCATTGCACCTTCATTGTGATGGATCTTTTTCTTTATAAAATGATTGCACAAGAAATAAGTACCATGCTTGAAGCTGTTTACATAAAGCTTTTGCTGTAAGATTTTTTACTAAAAAATTGGTAGGAAGCGTTAGTTGCATGGGCTCACAAATTTCCAATCCCATGTGACTTATTGTATTAGCAGGAAGTTGTAAAAATGGGAAATACTTCTTGATTTAAACTATTAATTTATTAGCACATTTTCAAGGATGGATCGAGAAATCAGAAATTTGTTCTCACAATTGTTGTAGTGACATTTCCAGTCTCCCACAACTGTTTAAATATCATATTCAAACTGGGTGATGCGATTACTGTAGTCATTGCATCATGTGCCAGAATTTGGGTTAGTGAATTAGAGTTTTTTTGTTTTATATTTTATCTAATGTTCTCACCTCTGCCTAAAAAACTCCTCATCCTGCAAATTACCATCATAGTAGAAATTAGAATATTTATTTGTTGATAAAAATTTTGAGCATTTGTCATCTGAAAGGGAGATCATGCCCCCATCCAGGCCTAGGTAAGTCTTAGTATTAAGGTCTGAACCTCTTGGAACAAAATCCTGCAATATCATTTTGGATTCAAAATCAAATCTTCTTAATATTTTTTGATGGATCACCATTCAAGAGTCTCAAATAAAAGAAGAAAATTATTTTAAAAATATAATACTGGTGATCTGTTTAGGTTTACTAAGTACTTACTTTCTCTGCGTTGAGGCCTAGTTTCCTTTACTTCTCATCAAATAGTGGAGGCTAGACCTCGTAGGACATCTGTTATTTTCTAGGTTATTTTCCAAGTTTTAATAAGATGCTAACAAACTCTCAAAAAATTCCTCATACCCCACCAGGGAAAAGCGCTCTGCTAGTCACTCCCACGACATTTAGCAACTCGCTATTTGCCTCTGAGTCCTCAAGTAATGTAGTTTCCGAGCAACTGGCGCCAGTTGTGCAGGCAGTTGCTCCATTGACTCTCACTCTACCACAAGTGGGATCCGGTCCTCAGGATTCAGTGGATTATGTGCAAATGTCAGCTAATTTGGTGCCTAGTAATTATCCTCAGGTACCTCAAAATTTATGGGCTCAGTCACCCTATGTAATTCATCTTCTAAATTCAGCTCAAAATACACCTCTTAATTCTGTTTCCTTGGCGCCACCGCCTCAGTCTGTTGCAGCTCCAGTTTTGCAATCGGCAACTGCTCCTATTGGGGTCACCGGTTCTCAAGCAAACATAGCCTCACTAATTCAGCCATCGCTATGGCGCCATGCTATGTCTAGCTCTCAACAAACTTCTTTACAACCTGTTTCTCCTGATTCTGATTCTGTAAATGTTGGTTACTCCGTAATGTCCTCTTCTTGCCCTCGTCAGAGTAGGATATCTCAGCCTAAAAGCATCAGTGATGCTTGTATGGTGGAGATTGAAAATTTTTGAGTGGAAGCTTCAGCACAACTAACTGCCCTGGTGGAAGCTACTAAGTCAGTTACACAAAATATTCCATCTACTGCTACTATTAATCAAATTCTCAGTTTTGTCCACAACAAAGTCCAAGAAATTGAGGAACAAAATCTGTGACTCCTGAATGAACTTCAGGCAAAGCCCAATAGTCAAACTGCTACCATGTCTGCCACTTCAACTAGTTTAATAGATCAGTTTAAGCTTTTCATTTCTGCAACCTCAGGTAATTCCTCTGCTGTAAATCACATAAGTAATTTAAGTAACCCTCATATTTCTGTAACTCAACCTGAGCCTCTTTCTCCTCATAGTGCACCTGTAACTACTACTGTACCAGTAACGTCTCACATACCTGCTATAGCTCCTGTAATTAAGTTGAAAACTCCTAATTCTGCTTAATCTAATCCTCCTAGTCATTGTGATTCTTCTGTAATTGAAGCAGAGCATATATCTAACTCTAAGATACCTCACAACTCCTTGCATACTGCTCCTCCTCCTGTCTTTTCCGACAATCCTCCTGTAAACTTTTCCCATAACTATGGTTATTACAACACTGATATTCACTACCAATCACATTGGTGAGAAGGAAAGCCCAATTGAGGTAATAGTTAAGAATATGACATCTCTCTGCATTAATGAAGCAACTCAAGATATGCGATTGCTGCACTTTTTCATTGGTCTCAAAAGTGAGTTCAGTTTTGATTTAATTAATTGTGTCAAGATCAGTGCACTTTGCAGATTAACTCATGATGCTCTTAGTGATACTATTCAGAACATCAAAGATTATGAAGAAGCTAAGCATATGTTAATGGTCTCTCTCGCTCCTACCTGTGATAAGATGAGTCTCCAATGTGAGCTAGATTTGATGAGGTGGAGCTCATAAGGAGACCCTGCTGCTTTTCTCAGCAGAGTCATGACTTACGTTCAACTTCTATTTCCTGATAAGGATCAGAAATTCCGCCATCAGAAAGTCATCAAGATGTTTTTGATGAAAATGTCTGTTTTCTACCAAATTTCAATTGGTGAGGATGCGCAGGAATTTACTACTGTTCAACAATTTGCCACTGCTGTCTCTAAAGCTCGTAAGATTTTGGAAGCTATGAAAGCCAAGATTGGTACTGCAGGATGACCCATTCTCGTCAATCAAGCTGATCCTCAGTCTCAACCTCAACCTCCTACTCCTCCTTCTCAAAGACGTCATGATAGAAGATGTTTTCCTTACTCACAATCTCCTAATCATAACTCTGACAATTCCACTTCTAATAAACCTAGAGTGTCTTTTAGTGAAGCTACTGTTCCTGTAAGTAAGATTACTGACCTTCTTCAGCAAATCCTGATGGAGTTCACAATGACAGGCAACCCGAGTTCACTTCTGAGTCTCGACTTTCTCCCTCTTATAATCAGACTAACAGAAGTTGTGATAATTCTGCTCAGCTTGATTTTTCGGCCTCATGCAGCTGGGATCATTCACGTTCTGATTATCTTTCTGATTTTTGTTCTCGTTATGATAGGTCTCAGAGTAGGGATCATAACCCATCTCTATCCATACAGTCCACCAGTCCCTGGTGTGAGGCTCACAAAAGCAACACACATAACACTGCAGACTGCAAATGGTTAAAGCACGTTAATCCTCAAACTCAACCTACCTCTGATCATCAAGTAGTCCCTTATAATGATAATAAGTATCAAAACTGTTACAACCCAAACTTTGGCAATGATGTTCCCATCAACCCAAATTGGAGAAACAACAGAGGCAGTTACAGTAATAGAGGAAACTCCTATTATTGTGGAAGTCGTAGTCCATGTTTTAAAACATATGGTAACCACGATGCTGATGTTTATAACATTGTCACTTCTGCTCCTCATTATGATTCTGCTAATTTTCCTATTGAGTATCACACTTACCCCAACGGGACGGCTCTGGCAACCCTTGGGCTGAGTTTTCTGCTAATAATAGGCATCTTACTGAGATAACCTCTAACCCTCTTGCACTACCTGCTCCTCAATCTCAAACTTTGATTTCTAGTACTACTGAACCCACTCAACAATCTGAATCAGTTTCTCAACCATGTTCTGGGAATATGGTACAAACTGATCCTAAGCCTGATAATTCTGCTAACGCAACTCTGTTCTCTCATGGTATTATTAGTTGAGATGCAGAAGACATCTCAGGGAATGATCCTTGGATTGCATACCCAGCAAAAATGTCTTGATAACCTTTTGATGACAAAATTTATGTTCTTGATTTTGAAAAAGAAGTTGAATGTAAGTCACTCATAACTCAACTGAAGAAGGCAGCAGTCTCTTTGTCTTCACTCAGAGTAATAGGTTCTAACTCATATTCATGAGTCATTTTGTCATAGTTAGGAGAAAGAGAGAACATTAACATATGTTTAGCTTCCTCATAGTCGTTAATGTCCTGTATAGTGTCACTAGGAGCATCACGAGTTAGCCTTCCAAGTGCACTGATTTTTAACATAATTCGATGAATCAAAACCAAAATTGCTTTTGAGGCAGACGAATAAGTGCAATAATTTCTTATTGCAAGTAATCTCATTGATATACAACAGATTCGTGTTTTCAACAGTCACGTCTATTCAGCTCTTCTCATTGGGATGTGATAGTTAATAAATATTGGTGGTGGGCAAACCAAAATTATTCACAAAATTTACAGGCGGATAGTCCAAAAAACCAGTTGGGGTGACAGTGTGAGAAGAATTATGAGGAAATTCTGGGGTTGAATGTGCTCTTCTTCCATTACCGAAGAAGCCTGAAGACTAGTACAGCTAGATTGGTCAGAAACGTGAGTTTTCAACTTAGTTATAGGAGGAAATGGAGGCACAGGAGGTACACTACAAGATATAGTTGGGGTATTATGAGATGTGAAATGATCAGTTTGGGGGACAGATGCAGAAGGAAAATTAGAGGTGTTTAATTGACTTATGACTGCAGAATGAGGAGGAGGATTAGAGCCAAGAAAAAGATCAATTTTTTTCTATCAGTGTTAAGAGTAGCAAACATAGTAGCAGCTTGGAGTTGAACAGTTTCAGAACATTTTGCTTGCTTGTCCTCTAGTTCTCCGAGGAGTTCCCAGTTATTTTCTTCAATTTCTTGGGTTTTATCTTCAACCAAGCTGAGTATTTGAGTGACAGTGGCAGTAGTAGGGATATTTTGTTGAACCAACTTAGTCATGTCAGCTAGAGCAGTTAACTGCTGTAATGCTTTGACTAGAAAGTTCTCCAACTCTGCTATGCAAGCATTGTTGATGCTTTGCGAAAAACCTTTTTACTTCAGTTGGGTCTGGGTATAGGAATAGAAGCAGGATTGCAATAAGAACTGGATTCAGAAGAGTCAGAGTGGTAAGAAGTACTTAGAGTTTGTTGAGAGTTGTAAATGGCACATGTCATATGCCCAAATTTACATGGCCAGCAGGTCAGAAAAAAAATGCTCAGTGAGGGACTTGAACCCCCCACCTTCTGCATACAAGGCAGATTCACTATCCAGCTGCTCCAACTGAGCCACATGGATGGTTCGGAAATTGTGGTTGTAGTGATGCTGGTGGGTGTGGGGCATGCCACATAATGAATAGCCAGATGCACCACTACGACACCCCTCCTCCACTTCAAGGAGGAAGGGCCCTGGATGGTTACCAATGTCATATGCCCAAATCCACATGGCCGATGTGTCAGAAAAATAACACTCAGTGAGGGGCTCAATTGCTCGAACCCTTCACCTTCTGCATACAAGGCAGATGCGCTATCCAACTGCACTAACCAAGCCACATGGACAGTTCAGAAATTTTGGTTGTAGTGGTGGTGGTGAGTGCAGGGCATGTGACGTAATGAATAGCCAGATGCATCACTACAACACACGTCACAATAACAATCGCTGATTTTGGGAAAGGTTATTTGATTGAAAACTGGTAGGGACAGAAGGAGCAGGTGTAGATTGCATAACTGGACCCCCAACCAACTGAGGCAGCAGTCCCAGAAAGACATTACTTGCAGCAGGAGTACTTAAAGTTGAATTCAAGATGCTAACTACATGAGGAGACTGTGATGTGGAGTCACAAGTTGTTTGAGCGAAAGTACTCACTTGACTCATTAATAACTGCCTTTGATTTCCAGTAGCCTGCAAACCTGATCCCACTTGTGATAGAGTAAGGACCGATGGTGACAATACTTTCGAACTGTGCACTGGTTGAGAAGAGACAGAAATATTTGCAGATGGAGGTGCTATTTGGGGAGGTGCTATTTGCATGGGGAGTGCGAGGAATTTTTTGAGAATTTGTTAGCATTGTTCTAGCCTCCAGAATTCATAAAATTTTGGAAACCAAAATTTCACTTCTTTTGCCTTATGAATATTTGAACCAAAAAGATTTTGTAGCCAAATTTTTGAACAGTTAAATTTTTGGCATCATGAAATTCGAATTTCTACACGAAAAAATTAGTCTTTAGCATTTGAAATTAAGAAAGAATCAAATTTGAACTGAAAAAAATTGTAATTTTTAAAAATTGAAATTAAATTTTTCGAAAATCGTAAAAAATTTTCACAGAATTATTTGAAAACTTTGGTTTTTTCAGGTGAAAAATCGCAAAAAGTTGTTTTTTTGGGCATGTAGTGAGTAAATGAACAAAAATTTGTGTCAATCAAATTTAATCAAGATTTCAAATCTTAATGAATTTCTGAACTAAAAATTGTAATTTTAAGACAAAATGCTACCTTTTTGTTATTCAATTAATATTAGCTTTAATCAGCATTCATTAATTAATTAACATTGAACAAAAAATTTTAGACTGAAAAATGTTTAATTTTTGTTTTTTCAATTGAATTTTGATCAGGAAAAATTTCAATTTTTCAGAACACTCAGAAATTTAAAAAACATTGTTTTCCCCACAAAGATTTAAAAATTTGAATTTTTTCGAGTCAAAAATAACAAAAAATGGGTTTTCTGGGCGTTTGAAATAGAAAATAAAAATTTAAATCTAGTCTAAGAAATTTTTTTTTGTTTCCAATTCGAACTTGATCATCAAAAAATTTATTCTTGTTTCTTTGAATTTAGAAATTTTAGACTGGAAAAATTCATATTCACTGCATGTGAAATTCGAATTTTTGTAAAATTGGCAGTTTTTTAAGTCGAATTTAATTACAAAAAACGTACTTTATCATTTAAAATTCAAATTTTGTTGGAAAAATTTCACATGAATTCAGATTCAAATTTTTTTATTTGTAAAATTTAGAATTAGAAAAAATATCAAATTTTTATGATCAAAATTTTTATTTTCATCTCTTATAATTCCAATTTGACATTGTTTTTTAACTACAATACAAATTTAGAAAGGGAAAAATTGAATTTTTCTCAATTTCTTAAAAATTTCAGTTTGAGTTAAAAATTTTTGTCTGAATTCAAGAGTTAAAATGTCAACTTGAAAAATATTGATTAAAATTAAATTTCAATTGATTTTAATTTAAATTAAAATTATGCAAGATTTAAATTTTGTTTGGAACAATCAAAAGTTTTACTTGTGCAGAATTCAAACACATTCAACTTTAAATCGTGAAATCGAAGATTTCACGATTTAAAATATTTAAATATTGATGGCGAGCAGAATTCCTAAGCTACTTTATTTGGCGAAAGGCCAGAGAAGTCAAGTAACTAATTTTTAACAAAACAATAATAGGTGAATCACTGACCGAGTTCCATGCACACAACTCAATTACTACAGAAATTGCATCAACTTGATGTATCATGCCATCGCCTGGTGGAACAAACGTATCTGTGGTTGCAAAGTGGGCGAGAATGTGAAATAAAGATTAAAAGAGAAATGACAATCAAAAAGGCACTACAACAATACCTCTAACAACTGAATATATTCTAAAGCTCAATTCAGAAGTTAAATCACGTATTGTCACCCATTAAATCATAGGAATCTGCAACAGTCGCCAATTGTCGCCGATTGTAGGCAACAAAAATTATAGTATTTTTCACTTCTGAATTGGGCTTAAGGATAGAACTTACCTTTAGGGTTGTAATGAGCGAATGATCACTCATTACAGACATCCATATCACAACCAGATGTTGGAACGTATTTGTGGGGGACCTAACAGAAGTCCCATCTTTCTAAGTCTTGAAGCTAACATTTTTTGATTAAAAAAAACGTCAAATTAAGTTTAAGAATTTGATTCAGTTCGAAAAAAGCATTTCATTTTCAAAAAATCCACATTTCAGGCATTCAGCTGATGGCAAACACAGATCGGCAAATCCACATTCCAGTAGTTCGAAATCAGTGGTTGGGCGCCAAAGTTCAAAAAATTTGCATCTGCATGCCAAAAAAATCCGCCTTCCACTTCCGCCTTTCAGTTCTCCAATCCGTCAAAATCCCTCAAAGGCTGCAGATTTTTCAGAAAAATTAGCATATGCCTTCTCCACCTGTCTTTCAGTAACACAAAACAGGCCTTTCAGACATACTCAATAGCACTTGCTTTCCATTTTCATCATATACAAGCATTTCAAGAAAGACGATCCATGGTAAAGCTTTGTGTAGAGGACTTTAAAAAAGGTATTTATTTTTCTATTTGCAAGCATTTCATGAAAACCTGACTGTCATGCTATTATTCCTTTTGAGGATTGTGTTATATTTTTAAAATAACTTTCTTCTTTTATTTGAGACTCTTGAATGGTGATCCACCAAAAATAATTAAGATTTGATTTTGAATCCAAAATGACTTTGCAGGAGTTTTGTTCCAAGAGGTTCAGACCTTAATATTACGACTTAGACCTTAATACTAAGACTCGGCCGGGGCAGGATCTCCCTTTCACATGACAAACACTCAAAATTTTTATCAACAAATAAATATTATAAATTGAGAAATCGCTGATTTCTCAATTTCAAATATTGCTGATGACGATGAGGGAATTTGCGCGGCAAGGAATTTATTGGCAGAGCTACGCCAGACGTTAAAAATACAAAACGAAAAAACTCTATCAGTGGCCAAAATCCTGGCACGCAATGCAATGACTGCAGTAATTGCATTGCCAGGTTTGAATATCATCCATGAGGTGCTTGAGACATGCACATCTTTAGTTGTAAGATGCAAGAAGTTGTAAAGTGACATCAAAACAGTTGTGGGAGACTGGAAATGTCACTACAACACCCCTCCCCCCTTGCAGCAGGTCGCCTTAAGTGATCAAGACTACAAGGTTTGGCTGAGTAATTGCAGTGGGAGAATTTCCAAACCTCATTTGTGGAAGAATGAGGGCAAGTCGTAACAAAATTCAAACTGGTGAGAAAGTGAGCTCATAGATACTTACTTAACTAGGCAAGACACGGCAACAGCAAATGGGTTGTGGGAATTTAGTCATCACAAATGAAAATATGCACAAAAGAAAAATTTTCACAGGTTTGCTCCAAAACTGTACAAAAGCTCTTAAAATTTGAAGCAAAAACGAAAGCACTGAGGTTAAAACTTTTTGAGCAGAGAAATTAAAGAAAACTAACCAAACAAATGCAGATAAACTAAAATTATCAGTAGTAGCGATAGAGTACTGATTAAAGGACGAGTGGTGTGGGAACCAGAACATTGACACGATGATTGAGAAGAATGTGGCCTAGAGTCAGGTAGTACATTTGCATCAGGTACTATTTGAGGACAGTCAGATGGTGTAGAGTTGCAAGGTAGTGGCATTGGAGGTAAATCAGAAAGTTACAATACAGAGAACTGACCAAGGACATGGCGTGTGACTTGATGTTCAGCTTGAGCATTGGCACAAACAATGGCCAACACATGTAGCCTATGAGGGTCATGGACGCCTACCTCTTGAGGTTTCTCAAGAATAGCCTCAATCATCTCAACTGACAAGGTATAGGCAGTTAGATAATGTGATGTTTTGTTCAACGATCGACATTTCTGTAAGAAGAGGGTGAGCTCAGCTGTCTGGATGCCAGTGGCAGCACCATTCATGGTAGCCCAGTTGCGTAACCAGTCAAGAATGGTACGCAACAAGGTATCAGGAATGGTGTGCTCCATAGCCCTATTGACAGAGATCCTATAGGTGTCTTAATACAATTGGTAAAGAGACATAGTTGCATCATTTGCCTTTTAAGAGGCGCCAGACAGCAAGTACACATTAAGGCGAGATAAGAAATTAGAGATATCGGGCTCAGTCACCGCTCTAGGCATGAAATGAGTTTCAGCCAGATTGGCATGTTGCGCCAATGGAGGAGCAGACTGTGATGTTGTAGCAGTCTTGGAAATAGTTGATGGTACTCTAGATGACTGACCCTGATTGCGGTAGACGAGGTTGATTGCTGAACCACTGGATCTTGCTGAACAGATGGTGGAGGTGGTGGAGGCAGGATACTGATACTGAGGGACAACAGCCGGTTGGTACTGTTGCTGAACGTAAGGCTGGCAGATGGGTGCAACAGCAGCGGGAGGCTGTTGTGATGCACTGAAACCAGGTGGAAAAGAGATTGAAAACAGTGATGGAAGCTACTCTCTAGGCACCTTAGGAACTGTTTGTCGCCTGGGGTGTGTCTTAGCTATGGGTTTGGCAGAGGCCTGAGGTGGTGTGAAACACTGAGGCCTGACATGAGAATGGTGAGGTTCATATTGCTTAGATGTAGAAGGTTTCTTAGATTCCGCTTTGGTCTTTGAAGCATTGGTGCCATTTTGAGCCACTGGGGAAGACTTTGCCATAGGTTTGTGAGATTTACCAGATTTGTCCTGCAGATCTATCTCTCCTTTCTTGAGTTGAGAACAGAGATAGTGAAGAACCACTTTCACAGGTTTGCCAGAAATGTCAAGGTTGTGGAAATCATTGACAGTCATGGCACCAGCTTGGAATTGAGATAAAGCTTCAGCTTGATCTTCATGTGTGAGCATAGGACCAGAAATTGGAGTAGCAGAGGTGGAAAGAGAAAATTTTGTTTCATGATAATTTTGACAGAGGACTTTTCGACCATGGGGAATTTAATGAATGTGATTACCTTCTGCAAAAAATTATCCAGGATGTAAACAAACAAATTTGTGTGATTTTTTGGAGGAAGGGATTTTCAACCAAAGTGAATTCAATGGATGCAGACACTTTACACAAAAATCTACAATTAATCTAAATGAAGGTACTTCCATGACTTTTTGGAGGAAGGGGTTTTTGACCATTGGGAAGTCAATGGAGGCAGTCAGTTAACACAAAAAATTATCTGGAATGTAAACAAGCATATTCTTGTGATAATTTTGTGGAAGAGGTTTCTGACCGTTGGGAATTCAATGGATGCAGTCATTCTACATAAAAAATCATCTCATATATAAACAAGCTTATTTTCTTTTCTTTTTTTGGAAAGGGGTTTTTGACCATGGAGAATATGTTGAATGTGATCACTTTACACACAAAATTATAGTGAGTGTATACAAATGTATTTCTACGATTTTTGGGGAGAGAGGTTTCTGACCATAGGGAATTCAATGGACACAGTCATTTCACAAAAAAATTGTTCGGTGTTTAAACAAATGTATTTCTCTATTTTTTTTGAGTTGACAGAATCTTGATCATGGGGAGTTCAATGTAAATGGTCACTTTACACTATGTTTACAATGTGTTTCAAGTTCTATAAAGTTTACACATCTTTTACTTTTAATTAAAATGATAATTCTTAGCTTGAAGATTGTTTTTTATTGTTTCTTTAATGTGAAGATGACCAAATTTAAAACTTCAATGTGCCCCAATGAAGGTTTTCATGCATGAGGCCCACTAAAATGAGGTGGACTAGTTTGTTAGAAAATGCCCCATTAGGGCAGAAAGAAGAAGAATATACTTGCTTGTATAGTTATCAAGCTAGAAAAAGAAGTGAACCAGATTTTTGCGAACTTAGGTAAAAGTTGAAAAAAATTCACTTTTGTTATATTGAATTTTCATTCTCTCTCAAAAAAAATTTTTCATGTCAGTGAAAAAGTGTATTCTGCAGCTGAGTGCATCAACACACTTTCCAACCAAACATGTACATCTTCAGAAATTTGAGGAGGGTTCAGGGGTGAAATTTGGTTTTTTGGCATTTTTTGAGACAAAAAATTCAGAAAAGTTAACCAAAAATGTTTTCGTAACAAATTTTCCAGTTTCAAAACCCTTGGGATAGTTTGTACCCCCAATGTCCTTCCTGATATGCGTGTACTTTTAACTGTATTGAACTTTTTGCTATATTTAGTGTCAAGAAAACAGGAATCAACTCTGGGAAAGTGACCCTTGAAATCCAACTCAGTTTTTTAGAAAATGCTACAGCACAAAGTCTTCTTACAACTAAATCGATTTTGCAACATTTTTTTAATTCACTCATTTGATATAATATATCGTATAGAATTTACTCTGTAAGTTCTACTGATTTCAAGCTTTTAACAAATTTATTCTCCTCCATTTAAATATTCAACAAAATAAAACATTCACAGTTTTTAGATTTAAACTGAAATTTGCAGAAAGAGGACTTTTAGTAGGATGGCAGATGGGAAACAATTTCTCCTATCCCTGTCCCTCCTATCCTGTTTTCAAATAAAAACATACTGTCTCCATGGGAGCGCAAGCATAGTGGGGAGAACTTGCTATAGGATTTGGGGCACACCCCTAGTATAGGCATGACTGAACCAGGAGCCTTTTCGTATGCTTTACTCTGCTCTCTCATTTGCAGATTGATGCCCAATGACTGTAACCAAGGCTCAGTTGCACTAAGGGGGTCTAAGCTCGAGCTGAAGATAATCTCAAACAAAAAAGTGACTTGGTTTGATCTCATGTTTGGTATAGTTTCAATGTCATCAGGACTATGATGAGCTCAATATTGAGATTATCCCCAGCTCCAGCTGTCTGGTTCCACTAACATGTTCACATAATTTTCTTATCCCTAAAGCAAATAAATATAAAAATTTGTGCAATTCCCATTCTCGAACTTTAATCTTAGCATTGGTTTATCCTGGAGTGAGTATTATTATTACACTGGAAGAATATAATTTGGACATTGCTATTAGCTCAAACTCAGGATCATCAATTTAGTTCAGATGTTGAGATTATCCTCATGTTGGATTAGTGCAACCAACCATAGGTTTATTCATAGTTCTGAAAATGACTATAATATGCCTGCCTTACTAATTTCAGCTAGTGTGAGAGGTAGTAGTTTGTAATCCGTGGGGAGTTAGAAAGCAATTGGTTTGCCATTTCTTTACATTTGAAATCATGTGCGTATAATTTTCATATGGAAAAATTTCACTGTATGATGCTAGGGGAAGGAAAAAATGCACAATGCTGCAGAATATACTATGTCACAGACATATAAATTTTCTTTGAGAAAGAATTAAAATCCAATATAACGAAAGTGATTTTTTTCCAACTCCAACCCAAGTTCTCAAAAAACTAGTTCAATCCTTTTTCTAGCTTGGCAACTATCCAAGCAACTAAGTTCTTTTTTTCTGCCTTATTGGGTCATTTTCTAATAAACTTGTGATAAGAATAATCAACATGGTGTGCATGATCTTTTAAGTTTCTTTCTTACCATGTTTAACCTGTTTACTTACAATGTTCTTGGTTTCTTTTTGGGAATGTTTAAGTTGCTAACATGAGGTTAGCTATTTGTTTCTATTGTTTGCTCAGTTGTTGGCTAGCAGTGGCTAGCTAGATGAAGTATGCTCAGTGCTTATCAATGATCAATAATTATTTGACCAGGCTTTTCAAGTTTTGATCAAGAACATCAATAAATAACATGCGTCAACATGGTTGCTAGTACATATTAAAGTTTTCAAATACACAATTAATATGAATATATGACAGCAGGTTTTCTCTACAAAATGATACGTACAGAATTAATAAAAAGGTCTTTACTTCACAAAATGATATTGCTATACGTTCTATTTGACTTTCTCATGAAATAAAAATGAATTTGTCATGAAATTCACATTCAAGTGGTATAGTGAACTGAAATTCAGGTGTAGTATTTTTTAGCAACAAAGTATAAAACTCAACAAAATGAATATTTTTTGACAGCTTACTACCTGCAATGGTCAAAGCACATAAAAAAATCAGCAGCAAGCAAGTTCAAGCAAACTTGTGGAAGTTTTTTTGTAGTGAAAAATATGCAGACTGTGGTACTCATGCACTTCAGCTGCTCCTGAATTTTTTTCCAAGTTTTTTTATGATTAAGGTATATATAGGGTGCATGTTATCAGCAACGTACATGTAGGCATGCTACAAAATCTTTTTGGCATTGTGAGTATCAAAGTGTAAACTTGGATGTGTAAACCGGTAAATGCAGAAAAAAGCACACATCCTGATTTCGCCTGCAGCTGTCAAAATGGTGTTAATTTTTGAAGATGCATGACAGGACGGGTGCTAAGGGCCCATCTACCTAGCACCCCTTTGCTCCACCACAAGCCTAAGCCTAAGAATTAGGTAGGCAAATGAGAATAGTTTTTTATTTTACCTTAGAAGGAGTTAACACTACTCAAGGCCTACATTTATGCTTGTTCTTGTTCATTTATGTTAATGTTATTAAAAAGTAACATATACTTCTTGTATTGAAATGGGTTAATCTTAAACAGCATCCCAAGCCTTCAGGAGTCGTTTCTGCTATTTCAGCATAAATGAAAAATGATCAGCATAATTTTCTGAACAAGGTGAAAGGCAAAATTATTGTTTTGGTACTTCATGATGAAACAATAATTAAGCCCTCAAATTCATCAATGAATCAGAGCTATTTAAATGTCAAGCAGTGACCCATTGAATAGAAAAGCACTTGATGTCCCATAAAATTATCCTAACTGTAAGCAAGTTCAGATGCCATTAAATTTTCAGAGGAATTGTTTTACTTTAATGAAGGAGTGATAAACGATATTATCAGGAAGTATTAGATTTTGTAGATAATTTTTGTGGAAATAAGCATACTGTAATTACTTTCCCCTTTTGTTTCATACTTTGGAAGATTTTCTAGGCGTGTATTTTCATAAGTTTATTATTTTGCTTGCCTTCTTCTGTACATTCTCAATTGATCATCTCGATTTTCTGATGATAATACAGAAAATTAATGAAAATTATCTGCGCAAACATTGTTAATAGACCCTGCACAGCATTGCACCTTCATTGTGATGGATCTTTTTCTTTATAAAATGATTGCACAAGAAATAAGTACCATGCTTGAAGCTGTTTACATAAAGCTTTTGCTGTAAGATTTTTTACTAAAAAATTGGTAGGAAGCGTTAGTTGCATGGGCTCACAAATTTCCAATCCCATGTGACTTATTGTATTAGCAGGAAGTTGTAAAAATGGGAAATACTTCTTGATTTAAACTATTAATTTATTAGCACATTTTCAAGGATGGATCGAGAAATCAGAAATTTGTTCTCACAATTGTTGTAGTGACATTTCCAGTCTCCCACAACTGTTTAAATATCATATTCAAACTGGGTGATGCGATTACTGTAGTCATTGCATCATGTGCCAGAATTTGGGTTAGTGAATTAGAGTTTTTTTGTTTTATATTTTATCTAATGTTCTCACCTCTGCCTAAAAAACTCCTCATCCTGCAAATTACCATCATAGTAGAAATTAGAATATTTATTTGTTGATAAAAATTTTGAGCATTTGTCATCTGAAAGGGAGATCATGCCCCCATCCAGGCCTAGGTAAGTCTTAGTATTAAGGTCTGAACCTCTTGGAACAAAATCCTGCAATATCATTTTGGATTCAAAATCAAATCTTCTTAATATTTTTTGATGGATCACCATTCAAGAGTCTCAAATAAAAGAAGAAAATTATTTTAAAAATATAATACTGGTGATCTGTTTAGGTTTACTAAGTACTTACTTTCTCTGCGTTGAGGCCTAGTTTCCTTTACTTCTCATCAAATAGTGGAGGCTAGACCTCGTAGGACATCTGTTATTTTCTAGGTTATTTTCCAAGTTTTAATAAGATGCTAACAAACTCTCAAAAAATTCCTCATACCCCACCAGGGAAAAGCGCTCTGCTAGTCACTCCCACGACATTTAGCAACTCGCTATTTGCCTCTGAGTCCTCAAGTAATGTAGTTTCCGAGCAACTGGCGCCAGTTGTGCAGGCAGTTGCTCCATTGACTCTCACTCTACCACAAGTGGGATCCGGTCCTCAGGATTCAGTGGATTATGTGCAAATGTCAGCTAATTTGGTGCCTAGTAATTATCCTCAGGTACCTCAAAATTTATGGGCTCAGTCACCCTATGTAATTCATCTTCTAAATTCAGCTCAAAATACACCTCTTAATTCTGTTTCCTTGGCGCCACCGCCTCAGTCTGTTGCAGCTCCAGTTTTGCAATCGGCAACTGCTCCTATTGGGGTCACCGGTTCTCAAGCAAACATAGCCTCACTAATTCAGCCATCGCTATGGCGCCATGCTATGTCTAGCTCTCAACAAACTTCTTTACAACCTGTTTCTCCTGATTCTGATTCTGTAAATGTTGGTTACTCCGTAATGTCCTCTTCTTGCCCTCGTCAGAGTAGGATATCTCAGCCTAAAAGCATCAGTGATGCTTGTATGGTGGAGATTGAAAATTTTTGAGTGGAAGCTTCAGCACAACTAACTGCCCTGGTGGAAGCTACTAAGTCAGTTACACAAAATATTCCATCTACTGCTACTATTAATCAAATTCTCAGTTTTGTCCACAACAAAGTCCAAGAAATTGAGGAACAAAATCTGTGACTCCTGAATGAACTTCAGGCAAAGCCCAATAGTCAAACTGCTACCATGTCTGCCACTTCAACTAGTTTAATAGATCAGTTTAAGCTTTTCATTTCTGCAACCTCAGGTAATTCCTCTGCTGTAAATCACGTAAGTAATTTAAGTAACCCTCATATTTCTGTAACTCAACCTGAGCCTCTTTCTCCTCATAGTGCACCTGTAACTACTACTGTACCAGTAACGTCTCACATACCTGCTATAGCTCCTGTAATTAAGTTGAAAACTCCTAATTCTGCTTAATCTAATCCTCCTAGTCATTGTGATTCTTCTGTAATTGAAGCAGAGCATATATCTAACTCTAAGATACCTCACAACTCCTTGCATACTGCTCCTCCTCCTGTCTTTTCCGACAATCCTCCTGTAAACTTTTCCCATAACTATGGTTATTACAACACTGATATTCACTACCAATCACATTGGTGAGAAGGAAAGCCCAATTGAGGTAATAGTTAAGAATATGACATCTCTCTGCATTAATGAAGCAACTCAAGATATGCGATTGCTGCACTTTTTCATTGGTCTCAAAAGTGAGTTCAGTTTTGATTTAATTAATTGTGTCAAGATCAGTGCACTTTGCAGATTAACTCATGATGCTCTTAGTGATACTATTCAGAACATCAAAGATTATGAAGAAGCTAAGCATATGTTAATGGTCTCTCTCGCTCCTACCTGTGATAAGATGAGTCTCCAATGTGAGCTAGATTTGATGAGGTGGAGCTCATAAGGAGACCCTGCTGCTTTTCTCAGCAGAGTCATGACTTACGTTCAACTTCTATTTCCTGATAAGGATCAGAAATTCCGCCATCAGAAAGTCATCAAGATGTTTTTGATGAAAATGTCTGTTTTCTACCAAATTTCAATTGGTGAGGATGCGCAGGAATTTACTACTGTTCAACAATTTGCCACTGCTGTCTCTAAAGCTCGTAAGATTTTGGAAGCTATGAAAGCCAAGATTGGTACTGCAGGATGACCCATTCTCGTCAATCAAGCTGATCCTCAGTCTCAACCTCAACCTCCTACTCCTCCTTCTCAAAGACGTCATGATAGAAGATGTTTTCCTTACTCACAATCTCCTAATCATAACTCTGACAATTCCACTTCTAATAAACCTAGAGTGTCTTTTAGTGAAGCTACTGTTCCTGTAAGTAAGATTACTGACCTTCTTCAGCAAATCCTGATGGAGTTCACAATGACAGGCAACCCGAGTTCACTTCTGAGTCTCGACTTTCTCCCTCTTATAATCAGACTAACAGAAGTTGTGATAATTCTGCTCAGCTTGATTTTTCGGCCTCATGCAGCTGGGATCATTCACGTTCTGATTATCTTTCTGATTTTTGTTCTCGTTATGATAGGTCTCAGAGTAGGGATCATAACCCATCTCTATCCATACAGTCCACCAGTCCCTGGTGTGAGGCTCACAAAAGCAACACACATAACACTGCAGACTGCAAATGGTTAAAGCACGTTAATCCTCAAACTCAACCTACCTCTGATCATCAAGTAGTCCCTTATAATGATAATAAGTATCAAAACTGTTACAACCCAAACTTTGGCAATGATGTTCCCATCAACCCAAATTGGAGAAACAACAGAGGCAGTTACAGTAATAGAGGAAACTCCTATTATTGTGGAAGTCGTAGTCCATGTTTTAAAACATATGGTAACCACGATGCTGATGTTTATAACATTGTCACTTCTGCTCCTCATTATGATTCTGCTAATTTTCCTATTGAGTATCACACTTACCCCAACGGGACGGCTCTGGCAACCCTTGGGCTGAGTTTTCTGCTAATAATAGGCATCTTACTGAGATAACCTCTAACCCTCTTGCACTACCTGCTCCTCAATCTCAAACTTTGATTTCTAGTACTACTGAACCCACTCAACAATCTGAATCAGTTTCTCAACCATGTTCTGGGAATATGGTACAAACTGATCCTAAGCCTGATAATTCTGCTAACGCAACTCTGTTCTCTCATGGTATTATTAGTTGAGATGCAGAAGACATCTCAGGGAATGATCCTTGGATTGCATACCCAGCAAAAATGTCTTGATAACCTTTTGATGACAAAATTTATGTTCTTGATTTTGAAAAAGAAGTTGAATGTAAGTCACTCATAACTCAACTGAAGAAGGCAGCAGTCTCTTTGTCTTCACTCAGAGTAATAGGTTCTAACTCATATTCATGAGTCATTTTGTCATAGTTAGGAGAAAGAGAGAACATTAACATATGTTTAGCTTCCTCATAGTCGTTAATGTCCTGTATAGTGTCACTAGGAGCATCACGAGTTAGCCTTCCAAGTGCACTGATTTTTAACATAATTCGATGAATCAAAACCAAAATTGCTTTTGAGGCAGACGAATAAGTGCAATAATTTCTTATTGCAAGTAATCTCATTGATATACAACAGATTCGTGTTTTCAACAGTCACGTCTATTCAGCTCTTCTCATTGGGATGTGATAGTTAATAAATATTGGTGGTGGGCAAACCAAAATTATTCACAAAATTTACAGGCGGATAGTCCAAAAAACCAGTTGGGGTGACAGTGTGAGAAGAATTATGAGGAAATTCTGGGGTTGAATGTGCTCTTCTTCCATTACCGAAGAAGCCTGAAGACTAGTACAGCTAGATTGGTCAGAAACGTGAGTTTTCAACTTAGTTATAGGAGGAAATGGAGGCACAGGAGGTACACTACAAGATATAGTTGGGGTATTATGAGATGTGAAATGATCAGTTTGGGGGACAGATGCAGAAGGAAAATTAGAGGTGTTTAATTGACTTATGACTGCAGAATGAGGAGGAGGATTAGAGCCAAGAAAAAGATCAATTTTTTTCTATCAGTGTTAAGAGTAGCAAACATAGTAGCAGCTTGGAGTTGAACAGTTTCAGAACATTTTGCTTGCTTGTCCTCTAGTTCTCCGAGGAGTTCCCAGTTATTTTCTTCAATTTCTTGGGTTTTATCTTCAACCAAGCTGAGTATTTGAGTGACAGTGGCAGTAGTAGGGATATTTTGTTGAACCAACTTAGTCATGTCAGCTAGAGCAGTTAACTGCTGTAATGCTTTGACTAGAAAGTTCTCCAACTCTGCTATGCAAGCATTGTTGATGCTTTGCGAAAAACCTTTTTACTTCAGTTGGGTCTGGGTATAGGAATAGAAGCAGGATTGCAATAAGAACTGGATTCAGAAGAGTCAGAGTGGTAAGAAGTACTTAGAGTTTGTTGAGAGTTGTAAATGGCACATGTCATATGCCCAAATTTACATGGCCAGCAGGTCAGAAAAAAAATGCTCAGTGAGGGACTTGAACCCCCCACCTTCTGCATACAAGGCAGATTCACTATCCAGCTGCTCCAACTGAGCCACATGGATGGTTCGGAAATTGTGGTTGTAGTGATGCTGGTGGGTGTGGGGCATGCCACATAATGAATAGCCAGATGCACCACTACGACACCCCTCCTCCACTTCAAGGAGGAAGGGCCCTGGATGGTTACCAATGTCATATGCCCAAATCCACATGGCCGATGTGTCAGAAAAATAACACTCAGTGAGGGGCTCAATTGCTCGAACCCTTCACCTTCTGCATACAAGGCAGATGCGCTATCCAACTGCACTAACCAAGCCACATGGACAGTTCAGAAATTTTGGTTGTAGTGGTGGTGGTGAGTGCAGGGCATGTGACGTAATGAATAGCCAGATGCATCACTACAACACACGTCACAATAACAATCGCTGATTTTGGGAAAGGTTATTTGATTGAAAACGGGTAGGGACAGAAGGAGCAGGTGTAGATTGCATAACTGGACCCCCAACCAACTGAGGCAGCAGTCCCAGAAAGACATTACTTGCAGCAGGAGTACTTAAAGTTGAATTCAAGATGTTAACTACATGAGGAGACTGTGATGTGGAGTCACAAGTTGTTTGAGCGAAAGTACTCACTTGACTCATTAATAACTGCCTTTGATTTCCAGTAGCCTGCAAACCTGATCCCACTTGTGATAGAGTAAGGACCGATGGTGACAATACTTTCGAACTGTGCACTGGTTGAGAAGAGACAGAAATATTTGCAGATGGAGGTGCTATTTGGGGAGGTGCTATTTGCATGGGGAGTGCGAGGAATTTTTTGAGAATTTGTTAGCATTGTTCTAGCCTCCAGAATTCATAAAATTTTGGAAACCAAAATTTCACTTCTTTTGCCTTATGAATATTTGAACCAAAAAGATTTTGTAGCCAAATTTTTGAACAGTTAAATTTTTGGCATCATGAAATTCGAATTTCTACACGAAAAAATTAGTCTTTAGCATTTGAAATTAAGAAAGAATCAAATTTGAACTGAAAAAAATTGTAATTTTTAAAAATTGAAATTAAATTTTTCGAAAATCGTAAAAAATTTTCACAGAATTATTTGAAAACTTTGGTTTTTTCAGGTGAAAAATCGCAAAAAGTTGTTTTTTTGGGCATGTAGTGAGTAAATGAACAAAAATTTGTGTCAATCAAATTTAATCAAGATTTCAAATCTTAATGAATTTCTGAACTAAAAATTGTAATTTTAAGACAAAATGCTACCTTTTTGTTATTCAATTAATATTAGCTTTAATCAGCATTCATTAATTAATTAACATTGAACAAAAAATTTTAGACTGAAAAATGTTTAATTTTTGTTTTTTCAATTGAATTTTGATCAGGAAAAATTTCAATTTTTCAGAACACTCAGAAATTTAAAAAACATTGTTTTCCCCACAAAGATTTAAAAATTTGAATTTTTTCGAGTCAAAAATAACAAAAAATGGGTTTTCTGGGCGTTTGAAATAGAAAATAAAAATTTAAATCTAGTCTAAGAAATTTTTTTTTGTTTCCAATTCGAACTTGATCATCAAAAAATTTATTCTTGTTTCTTTGAATTTAGAAATTTTAGACTGGAAAAATTCATATTCACTGCATGTGAAATTCGAATTTTTGTAAAATTGGCAGTTTTTTAAGTCGAATTTAATTACAAAAAACGTACTTTATCATTTAAAATTCAAATTTTGTTGGAAAAATTTCACATGAATTCAGATTCAAATTTTTTTATTTGTAAAATTTAGAATTAGAAAAAATATCAAATTTTTATGATCAAAATTTTTATTTTCATCTCTTATAATTCCAATTTGACATTGTTTTTTAACTACAATACAAATTTAGAAAGGGAAAAATTGAATTTTTCTCAATTTCTTAAAAATTTCAGTTTGAGTTAAAAATTTTTGTCTGAATTCAAGAGTTAAAATGTCAACTTGAAAAATATTGATTAAAATTAAATTTCAATTGATTTTAATTTAAATTAAAATTATGCAAGATTTAAATTTTGTTTGGAACAATCAAAAGTTTTACTTGTGCAGAATTCAAACACATTCAACTTTAAATCGTGAAATCGAAGATTTCACGATTTAAAATATTTAAATATTGATGGCGAGCAGAATTCCTAAGCTACTTTATTTGGCGAAAGGCCAGAGAAGTCAAGTAACTAATTTTTAACAAAACAATAATAGGTGAATCACTGACCGAGTTCCATGCACACAACTCAATTACTACAGAAATTGCATCAACTTGATGTATCATGCCATCGCCTGGTGGAACAAACGTATCTGTGGTTGCAAAGTGGGCGAGAATGTGAAATAAAGATTAAAAGAGAAATGACAATCAAAAAGGCACTACAACAATACCTCTAACAACTGAATATATTCTAAAGCTCAATTCAGAAGTTAAATCACGTATTGTCACCCATTAAATCATAGGAATCTGCAACAGTCGCCAATTGTCGCCGATTGTAGGCAACAAAAATTATAGTATTTTTCACTTCTGAATTGGGCTTAAGGATAGAACTTACCTTTAGGGTTGTAATGAGCGAATGATCACTCATTACAGACATCCATATCACAACCAGATGTTGGAACGTATTTGTGGGGGACCTAACAGAAGTCCCATCTTTCTAAGTCTTGAAGCTAACATTTTTTGATTAAAAAAAACGTCAAATTAAGTTTAAGAATTTGATTCAGTTCGAAAAAAGCATTTCATTTTCAAAAAATCCACATTTCAGGCATTCAGCTGATGGCAAACACAGATCGGCAAATCCACATTCCAGTAGTTCGAAATCAGTGGTTGGGCGCCAAAGTTCAAAAAATTTGCATCTGCATGCCAAAAAAATCCGCCTTCCACTTCCGCCTTTCAGTTCTCCAATCCGTCAAAATCCCTCAAAGGCTGCAGATTTTTCAGAAAAATTAGCATATGCCTTCTCCACCTGTCTTTCAGTAACACAAAACAGGCCTTTCAGACATACTCAATAGCACTTGCTTTCCATTTTCATCATATACAAGCATTTCAAGAAAGACGATCCATGGTAAAGCTTTGTGTAGAGGACTTTAAAAAAGGTATTTATTTTTCTATTTGCAAGCATTTCATGAAAACCTGACTGTCATGCTATTATTCCTTTTGAGGATTGTGTTATATTTTTAAAATAACTTTCTTCTTTTATTTGAGACTCTTGAATGGTGATCCACCAAAAATAATTAAGATTTGATTTTGAATCCAAAATGACTTTGCAGGAGTTTTGTTCCAAGAGGTTCAGACCTTAATATTACGACTTAGACCTTAATACTAAGACTCGGCCGGGGCAGGATCTCCCTTTCACATGACAAACACTCAAAATTTTTATCAACAAATAAATATTATAAATTGAGAAATCGCTGATTTCTCAATTTCAAATATTGCTGATGACGATGAGGGAATTTGCGCGGCAAGGAATTTATTGGCAGAGCTACGCCAGACGTTAAAAATACAAAACGAAAAAACTCTATCAGTGGCCAAAATCCTGGCACGCAATGCAATGACTGCAGTAATTGCATTGCCAGGTTTGAATATCATCCATGAGGTGCTTGAGACATGCACATCTTTAGTTGTAAGATGCAAGAAGTTGTAAAGTGACATCAAAACAGTTGTGGGAGACTGGAAATGTCACTACAACACCCCTCCCCCCTTGCAGCAGGTCGCCTTAAGTGATCAAGACTACAAGGTTTGGCTGAGTAATTGCAGTGGGAGAATTTCCAAACCTCATTTGTGGAAGAATGAGGGCAAGTCGTAACAAAATTCAAACTGGTGAGAAAGTGAGCTCATAGATACTTACTTAACTAGGCAAGACACGGCAACAGCAAATGGGTTGTGGGAATTTAGTCATCACAAATGAAAATATGCACAAAAGAAAAATTTTCACAGGTTTGCTCCAAAACTGTACAAAAGCTCTTAAAATTTGAAGCAAAAACGAAAGCACTGAGGTTAAAACTTTTTGAGCAGAGAAATTAAAGAAAACTAACCAAACAAATGCAGATAAACTAAAATTATCAGTAGTAGCGATAGAGTACTGATTAAAGGACGAGTGGTGTGGGAACCAGAACATTGACACGATGATTGAGAAGAATGTGGCCTAGAGTCAGGTAGTACATTTGCATCAGGTACTATTTGAGGACAGTCAGATGGTGTAGAGTTGCAAGGTAGTGGCATTGGAGGTAAATCAGAAAGTTACAATACAGAGAACTGACCAAGGACATGGCGTGTGACTTGATGTTCAGCTTGAGCATTGGCACAAACAATGGCCAACACATGTAGCCTATGAGGGTCATGGACGCCTACCTCTTGAGGTTTCTCAAGAATAGCCTCAATCATCTCAACTGACAAGGTATAGGCAGTTAGATAATGTGATGTTTTGTTCAACGATCGACATTTCTGTAAGAAGAGGGTGAGCTCAGCTGTCTGGATGCCAGTGGCAGCACCATTCATGGTAGCCCAGTTGCGTAACCAGTCAAGAATGGTACGCAACAAGGTATCAGGAATGGTGTGCTCCATAGCCCTATTGACAGAGATCCTATAGGTGTCTTAATACAATTGGTAAAGAGACATAGTTGCATCATTTGCCTTTTGAGAGGCGCCAGACAGCAAGTACACATTAAGGCGAGATAAGAAATTAGAGATATCGGGCTCAGTCACCGCTCTAGGCATGAAATGAGTTTCAGCCAGATTGGCATGTTGCGCCAATGGAGGAGCAGACTGTGATGTTGTAGCAGTCTTGGAAATAGTTGATGGTACTCTAGATGACTGACCCTGATTGCGGTAGACGAGGTTGATTGCTGAACCACTGGATCTTGCTGAACAGATGGTGGAGGTGGTGGAGGCAGGATACTGATACTGAGGGACAACAGCCGGTTGGTACTGTTGCTGAACGTAAGGCTGGCAGATGGGTGCAACAGCAGCGGGAGGCTGTTGTGATGCACTGAAACCAGGTGGAAAAGAGATTGAAAACAGTGATGGAAGCTACTCTCTAGGCACCTTAGGAACTGTTTGTCGCCTGGGGTGTGTCTTAGCTATGGGTTTGGCAGAGGCCTGAGGTGGTGTGAAACACTGAGGCCTGACATGAGAATGGTGAGGTTCATATTGCTTAGATGTAGAAGGTTTCTTAGATTCCGCTTTGGTCTTTGAAGCATTGGTGCCATTTTGAGCCACTGGGGAAGACTTTGCCATAGGTTTGTGAGATTTACCAGATTTGTCCTGCAGATCTATCTCTCCTTTCTTGAGTTGAGAACAGAGATAGTGAAGAACCACTTTCACAGGTTTGCCAGAAATGTCAAGGTTGTGGAAATCATTGACAGTCATGGCACCAGCTTGGAATTGAGATAAAGCTTCAGCTTGATCTTCATGTGTGAGCATAGGACCAGAAATTGGAGTAGCAGAGGTGGAAAGAGAAAGTTTTGTTTCATGATAATTTTGACAGAGGACTTTTCGACCATGGGGAATTTAATGAATGTGATTACCTTCTGCAAAAAATTATCCAGGATGTAAACAAACAAATTTGTGTGATTTTTTGGAGGAAGGGATTTTCAACCAAAGTGAATTCAATGGATGCAGACACTTTACACAAAAATCTACAATTAATCTAAATGAAGGTACTTCCATGACTTTTTGGAGGAAGGGGTTTTTGACCATTGGGAAGTCAATGGAGGCAGTCAGTTAACACAAAAAATTATCTGGAATGTAAACAAGCATATTCTTGTGATAATTTTGTGGAAGAGGTTTCTGACCGTTGGGAATTCAATGGATGCAGTCATTCTACATAAAAAATCATCTCATATATAAACAAGCTTATTTTCTTTTCTTTTTTTGGAAAGGGGTTTTTGACCATGGGGAATATGTTGAATGTGATCACTTTACACACAAAATTATAGTGAGTGTATACAAATGTATTTCTACGATTTTTGGGGAGAGAGGTTTCTGACCATAGGGAATTCAATGGACACAGTCATTTCACAAAAAAATTGTTCGGTGTTTAAACAAATGTATTTCCCTATTTTTTTTGAGTTGACAGAATCTTGATCATGGGGAGTTCAATGTAAATGGTCACTTTACACTATGTTTACAATGTGTTTCAAGTTCTATAAAGTTTACACATCTTTTACTTTTAATTAAAATGATAATTCTTAGCTTGAAGATTGTTTTTTATTGTTTCTTTAATGTGAAGATGACCAAATTTAAAACTTCAATGTGCCCCAATGAAGGTTTTCATGCATGAGGCCCACTAAAATGAGGTGGACTAGTTTGTTAGAAAATGCCCCATTAGGGCAGAAAGAAGAAGAATATACTTGCTTGTATAGTTATCAAGCTAGAAAAAGAAGTGAACCAGATTTTTGTGAACTTAGGTAAAAGTTGAAAAAAATTCACTTTTGTTATATTGAATTTTCATTCTCTCTCAAAAAAAATTTTTCATGTCTGTGAAAAAGTGTATTCTGCAGCTGAGTGCATCAACACACTTTCCAACCAAACATGTACATCTTAAGAAATTTGAGGAGGGTACAGGGGTGAAATTTGGTTTTTTGGCATTTTTTGAGACAAAAAATTCAGAAAAGTTAACCAAAAATGTTTTCGTAACAAATTTTCCAGTTTCAAAACCCTTGGGATAGTTTGTACCCCCGATGTCCTTCCTGATATGCGTGTGCTTCTAACTGTATTGAACTTTTTGCTATATTTAGTGTCAAGAAAACAGGAATCAACTCTGGGAAAGTGACCCTTGAAATCCAACTCAGTTTTTTAGAAAATGCTACAGCACAAAGTCTTCTTACAACTAAATCGATTTTGCAACATTTTTTCAATTCACTCATTTTATATAACATATCGTATAGAATTTACTCTGTAAGTTCTACTGATTTCAAGCTTTTAACAAATTTATTCTCCTCCATTTAAATATTCAACAAAATAAAACATTCACAGTTTTTAGATTTAAACTGAAATTTGCAGAAAGAGGACTTTTAGTAGGATGGCAGATGGGAAACAATTTCTCCTATCCCTGTCCCTCCTATCCTGTTTTCAAATAAAAACGTACTGTCTCCATGGGAGCGCAAGCATAGTGGGGAGAACTTGCTATAGGATTTGGGGCACACCCCTAGTATAGGCATGACTGAACCAGGAGCCTTTTCGTATGCTTTACTCTGCTCTCTCATTTGCAGATTGATGCCCAATGACTGTAACCAAGGCTCAGTTGCACTAAGGGGGTCTAAGCTCGAGCTGAAGATAATCTCAAACAAAAAAGTGACTTGGTTTGATCTCATGTTTGGTATAGTTTCAATGTCATCAGGACTATGATGAGCTCAATATTGAGATTATCCCCAGCTCCAGCTGTCTGGTTCCACTAACATGTTCACATAATTTTCTTATCCCTAAAGCAAATAAATATAAAAATTTGTGCAATTCCCATTCTCGAACTTTAATCTTAGCATTGGTTTATCCTGGAGTGAGTATTATTATTACACTGGAAGAATATAATTTGGACATTGCTATTAGCTCAAACTCAGGATCATCAATTTAGTTCAGATGTTGAGATTATCCTCATGTTGGATTAGTGCAACCAACCATAGGTTTATTCATAGTTCTGAAAATGACTATAATATGCCTGCCTTACTAATTTCAGCTAGTGTGAGAGGTAGTAGTTTGTAATCCGTGGGGAGTTAGAAAGCAATTGGTTTGCCATTTCTTTACATTTGAAATCATGTGCGTATAATTTTCATATGGAAAAATTTCACTGTATGATGCTAGGGGAAGGAAAAAATGCACAATGCTGCAGAATATACTATGTCACAGACATATAAATTTTCTTTGAGAAAGAATTAAAATCCAATATAACGAAAGTGATTTTTTTCCAACTCCAACCCAAGTTCTCAAAAAACTAGTTCAATCCTTTTTCTAGCTTGGCAACTATCCAAGCAACTAAGTTCTTTTTTTCTGCCTTATTGGGTCATTTTCTAATAAACTTGTGATAAGAATAATCAACATGGTGTGCATGATCTTTTAAGTTTCTTTCTTACCATGTTTAACCTGTTTACTTACAATGTTCTTGGTTTCTTTTTGGGAATGTTTAAGTTGCTAACATGAGGTTAGCTATTTGTTTCTATTGTTTGCTCAGTTGTTGGCTAGCAGTGGCTAGCTAGATGAAGTATGCTCAGTGCTTATCAATGATCAATAATTATTTGACCAGGCTTTTCAAGTTTTGATCAAGAACATCAATAAATAACATGCGTCAACATGGTTGCTAGTACATATTAAAGTTTTCAAATACACAATTAATATGAATATATGACAGCAGGTTTTCTCTACAAAATGATACGTACAGAATTAATAAAAAGGTCTTTACTTCACAAAATGATATTGCTATACGTTCTATTTGACTTTCTCATGAAATAAAAATGAATTTGTCATGAAATTCACATTCAAGTGGTATAGTGAACTGAAATTCAGGTGTAGTATTTTTTAGCAACAAAGTATAAAACTCAACAAAATGAATATTTTTTGACAGCTTACTACCTGCAATGGTCAAAGCACATAAAAAAATCAGCAGCAAGCAAGTTCAAGCAAACTTGTGGAAGTTTTTTTGTAGTGAAAAATATGCAGACTGTGGTACTCATGCACTTCAGCTGCTCCTGAATTTTTTTCCAAGTTTTTTTATGATTAAGGTATATATAGGGTGCATGTTATCAGCAACGTACATGTAGGCATGCTACAAAATCTTTTTGGCATTGTGAGTATCAAAGTGTAAACTTGGATGTGTAAACCGGTAAATGCAGAAAAAAGCACACATCCTGATTTCGCCTGCAGCTGTCAAAATGGTGTTAATTTTTGAAGATGCATGACAGGACGGGTGCTAAGGGCCCATCTACCTAGCACCCCTTTGCTCCACCACAAGCCTAAGCCTAAGAATTAGGTAGGCAAATGAGAATAGTTTTTTATTTTACCTTAGAAGGAGTTAACACTACTCAAGGCCTACATTTATGCTTGTTCTTGTTCATTTATGTTAATGTTATTAAAAAGTAACATATACTTCTTGTATTGAAATGGGTTAATCTTAAACAGCATCCCAAGCCTTCAGGAGTCGTTTCTGCTATTTCAGCATAAATGAAAAATGATCAGCATAATTTTCTGAACAAGGTGAAAGGCAAAATTATTGTTTTGGTACTTCATGATGAAACAATAATTAAGCCCTCAAATTCATCAATGAATCAGAGCTATTTAAATGTCAAGCAGTGACCCATTGAATAGAAAAGCACTTGATGTCCCATAAAATTATCCTAACTGTAAGCAAGTTCAGATGCCATTAAATTTTCAGAGGAATTGTTTTACTTAAATGAAGGAGTGATAAACGATATTGTCAGGAAGTATTAGATTTTGTAGATAATTTTTGTGGAAATAAGCATACTGTAATTACTTTCCCCTTTTGTTTCATACTTTGGAAGATTTTCTAGGCGTGTATTTTCATAAGTTTATTATTTTGCTTGCCTTCTTCTGTACATTCTCAATTGATCATCTCGATTTTCTGATGATAATACAGAAAATTAATGAAAATTATCTGCGCAAACATTGTTAATAGACCCTGCACAGCATTGCACCTTCATTGTGATGGATCTTTTTCTTTATAAAATGATTGCACAAGAAATAAGTACCATGCTTGAAGCCTTTTACATAAAGCTTTTGCCGTAAGATTTTTTACTAAAAAATTGGTAGGAAGCGTTAGTTGCATGGGCTCACAAATTTCCAATCCCATGTGACTTATTGTATTAGCAGGAAGTTGTAAAAATGGGAAATACTTCTTGATTTAAACTATTAATTTATTAGCACATTTTCAAGGATGGATCGAGAAATCAGAAATTTGTTCTCACAATTGTTGTAGTGACATTTCCAGTCTCCCACAACTGTTTAAATATCATATTCAAACTGGGTGATGCGATTACTGTAGTCATTGCATCATGTGCCAGAATTTGGGTTAGTGAATTAGAGTTTTTTTGTTTTATATTTTATCTAATGTTCTCACCTCTGCCTAATAAACTCCTCATCCTGCAAATTACCATCATAGTAGAAATTAGAATATTTATTTGTTGATAAAAATTTTGAGCATTTGTCATCTGAAAGGGAGATCATGCCCCCATCCAGGCCTTGGTAAGTCTTAGTATTAAGGTCTGAACCTCTTGGAACAAAATCCTGCAATATCATTTTGGATTCAAAATCAAATCTTAATATTTTTTGATGGATCACCATTCAAGAGTCTCAAATAAAAGAAGAAAATTATTTTAAAAATATACTACTGGTGATCTGTTTAGGTTTACTAAGTACTTACCTTTCTCTGCATTGAGGCCTAGTTTCCTTTACTTCTCATCAAATAGTGGAGGCTAGACCTCGTAGGACATCTGTTATTTTCTAGGTTATTTTCCAAGTTTTAATAAGATGCTAACAAACTCTCAAGAAATTCCACATACCCCACCAGGGAATAGCACTCTGCTAGTCACTCCCACGACATTTAGCAACTCGCTATTTGCCTCTGAGTCCTCAAGTAATGTAGTTTCCGAGCAACTGGCGCCAGTTGTGCAGGCAGTTGCTCCATTGCCTCTCACTCTACCACAAGTGGGATCTGGTCCTCAGGATTCAGTGGATTATGTGCAAATTTCAGCTAATTATGTGCAAATGTCAGCACTTCAACTAGTTTAATAGATCAGTTTAAGCTTTTCATTTCTGGAACCTCAGGTAATTCCTCTGCTGTAAATCACATAAGTAATTTAAGTAACCCTCATATTTCTGTACCTCAACCTGAGCCTCTTTCTCCTCATAGTGCACCTGTAACTACTACTGTACCAGTAACGTCTCACATACCTGCTATAGCTCCTGTTATTAAGTTGAAAACTCCTAATTCTGCTTAATCTAATCCTCCTATTCATTGTGATTCTTCTGTAATTGAAGCAGAGTATATATCTAACTCTAAGATACTTCACAACTCCTTGCATACTGCTCCTCCTCCTGTCTTTTCCGACAATCCTCCTGTAAACTTTTCCCATAACTATGGTTATTACAACACTGATATTCACTACCAATCACATTGGTGAGAAGGAAAGCCCAATTGAGGTAATAGTTAAGAATATGACATCTCTCTGCATTAATGAAGCAACTCAAGATATTTGATTGCTGCACTTTTTCATTGGTCTCAAAAGTGAGTTCAGTTTATTTAATTAATTGTGTCAAGATCAGTGCACTTTGCAGATTAACTCATGATGCTCCTAGTGATACTATTCAGAACATCAAAGATTCTGAAGAAGCTGAGCATATGTTAATGGTCTCTCTCACTCCTACCTGTGATAAGATGAGTCTCCAATGCGAGCTAGATTTGATGACGCGGAGCTCAGAAGAAGACCCTGCTGCTTTTCTCAGCAGAGTCATGACTTACATTCAACTTCTATCTCCTGATAAGGATCAGAAATTCCGCCATCAGAAATTCATCAAGATGTTTTTGATGAAAATGTCTGTTTTCTACCAAATTTCAATTGGTGAGGATGCGCAGGAATTTACTACTGTTCAACAATTTGCCACTGCTGTCTCTAAAGCTCGTAAGATTTTGGGAGCTATGAAAGCCAAGATTGGTACTGCAGAATGACCCATTCTCGTCAATCAAGCTGATCCTCAGTCTCAACCTCAACCTCCTACTCCTCCTTCTCAAAGACGTCATGATAGAAGATGTTTTTCTTACTCACAATCTCCTAATCATAACTCTGATAATTCTACTTCTAATAAACCTAGAGTGTCTTTTAGTGAAGCTACTGTTCCTGTAAGTAAGATTACTGACCTTCTTCAGCAAATCCTGATGGAGTTCACAATGACAGGCAACCTGAGTTCACTTCTGAGTTTCGACTTTCTCCCTCATATAATCAGACTAACAGAAGTTGTGATAATTCTGCTCAGCTTGATTTTTCGGCCTCATGCAGCTGGGATCATTCACGTTCTGATTATCTTTCTGATTTTTGTTCTCGTTATGATAGGTCTCAGAGTAGGGATCATAACCCATCTCTATCCATACAGTCCACCAGTCCCTGGTGTGAGGCTCACAAAAGCAACACACATAACATTGCAGACTGCAAATGGTTAAAGCACGTTAATCCTCAAACTCAACCTACCTCTGATCATCAAGTAGTCCCTTATAATGATAATAAGTATCAAAACTGTTACAACCCAAACTTTGGCAATGATGTTCCCATCAACCCAAATTGGAGAAACAACAGAGGCAGTTACAGTAATAGAGGAAACTCTTATTATTGTGGAAGTGGTAGTCCATGTTTTAAAACATATGGTAACCACGATGCTGATGTTTATAACATTGTCACTTCTGCTCCTCATTATGATTCTGCTAATTTTCCTATTGAGTATCACACTTACCCCAACGGGACGGCTCTGGCAACCCTTGGGCTGAGTTTTCTGCTAATAATAGGCATCTTACTGAGATAACCTCTAACCCTCGTGCACTACCTGCTCCTCAATCTCAAATTCTGATTTCTAGTACTACTGAACCCACTCAAGAATCTGAATCAGTTTCTCAACCATGTTCTGGGAATATGGTACAAACTGATCTTAAGCCTGATAATTCTGCTAATCTGCTAATTCTGCTTTCTGCTAATGATTCTGCTAATGATAATAATTCTGCTAATGCAACTCTGTTCTCTCCTGGTATTATTAGTTGAGATGCAGAAGACATCTCAGGGAATGATCCTTGGATTGCATACCCAGCAATATGCAAAACAGGTAACTGGACTCCTCTTTCTGATAATTATATAAAAAACTATCTACCTACTAATGCCTTCCTCATTCCTATCAAAATTGGGCGCATTACTGCAAACGCTCTCATGGATACTGGTGCTCAGTGTCCTGTGTTATCCTCTGGTCTTGTTAGATGAGCCTTTGAGAAGATTGATACCCCTCTACCTGTCTGTGGCCATATATATGTCACAGATGGAGCAGTGGTAAAGACCGGTTCTGTTCACTATGGAGTCTGATTGTGGCCAACATCTTGTGAAATGTGCCATTCTTGATGATGACACTGGTAACCAGTGCATCATTGGTACCCACTTCCTGGCTCATCCTGATGTCCAAGCCATTCTGAACTTTGAGCAAGGATATGTTGAGGATACCTCTTACCATAATTCCTAGACATCTACCTAACCCACCTGAAGAAATTTCAACTCTCACCAGTCTTGAAGGACCAATTCTAGAAGCAATTCCGATTCATGCCCAATCTTCAGACTATCCATCATTCGAGAGTGATGAGCCAGTGGAGGAGGTTGAAGCTGAATCCTCTGATCGACCTGTTCAAACTGACACTTCCACAGTCGTTGATTCCAACAATCTAGTTGTCCCTGAACTTGCCATACCTATCTTTATCATTGCTGCTGCTACTGTTAAGATTCAACCTTATTCTCAACACTGGATTCGTGGTCATGTTTTTCCACATACAGAAACATCCATACTTGATCTAATAGTTAAACCTGCTCATAACACTTCTAACAGGAAAGAATTTTCCGTAGAAACTTCAATGATTAATATCAGTAATGGAACTTGTCCACTTCTGTTTGTCAATAACTCTGGAAACTGCCTTGAGCTTAGCACTAACCAAGTAGCTGCTGTTGTAAAGCACCCTCTGGAAAAGTCCAACACCAGCTCACAAGATTCTCTTTCTCATGTTGCTGTAGCTGCATCAGAGCCTGATCCAGCTGATCACCAACCTGCTGCATTAGATCACTCTCTGCCTAATACCTCCGATTCTCAAAAACTTTACTTAGCTCTTTAAAAAATGACTCAAAATACCTTTGTCTCACCCACTCAGAAGACTGAAGCCATTAAGATACTCAAAAGATATTGGGATGTTTTCAGCTTACCTATTGATCCTCCTACTTTTACTCATTATGTTGTAGTGTGTTTCCCCCGATTTTATCATTTTTGTCAAACTGCGCATGAGGCCCCCAAGTACCAAGTAGAGTGAGCGACGGGGACCATCAACAGCTGTCTTACTGTAGCCCACATCAGTATGTGTGGGCTGGCTCTCTCTCTCAGTGTGCCATAATGCTGTTCTTATAATGTGCGTTTATTATTAGTTTTATGTCCTACTCGCTGCCTCCCTGCATGCCTATTCTACATTGTCTTTTCTCAGTAGTGCGTGGGAGTGATTTTGTTGTGCTCTCACCCAGCCCCATTTTGTCAGTAAGTGTATTATTGCATGAAGGTAAAAAATTGAAGAAAGGTTTCCTTGCTTGTGTTTATTCTAATTGGGGAGACAAATTAAGGAAGTATCTTTCCTTAGTTTGTAGGGTAATTAGTGTCGGGTTTAGGTACATTTATTTAAGTTTATTGGGTAAGCGTTGGCGTGTGAAATACATACATTAAGGACGAACCCTGGGATCCCACTCCTGCCTAACTCATCGATTCCCGACCACATTCTTAAAATACAACACTGGTGAACACTTGGATTGTAGGCTTCCTTTCCCCGCCATTGCACTGCATCCGAATAGGACCCCAAGTCTCAAAATTCGACCATGCCTTACTTGTGCCCAAGGTTACAAAAAAGGTTATTATACCCTTCAGAAAAAGATGCCCAAAGTGAGCCACACACTGCGGGATCTCACACACCTCCCGTCGCGATCAAGCTCGCCTAACGCTGCCATGGACGCACGCCGTGCCCTGAGTTTTGACCACATATTACAGCCACAGCCAACAAATATTACCCAATCATCAGTGGTACCCACTGTAAGCTTCCTGCCCCCTATTCTGCCCTTGTCTACTTTCAGTAGCTCCGGGTTGGACGGGATTGTACAGACTCAAGTACCCCTCATTTCCGTGAACCCCGCAATAGTCAATTCACATGCAACACCACCTTGAGTCAAGATCCAGTCATCGCGGCCGTCATATGTGCTAGTGTTGTATTTGGTTTTGTGTCGGGAGCTGATGAGTCACAGGCAGGATTGGGATTCCAGGATTCATCCTTAATGTACGTGTTTCCCAGGCCCACGTTTACCCGATTAACTTAATTGCTTGTGCTTAAACCCGACACTAACTATCCCACCAATGAAGGAAAAGGTGTTTCCTTAATTGTCTCCCTCATTGCGTAAAACTGAGGGAAGTGAGTTTTCTACCTTTTAATGTTATGCAATCGAAAGAAAAACAAATACTTACGTACAGGGCGAGGACAAACGAGAAAAGAAAAATAAACAATCCACTCCCACCCACTGGGACGAGAAAAAAAATAGACAGTTGTGTGTGGGGAGGCGACGAATAATGCAATGGCGGCCAGCGGGGCACAGGTTTAGTAAAAAAAATATATCAATAATAAAAAGAATGAAAATACTGAGAGAGAACCCTGTGCACGTATACCGACATGCGCTGCAGTAAGACGACTGTTGATGGTCTGTGTTGCTCACTCCACTTGCTACCTGCGGGCCTCTTGGTTTCTTTAACAAAACAACAAAATCGGCGGAAAACACACTACAACACATCTCCCCCCTTGCCGTAGATTGCCCTAAGCGATTGTCAAGAAAAAACGAAAAGATGCAAGGGGAAGGGAACCGCCACTACAGGCCGTCATCGGGGTCGCCGAAGGAATCTTCAGTATCACACAGTGGGGCCGATGGTTTGTTGGGGTTGTTTGAGCCGATTTTGGGCGGCGCGTAGGGTGTGACCTCTCAACCCAAGTTGCAATTAGCAAGGCCATAAGTTCAGCAACGCTGCAGCTCGCGTTGTCACTCCGTCCACACCGATATACTGGAGCGCACCAGCATACGACACCATGCAGATGGGAGGGTGAGGCCGGCCACTACGATGGCGGCCATAACAAAACGTGAACACAGCATTGGAGGCGGAAAGGACAAAAAACGGCCCAAGTGGGGGCCTGTGGCGGTAGAACATTTTGAGTCATCTCACTGCGTGGTCTTAGCATCGGCTGCACGTGCGCTGGGGAAACTAGTACAAATAAAGCACACAAAAAGAGATTAGAAAAAGAAAACAACCAGTATTAGACGAGGTTAAATGAGGACAAAAACAAAAAATGAAAAGAAAAAACGAATATTACTGTACAAAAATTTGAGTCAATGGCGGTGATGGTGGCAAGTATCGGAGGCAGATCGAGATTGATGTTGATAGTCGCGGCGGTTGCAATTTTCTTGGCGGTAGCGGTTGTTGTGATAACCATGGGGGTCGCGGGGATCGTCATGGCTATCAAAGCGAACAGAGCAAGGGTTGTGATTATGACCATAATGGGTGTTATCGCGGCGGCGAGATGATGAAGTGTATGTTTGCGATCCGAGCGGTGAAAGAGGATTCACACCGCGGGGCGGCAATTGTGTAGCGATCAAGGACGGGCAGTCTGATAGCAAACCTGTTGGCGGCAGCAGTCGCGGTGGCAACAAATTCCACCAGGCGGAAAAATCGTGCCGGCGCAACAGAGGTACGGGGCGATCGGTTTCACTATGGTACTGTAGGTAAATTCGTTGAATATGGGCAATTTCGGGCGGTTGCAGGAATGGCGCATATTGCGGGTATGCCATCCAGCTGTTGATCAAGCGGACAGTGGTGTTGTAGGCCTGCAATAAGCACAACAGGTTATCCAAACCTCGAGCTTTGTAGAGAAAGAGGGCCAAATGGGCGGTGTGAATGGCGTCAACGACGCTGAGCTCCTCAGCCCACAGGCCAGCAACCCATCGCAGAATTAGTGCGGCCACGTCATGCGAAACGGGGGGTTGTTGTTCTCGGTACGTGGGCCGATAGTGTTCGCGAAAATATTGGTACAATGGGAGTGAAGCATTTGTTGCGCGAATGTGAACGGCCATAGTGATGTGAATACCAAGGTGGCTGAAGAAGTTGATCAAAACCATTTCGGGCAACATACGCGGTGTGAAAAACTCAACGGATGGATCGGTACACCGTGGATGGCGAGGCGTCAATAGTGTAACACAATGCGGTGAATCCACGGTTGGGAAATGCATATAGTTGGGCAGTCGGGTTGCTTCGCTGGGCAATTGCAGTTCAACAGTTGGGTGCAGAACTGGTTGGCCGAGCGACTCCGAGGACTGGCCTAGTTGTTATAACCAATTGCGGTTGGGTTTGTGGGGTACTCTGAGCCGACATCGGGACTGTAGGCGGCAGCGACATGGTGTGAGTTACCATAGTCATCATAGTGGATGTTGGAGCCATGGGTGGCTGCGACGTGGCTGTAGGCGTAAGGGAAGTTGCGGATGACGTGGCAGGTTCCACATCCATCGGAGGCGGCAGCGGTAGCGGAGCCTTGAAAACGTCTTTCTGCAGGTTTTTCAAGGCTTCCATACGTCTTTGAATTTCGGCGTCTCTATGCAACGGGCTGATGTAATCTGTCAACTTTGGTGGTGACTGGCGGAAACCGCGCCAGTACGCTTCTTCATGAAATCTGGTTGAGTGCACCTGGCCCGTTTGCTCACTCTGAGTGCTATGCTGCGGTGCATCATTGCAGCGTTTATGTTGATGGCTATCGTGGCTGGTGGCGTGAGTTTGCAGAGTTTCTTTACGGTGGCGATCATCATGAGAGTGTGACTCATGGCGTGAGCAGTGTCTATCGGCTTGGTCGGCAGGCGGCGGTTGTTTTGCTGGCGCTGGGGTTTTCGTGGACGTGGGTTTCAGTAACGGCCTCGAAGTTGTCTGTGAAGATTTACGAGCCTCTTCACGGGTCTTCTGTTTTTCGCCTTGCTTGCAGCGATGGGTTGTTTGTTCGCTAGGCGTTTTGCAGCGCTCAGTACGCGAGGTACTGGGTGGCCACATTTGCCTGGTGCGGGGTTCGTCCGTCATGCATGTTTTGTGGGATTTGGGATATTCGGCCTCTTCGTGAAGGTGTTGTTTGTGCTTGACTGAGTGTTCATAACGTCTGGGCTTTCGAATAGGCTGGCCATGGTGATCTAGAGCGGGCGTGGACGTGCTGGGTGCCTGTGGGGTTTGAACATCCACAGGTGCTGTCAGCGGCAATAGAGTCGCGGGCTGCGGTGGTTGTGGCACCCGTGGCAGCGGTAAGGCAATCGGCAGTGGTAATGGGATCGGCAGTTGTACGGCTGCTTGAGGAATAACTGGAGCCATTTGAGCAATTTGAGGAACCGGGGCTGTGGGCATCATTTGTGGCAACAAAATGCGCTGTATCTCTTCCTTAAGCGCATCAGGGTAGTCCATCCAGTGGTGTTTGGGGAACAACATATACGGCGGCGGAGGAAAGTGATATGCGGTAAGTGCTGCGGCCAGTGTGTTCCATTGAGTATCTGAAATTATATGTTGCGAGAAACGGACAGGGGCACTATACCTGGCAGCCGCAACGGTGGCTATGATCAGAGGTCCGGGAAGAATTGCCGGAGTGGCCAAATAGATTCGCAGGTCTACGGCAGGTACCATTGCAGGCTTGGTCAGTGGTGGTCGTCGTTTCGGTATCCATTGTGGCGGACTGGATGGGGGTAGATTCGTCCATCGGCACCGGGGCGATGTCTGAAATTTGGTCGAGTGTCAGTTTCAAAAAATCGGTGATTTGCGTAGCAGTCGCCGTAATATCGGATGGGGCAGTGTGCATAGGAAGGGCAGACGTGTCGGTTGATGGCAGCAGCTTCGCTATGTTCAAATCAAAAATTGGCATGTCCAGAAGTTAATCATTGGTGGAAGGGCCGATGCGTCGGTTGACGGCAGCAGCTTCACTATGTTCAAATCAAAAATTGGCGTGTCCAGAAGTTCCTCATTGGCGGGTTCCACTTCAACACCAGTAGGGCGGTCAAGCAGTTCCTCGGCGATGAGCGTGTGCACCGAAGCCATAGTCGGCATGGGGTACGCATACACGGGTGCGGGGAACGAAAATCGATTTTGATAGTCGATAATTGCGAGGAACGTTGAATAGAAGTGAAAACGGCTGTGCGGATTGGCCGTATAGTCGGATTTGTCAATGTCGACCTGTTCAACGGACGTTTCCATGTGGAATTCCTCGTTGAAGATGATCAGGCGTAGGGCGAACCGGTTGCAGACGTATGTTCCAGGGTCGCTGGCAAAAGACGGCTCTCTCTCCAGGATGCGATTCATCCAATCGGTGAGGCGCGATTTGGGGTTGCTGTCAGTGCGGTACCACATACAATCATAGAATGCAGTGCGTGTTGCGGAATCCATATTTTGGGAGTGGCGAAGCAACAAATAGTTAACATAGGCATATCCGGCAGCAGAACACGGAGAAGCCAAAAGTGCGGCCAATGGCATGAAAGAAGTCAGCCATCGGAACCAATCGCCATCCACCTGTAAAAAGTTAAGAATGGTGGAAGGGTGATAATGGTAATGGGTACCCTGATAGGTTCATTGCCGAAGTGGTTGATGGGCGGCAAGGTGTTCAATCAGTAGGTCGTCAACTTCGTGCGGAATCAGTGGCAAGGTGGGGTCATCATATTGAAGTCGATCTCGAATAGCCAATTTGTACATCAGCAAAACTGGGAAGTTGAGAAGTTCAATGATCCGGTCGGTAAGGTTACTCTTCATGGCCGAGGTGATGGCTGCTTGAAGGCGTTTCGCATCGTCGAATATCAATCGTGGTTGGAGGGCCGGATCTTCGTCATCGGAGACATCTGGCGATTTGTTCCACTCATCCTTTTGTTTCTTTTTCTTCTTCTTGGGCACCTTCGGGGTGGTGAGCAGCCTTGGATGAGTCGTACGCGTCAAAACTTTGACGTTGGGGAAACCATTTGGCACCGTTCCTAAACAAAAAGACCGACCGTGGTCCGCCGATATGCAATCGTACATGAAAAGTTTATAAGCTGAAAGAACCTCGTCTTGCATGATCGCAGGTAGGGCGACTTGCGAAATAGTGGTGTAGATTCGATCGGTGGAGTCGGGGGATAGAACATCTGACAACGCAACGTTGTGAAAGGGGGTGATGATTGTCTGGGTAAGATGGTCAATTTCGCCATCATCAAAGGAGTGGTGGGGAAACAACGCGGGGGCGTTGTAGACCTTGGGGATGAAGCCCTAACAGGGGAAAGCCAAAAACAATAAAAGCAGATAGTAGGCGTCGAGGGCCGCGTACGCAAGAATGTCGGATTGCAGGAATGATGTTGACGGATTGTTGAAAAATCGCAAAGCAGCTATGAATCCTAGGGTGAGTTTGGAAATGTCCAGTGCCCACATGGCGGAAACGGTAGCTTTCAAAGTGCGTTTTTTGGGAAAGAATCTGATTCTTCGAGCCAGCTCCTATAGCTGCGGGGAGATGTCGATGTTGCCGATTACGCAGTACGCATCGAAATGGATTGCTTTGATGATGGGATCTTTGTTCTTCTTTCGATGGTCAGTCCGGAATTTTCGATGGTCGGCTCCATCAAAGGAAACGATGATGGTGTCCTCCCCGTCGACTAGGGAGAAAAGTCCGGTCCAGTCTTCTGGGGTAGCGGTGAAAGTTTCGAAAACAAACATCGTGCCGTTGGGAAACGTGAGTTGAACATATTGTGGATAGCTAGACGCCGTGGAATCGGCTGGCATAGGCACGGTAAATTGAAAATTCGTCATGTCTGCGGCCATGATCTATTCGGTGTCAAAACCGACCAAAGTGTAACCATGGAAGTTTGGTGTGGGTTGGGCGGCCAAGGCCTGCCCCAAACTTCCAAGTGAGAGAAAAATCGGCAGCGGTAGCACATTCCAAGGCCTGGCATACATGGAGACATGCCAGGATTCCAAATCGCCGGCAGGGATCAATCGTTTGACATTGTTTTCTTAAACAAGAGCGAGCGTGATATTTGGCATATGACACATTAGGCACCAAATCAAGGGAGCGAAATGGAGTCAGGAGGGTGACTTTAAAGTAGAACCAAGAAAAGATGTGGTGTTGCTTGCAATTTGAAAGGAGGAAGCACGCTCTAGGGAAATGGTGGCTTGGGCGGTGATGTCACTTTGACGGGGGCATTTTGGCAACTGGGACAGGCTATGATAGCAAGATAATGAGAGTTGTCGTATGCAGAAGTCAAAGCAGCGGCCGGTTGTGGTGCAGTAGGCGCCACAACTTGATGATGAAGTGATCCCGGCAGCTGACCATGGGTTCTGGGGCGGGGCTACAGAGTGGGGGTTCCCATGGGGTCCCAAGCAAAAGAGCATGCAAAAAATAGAAGCAAGGAAAGCATGAAAATAAAAGTACCATCACAGGGGAAGCTCAAATCGTTTTGATGGGGCTGCTGTTCCGCCCATCATACATAGCATTCATGATGTTGATCGATTCGCAGTACGGTGGAGGCTCATCGGCTGCAGAAGCGGACGAGGTCGAGGGTGTCGTCCTTTCGAAAAATATTTTTGGAGAGCGGCTGGAAAATGCTACTATTGTGGTTGGAAGCGAAAAGTAGAAATGAAATAGTAAAAGAATAAGCCGCTGAAAGGTGAAGAAAGTGTGAAGTAAGAAAAATGCAAAACTACGGTTACAAAAAGCAACACAAACACCACTATGTTAATTGGGACTAAAATCAACCTTTCTCAATTGATCTTATGAGAGTGAATGCGGACAGGGTCAGGCGGAAATATACCGAATGGCCTCGCGCTGAACAGAACCTAACATTAAAGAAGAAACCCCCTTCTACGGCAAAAGTGTGGGGATGGGGGAGGTGTGTAATGCGATGTTGTAAAGTCGGTGAGTCCTGTACTGATTGTGAATGGTGTGAAGGGAGACTACTGCTCGTGGTACGCTTGAACTGCCTTGTTGTCTCGTCAACATGGTCGCCATGATCTAAATTAAACAGATGCGAAAATTATGTACAACTTGGCGTGATGAGCGCCATATCACAAAAGAAATAATTTTGATGCAAACTATTGGCGGCGTGAAGTGTGAGGCAAGCGGGGACCACCGACTTCGAGTTCAAAAGCTTCTTTGGCGGGGCGCGGTATGAATGGTTTCAATTGCGTCGTGGAAACGGTTTGCAGGTGGCCTGGGGCATCGAGTGAATTGATGGTGACAATGTTTTCCGTTGCACGTGATGCATTTGTGATTAGAAAAGGTCCAACGAAGTCTGGTTGGATTTTGTTTTTGCCTTGGGCATATTGGTCAAAAGGACAAGGTCCTTGATGGCGAAGTCGCGTTTGTGGGCCTTTCAGTCGAAATATTCTTTGCTGACCGCGGCGGCGGCATCGAGGTTAGCTTTTATCTTCTCGTGCATCTTGAATTGCGCTTGCCTGAGAATATGCTGATAAGCGTTGTAATTGAGCGGCAACATGAGTCGGCGTGCACAGTCATAGTCGAAGGTTATGCAAGGTTCGTAGCCTCTTAATAAGCTGAAAGGCAAGTGGCGCGTAGCTGTATGGGGCGTGGCGTTGTAAGCAAATACGGCATATGGCAAGTATCGCTCCCAGTTGTCCGGGTCATCCACGGTGTACTTTTTTAGTTGGGCGATTAACGTTCAATTGAAATGCTCGACCATTCCGTTCGTTTTGACTTTTCGTATCTTGAGTAGGTCGCAAATATCTTGCATAAGCTTTGATGTGAAACATCCACCTTGATCCAAAAGGAGAACAAGCGGGCTACCATGCGTTAGGATGACCTTGTTCACGAAACATTCCACGATTGTTGAAGCCTTTTGGTCGGGTATTGGATGTGCGGAAACCCATTTCATAAAATAATCCTGAAAAACAATAACGTATGGGCGTTTCTCTTCTACCGGCGAAATATTGACAATATCGGTGGCCACGATCTCAAAAGGATGTTTTGGTTGAATCGGCAACAGCGGCGGTGGCGGTGATGTACGGGGTGTGGTCAGTTGACAAATCTTGCAGGTTTTGATCCAATCACGGACGTTTTCTTCCAGTTGGGGCCACCAAAAATGAGCTTTGATCACTGCTAGTGTGCGGTTTGACCCTTGGTGGTTCAGAATTTTTGCACAGTGGAATTGGTGTAGCATTTGATCAACCATGGATGCGGGACAACTAATTGCTTGGTTTAATTGATCTGGCAGTACAAAAGTCCGTCTTCAGTGAAGAAAATCAGTGGGCGCTTTGCAATGTTGGGGCTTTGGAGAGAGGTGACGATTGCTATGATAGGGGGGTCCGCGGCCTGTGCTTGTAAAACTTCATCGTGGGAGGCGATTGTTATGGCTCCGGCTGGAGGCGGTGCATAGTCGGCGATCAATGGCATTGAATCCGAGAGTGTGGGTTGACTGATGGTCTTTTTGGTCATTGCATGGGTGATGGCGTTAACGTTTGCATCGACCTCGGTGGGCGGCGAGGCTGCTGCTGGGAATATATCGGGTACTGTTAAGTTGGCCGTCGATATTGCACCAGCAGGGTGAAAATCTTTATGGAAAATTTTGGCGGTTAAATTTTCGGTATTCGGGATCGGCGTTTTATCGTGGTCGTCTTTTCTGGACAAAAAATTGGCACAATCATTGTCTTTGCCTTTGACGTATTCAACCTTGTAGTCATAATCTTGGAGGTTTATCGCGAAACGTTGAAGGCGCAAATTTCGTTGCTTTTCATCTTTGAGCCATTCGAGAGGCTTGTGATTGGTGCGAACAATTACTTTTTGGCCATAAACATAGTGGCCATACATTCTGAAGCCGTAGACAATGAGGAGGCATTCGCGCTCAGTCATACTGTAGCAGGTTTCGGCATCAGTGAGTACACGGCTATTGTAGGCGATGACCCATTGATCGTTTCAGTTTTCTTGGTACAAGATTGCTCCGATGGCGGTCGTACTGGCGTCAGTTTGAATTACGAATTGAGCTTTTCCATCCTAGACTGGGTAGTGGATAAATGGGGATGACGTGAGTGCTGCTTTGATACCTTCAAATGCGGCGTGGTGTTCGTCCGTGGCAATATATTGGGCGTCTTTGCATAGGAGTCGGTACAAAGGACTGGACCATGTCGCCAAATTCAGGATAAATCGTTTGCACCATTGGACTAAACCTAGAAAACTTTGCATACATTTTTTGGTCTTGGGGAATTCATACTTGACAATAGCTTTGACTTTCTCCCGATCGGCAGCGATTCTGCGGGCACTAAGAAGATGTCCCAGGAATTTGACTTGCAGCGGCAGGAATTCACATTTGTCTGGCCGAAGGGCGAGGTTGGCTGTGCGGAGGACGTCAAAAACGATTTGTAAATGCTCCAAATGTTCTTCAAACAAATTCAAGAAAATGATAATATCATGGATATAAATGAGGCAAATCTTCCAGATGTATGGGCGGAGGATTCTTTCCATTAGGCGTTGGAATTTGGCTGGCGCGTTCTTCAAACTGAATGGCAAAACTTTAAATCGGAACAAAACTTCTTGGCAGATGAAGGTTGTTTTGTCGCGAGAGTCTTTGTCGAGGGGTACTTGCCAGTACCCTGCCTTGAGATCGAGTGTGGTGAAAAATTTTGCTTGTCCCATGGCATCCAAGTAATCATCAATGCGCGGGATTGGAAATTTGTCGCTTGGTGTAACATCATTTATTCCGCGGTGGTCGACAACGGGTCGCCAAGAGCCATCTTTCTCCCTTACGAGGAATAGCGGCGCAGCCCAGGGCCAGGGGGATTGTTTGATAAAATCATTGTCAAGCATTTCTTGGATATGGCGGCATACAATTGGTCTTTGCTTCATTGCAGCGCGGTAGTAATGGCATGATACGGGCTTTGCGGTGCCTGTGTCAATGCTGACAGTCAATTCACTGGTGATAGTTGGTTTGTCCCTGGGCAAGCTGAAAACGTCGCAATTTTGTCGTAGCATGCAAAGAGCCTTTGTTTTTTGTGCGGCGGAAACATAAGTTTTTTCGGTCATCTTGTTCAAGGCGAACTCCAATTTTTGCTGCACAGTATGACAAGGGAATGACTTATCGAGATCGGTCAAATCGTGGTCAGTGGAGGCGGTCGCTACCTGGCAATCGGCATAGGATTCGGCGTAACCTAGCGTGTGTTTTGCCATTGCGATAAGCTGGTTCTGGCAGAGTTTGATGCTATTTGGCATATTATTGATGAAAAGTAGTGGGCAGTGACCTTTCGTAATGTTGATCATTGCAGTTTCAATTGGGAGCTCGGCGGCTTTATTGTATGTGGCTAACAGTTGGATGATGACGTCTGGAATGGTTGCCGTTGTCATGGGGAAGACGGTGCTGTTGACCCATTGTTGGCAATGCGGGGATATCGAAATAGATACTTGGGCCACAAGGAAATTGGCTCGGCCAGCTCGGTAACCTCCAACTGCCAGGATGGCGGTTGGTGTGGACTAGGTTGAGCTTGCCCGATTGGTTGTTCGGCCTCGATTTCTTCGGGTTGACTGAAAATATTGGATTTATCATCATAGAAGCTTACTCGATCCTCTTCGGGAATTTCTTTGAGAATGTTATCATTCACGGCATTTAGAAACAATTCCGTTTGAGGGCGGACGGAGGCGATTACTTTGAGCGGCAACTTCTTGTCTTGTATTTCGATATAGTTTTCTTTGAAGTTCAAAATCGCATGGATATCCAGGTGTGCCAGAAAATCGGTGCCGATGATACATTGATCATTTCTGTCATCCTCGAGAATCACCCACTTGATCATATGTTCACCAAAAGCGGATTCCATAGTGACTACTACTGGGCCGTGGGCGTTGACGATGGCGCCATCGGCTACTTTGATTTTACCACATATTGGGAGTTGGAGTGATTGTTTGTTGAAGGCGTGTTCGACTAATCCTGATGACAATATGGAGCATTGGGCACCTGTGTCGATAAGCGCGTGCGCTTTAAGGGCTCCGAGTTTAATAGAGATTTGGAAAGCTCTTGTAGAGGCGTATTTGCAAACAAAAGTCTTCGAGGACGGCGTAAGATTATTGATTTAGCAGACGGACGAGCCGATGTGACAAGGGTCTTGAAAAGCGCGGCCGGTTGCATTCCAACAGACTAACCCGGGGCTCACAATCAGTGCGGCGGACACTATTTCCTTCGACGGGATGACCATATTGGTGGCAGAAGTTGATTGATTGATAGCACATGTATCGAGGGCAGTCCTTGATAGGGTAGTGAATGGTGGTAACGCCGGTAGGGCTAGGTGTAGCTCGGAGGATTGAGAACTAGCGCACGAGGAATCTGTAGGCGTTGTAACATATGGGGCCGGCATGGCGTTGTAGGGAATGTGTTGTTCCCAGGGTGCCCGGAATTGCTGATTTGGGTAGACGGCGTAGGTGTTCTGAACAAACTCATTGGGGCGTTGTATAGAGTTACCTTCATAAAAATAATTTCGCGCGCCGCGCAGGTGGTTTGAACCTCTCTGGGGCAGTGCTCTGGGATGGGGTCTCCAATCGCGTTGGCCATGGATATTGTTGGAATTGATCCGAAAGTGGGTTTGCTGTGAGTGGGCGGCATAGGTTGGACGGTTGAACTCTTGCCGCGTTGTTTACTGAGTGTTTTGTTGCTTGAGCCAGATGCAATCTTCGGTATTGTGGGTGCAGGATTTGTGGGCGTCGCACCAAAGATTGCCCGGTGCGAGAGCGATCTCCGCTGGCGGAGCGGTCCAAGTGATTTGCGTATGTCTCTCGGGGTTGAGATTGGTGGCGAGGGCTTTGTTGCCCATTACTGGGTAAAGTTTCCTCTGGGCCTTGGCGGGATTTACGTTCTTCGTAGTCACGATCATATCGTTGAATTAGTTGTTCTAGAAGCATCTCTGTGTGCGGTGGCGGTTGCGGAGGTTGTTCTAGTGGATTCGGTTGGAAAGAGAGGAACTTAGTGGGTGGCAGCACTGAATTTTGAGGACAGCGGTCGGTTGAAAGGGAGCGGTCGCGATAGCATTTCTGCGAGCGATCCATGCTAGGGTGGCGTTTGAAACGGCGAACAAAAGGTTGCGGAGACCCCGGTGGTTGCGCTTCCGGGTCGGCTTGGTTTACGAGGATGGGTCGCTCTGCAGTTCTGATTTTGGCTTTCGTTGCATTGAGCACACCATGGGCTTTAGCTATGTCGTCGGCCAATTGTTGGATGTTCGTAAAACTTTTCGCTTGTTCCCTGATGGTTAATTGATAGAAAACAGGCATTTTTGTCAACAAGGTGTCAATTACTTGTTTATGCCGAAAGGTTTGGTCCTCATGCTGATACAATAATTGTACATAAGTCATCACCTTACTTAAAAACGTGGCGGGTTCCTCTCCAACTTCAGGGGTGATTGATGCGAGCTCGCATTTGAGAGTCATTTGATTGCAATCCGGGGCTAATTACAACATGTGGAAATTTTTGGCATCTTCGTGTGTCGGCGGAGTGCACTCATCTTCACGTGGTTGGAAGCGTCATAATGGAACTCGTTTCCAGATGAATGAAGAAGCATAAGAGGCGTTTATTTGTCACGGCCCTGTGGATAATCAACGGGTGCATATTGTCGACAATTGTTTTAATGTGGCTATCTTCTTCGCGGTGAGATGTGCGCAGCATTTCATACCGTGGTTGCAGGTGGTCATAATACTCATTGGGCGGGTAATCAGAGAAGCCAAAGGGGTTTGCCGCGAACGGGAAGCGTCTTTGAGGCGCAGAACGGGGTAATTCTTCTTCACCAGGTGCGGTATGGGAAAATTTGTTATTATATAGTGTATCCGTGGATGGCGCTTTAGGTTTTACCTGGATCGGCGGCTGACCGAAGACCTGAGCTGGTTTGGTTTCATGGAGAGTTTTGTTTGGGATGTAAATATCTTGCGTTTCCTCGCGGTGAAACTGTGAGGACACTGGTGGTGGTCTTGGTGTGGGCGGATTACATGCATTGGTTGCGGCCGCAGTCGTCAAAATTAATTGTTGCTTTTGTTCTGCGAGGGTGGCGAAGCATGTGTTTGTAGCCTTAGTTTGTTCTTGAATTTGGCATTGAACATGTAATTGTTGGGCCTAAAATTGATTGGAAATGGCACCGATAATTTGATCAATCGTTTGTACCATGGGAACATTGTTGGTTATGCGTGCGGCGGCGGTGCTGAGTTGGTCCAATGCATCGCGTGCTTCGATTCGAAAATTATGGACTTTTTTGGCGTTTGCGATTGCTAGGCTGCTGCAGTGGTTGATTGTCGAAGGGCGGGTGGCGGCTGGGGCCTGCGGTGGGTCAATATTGATAAAGGAATCCGAAGAGTCCGTTCTGGTGATGGTTTGATCATTGTTAACTTGGGCAGCGGTGCTTGGCAGCGGTATTTGTGATATGGCTAGCGCATTAGGACAAATAATGGCCCCAGTGAGAGGGTTTTGATTCAGAGACGGTGGTGTGTGTGAACTGGCTATCACTGTGGTTGCGGAAATGAGCTTTGCCTGCGGTTGTGGGGTCCCGTCCAACGCAGGGGTACTGAAAGTAGACAAGGGTGGATTATGAGGCGGGAGGCTCACCGTGGGTACCGCTGATGATTGCGCAATATTTGTGGGTTGCGGCAGTAACATCTGATCAAAACTCAAGGCGCGGCGCGTGGCTGTGGCGGCATTGGGAGAACTGGATCACGATGGGAGGCATGTGAGGTCCGGCCGCGTATGGCTTACTTTCGGCATCTTTTTCTGGATGGTATAATAACCTTTCTTGTAACCTTGGGCGCAGCTACGGCATGGTCAAATTTTGAGGCTTGCTGGTGTAGTCTGTTGCAAAGCAACGGCGGGGAAAGGAAGCGTACAATCCAAATGGTCACCAGTGTTGTATTTGGTTTTGTGTCCTGCGCTGATGAGTCACAGGCGGGATTGGGATTCCTGGATTGGTCCTTAATATACGTGTTTCCCATGCCCAGGTTTACCCGATTAACTTAATTGCTTGTGCTTAAACCGGACACCAACTATCCCACCATATAAGGAAAAGGTGTTTCCTTAATTGTCTCCCTAATTGCGTAAAACTGAGGGAAGTGAGTTTTCTACCTTTTGATGTTATGCAATCGAAAGAAAAACAAATACTTACGTACAGGGCGAGGACAAACGAGAAATGAAAAATAAACAATCCACTTCCATGCACTGGGACATGAAAAAAAATAGACAGTTGCATGCGGGGAGGCGAAGAATAATGCAATGGCGGCCAGCGGGGCACATGTTTAGTAAAAAGTATATATCAATAATAAAAAGAATGGAAATACTGAGAGAGAACCCAGTGCATGCGTACTGACATGCACTACGGTAAGATGACTGTTGATGGTCCGCGTTGCTCAGCGGGCATCATGGTCGGCATAGCCCTGCGGGCCACTTGCTTTCTTTAACAAAACAACAAAATTGGCGGAAAACACATTACAACACTAGCACACCGGCCGTATCACAAATAATGCCGCCCAGCACCACGGGGCAAGTCAACAACGACACAACTGTCGCCCGAACTGATTCCTGGGACTCCTTCATTAATATTGACCCACTGCAGGCCCCAGCTGCCACCCCCACTCCAGTAACCAATCACCGCAGCAGTAGCAAACGAAGTTCACAATTTCTGAATCGAAGCATGGGAGGCTCTAGAACAGCTCAGCACCGCGGCCGCACAGATAACGAACAATGTCCCAACCATCCAAACAATTGATCAAATCATCGGCACCATTTCCAACCAATTTCAGGCCCAGCAATTACGTGTTCAACACGAAATCCAAGAGCAAGCAAAATCCACAAAAGCGCACTTCGCGGCCCTAGCAGAACAATTGCAACAATTAATTTCAATGACCACGGCCGCAGCAGTAGCAGGGAACCCCCCTACACCAAGACCACCACTGTGACCTCATGGTTTCATGGTGAGGAAACGCGCAATATTTATATCCCGAACGAGACTCTCCATGAAACTGAACCAGTTTTGGCCTATGGTCGGCCACCAGTGCCTGTCAAACCTAAAGGGCCGTCCACCAACACCCTGTACAATAACTAATTTTCTCGTAATGCAGGCGGAGAAGAGGGAACATCCCGTTCCACACGTCAATGACACCCCCAGCCCGCGGCCAACCCATTTGGTTTCTCGAATTACCTGGCTGACGATTATTATGACCACCCGCAACCTCGGTATGATTTGCCATGCATGTCTCATCATGAAGAAGATAGCTGAATCAAAACTATTGTCGACAATATGCACCCGCTAGCCATTGACGGAGCCCCCACAAACAAACGCCTCCTATGCTTTTTCATTCGCTTAAAAAATGAGTTTGGATATGATGCTTCCAACCAGGTCAAGATGAGCCCACTCCGCCGACTTACCCACGATAAGCCGAGCGACATGTTTCAGGATATGACAGGCTATGAAGATGCAAAAAATTTCCTTATGTTCCAATTAACCCCAGATTGCAACCAAATGACCCTCGAATGGGAGCTTGCGTCAATCACCCCCCAAGCCGGAGAAGAACCAGCCGCGTTTTTGAGTAAGGTAATGACTTATGTACAATTGTTATACCAAGATGAGGATCAAACTTTTCGGCACAAACAAGTAATTGACACCTTTTTGACTGAAATGCCTGTTTTCTACCAATTAACAATCGGTGAACAAGGGAAAAGTTTCACAAATGTCAAACAATTGGCTAACGATGTGGCCAAAGTCTGTAGCCTCCCCAACGCAACTAAAGCCGAAATGGGAACCGCAGAGCGACTAATACTTGTCAACCAAGCTGATCAGGAATCGCATCAACCAAGATTGCCGCAGCCCTCCAATAAACGGCAACGTCTTCCCATAATTCCTAGACATCTACCTAACTCACCTGAAGAAATTTCAACTCTCACCAGTCTTGAAGGACCAATTCTAGAAGAAATTCTGATTCATGCCCAATCTTCAGACTATCCATCATTCGAGAGTGATGAGCCAGTGGAGGAGGTTGAAGCTGAATCCTCTGATCGACCTGTTCAAACTGACACTTCCACAGTTGTTGATTCCAACAATCTAGTTGTCACTGAACTTGCCATACCTATCTTTATTATTGCTGCTGCTACTGTTAAGATTCAACCTTATTCTCAACACTGGATTCCTGGTCATGTTTTTCCACATACAGAAACATCCATACCTGATCTAATAGTTAAACCTGCACATAACACTTCTAATGGGAAAGAATTTCCGGTAGAAACTTCAATGATTAATATCAGTAATGAAACTTGTCCACTTCTGTTTGTCAATATATAACTCTGGAAACTGCCTTAAGCTTAGCACTAACCAAGTAGCTGCTGTTGTAAAGCACCCTCTGGAAAAGTCCCACACTGGCTCACAAGATTCTCTTTCTCATGTTGCTGTAGCTGCATCAGAGCCTGATCCAGCTGATCACCAACCTGCTGCATTAGATCACTCTCTGCCTAATACCTCCGATTCTCAAAAACTTTACTTAGCTCTTCAAAAAATGACTCAAAATACCTTTGTCTCACCCACTCAGAAGGCTGAAGCCATTAAGATACTCAAAAGGTATTGGGATGTTTTCAGCTTACCTGGTGATCTTCCTACTTTTACTCATTACCTCATGGTGAAGCTGGATAATGGCGATGCTCAACCCATCCCTAGACACTACTATTGTGCTCCCATTGAACAAGGTCCTGTAGTTAGGTCTCACATTCGGGAAATGCTCGATAAAGACTTCATTGGACCTTCACAGCCCCCTTGGGCTGCTCCTCTTTTTCTAGTGAAGAAGAAGGACCATTCTCAGCATCCAGTGGTTGACTATCGAGGCATTAAGGAAGTTACACCTAGTGATCATTTTCCAATTCCTAGAACTGATGATTACCTAGATGTAATGGGAAATGCAAAGTTTTTCAGAATTCTCAAATTTAAAGCAGACTTTTGGCAAGTACCTCTTGACTCTGAATCTCGTGACAAAACTACTTTCATCTGCCAGGAAGGACTTTTTTGGTTCAAGGTTTTACCCTTTGGCTTGAAAAATGCTCCTGCAGAATTTCAACATCTGATGGAAGGAATTCTTTAGCCCTATATCTCGAAAATCTGTTTACTTTACATAGATGATATCATCATTTTTTTTAAACTTGTGAAGAGCATCTGAAACACATCCAGATGATCTTCAAAGTGCTCAGAGATGCTATTCTCACTCTTAGACCTGATAAGCGTGAATTTCTACCTCCTAGGGTCAAATTTCTTGGTCACCTTCTGAATTCTGACCACATCTCTACTGATCCAGATAAGGTAAAAGCTATTTGCGATTACCAGTTTCTGAGTACCAAAAAGTAGATGCAAAGCTTTCTTGGCCTTGTACAATGATGCAGGTGCTTTACTCCTAAACTCATTACCTTATCCGCACCACTCTATGAGCTGCTTGGAAAAGATGCAACCTACACTATTACTGATCTTCAAAGACAAGCATTTGATGAGATCAAAATTGCTCTCACATCTAGTCCTTTGCTGGGTTACCCTGTTTACGATGGTAAAGCTTAATTTATCATTCAAACAGATGCCAGTCTATGGCAGTAGGTGCAGTTTTGCATCAAGAATCTGGTGACGATAAGTGGATAATCGCTTATAATAGTGGTGTCTTAACTGATGCAGAAACTCGCTATAGTACTACTGAAGGTGAATGTCTTGCAATTGTTTATGGTTTCTGAAAGTACCCACATTCTGTTTATGGACAATGTGTCTTAGGGTGTACTGACCATAAACCTTTACAATTGTTAAAAGATGAGAAACATAGGAACTCTAGACTTCAACGCTTTGCAATTAGCTTGCAGGACTATGACTATAAGGTAGAGTATGTCAGAGGAAAGGATAATGCCTGCGCAGATTTTCTGTCTCATAAAGATCTTCACAAATGGGCTCCTATCCCTCCGACTGAACAACTCCCTTCTGAAATCTTCAGATCTGAATTTCGCTCTTCTGAACAATCTCAAACTTTTTCTAAGGAAATTTTTTCCTCCATCACAGCGGCATACACTATTTTACCTACTGCTACTGAGTTCGATATTCCTATCATAGACCCAGTTACTTGCTCTATGGCTAAAACCTCTGACACACCTCAAACTACTGTGTCCAATCCTCAAGCTTTGTTAAAAGATTATTTCCAGTTACCAGCAGTAGAACAACCTTCTATTGCCTCTCCAGCTGAAATTACTCGACTTCAAAATGAGGATCCTGTTTTAACTAAAATTATAACTGCTCTTAACTCTGGTAATCATCTTAAGTCTCTTACCTGTTTTTTGATTGAAGATGGTATACTTTACAGACAGTTTAAGGCACTGAGACAACTCGTTGTTCCTACTGCACTTGTTGATACCGTTCTTCACCAATTCCATGATGCAAAAATTATGTACCATCAATGGCACAACCATACCCTTGATGCCATCAAGCTTCACTTCTGGTGGCCCAGAATGGAAGACGCCATGCAAACTCCTCAATTTCTGCTTTCTGATCAAGGTAGCTGTTTCACCTCAAAACTCATGCAAGACGTTTGTGAGCTACTCAAGATTAGGAAAGTTCAAACTACTGCCTATCACCCTCAGTGCAATGGGATGGTTGAGAGATTCAATCAAACATTAATTTCTCAACCAAAAAGGTATGCCATGGAAGACTCCAATAATTGGGAATGTTACCTACCCTACGCAGTCTTCACTTATAATGCTACTCATCACACTGCTACATGCCATTCTGTTTTCAAATTGTTGATAGGCCACGAGCATCAAATTAGGTTTGATTAGGAATGTGTGAAATGTTTGACCTTACCTTTAAACTATGATGCCTATCAGCATATCCTCACTCAATCTCATCTGAATCTTTATAAAAACATTAGCGAAAACCTGGAAAGAGCTGCAACAGTCAGCAAATCCTATTACAATAAGAAAAAGTTGAACATCGTGGGATTGCCATACATGATCTCATGTTACTGGTTAACTCTAAGAAAGGTAATTAGATACAGCCCGACTACATCAGCCTGTACATTGTTACTGACACCTCTACTCTTGAGCATAATGTCATCACTATTGATGCACCAGATTCTCCTGGTAGACCTCAAATTGTATCCATCTCTCACCTGAAAAATTATATTCGACGATCTGCTAGGGAAATCTTTTTTGCTGAAGCTGGTGGTCCTCCTCAGCCATCAGCTCTCACTAAATAATTGAGTTAATTTTGTCACATATCTGTATTTATCATCTGTAGTAATAACAAATTTTACCAATTATCAAAAGTCCTAAAACTCATAAATTTTGAAACCTCACTTCCGCATTGTTATGTATTTATTTATGTGTATTGTCCCCCCCCCCCCCCCAACAAGTAAATTTTTTCAGCTCTGGCTACTTTCTCAAACGTAGTCTGAGTTTTCCATGTCTGTTGTCATGTGTTTTCCTCTGTGTGGGAAAATCTCATTTATAATCTTGATGTATATATTATGCATGCTAAACATGACATATATACATGTCTCTTTACATCTGCATTTCTGGTGTAAACTCCTGCATCTACCCTATGGATATAGGTAGAAGGACCTACCTGTAGCTGTAGGTTCAGATTAGTGAGCGGTCATCCAGCTCAGTTTTGATTGAAACAGGCCCTCAAAGCTCTGAGAGCAGACCTTGGATGACCTTCAGGATTTCACTTCATGCATGATGCTTGCTTTGTTTTTATCTGTTGCAAATGCTTTATTTTGGTTTCTCTCTTTAGCTTAGAAATTATTTTATTTCTGAAGTTGTCCCTTTTTTCGCACTTCAAAAAATTGAGATTAGCCCATGGCCCAACCCACCATTTCAGTTGATACAGGGCCACCGCCTTCACCGCCACCTTTAGTTTACCAGCCACCACCTATCTTTAGCAGCGGCATCAACACTTGGGAGTAGTATGCTGCTTGGGCCCATACTTTGTGATGTCAAAATGACATTTCATTTTTTGCGGATGGTAGGTTGCATGCATTTTTATAAGCTTTATGTGCATGTCCTTTTCTTCCTTGATCTTTCTGGTTTGAGTTTCCCTCTGTGCTTACTTTCCCACTGTTTAAGTGCCAAAAGACTCACAATGGTCAGTTTCTGCCAATCTGATCAACGGTTATGCGTTGGCCTAGCTTGGGCACATTCTGATGCTGAGGCTGGAGGCTGCTTCTGAAGTTAATCTCAAGTTAAGTTTGGTTGTGAAGGTCTTGCTCAAGTTCATAAATGAGAAAGCTGTCTGCCTGAAATGAAACTTCATTTTCAAACATTAAAATTTTCAAAAATCAAAACTTTTCAGAATTTTCAAATTCCAAACTTAAAACTTTTCAAACTATCACACAAAACTACAACTGATTTTCTAAAACTCAAAATATTCTCAGCATCATATTTTCAAATAACTTTACTTCAAATTTTCAAAATTTCGTTTCTTATTTCCTACTATTTTGGTCGAAACTCTATTTTCTAACTTCCATGTCTGTTTAAGTATCTCTGAGTACCTGTTCTCTGTCATCTTCTCTCAAGAAATGTGTATAATTTATTTTAAATGATTTTAGAGTTCATCGTCAAGGGGCTCGTTAGAGTAAGAAAGCTCGAGCAGTGGTACATGTCACTGTTCCAGCATCATCCTAGTTTCATTTCTTGGCCAGAGTTTATACTCCCAGGCCATCTGCATTCAGCATTGTCCACAGTGCAGATGTCCAACTTTCGTGGATACACTCTGATCAGCTTTGACACTGAATCAATTAACACATCGGACTTGTCAAAGCTTTCACATTCTTCTTTTATACCGTTTAATTCTAATACCAAGACTGTACCCAGGTAAATGCAACTCGCCTATCCAGACGGCAGGGCTCTCATTTTTGAAGCTCTTATAGCCACGGAGGAAGATTGGACTGCCTTCTTTAAGCATTTTGATAACACCCATGCCATCATTGCAACATTTGATGCTGACAATGACTGGCATGCACCGTATACTCTGGTAGGTCCTTCTTTCCGCACTGCAAGTCAAAAGGCTGAACCAATGGTCATCCCCAAGATACCAATGGTCGACATTTTCGGAAGCGTGAAACAGATTGAGAAAACTCCAGATATTTTCGAGAAAGCCGGGCTTATCGACTTTTTCCCTGAATGCCACACTCTCAAAGCATGCATAGAATGCATGTGAGCTTGGGATACGGTTTCTTTAAACCATGACTTTTCTAAAAACTCCATGTATTACGCCACACCATCCAAACACAAATTTTCGGGTAATAAGCTAATATATGTGGGACTAGATGCTTTCTATTCTATTCCGATGTACCTCACTTTATAATCTGTTTACTGTAGCCTCCACTTCTGCCACACGTTCTGTTCAACCTTCAACAATTCTTGTGTTAATAAATATGCCCACGCTTGACCTCCATCAGCGTGTTACTATTGACTGGGAATTGTTTCGCATAGCAGCTAATATTCTGAAATGTAATAACTTACCCACTCCTCCTACTATGGATTTTTCACCTTCCCAAGGAGAGCTTAGCCTCTTGCTGGACCATGAATTCCTATTTCTGTATGAGATGATTTTTGGAATCCTGCCCCATCCTTGGGTCAGCCAGGGACGATTCCAACAACAGTAGCCATACAACCATCTGTTTCTGTTAGGCCTTCACCTCAGAGTGCCGCACCACAACCTCAAGTTGCTGCTCAGCGTCAACCATCCACTTCTGCAGCTCAGTCAAGCTCACCTGCTAAGTCTAAGCAATCTTATCCTATTCCAAACATTGCTGCAGCCTCAGTGGTCCCAAAACCTTCACTTTCCACTTCTGCTACTCCAATTTCTGGTCCTATGCTCACACATGAAGATCAAGCTGAAGCTTTATCTCAATTCCAAGCTGGTGCCATGACTGTCAATGATTTCCACAACCTTGACATTTCTGGCAAACCTGTGAAAGTGGTTCTTCACTATCTCTGTTCTCAACTCAAGAAAGGAGAGATAGATCTGCAGGACAAATCTGGTAAATCTCACAAACCTATGGCAAAGTCTTCCCCAGTGGCTCAAAATGGCACCAATGCTTCAAAGACCAAAGCGGAATCTAAGAAACCTTCTACATCTAAGCAATATGAACCTCACCATTCTCATGTCAGGCCTCAGTGTTTCACACCACCTCAGGCCTCTGCCAAACCCATAGCTAAGACACACCCCAGGCGACAAACAGTTCCTAAGGTGCCTAGAGAGTAGCTTCCATCACTGTTTTCAATCTCTTTTCCACCTGGTTTCAGTGCATCACAACAGCCTCCCGCTGCTGTTGCACCCATCTGCCAGCCTTACGTTCAGCAACAGTACCAACCGGCTGTTGTCCCTCAGTATCAGTATCCTGCCTCCACCACCTCCACCATCTGTTCAGCAAGATCCAGTGGTTCAGCAATCAACCTCGTCTACCGCAATCAGGGTCAGTCATCTAGAGTACCATCAACTATTTCCAAGACTGCTACAACATCACAGTCTGCTCCTCCATTGGCGCAACATGCCAATCTGGCTGAAACTCATTTCATGCCTAGAGCGGTGACTGAGCCCGATATCTCTAATTTCTTATCTCGCCTTAATGTGTACTTGCTGTCTGGCGCCTCTCAAAAGGCAAATGATGCAACTATGTCTCTTTACCAATTGTATTAAGACACCTATAGGATCTCTGTCAATAGGGCTATGGAGCACACCATTCCTGATACCTTGTTGCGTACCATTCTTGACTGGTTACGCAACTGGGCTACCATGAATGGTGCTGCCACTGGCATCCAGACAGCTGAGCTCACCCTCTTCTTACAGAAATGTCGATCGTTGAACAAAACATCACATTATCTAACTGCCTATACCTTGTCAGTTGAGATGATTGAGGCTATTCTTGAGAAACCTCAAGAGGTAGGCGTCCATGACCCTCATAGGCTACATGTGTTGGCCATTGTTTGTGCCAATACTCAAGCTGAACATCAAGTCACACGCCATGTCCTTGGTCAGTTCTCTGTATTGTAACTTTCTGATTTACCTCCAATGCCACTACCTTGCAACTCTACACCATCTGACTGTCCTCAAATAGTACCTGATGCAAATGTACTACCTGACTCTAGGCCGCATTCTTCTCAATCATCGTGTCAATGTTCTGGTTCCCACACCACTCGTCCTTTAATCAGTACTCTATCGCTACTACTGATAATTTTAGTTTATCTGCATTTGTTTGGTTAGTTTTCTTTAATTTCTCTGCTCAAAAAGTTTTAACCTCAGTGCTTTCGTTTTTGCTTCAAATTTTAAGAGCTTTTGTACAGTTTTGGAGCAAACCTGTGAAAATTTTTCTTTTGTGCATATTTTCATTTGTGATGACTAAATTCCCACAACCCATTTGCTGTTGCCGTGTCTTGCCTAGTTAAGTAAGTATCTATGAGCTCACTTTCTCACCAGTTTGAATTTTGTTACGACTTGCCCTCATTCTTCCACAAATGAGGTTTGGAAATTCTCCCACTGCAATTACTCAGCCAAACCTTGTAGTCTTGATCACTTAAGGCGACCTGCTGCAAGGGGGGAGGGGTGTTGTAGTGACATTTCCAGTCTCCCACAACTGTTTTGATGTCACTTTACAACTTCTTGCATCTTACAACTAAAGATGTGCATGTCTCAAGCACCTCATGGATGATATTCAAACCTGGCAATGCAATTACTGCAGTCATTGCATTGCGTGCCAGGATTTTGGCCACTGATAGAGTTTTTTCGTTTTGTATTTTTAACGTCTGGCGTAGCTCTGCCAATAAATTCCTTGCCGCGCAAATTCCCTCATCGTCATCAGCAATATTTGAAATTGAGAAATCAGCGATTTCTCAATTTATAATATTTATTTGTTGATAAAAATTTTGAGTGTTTGTCATGTGAAAGGGAGATCCTGCCCCGGCCGAGTCTTAGTATTAAGGTCTAAGTCGTAATATTAAGGTCTGAACCTCTTGGAACAAAACTCCTGCAAAGTCATTTTGGATTCAAAATCAAATCTTAATTATTTTTGGTGGATCACCATTCAAGAGTCTCAAATAAAAGAAGAAAGTTATTTTAAAAATATAACACAATCCTCAAAAGGAATAATAGCATGACAGTCAGGTTTTCATGAAATGCTTGCAAATAGAAAAATAAATACCTTTTTTAAAGTCCTCTACACAAAGCTTTACCATGGATCGTCTTTCTTGAAATGCTTGTATATGATGAAAATGGAAAGCAAGTGCTATTGAGTATGTCTGAAAGGCCTGTTTTGTGTTACTGAAAGACAGGTGGAGAAGGCATATGCTAATTTTTCTGAAAAATCTGCAGCCTTTGAGGGATTTTGACGGATTGGAGAACTGAAAGGCGGAAGTGGAAGGCGGATTTTTTTGGCATGCAGATGCAAATTTTTTGAACTTTGGCGCCCAACCACTGATTTCGAACTACTGGAATGTGGATTTGCCGATCTGTGTTTGCCATCAGCTGAATGCCTGAAATGTGGATTTTTTGAAAATGAAATGCTTTTTTCGAACTGAATCAAATTCTTAAACTTAATTTGACGTTTTTTTTAATCAAAAAATGTTAGCTTCAAGACTTAGAAAGATGGGACTTCTGTTAGGTCCCCCACAAATACGTTCCAACATCTGGTTGTGATATGGATGTCTGTAATGAGTGATCATTCGCTCATTACAACCCTAAAGGTAAGTTCTATCCTTAAGCCCAATTCAGAAGTGAAAAATACTATAATTTTTGTTGCCTACAATCGGCGACAATTGGCGACTGTTGCAGATTCCTATGATTTAATGGGTGACAATACGTGATTTAACTTCTGAATTGAGCTTTAGAATATATTCAGTTGTTAGAGGTATTGTTGTAGTGCCTTTTTGATTGTCATTTCTCTTTTAATCTTTATTTCACATTCTCGCCCACTTTGCAACCACAGATACGTTTGTTCCACCAGGCGATGGCATGATACATCAAGTTGATGCAATTTCTGTAGTAATTGAGTTGTGTGCATGGAACTCGGTCAGTGATTCACCTATTATTGTTTTGTTAAAAATTAGTTACTTGACTTCTCTGGCCTTTCGCCAAATAAAGTAGCTTAGGAATTCTGCTCGCCATCAATATTTAAATATTTTAAATCGTGAAATCTTCGATTTCACGATTTAAAGTTGAATGTGTTTGAATTCTGCACAAGTAAAACTTTTGATTGTTCCAAACAAAATTTAAATCTTGCATAATTTTAATTTAAATTAAAATCAATTGAAATTTAATTTTAATCAATATTTTTCAAGTTGACATTTTAACTCTTGAATTCAGACAAAAATTTTTAACTCAAACTGAAATTTTTAAGAAATTGAGAAAAATTCAATTTTTCCCTTTCTAAATTTGTATTGTAGTTAAAAAACAATGTCAAATTGGAATTATAAGAGATGAAAATAAAAATTTTGATCATAAAAATTTGATATTTTTTCTAATTCTAAATTTTACAAATAAAAAAATTTGAATCTGAATTCATGTGAAATTTTTCCAACAAAATTTGAATTTTAAATGATAAAGTACGTTTTTTGTAATTAAATTCGACTTAAAAAACTGCCAATTTTACAAAAATTCGAATTTCACATGCAGTGAATATGAATTTTTCCAGTCTAAAATTTCTAAATTCAAAGAAACAAGAATAAATTTTTTGATGATCAAGTTCGAATTGGAAACAAAAAAAAATTTCTTAGACTAGATTTAAATTTTTATTTTCTATTTCAAACGCCCAGAAAACCCATTTTTTGTTATTTTTGACTCGAAAAAATTCAAATTTTTAAATCTTTGTGGGGAAAACAATGTTTTTTAAATTTCTGAGTGTTCTGAAAAATTGAAATTTTTCCTGATCAAAATTCAATTGAAAAAACAAAAATTAAACATTTTTCAGTCTAAAATTTTTTGTTCAATGTTAATTAATTAATGAATGCTGATTAAAGCTAATATTAATTGAATAACAAAAAGGTAGCATTTTGTCTTAAAATTACAATTTTTAGTTCAGAAATTCATTAAGATTTGAAATCTTGATTAAATTTGATTGACACAAATTTTTGTTCATTTACTCACTACATGCCCAAAAAAACAACTTTTTGCGATTTTTCACCTGAAAAAACCAAAGTTTTCAAATAATTCTGTGAAAATTTTTTACGATTTTCGAAAAATTTAATTTCAATTTTTAAAAATTACAATTTTTTTCAGTTCAAATTTGATTCTTTCTTAATTTCAAATGCTAAAGACTAATTTTTTCGTGTAGAAATTCGAATTTCATGATGCCAAAAATTTAACTGTTCAAAAATTTGGCTACAAAATCTTTTTGGTTCAAATATTCATAAGGCAAAAGAAGTGAAATTTTGGTTTCCAAAATTTTATGAATTCTGGAGGCTAGAACAATGCTAACAAATTCTCAAAAAATTCCTCGCACTCCCCATGCAAATAGCACCTCCCCAAATAGCACCTCCATCTGCAAATATTTCTGTCTCTTCTCAACCAGTGCACAGTTCGAAAGTATTGTCACCATCGGTCCTTACTCTATCACAAGTGGGATCAGGTTTGCAGGCTACTGGAAATCAAAGGCAGTTATTAATGAGTCAAGTGAGTACTTTCGCTCAAACAACTTGTGACTCCACATCACAGTCTCCTCATGTAGTTAGCATCTTGAATTCAACTTTAAGTACTCCTGCTGCAAGTAATGTCTTTCTGGGACTGCTGCCTCAGTTGGTTGGGGGTCCAGTTATGCAATCTACACCTGCTCCTTCTGTCCCTACCAGTTTTCAATCAAATAACCTTTCCCAAAATCAGCGATTGTTATTGTGACGTGTGTTGTAGTGATGCATCTGGCTATTCATTACGTCACATGCCCTGCACTCACCACCACCACTACAACCAAAATTTCTGAACTGTCCATGTGGCTTGGTTAGTGCAGTTGGATAGCGCATCTGCCTTGTATGCAGAAGGTGAAGGGTTCGAGCAATTGAGCCCCTCACTGAGTGTTATTTTTCTGACACATCGGCCATGTGGATTTGGGCATATGACATTGGTAACCATCCAGGGCCCTTCCTCCTTGAAGTGGAGGAGGGGTGTCGTAGTGGTGCATCTGGCTATTCATTATGTGGCATGCCCCACACCCACCAGCATCACTACAACCACAATTTCCGAACCATCCATGTGGCTCAGTTGGAGCAGCTGGATAGTGAATCTGCCTTGTATGCAGAAGGTGGGGGGTTCAAGTCCCTCACTGAGCATTTTTTTTCTGACCTGCTGGCCATGTAAATTTGGGCATATGACATGTGCCATTTACAACTCTCAACAAACTCTAAGTACTTCTTACCACTCTGACTCTTCTGAATCCAGTTCTTATTGCAATCCTGCTTCTATTCCTATACCCAGACCCAACTGAAGTAAAAAGGTTTTTCGCAAAGCATCAACAATGCTTGCATAGCAGAGTTGGAGAACTTTCTAGTCAAAGCATTACAGCAGTTAACTGCTCTAGCTGACATGACTAAGTTGGTTCAACAAAATATCCCTACTACTGCCACTGTCACTCAAATACTCAGCTTGGTTGAAGATAAAACCCAAGAAATTGAAGAAAATAACTGGGAACTCCTCGGAGAACTAGAGGACAAGCAAGCAAAATGTTCTGAAACTGTTCAACTCCAAGCTGCTACTATGTTTGCTACTCTTAACACTGATAGAAAAAAATTGATCTTTTTCTTGGCTCTAATCCTCCTCCTCATTCTGCAGTCATAAGTCAATTAAACACCTCTAATTTTCCTTCTGCATCTGTCCCCCAAACTGATCATTTCACATCTCATAATACCCCAACTATATCTTGTAGTGTACCTCCTGTGCCTCCATTTCCTCCTATAACTAAGTTGAAAACTCACGTTTCTGACCAATCTAGCTGTACTAGTCTTCAGGCTTCTTCGGTAATGGAAGAAGAGCACATTCAACCCCAGAATTTCCTCATAATTCTTCTCACACTGTCACCCCAACTGGTTTTTTGGACTATCCGCCTGTAAATTTTGTGAATAATTTTGGTTTGCCCACCACCAATATTTATTAACTATCACATCCCAATGAGAAGAGCTGAATACACGTGACTGTTGAAAACACGAATCTGTTGTATATCAATGAGATTACTTGCAATAAGAAATTATTGCACTTATTCGTCTGCCTCAAAAGCGATTTTGGTTTTGATTCATCGAATTATGTTAAAAATCAGTGCACTTGGAAGGCTAACTCGTGATGCTCCTAGTGACACTATACAGGACATTAACGACAGAATTATCAGGCTTAGGATCAGTTTGTACCATATTCCCAGAACATGGTTGAGAAACTGATTCAGATTGTTGAGTGGGTTCAGTAGTACTAGAAATCAAAGTTTGAGATTGAGGAGCAGGTAGTGCAAGAGGGTTAGAGGTTATCTCAGTAAGATGCCTATTATTAGCAGAAAACTCAGCCCAAGGGTTGCCAGAGCCGTCCCGTTGGGGTAAGTGTGATACTCAATAGGAAAATTAGCAGAATCATAATGAGGAGCAGAAGTGACAATGTTATAAACATCAGCATCGTGGTTACCATATGTTTTAAAACATGGACTACGACTTCCACAATAATAGGAGTTTCCTCTATTACTGTAACTGCATCTGTTGTTTCTCCAATTTGGGTTGATGGGAACATCATTGCCAAAGTTTGGGTTGTAACAGTCTTGATACTTATTATCATTATAAGGGACTACTTGATGATCAGAGGTAGGTTGAGTTTGAGGATTAACGTGCTTTAACCATTTGCAGTCTGCAGTGTTATGTGTGTTGCTTTTGTGAGCCTCACACCAGGGACTGGTGGACTCTATGGATAGAGATGGGTTATGATCCCTACTCTGAGACCTATCATAACGAGAACAAAAATCAGAAAGATAATCAGAACGTGAATGATCCCAGCTGCATGAGGCCGAAAAATCAAGCTGAGCAGAATTATCACAACTTCTGTTAGTCTGATTATATGAGGGAGAAAGTCGAAACTCAGAAGTGAACTCAGGTTGCCTGTCATTGTGAACTCCATCAGGATTTGCTGAAGAAGGTCAGTAATCTTACCTACAGGAACAGTAGCTTCACTAAAAGACACTCTAGGTTTATTAGAAGTAGAATTATCAGAGTTATGATTAGGAGATTGTGAGTAAGAAAAACATCTTCTATCATGACGTCTTTGACAAGGAGGAGTAGGAGGTTGAGGTTGAGACTGAGGATCAGCTTGATTGACGAGAATGGGTCATTCTGCAGTACCAATCTTGGCTTTCATAGCTCCCAAAATCTTACGAGCTTTAGAGACAGCAGTGGCAAATTGTTGAACAGTAGTAAATTCCTGCGCATCCTCACCAATTGAAATTTGGTAGAAAACAGACATTTTCATCAAAAACATCTTGATGAATTTCTGATGGCGGAATTTCTGATCCTTATCAGGAGATAGAAGTTGAATGTAAGTCATGACTCTGCTGAGAAAAGCAGCAGGGTCTTCTTCTGAGCTCCGCGTCATCAAATCTAGCTCGCATTGGAGACTCATCTTATCACAGGTAGGAGTGAGAGAGACCATTAACATATGCTCAGCTTCTTCAGAATCTTTGATGTTCTGAATAGTATCACTAGGAGCATCATGAGTTAATCTGCAAAGTGCACTGATCTTGACACAATTAATTAAATCAAAACTGAACTCACTTTTGAGACCAATGAAAAAGTGCAGCAATCAAATATCTTGAGTTGCTTCATTAATGCAGAGAGATGTCATATTCTTAACTATTACCTCAATTGGGCTTTCCTTCTCACCAATGTGATTGGTAGTGAATATCAGTGTTGTAATAACCATAGTTATGGGAAAAGTTTACAGGAGGATTGTCGGAAAAGACAGGAGGAGGAGCAGTATGCAAGGAGTTGTGAAGTATCTTAGAGTTAGATATATACTCTGCTTCAATTACAGAAGAATCACAATGAATAGGAGGATTAGATTAAGCAGAATTAGGAGTTTTCAACTTAATAACAGGAGCTATAGCAGGTATGTGAGACGTTACTGGTACAGTAGTAGTTACAGGTGCACTATGAGGAGAAAGAGGCTCAGGTTGAGGTACAGAAATATGAGGGTTACTTAAATTACTTACGTGATTTACAGCAGAGGAATTACCTGAGGTTCCAGAAATGAAAAGCTTAAACTGATCTATTAAACTAGTTGAAGTGGCAGACATGGTAGCAGTTTGACTATTGGGCTTTGCCTGAAGTTCATTTAGGAGTCACAGATTTTGTTCCTCAATTTCTTGGACTTTGTTGTGGACAAAACTGAGAATTCGATTAATAGTAGCAGTAGATGGAATATTTTGTGTAACTGACTTAGTAGCTTCCACCAGGGCAGTTAGTTGTGCTGAAGCTTTCACTCAAAAATTTTCAATCTCCACCATACAAGCATCACTGATGCTTTTAGGCTGAGATATCCTACTCTGACGAGGGCAAGAAGAGGACATTACGGAGTAATCAACATTTACAGAATCAGAATCAGGAGAAACAGGTTGTAAAGAAGTTTGTTGAGAGCTAGACATAGCATGGCGCCATAGCGATGGCTGAATTAGTGAGGCTATGTTTGCTTGAGAACCGGTGACCCCAATAGGAGCAGTTGCTGATTGCAAAACTGGAGCTGCAACAGACTGAGGCGGTGGCGCCAAGGAAACAGAATTAAGAGGTATATTTTGAGCTGAATTTAGAAGATGAATTACATAGGGTGACTGAGCCCATAAATTTTGAGGTACCTGAGGATAATTACTAGGCACCAAATTAGCTGACATTTGCACATAATCCACTGAATCCTGAGGACCAGATCCCACTTGTGGTAGAGTGAGAGTCAATGGAGCAACTGCCTGCACAACTGGCGCCAGTTGCTCGGAAACTACATTACTTGAGGACTCAGAGGCAAATAGCGAGTTGCTAAATGTCGTGGGAGTGACTAGCAGAGTGCTATTCCCTGGTGGGGTATGTGGAATTCTTTGAGAGTTTGTTAGCATCTTATTAAAACTTGGAAAATAACCTAGAAAATAACAGATGTCCTACGAGGTCTAGCCTCCACTATTTGATGAGAAGTAAAGGAAACTAGGCCTCAATGCAGAGAAAGGTAAGTACTTAGTAAACCTAAACAGATCACCAGTAGTATATTTTTAAAATAATTTTCTTCTTTTATTTGAGACTCTTGAATGGTGATCCATCAAAAAATATTAAGATTTGATTTTGAATCCAAAATGATATTGCAGGATTTTGTTCCAAGAGGTTCAGACCTTAATACTAAGACTTACCAAGGCCTGGATGGGGGCATGATCTCCCTTTCAGATGACAAATGCTCAAAATTTTTATCAACAAATAAATATTCTAATTTCTACTATGATGGTAATTTGCAGGATGAGGAGTTTATTAGGCAGAGGTAAGAACATTAGATAAAATATAAAACAAAAAAACTCTAATTCACTAACCCAAATTCTGGCACATGATGCAATGACTACAGTAATCGCATCACCCAGTTTGAATATGATATTTAAACAGTTGTGGGAGACTGGAAATGTCACTACAACAATTGTGAGAACAAATTTCTGATTTCTCGATCCATCCTTGAAAATGTGCTAATAAATTAATAGTTTAAATCAAGAAGTATTTCCCATTTTTACAACTTCCTGCTAATACAATAAGTCACATGGGATTGGAAATTTGTGAGCCCATGCAACTAACGCTTCCTACCAATTTTTTAGTAAAAAATCTTACGGCAAAAGCTTTATGTAAAAGGCTTCAAGCATGGTACTTATTTCTTGTGCAATCATTTTATAAAGAAAAAGATCCATCACAATGAAGGTGCAATGCTGTGCAGGGTCTATTAACAATGTTTGCGCAGATAATTTTCATTAATTTTCTGTATTATCATCAGAAAATCGAGATGATCAATTGAGAATGTACAGAAGAAGGCAAGCAAAATAATAAACTTATGAAAATACACGCCTAGAAAATCTTCCAAAGTATGAAACAAAAGGGGAAAGTAATTACAGTATGCTTATTTCCACAAAAATTATCTACAAAATCTAATACTTCCTGACAATATCGTTTATCACTCCTTCATTTAAGTAAAACAATTCCTCTGAAAATTTAATGGCATCTGAACTTGCTTACAGTTAGGATAATTTTATGGGACATCAAGTGCTTTTCTATTCAATGGGTCACTGCTTGACATTTAAATAGCTCTGATTCATTGATGAATTTGAGGGCTTAATTATTGTTTCATCATGAAGTACCAAAACAATAATTTTGCCTTTCACCTTGTTCAGGAAATTATGCTGATCATTTTTCATTTATGCTGAAATAGCAGAAACGACTCCTGAAGGCTTGGGATGCTGTTTAAGATTAACCCATTTCAATACAAGAAGTATATGTTACTTTTTAATAACATTAACATAAATGAACAAGAACAAGCATAAATGTAGGCCTTGAGTAGTGTTAACTCCTTCTGAGGTAAAATAAAAAACTATTCTCATTTGCCTACCTAATTCTTAGGCTTAGGCTTGTGGTGGAGCAAAGGGGTGCTAGGTAGATGGGCCCTTAGCACCCGTCCTGTCATGCATCTTCAAAAATTAACACCATTTTGACAGCTGCAGGCGAAATCAGGATGCGTGCTTTTTTCTGCATTTACCAGTTTACACATCCAAGTTTACACTTTGATACTCACAATGCCAAAAAGATTTTGTAGCATGCCTACCTGTACGTTGCTGATAACATGCACCCTATATATACCTTAATCATAAAAAAACTTGGAAAAAAATTCAGGAGCAGCTGAAGTGCATGAGTACCACAGTCTGCATATTTTTCACTACAAAAAAACTTCCACAAGTTTGCTTGAACTTGCTTGCTGCTGATTTTTTTATGTGCATTGACCATTGCAGGTAGTAAGCTGTCAAAAAATATTCATTTTGTTGAGTTTTATACTTTGATGCTAAAAAATACTACACCTGAATTTCAGTTCACTATACCACTTGAATGTGAATTTCATGACAAATTCATTTTTATTTCATGAGAAAGTCAAATAGAACGTATAGCAATATCATTTTGTGAAGTAAAGACCTTTTTATTAATTCTGTACGTATCATTTTGTAGAGAAAACCTGCTGTCATATATTCATATTAATTGTGTATTTGAAAACTTTAATATGTACTAGCAACCATGTTGACGCATGTTATTTATTGATGTTCTTGATCAAAACTTGAAAAGCCTGGTCAAATAATTATTGATCATTGATAAGCACTGAGCATACTTCATCTAGCTAGCCACTGCTAGCCAACAACTGAGCAAACAATAGAAACAAATAGCTAACCTCATGTTAGCAACTTAAACATTCCCAAAAAGAAACCAAGAACATTGTAAGTAAACAGGTTAAACATGGTAAGAAAGAAACTTAAAAGATCATGCACACCATGTTGATTATTCTTATCACAAGTTTATTAGAAAATGACCCAATAAGGCAGAAAAAAAGAACTTAGTTGCTTGGATAGTTGCCAAGCTAGAAAAAGGATTGAACTAGTTTTTTGAGAACTTGGGTTGGAGTTGGAAAAAAATCACTTTCGTTATATTGGATTTTAATTCTTTCTCAAAGAAAATTTATATGTCTGTGACATAGTATATTCTGCAGCATTGTGCATTTTTTCCTTCCCCTAGCATCATACAGTGAAATTTTTCCATATGAAAATTATACGCACATGATTTCAAATGTAAAGAAATGGCAAACCTATTGCTTTCTAACTCCCCACGGATTACAAACTACTACCTCTCACACTAGCTGAAATTAGTAAGGCAGGCATATTATAGTCATTTTCAGAACTATGAATAAACCTATGGTTGGTTGCACTAATCCAACATGAGGATAATCTCAACATCTGAACTAAATTGATGATCCTGAGTTTGAGCTAATAGCAATGTCCAAATTATATTCTTCCAGTGTAATAATAATACTCACTCCAGGATAAACCAATGCTAAGATTAAAGTTCGAGAATGGGAATTGCACAAATTTTTATATTTATTTGCTTTAGGGATAAGAAAATTATGTGAACATGTTAGTGGAACCAGACAGCTGGAGCTGGGGATAATCTCAATATTGAGCTCATCATAGTCCTGATGACATTGAAACTATACCAAACATGAGATCAAACCAAGTCACTTTTTTGTTTGAGATTATCTTCAGCTCGAGCTTAGACCCCCTTAGTGCAACTGAGCCTTGGTTACAGTCATTGGGCATCAATCTGCAAATGAGAGAGCAGAGTAAAGCATACGAAAAGGCTCCTGGTTCAGTCATGCCTATACTAGGGGTGTGCCCCAAATCCTATAGCAAGTTCTCCCCACTATGCTTGCGCTCCCATGGAGACAGTACGTTTTTATTTGAAAACAGGATAGGAGGGACAGGGATAGGAGAAATTGTTTCCCATCTGCCATCCTACTAAAAGTCCTCTTTCTGCAAATTTCAGTTTAAATCTAAAAACTGTGAATGTTTTATTTTGTTGAATATTTAAATGGAGGAGAATAAATTTGTTAAAAGCTTGAAATCAGTAGAACTTACAGAGTAAATTCTATACGATATGTTATATAAAATGAGTGAATTAAAAAAATGTTGCAAAATCGATTTAGTTGTAAGAAGACTTTGTGCTGTAGCATTTTCTAAAAAACTGAGTTGGATTTCAAGGGTCACTTTCCCAGAGTTGATTCCTGTTTTCTTGACACTAAATATAGCAAAAAGTTCAATACAGTTAGAAGCACACGCATATCAGGAAGGACATCGGGGGTACAAACTATCCCAAGGGTTTTGAAACTGGAAAATTTGTTACGAAAACATTTTTGGTTAACTTTTCTGAATTTTTTGTCTCAAAAAATGCCAAAAAACCAAATTTCACCCCTGTACCCTCCTCAAATTTCTTAAGATGTACATGTTTGGTTGGAAAGTGTGTTGATGCACTCAGCTGCAGAATACACTTTTTCACAGACATGAAAAATTTTTTTTGAGAGAGAATGAAAATTCAATATAACAAAAGTGAATTTTTTTCAACTTTTACCTAAGTTCACAAAAATCTGGTTCACTTCTTTTTCTAGCTTGATAACTATACAAGCAAGTATATTCTTCTTCTTTCTGCCCTAATGGGGCATTTTCTAACAAACTAGTCCACCTCATTTTAGTGGGCCTCATGCATGAAAACCTTCATTGGGGCACATTGAAGTTTTAAATTTGGTCATCTTCACATTAAAGAAACAATAAAAAACAATCTTCAAGCTAAGAATTATCATTTTAATTAAAAGTAAAAGATGTGTAAACTTTATAGAACTTGAAACACATTGTAAACATAGTGTAAAGTGACCATTTACATTGAACTCCCCATGATCAAGATTCTGTCAACTCAAAAAAAATAGGGAAATACATTTGTTTAAACACCGAACAATTTTTTTGTGAAATGACTGTGTCCATTGAATTCCCTATCGTCAGAAACCTCTCTCCCCAAAAATCGTAGAAATACATTTGTATACACTCACTATAATTTTGTGTGTAAAGTGATCACATTCAACATATTCCCCATGGTCAAAAACCCCTTTCCAAAAAAAGAAAAGAAAATAAGCTTGTTTATATATGAGATGATTTTTTATGTAGAATGACTGCATCCATTGAATTCCCAACGGTCAAAAACCTCTTCCACAAAATTATCACAAGAATATGCTTGTTTACATTCCAGATAATTTTTTGTGTTAACTGACTGCCTCCATTGACTTCCCAATGGTCAAAAACCCCTTCCTCCAAAAAGTCATGGAAGTACCTTCATTTAGATTAATTATAGTTTTTTGTGTAAAGTGTCTGCATCCATTGAATTCACTTTGGTTGAAAATCCCTTCCTCCAAAAAATCACACAAATTTGTTTGTTTACATCCCGGATAATTTTTTGCAGAAGGTAATCACATTCATTAAATTCCCCATGGTCGAAGAGTCCTTTGTCAAAATTATCATGAAACTATGCTTGTTTGCACCCCAGATAATTTTTTGTGTAAACTGACATGTCCATGGAATTCCCAATGGTCAAAAACCTCTTCCTCCAAAAACTCCATGGAGTACCTTCATTTGCATTAATGATTTTTTGTGTAAAGTGACCACATCAATTGAATTTGCTTCGGTCGAAAGCCTCTTATACCAAAAAATCAGGGAAATACACTTGGTTACACTCAGGATAACTTTTTGTGTAAAGTTATCACACTCATTAAATACCCTGTGGTCGAAAGCCTATTCCACGAAAAAATCATGAAAATATGCTTGCTTACACCCAAGATAACTTTTTTTGTGTAGAGTGATGCATCCAATGAATTCCCCACAGTCGAAAACCCCTTCCCACCAAAAAATTTTGAAAATATGTGTATTCACATCGGGAATAATTTTTAGTGTAAAGTGACTGCATCCATCAAATTTTAAATGGTCCAAAAACCCTTTCCCCAAAAAATTCATAGGAGTGAACTCATTTACATCAATGATGATTTTTTGCATAAAGTGACTGCATGCATTCATTTTGCTTTGGTCAAAAACCCTTAAACCAAAAAAATCTTAACAACACAATTGGTTCAATTAAAACTGCAAAAAATTCAGCACCCTAGTGCATGATGCTGGAAAAAAAATTTTTTTGCAGCTGTAAGTTTAGATAACAAAATTGTTAAATTTGGTGTTTCTCAAGACTCTCAACGAGCATATAATTGAATGAAGGCCATATTTTAAAACAATAAGAAATCACATTTGAGATTGCATACCTAAGATGCTTAGGCAGAAGTAAGGAAGTTGGATATGATACGCCCATTGCTGAGCATGGAGGAACTGGGGGACCTTAAAAAGTGCATTTTTTGCGGATAGTTGGCAGATAGATGCCAAGTGACAAAAGGCACCCTATAGTTTGCCATTATGCCCAAATTATGAAAAAGACCCGAAGGTTCTAGCTCTTACCGTTTTGGCTTCAGAGGGGGGACATGAAAGTAGTCAGGCCAGACACTATAGGCGAATGATTAAGCATATCACTATCTTTTGTGTACCAACTATAATCTGTCATTTTGGGTCAATTTATAGAGGGTATGGTAAACATATACATACCATTTTTGGTCGATTTATAGGGGGAATGGTTAAGCATGCATGTTCTGGAGTTACCATAATAGTAGAATTGCGGTAATATTTGGATTATGGTAATAGTAGAGTTAGGGTAATAGTTGTGTTACTGTAGGTGAAAAACAAAAACTAAATTGAACAAAAAAATGGAAAAAGAAAAACTAATGTGGAACAAAAAATGGAAAAGAAATAAAAAACAAAAAAGTAAATATGCATACAAATAACTTCCACCACCCATGGAGAAAGGCTCTCAAAGAATGCACCTTCCGGCTCCAAAATGAGAGGTGCCTGGCCAGCAGGTATTCAAAGTGGCTAATCAGAAGCCCTGCGCTTCTAAATGATCATCCAAATTGGAACGGTCATATGTCAGTAATTCTCAGTTCCATAAGTAAAATAACCAAAAAGCCTATAAGTGATGAAACATCATTCCTATGAGTTCATATGTATAAAGTCGATTGCTTGTGGAAAAATGACCAAAAAAGGGTCTGTTATAGAAAAAATGGTCAGAGTGAGCCTAGTATAGAAAAACATGTAAAAAATGGTAGACAGTTTAGAGGTCAAAAAGGAATTGTCCTTGGTGTAGAAACAATAATTGATCCTACAGAAAAATAGATGAAGAAAAGAAAGAGAACACAGTGTGCATATACATGAAGAAAACTGTGCCAGAGGTTGAAGGTCTACAAAAACATTGATGCTAGACATACAGGGTAGTCTGTGTATGGAAACTGATACATCTTATAACACATACTGATTTATACAGGTAAATGGCTGATTTTGTATACTGGCTGTTTTCCAAAACAAACATAAAGAGGCTAGACTGCTGAAGCCCATTTAGCTCATAAAATCAATTATAAATGCTGAAAAATGTCAAAGGTTCTATAAAAAAGCAGGCAGCAAAAGATGCCTTACCAAAACAATTAAGGTGGTGATTTTTTTATAGCTTTGTAGGATAACCTAGAAGCTTCAAAGAAAAAGAGGAGAAAAACCGAAAATCTTCAACCAAAAAAGGCAGAAAAAACTGGAAAAGCTTTAATGAGGAAAAAGAGGTATAAATAGGGAATAAGTGAGGAAAAATTGCTTTCTGATTTCTATCACGCTGCTTTTTTCAGTTTTTTTGACAATGATGACGACAAAAATGAAAATTATTTTTATTACATTTATCAGCACCTTGAGGGCTGCTTACGAGGTGTACAGTAGGTGAATATTACAACAAGATTTTACATTCAAATTAATACAGCTATAAGTTGAACAATGAGAAAATATTATCAATTTCAACACCATTTTGGAGGACGACTGGCATGGATGCACTGAGGTCAACATTTTGGGAGGGGGCATCAGTTGATTTCAAGCTATGGTGGAAAAGCCAGTGCAGGGAGCTGTAATCAGCTAGGATGAACCCCCTTTTGGGATTTCATGAAGTGCCTACACCGGATATTCCAAAACGCTATGCTGGATGATAGGCATCTAGCCTCACACCTGTGGAACATCCTCCCAACAGGTGCAAGGGCTCAATGGATCGGGGTTGATCAAAAATATATCCACTACGGTGTTGCTTATCATTACCATGTTTCTAGTAAGTTTTTGATGTTATGATACTTATGTTATGATGTGTTCATATAGGGATAGTTGAGTTGCTTTACTTCTATAGAGTTATAGCCAATGAGGGTAAAAATGGTATGACATTTTACTGCAACATTTTGGAATAAGACTGTTATAGTGTGTTTCTGCCGATTATTCAAGATTTTCTAATAGATTTGTCAATTTGTAAAAACGCCCACAAGTACAACACATCCAACCATGCCCGACCCTGCCCAGCGCAACGGTTACTGTAGAAGAAGGTTTTGGTGAATTAGTCAGTGTATATTATTGATTCTTTTCATGCGTCTCGCCTCTCATATTATAATTATCATTTCGCCTGTACATTACTCACCTGGTTTTTATATTGGTAAGACGTCATGTTTTTTGAAAGGGGAGATTTTTAGGTAAGTTATATAAATAAATGTTTAGTTAGAAAAGTGTTTTATTTGTGTCCAAAAGTGTGTTACCTTGTCTGACTAGTTTTAGTCAGGCATTTCTTAGGCAGGTAGTATTCTTGTACTGGACTTCTCGCCCCTGAGTGAGGAGTCATTCCGAGGTTTAGGGCAGGGGCAGGGAAGCATTGGCGTTAAGGTCGATCCCTGGCTATCTCTCCTGCACATCAATTCCCCTTGCCGATTTTACACTCTTTCCTCCGACCTGACGGATCAAGGAGGCAAGAAATCGGTCAGAGACGCCCCAAACACCCATCTCATCTTCAAATACAACAAGACAAGAAAAGGGTAAATTGTAGTAAAAAACAAACTACAGTACAGATTTCTACTATCTAGTTACAAAAAAGGGGCAGGTTTAATGTATAGTAGAAGAAGAAGAAGGAAAAGAAAGAGTAGAATTGTACAGTAAATAATGGCTATTATTAAAAGAGATAGTTAACTTTCCTAAAATGTAACGAAGAACAGGTTTTAATCACTGTATAATCAAATTTGTATTGCATGTATGTATGTAGGTAGGTATGTAGGTAGGTAAGTGGATAGGTAGGTAGGTAAGTAGGTAAATCCTTGAGTCATTGTTTCAAAATATTCTAGGAGGTTTCACACAATTTTATGAAATAACTGCCATCAAATTACGATAATTATTGTCATCAAAATTTGCCAATGTACCATGGATTTGATTATGATTGATGCCAGAAAATCAATCAAAATATGGAGAGGATGCAGTCAATGATCACTTCATTATTTGCCATATTGTCCAAGATCAATGGTGACAAATATCAGGAATCAATGGTGAGTGGTGAACATCTGAGATCAGTAGTTTTGAGTCAGGATGACCTGCTAATCAGTAGTGTGGGAGAAAATTTGCCAATGATGTCTGCAAAGACAATTGCTGATGACCAAATGTTGCAGCAGTCCAGAGTAGATGAGTCAGTGCAAAAAATCATGGTGTTGTCTAATATTGCTTCATCCACTGTTGTCACGAAAAAATCTCAAGCTAAAAGGCAAATCAGCCCAAAAGCTGAATGCCATACAGTGAGAGAAAATTTTCAAGAAATAAGTGATGCAGCAACAGAAAGTGATCAAGTCAGTAACAAAAAAGCTGGAAAGAGAAAGCATAGATCAAGGAAGATCAAAAGTGATATGTCAGATTCTGATCGATCTGATTCCTCCTTTAATAGACTTGAGTTTACTGTTTCAGCCAAAGTTAGTTCTAGATGACATGACAGAGCCACCAGTAGTCACTTTTCTCAAGGAGCTAGAAGGAGAATCTCTGCTGAATACTCTAGACAGGATCGAAATTGTGGCACTATGAAGACTTTCCAAAGGTGTACCAAAGAGTATACTCAAACGCTGTACTACTTACAGTATCACTAAAAAGAAAATCATTCAAGTGTATGCATCATGATTCAATATTGGATGCAGAAGAGAAAACTGTCCGATATTGAAATGAAACCTGATGAGCATCCAGTTCAATATCTCATGAGAATTAGTGAGTTGCTAGAAGTAATTTATGCTAACCAGTCAGAAGACTTTAGAAATGGCTTGATCATTGAGACACTCATGTATAAGAGTTCAGAAGAGCTACAGATGGAGTTGCAAGATCAGACTAATGAGTTTGAAACCTTTGGCATGATCTTGCTGAGGAAGTATATAAGATTGAAAAGTGGAACTTTCTTGCTTCCAAAATTTATGAAGGAAAGAACGTTTCAAGTGTGGTAAAGGAGAAGAGGCAAGAACGTCCAGCTGATGCTGACAGAAACATTTCACTTTATGCCCTACAGCTGATACTTCAAATGAGAATATGGCTTTACAGGCGATTCAAAAGCATATTTCTGAATCAGGAATGAACTTAGATGAACCTCATAGTTAATCCCTCATACTGAAGATATAATGCTTGCCGAGATGATGCAAAGCTTCAAGTGTTTGTGTGAAAGGACTATAGCTAACAGCCAAGCTTTAAAAGACTTGACTGCAACTGTTGAAGAGGGAAAAATCTTGAATCAACAAGGTAGAAAGGTCAAGAAGCCATACTGTAATTACCATAGGAATTACACCCATGATACCTTGGACTGTCAAAGCCTGAATTTCATTAGGAACAGACAAGAGACAAAGTGAGAAAATGAATATGGTGGAGACAGTAGATTTGGTCTTAGTGGACAGTCTAGATACACTGTAGGTAGTGATGCAGCAAATGTTGATAGGGCCAATTTCATCAGATACCTTGGAAATACTGTTGGGGTTGCCTCAGGTAAATGTGTTCAGCTTCCGGCATTGGTGCGCAGGTGGTTGGACGCAGCGAAAAGTGGCGAAAAGAAAAAGAATATTTGCATAGATAAATGCTGCCACTATTTCACGTTTTTTGTGTTTGTTGATCAGTGTTAAAATATTATGGTTTCGTGGAGCGTCGCCGCCATCGCCTTTGATTATAATATTTTTTATTATTGTTTTTTTCTTTTGGCGTCGATCATCGTCACCCAAAACAAATTGAGCCGGTAATTGTTTTGTTTTGTGAGCGTAGTAGAGGCTCTTTTAAGATTAGGTGTGGAGACTTGGGTAGGATCTCCTGAGGTTATGTGCCAAGGTGTTCTGCCTGAGGTTTGGTGAAGGTTATGGCGAGTATCTGGTGAAACGTCTGGGAGAGTTCTTAGTTTATTGTTTTTGTTAGCCTTTGGTCAGAACTGTTGCAACTTCCTTTGTCTAAACCCAAAGGCCAGTTACATCAATCTTCACCCACAGCAGCCTAACAACACTGCAAATCAGGATGGATATCAATGGTCTGCAAATTTTCAGGAATTTATCAGAATAGAGAACCTTAATATTCAGCATATCCAGCAATTACTACCTTTGAGTCAAAAGTTTTATTTCATCATTCCTATTTCAAGGCTGTTATCTGAACAACAGAAGCAATCAGTCATGTCTACTGGGACAGATCTGAAAGCTAATTGTGGAGAAAATATGATAGCTAGGAAAGAAAACAAAAGTGGAAAGAAGGGATCAGAAATAATGAGCAACATCATTGTACAGGATAAAATGCCACAGAGGGTTGAAGTGAAAGTGAAGAAAATGAATGGAGAATTGTTAAAGAAAGAGATGTTTGAATTCAAATTTCACTTCAGGTCAGATTGGACTCAAACAGAGGAAGTTGAACACCTGAATATGGTAAAACAGCCTCAGAAGTTACAAGACCAGATGATTTTTGAAAGAACTGAGAATTGTAATTTGGAAATGAGTCACCTCAAGGTCAATGAGGTATTCATGTTCAAGAGGAGGTTCGATGGAGAAAGGTGATATGAATGCCAAAGATGCCATAATTGTCCAAAAAAAGGAAAAGCACTTTATAGCAGTTCGTGCCATTGACATAGAGGTTCAGAACTTTAGTTTTTATTTCTGTATAGTTACAATTCAAGTTTTGAAACATTTGTGTACCCAAAATCAAATTTTTATATTTTCTTCTTCTACTCTCGAATTTTCAAGCTTGTCTCACTACTCTAATCTTGTCATTAGAAATTTTAAGACATTTAGATTTTTTCCAAACTAAGAAAATGAGTGAACAATTTGTGCTCGATCATGAGTGTGTTGGACGATCACATCAGGCATGTCAGTTAGGATGTCAGCAATGAATGAAATTTTCTCTTCTATGCTGACGGTGGGTTAATTTTTTTAATTTTTTTAGTGGGAAAAGCCAGTCCATTCTTGGTGCTATGGGAATGATGACTTCATGCTCATACTGCTTAATGGGCAACCAAAATGCAAATGAGAACCAAAATGTGTCAGACCGAGTATGCTATGTAGAAGTCAAGGTAAAATTACAGTGTCATGGCAGAAATGCCAGAACTTTGAAATTTGTCAACGACCAAACTATTTGCATTGATGCTACATATTTAAAGCCCTCGGTTTCAATTTTTCTATTTTCAAAATTGAACATGGAGGGAATCTATCTAAATCAATTTTTGGGGTTCCGAGGCATGGAGTTGTCAATAGATAATTGGACAGAGACAATGCAGGGTCGAGTGGTATGATAGTTTGAATGGAGTGCGGGTATCTGTAAAGGTGGAATTCTCCTCTCTGTCTTACTGGTCAACCAATATCTGTTACTATGGCACCTACTAATAACGGTTTAGGTCTAAAACAGCAGTTCCTAAAACAGTGTTTCCTAAAACAGCGGATTCCTAAAACAGCGTTTCCTAAAACAGTGGATTCCTAAAACAGCGTTTCCTAAAACAGCGGATTCCTAAAACAGCGTTTCCTAAAACAGCGTTCTCCTAAAACAGTGTTTCCTAAAACAGCATTGTCCTAAAACAGCCTTTCCTAGTATATGATATATGGGCACAATTTGTCATTCAGTTTCTTTACACTAGATCGCTGTTGAAAAAGTTTATTTTGCTCAGATCGTGCTTTTATAAATGAAGAGTGTCTGTTTTTGTTACATAATAAACGAACATTGACTAACCATTAACTTAGTAAATATGTAGTCATTGGCGTATATCCACTATCTTTGCAATTGTTCTCCAACGATGTGTCTTATCCATATGCAAATGCATGGAGGTTTAATCACTGCAAAATTCGCTATTTTTCATTCAAAATGGAAAAGTGTCAATTGATGCAAGCAAAATTTTAGTAGCTTTTTATTTTTTCAGGCTTTCGGTAATCAATTCTATAACAATAGCCAGCTAAGCTTAAACATTCACTATTTTTCTGAGTCTTAAACACGTCCATTTTCAAAAAACAGTTATTAATAAATGAAAAAGTGACTAACACTTGCACAATATGTACACACTTCACTTTACAGCACTTCTGGAGGTAGCTTTGCAATGCATACCTTGGGAAACACATCATTGTGATTTAACCCATATCTTTTTAGTGTAGGAAAATGCTGTTTTAGGAATCTGCTGTTTTAGGAAACGCTGTTTTAGGAATCCGCTGTTTTAGGAAACACTGTTTTAGGAATCCGCTGTTTTAGGAAACGCTGTTTTAGGAATCCGCTGTTTTAGGAATCGCTGTTTTAGGAATCCACTGTTTTAGGAAACGCTGTTTTAGGAAACGCTCTTTTAGGAAACGCTGTTTTAGGAAATGCTGTTTTAGGAATACGCCCTAATAACAATTTTACCGTGCATTGAAGTTGCTAATGGTGGAATGTGATGTGTATATTTCCATAGAGATTTGAGTCAAATCTAAATGACAAGTTATTCATGTTTATGGTAAGTCAAGCTGTAACTGCAGGTATATCTGCAAAGCAGCAATGACCCCATTTGTGACCAGATGATGGCATGAAACCAATAGGACTCTGCATTGCAACCATGGTTGCTTGGGGAACTCGATGTTTGGAGTGAAGTCTAGATCACATTGAATTTTGTATCCCTGGAACAGAAAAACGGCTCATGTTGAAAGGTTAGAGTGTACACTGGAAAAGAGGCTATGGAGCTAGAAATATCATAACCAAGCTGAAAATACCATCACAGATACCAGGATACAGTAGCAGTTAAAAGATGGTGGATAACAGCAGTAATCTAACTGCAACAATTTTGGTCAGAAATTCGAATTTTCTTTCAATTTCATTCAATTTTTATTCAAAATTCATAAATTCCCAAATTCAAATTTGAAAACACTTTTTGATTTGCTGTTCATCTTTTAAAATTCATTTATGTGCATATCATACATTTATTCTTGATTTCAAATTATCTTAAATACTATTGTTGTTTTTTATGGGATTGTATATTTTATTTAGATTTTTTAAACTGAAAAATGGTACCCACTACGCTGGTAGAAAGGGTGATAACAATGCAGTTGTGCAGGATACATGGACCTGCTGCCAAAGACACTCCACATTACTTAATGGGACAAAACACTCAACTGTGGAGGACAGTACCCAGGAGCCCTAAGGCATGCTGGCAGAGCCATAGGAAGTCAAGCTGATGTGGAGTCATTGATCCATCAGGTGCTTGATCAATGATCAATCATGCCACAGCATCTCAGTGGACAGACCTGTGTAACCTTGTAAGAATACTCGACATTGGGGGTTATCATGACTGGCACACGCTTCAGGGTCAGGTCATGATGATTACAACCCATACACTTTTTGGGGTCTGGTCACAATCTTTTATGAAGTTGGGATGCAGTAGTGAGTCACACCGTAGAAGGTCAAATTCCTCATCACAGTTTCCTTCCTCACCTCCGATTGGTCAGTTTTAAGTCCCGGGGGATTTTGGGGATGCACTTACAGTAGCGGGCATTCCATCCATGCAAATTTTGGAAGTAGTGAGAAGGGGTCATTACACCAACATGATTGCCTTTAAAAGGCGATATGTGACATGTGGTGATCATTCTCACCATTTTATGTATTTTGTGCAAGCCACCAGCCTTTATTTTGTTATTGTCATTTTACCCCCAGTAAAGTGGAACAGCCAGTTGGTGTTTGTTTATTGATTGTTTAGTGTCCATCGAGTTTTTTAATAGGTCATATATTCTCCTGCTGCAGCGTATTGCCAATTTTTACAAGAGCCATTTGGTAAGGTTTTCTGGAGTACTCTGGTATGTTTCGAAGTGCAAGCTGTTGGATTCCAGTTTCTGAATTGCAACTGAAGATTGTGTTAAGCTCTACTAAAGAACTGTTGCACTGTATCAGCCTTTACCAATAAGAAGCTCATTTTAGTGACCTATGATAGCTAGTTTGGTACAAGCCAAAAGACTCTTTAGTCATATTGCTGATGTCTTTGAACAAAAGTAGAGAGAGACCCCTAAACATAACATTAGGCTGAGTCTGAATGGAGGGCTTTACCCACCTTACCTGAGTTTTTAATTATCTTTCATTTCATGTGATGTGTGCCTGAGCCAGTATCTGCCTAATCTAAAAACTCATGTTGCTTTGCTACTTTTCATAGTCTACATCATTTTCTTTCAGTTCAAATTTCTTCTTTTTTTTCATTGATAGGCATAGGTTCGCAAGTTGTTCAATGTATTCAACTTCAATGCTTGAACTGTTCATTTACTGCAAGGAATGAAAACTGCATCTAAAAAAATTTCTGTTGATATAAAGAACAACAACCATATTGAAGCAGGCACAACACAAGAAAGATAAGTCCTGATAATGATAATGTAAAATAAATATATATTATTGAGCAGGGAAATGTGAATAAATGAGTTTTTCTTACTCCCAATTCTCTGTCACAGAACAACAAGGCTTAAAATTTTATACGCTCCCCTCCACAAACCTCAAAAAGTGAAGGGAGCAAAAGTTATGTCTGACCAATTTTTTTGTTGCATCCAGGCAACCTTCATTATTGTGTAGAAACTTTTTCTAAGCACTCAACTTCCTTGTTGACTATAAGCCAACTTTTTCTACATTTTTACATACTGGTCAACTTTTTAATGGATTTCCTATGCTTGAGCATTATATTCAGGACACGATATTCATTGTCTAGGAAAAAATTTTTATCAAGCAGTCAACTTTTAGTTCGCCATGGGCTAATTTTTTTGCATAATTTTCCAAGTAAAATTCTGAAACCATAAAACTGTAAGGCTTTAGAGGAAAACACAATTTTGGGGCTGGCCATGCTCATGTTTTTAAAGAGATACATATATTATAACATCATATCTGCTATAACATATCCTATGTTATAACATATTCATATTATAACACATCCGATGTTATAACATATATACCATGTTATACATGGTGATTCAAAAAAAGGTACAGTGCACTTTAGGCTATAACTTTACTTTACATTGAGAGAATTTAATGAAATGTTTAAATTTTGTAACTTAACATATCCGTAAGCTACACGCCAAGTTTTATGCAAATTGCTTTATTTATGAGAAAAATATAGCCAAAGTCCCGGATGTTTGTCTTGAAGCTAGTGAACAACAGATATGGGGCTTGACGGATTTTTAAGACATTTTATCAGCCAAGTTGGACGTCTTCTGCATGGTTAACCTCTAAAATTAATCGTGTAATTAATTGTAATAAAAGAATAATTAATTCTTGGGTTTTTCTTACAGTTTGTCCTATCCCTACACAGCCCCCATCGAAGTCAGATGAACCTTCAATAAATCCCACATAAGAACATTTTTGAACTAAATCATCAAAAGCTTCTTGCCATTCCGAATAACACCAATAAATTTTCACAGGAGCAGGGTGAATTATTTCTTTTACAAAAATTACCAATTTTTTAACAAATTGAGTTTCTCCTGATTTTGTTGGAGCAGAAACTATGCAAATAAATGGGTGTATATATATAAAATATATAATACACTTTCTCTTTCTCTCTCTCTCTCAACAAAAACCAGCCACTTTTACTTGAGCAATTTTTAAAATGATTTTATTTAAGTGGATTGTTATTTATAATTACAGAAATTACAATAAAATAAAGCATTAATAGTTACATAGAACACCATACTGGCGTGAAGCATTAAAACTAGATGATTGAATAAAACAAAATAGTATTACAGTAACACATGATTATTGTTTGCAAAAATAATAAGATACACACAAAGGTATATGGAAATATATCAAATGTTAATTAATTAATTAATTAAGCATACAAAAACTATAATATGAGTATATAAAACTTTACAATTTAAAATTAATACACTTACACAGTGTTTTGATAACAACATCATCATGAAAATCATAACTATAGCCTTCATCAATAAAATAAGCTACAGTATCCTTAACAATCTTATGACCAGTACTTGTAAGTGGAATACAGCTGAATATATCAATCTTCTATTTAAAAGCGTGAAGACAATAGTAACCTTGAATCTCACCTATAACATACTCAAAACAGTCAATAATAACCCTCATCTTTTCATACAAATGATCAAATGTTGATATAATTGCATTATTATACATGGAATGACACCCCAGATACTGATGATCCTCAACAATTCCTACATCTTTTGCACAACAACAGTACCCCCCTAAAAATGTTTTGTCTAGCCAGTTCAGCACATATAATTACAAACAATTTTTCACCTTTTACTACTTGCTCATCAAAAAACCACGGAATATATAAACCGGGAACACGTAATTTGCAAATACGTTTGGTTTCAGCATCCAGCAAACTCATATCACATGATGAATTGTTGTCTGGATCCTTGACATAGTCGATGAAGAGCTCAATAACAAATGTCATTTGAGTGCTGACTCCCATTTGATCTACAGTAGCATCGCCACCTTCACCAACAATATTTGTAGCATTGCAGCCTTCTCCAACGATTTTCATAGCATCCCCTTGTATAAACAATTTTTATTCCATGGCCACCCTCTCTAGCAATTTTTGTTTAATCATCATTGTCACCATCATTGATTGTTTTGCGTTTCATCATTGTTGTTGTGGTATGATGTTTTATTGCTAATGCATTGTACTCATGAAATTGCTAAAGAAAAAACATTTTAATCTTTGAAAGAAAGAAAGAAAAAACATTTTAGTCCTCAAAATTGTTAAAAGAAAAATTATCAACTCACTTCTTTAGATAAACTCCATATTGGTCCATTACAAAGATTAGTAAATCATACTGTAACCTTATCGCTTTCAACCAACATATATCCAAGGTTGATGCCGCATTGACATCCATGGGATAATGTCTTTTGGATAATGTTGACATTGCGACCTAATATACCATATTGCAGTAGAATGAGTTTGAGCCCATGACCATAGGCCTCCTTTGTTTTGGGGTCAATGTTATGAAAATAAATCAACACATATTTTCCCTCAACCGCTACGAATAAGGCCATCTTATTGTCCAACATAAATTGGTGTTCCATTTTTAAAAATAAGTATTCAGGAGTTGAATAGAGGGAATATGCTAAAGAGAGAAAGAAAAACAACAAACAAACAAGTAGCTTTTGTACCAAGAGTATAGATTGGTTAAAATTTTAGAGAGTAAGAGGCAGGGTTATAAGCATAATGAATATTCCAGCCATATATCCTACAGTAGTCTGTTATTTTAATGTCTACGTAAGCAGCAGGGTTATTAGTAAACTGAATATTCTGGCTATATGTTATACAGTAGCCCTTTATTTTATCATCTACATCTAGAAGCTAGAAAAAATAATTGTGTTTGTGCTTTATAGTAATCTTCAAGGTCAAAGCTAGAAAAATGGTATAGCCAAGTGTGCATGAGTTATAGCAGTCTTTGAAGCTTTTCCCCATAAAAAGAAAAGATGGCACAAAAGGTTTATAAACAACTATTACAGTTCTTTCATAATATTAAGAATCAAAACAAAAATACTAGAGTTGTACTGTAAAACAGGTGTTTCAACTGGTTTTAACTGGATATGTGCTATTAAAATAAGCTAAAGAAGTGATACAGCCACATGTTCATGAGTTATAGAGGTCTTTAAAGCCCATCGTAAAAAGAAAAGCTACAGCAACAGGGTTATAAACAATAATTAAAACTCTACTGTAGAATTGGTAGTTTTTGCTATTTATAAAATACTTTTTCATTATTACCGTATAAATTTTGGTAAATAGTTGTGTTTTCTAGTTTTTTCTAGTTTCAATAATCTTTATAATGAAACCTATATACGAGGATATCACTTCAGATGTGGTCATCATACATATGGAAATTTTAGGGGATATTACTTCTGAAGAAGAGGAATTGGTTGCTGTTGAGACTTTGGAGGATATTACTTCGGAGAAAGAAGAAAAAATGCTCAATAATGATATTTCAGATGAAGAAGGAACTATTTTAGATTATGATGATGATGAAAATGAACAGTACAAAACTCATACACCACACGGTTCTGATGAAGAAGAAGAAATTTAGGAACCAGTTCAGATTGGCAGTGGGGGTATAACAAATACATCTTTTGTTGCGGATGATTTTTTTGAGTTAGGTCCACCTAGTACAGTAAATATTGAATGTTTAAATACTGAGGGTTGTGAGTACTCTTTGAACTTTCGTAATACTGAATGTATGGATGCTCAACTTGCGCCAACATTTCAACATATAGTTGAACAAATTTCAAAGAATGTGGACGATAATGCACTTATGGGTTTTCTTTTGACCATCCAGATTTGACAAAAAGACGTGTTTTGATACTTTTTAGGCCAAAGCATGCTTTAATGGGTGATTTGATGGTAAATACTCCTAAGGCTGTTCTTACATCAAATAAGCAAATTTAAATTGATAGTCAAGAAGCTACATTTCATACTATTGATGTAAGACCACCTACTGGTTGTGGAAAGCTAATTAAATCACTTACTTAAGTACTTACTTACTTACTTACTTACTTACTTACTTACTTACTTACTTACTTACTTACTTACTTACTTACTTACTTACTTACTTACTTACTTACTTACTTACTTACTTACTTACTTACTTACTTACTTACTTACTTACTTACTTACTTACTTACTTACTTACTTACTTACTTACTTACTTACTTACTTACTTACTTACTTACTTACTTACTTACTTACTTACTTACTTACTTACTTACTTACTTACTTACTTACTTACTTACTTACTTACTTACTTACTTACTTACTTACTTACTTACTTACTTACTTACTTACTTACTTACTTACTTACTTACTTACTTACTTACTTACTTACTTACTTACTTACTTACTTACTTACTTACTTACTAACTTACTTACTTACTTACTTACTTACTTGCTTGCTTGCATTTAACAAATCAAAAACTTCTTCTTTTTTTCTTTTTTTCTTTCTTTCTTTCTTTGCTTATTTTCTTAATTTTTTTAATTCTTATTTTAAGGTATTCACAATGCTCATCAATACTTAAAACATAACAGTTTCCTGAAAGACAAGCATTGCATCATTCAAATCCATAATGATGATAACTTGTGCTTTGCTAGAGCTCTTGTAGTTGCTAGAGATTATGTTCATGAAATAGATCTGGTTACAGTGTACGAGTGGGAAAATATATGAAAGTCTGACAAGACACATGTACTGCGAACAAAGGTTGATAAAGAATTGATGGCCCAGGCAGGTTTAGCTAATCATCAAGGGTCTTGTGGATTTTATCACTGGAAAAACTGCAAGCTATTCTATTACATGATTATCAAATCAAAATTTTTAGCAAAGAATCATTTAAGGATTGAATATTTAAAGGTTAGCATGTTTTTTACTTTTCTGTTACCATGTATACATTTAGAGTTTTAAGGACCTGAAGCTACAAATGTTTTGAATATTTACCATCATGACAATCATTACGGGGTCATCACAAAGATGCCTGGTTTTTTCGATGGTGGTTACTTTTGTCCTTGGCGATTTAGCCTATAATAACAAAGTATAACATAGATGCAAAAAGTTCTGCCCTTTGTGTTACAATACACCCCCATTTTATCAATTTAATGCTCAAAAATGCAAAGATTGTCACCTATATTTTGAAAATGATGAGTGCTTTGCTGGAAACAAAGTAGTTTTTATTCAAAAAAGACAATCGAAACATCAAAAAATTGGGGTATCTACTTGTGACCATTCCAAAGTGTGCGAGCAATGTGATGCACTAGTTTGATGAGCACATTCTAAGACTCATTACTGTGATTAGTTTGAATACAAACATGCAATAAGAGAGTACCAACAAAAGGTATTAGGTTGGCTATTATTATATATATTTTTGTTTAAAAATTTTTATATTTCTGTCCACTTATGCAAACTGTTGATAATGTATTATGCAACCTGTTGGTAATGTATTTGAAACAAATGAGGAGGGTGTTAATGATGGCAATCTCACCTAGTTGATGATGAAACAGGAATTACTGATAAGTGTCTGATTAATCTAAAATTTGTTTTTTTATGATTTTGAGACTATGCAGGAAAAAGTTTTGCCACAAATGGAACTAGGTGATGTATTTGAACATGAACCAAGTTTATGCATTGTTCATACTGTATGCCATCAGTGTTGTCAAAGCCAAGGAGATTTTTTTTTGCAATACATGTGGTCAATGTGAGTGCATATTCAAGGGATCGATATGTCTAAAGGATTTATGTGAGTACCTTTTTGGAAAAGATATGAAAAACACTACAGCCACAGCACATATATCTCACCAGTTGGATGGTCCATTTATAATGCAAATTTTGTACCATAACCATCATCATAAACTAAACATTATTAATAAGTGTAAGTTAGTGACTTGTTTTACAGTTTTTCATTTTCATTTATTTATTTATACAGGGGTTGGAATTAGAGATGAATCAGGTCCAAAATTTTACAAAAATCACATCCTGGTCCAGGTCTGGATCGAAAATTTTAGGGACATGGGATCCAGGTCTGGGTCCAAAATTTTAGAAATATTGGGTGTGGGTCTAGGTCGGGGTCCAGCTAAATAGTTGGGTAATTTCTTTCAATGTTTCAAGGAAAAACTATGAATCTTCATCACATATCAAGATAAAATATTGATTACCACTAAAAACAGGAGATAATACATTTGGGATGATGAAAACTCTTATACGTTAAATGATAGATGAAGGTGGACATTGTGAAAGTTGTATCTGAGCTGGGTAATAAATAATAATGATTATCAAAGTTATAACTGGCGCGAAGCATTAGAAAGTTCTGAGATTAAGAACGTCTAAAATGCACCAAAATGCATATTTTCTGTACATTATCCCCAAAATTGTCTTCAGTAAAGGGGAAAGAGCCATTTGTACAGGTACAAATTACTACTCCAATTTTGTTTGTGCCAAAAAATTTTCATTCACCTCCGGCAAAAAAATTCACTGGTTGAGACTCAATAAACTGATTCGAGTCACTAATCTCTTGGGAAATATTAGTGAGTAAGCATCTCTATAATTTAATTGATGATCCTTAGATTAATATTATAAATAAAAATCAAGATTGAAAAGATGACGACTACAAGGAAAATGGCCCTAAAACTGCTTATGAAATAAAGGGTGAGCAGAAAAATGGCTGAAAAACTGAAAAAAAGTCTCTGTTACAAGGCCCAAATGTTATGCTCCCAGCATTGATGGTTACTAAACAAACAGAAGTTTAGTAAAAGTGATTATTTTTCAAAAAGTAAAATTGTTGAAATGAAAGTAAAAGTTTTGTAAAGCTGTCTACACACAACAATACTTTGAAAATCACCCAGATTTGTAAGTTACACATAATTTAAAGTCAGCAAATTCTTGTTTCAATATGATCAAAATTTCGCCAAAATCAAGAGCTTCTGTTATGAAATTGGAAAAAAACAAAAATGGAGCAAAATCAACTCTGTCATTGACCATATCCAAAAACGATTAAAATTATTGGTTAAACAGAAATTAGGACACACTAAAGCGACTCTCTTGTAGTTTCAAGCTGTTATATGGTTCTTATGATTGGATCTATTGTGCTTTTCTGCCGTGAAACATGTTGATTCTGTAAATTTTTAAATAATTATTATTAAAAAAAATGACGTTTAGTATTTTTAATTTTAGTCAGTCAATATTCAAGAAATCTGACTGAAACTTTGCAGTCTTTATGCCAAATGTTCTATCTATTGATGACAGGAAACCACACTAAAACCCTTCACCTGTTTGGAAGCTATAAGAGTCAGTACCAGTCACTTTTTTTTGGCTCACCCTGTATGACTTGGTTGCTGTATATTTTAAATCTAAGTCAGTCTCAAGATGATCTAAACAATTAAGTGTTGATTTGTTATTTATTATATTTCATTAGTTAATTGATGTGTCATCACATTTTTTAACATCGGTATTTGTTTGAATTACTATGTTTTACATCACCATCAATTTTGTCTGGTCTGGGAGTGGGTCCAAAATTTTAAAAATTTTGGGTCTGGGTCCTGATGCGGGTCCAAAAATTTGAGAATATCGGGTCTGGGTCCAGGTCTGGGTCCAACCAAATGTTAGGGTAATTTTGGGTCTCATTTGGGGTCGGGGTATCTGATACATCTCTAGTTGGAATTGATGTTACCACCTTAAAATGGTTAAAATGGTTAACTTATAAAAATGAAAAATTTTATATACGACATAAACTTAATGGTGGTGAAGTTCAAATTGGTAAATACAAGGTTGATGGTTTATCAGGTAGTTTTGTAAAAATTTTAAAAATTTTAATATCTATTTGTTTGTTTGTTAAAGGAACAACTGTTTATGAGTTTTACCATTGTCATTGGCATGGTTGTCTAAAATGTATGAAAAAAAGACATCAATTAACTAGCACCTAATAATGATACAAAAGCAAGTGATGCATATGAGCGCACATTTAATCGTGCTATGGAACTTCAAAAGGTTGGTTATAATGTAGTTGAAATGTGGGAATGTGAACTGTTACAACAAATTCATTCAAATCCTGAAATGAAAACATTCTTTGATATAGTTGAAATACCTGAACCTATAAACCCTGGAGAAGGTAAAAATAGAACATGCATGCTCAACCATTCCCCCTATAAATTGACCGAAAATCGAGCGTATATGTTCACCACACCCCCTATAAATCGACCAAAAATGGCAAATTATAGGGGGTACACAAAAGATAGGGATATGCTTAACCATTCCCCTTATATGGTCCGGCCCTACTACTCATGAAATTTGGGGGCCAAGTATATCATAGGTTGAAGCCATCATGCCAATGATTCTCATCTTATTAGTTGGGCTATTTCTTTTCCATCCTCAAAATATTAAAATAACCCATCGTCCATTTTATGCGATACAAAAATCGAGGTATTAACACAATTATCTAACAATTTCATACATTTTTTAGTGGAAATTGAATAAAAATCCATCAGTTTGAATTCAAATATGGATCCTATTCTTACTCAGTTTGTATATTCATATATGTAACATTATATATATATATATAGTTTGGCTGTAATAATCTGTGCCCCGCATTGTCACTTTCTATACCTATATTCTATTTTTCTTGAAATGCTCCTAAATAATGAAAATGGAAAGCGAGTAGTACTTCAGATTGCTGAACAATATATCATATAGGACTGAAAACTTGTGAGCATACTGACCTAATCTTAAACAATTTTTCGGGTGAGAAATTTTACTATAAGAGCTCTATGTAAACGATTTTGATGACAGTACTGATTTGTGTCACTTTTCTATGGAAGCATTTTATAAAAAATAGACTGTATGTTACGTATGTGCTGCACTCACTCTTCCTTTTCGATTCTTCCTTTCAATCTGACTCTTATCCCCCATTTACGATTTGTGCTACCATTATACTAGAGAAATTATCGACTAAGTACTATATCACTAGGTACAAACGTTTTTCGTATACCACTGCGTATTAATCATGTCCATTAATTAAATTAGCATGATTCATCAGACTATTGTATCTTTGCTCGTCATTCTTGAGGTAGGTGGATCTCATGCTCACCATGCACACGAATCGTCGATTTGACGTACAGTGAAAATTTGTATACTACGTCATAGTATAATTTATCTTTACGCCTATAAACATTGTTCCACTCTAATTATTTAAATTATGATGTTGACTGTATGCGGGCTGAACTAGTTTTTCATCCTTTTTCATAATTCTCTTCTTCTCAAATCAGGAAGCTAAAAAATGCGCCATCACTAATTTGAAAATACAAAATTTGTGAGGTTTCAATATCATGCGCATTGAAAAGAAAGGACTCTCATCAAAGTGATACAGTGGCGGGGGTAGCTAATTAGGCAGTGAAATTTGTGCAGACTGTAGGATACCGCCCGAAAGCCTGTATTCAATCTGTCAGTTTCTTATTCATTAAGCAAGTTGATTTGCATGCATATATAGATGAATATGAAAATGACAAACACATTTCCTAACCGTAACTCATTTTCTACTAATGAGGAATATTCATAGTCTGTCTCAGTGGGTGACCGAATTTTTGTTGGTCCCAACGAATTTCAACTTTAACGCGAAATAAAAATAAACGCAATTTTTTGCACGTCGTGGCATGTTGCACACCACATTTTTTCATCTAGAGTTCAGTATTAATAACTTTCATAATAATCTAGGTGCATAATAACAACCTGAGCCAGTTTTCTGGTTTATTTTCGAACCCTGCAACCTCGTATAATATTTTTCTTGTTTTTTTCAGATTCGATCGTGTTATTTCCGCGTTATAGTGAAAAAACTACCATGAAGGTTTTACTGTATCTGTTAATCTGCTGTTATACAGCGCCGATTTTGGCCTATCCGTCAAAGCGAGATTCTCTTGAAAACAGCGCGAAAGACTCCATTGATGGCTCGAAATTTTTGGCCGCGATCGAAAGACTCAGACAGGTAACATGTTGGGAAAAGTCGATCGCTTGTGAATCCAGAGATGACAGAGTTTCAGTTCAATAGAACTTCATATTGTAGTAACAGATTTTCCACCGAGGATTTGTGGCCGTATAAGTTAGAGGCCCTAAAAGTGGCCACCCCAAGAAAGTTTCTTTGTAGATTGATGACTTCTTTCACCTAGTCTCATTGGAACATGAGGACATGTGCTGGCATTTGTATAAAATTTTCATGCAGCTCCTCAGCGAAGGAAGTGTATACATTCTACCTCGTTGAGCAGTACAATGATTCCTGATTAACAGATAACAACAAACAACAATGCATTTTCCAGAAAAATGCTGAGATGACATACGAGTATGTTGCCAAGCTAAGTCTCAACAGATTCGGTGTGAAAACAACTGCCAACGCTTCTTGTGGAAAAACTTGGTCAAGCAAATACCATCATCCGACGACCGACCTGGCTCAATTTTGAAAATCTTTGAAATTAAGATCTTGGATAGACCTTACCCTCCTGAATTTGTACGTGTACTATACTGGTTATGCTTGCTCGCAGCCCAAAACACAAGAAAAAATAGACTCGAGCACGGCTTTATCTGATCTTCTTGTTTTCTGTATATGGCCATTATCTATTCACTCCATCATTTGTTCATGGAAAAGTTTTACTACAGAAATTCTTCATATATATGACTGCTAGTTTATTAGAAAATGCCCCGATGGGGCAGAAAAAAGGAGAATATACTTGCTTCGACAGTTGCCAAAAAGAAGTGGACTAGATTTTTGAGAACTTGGGTTTGGAAAAAATTCACTTTCTTCATATTGGATTTTCATTCTTTCTCAAAAAAATTGTCTATGTCTGTGAAAAAGTATATTCTGCAGCATCGTGCATTTTGTCCTTCAACTGGCATCAACTACAGTAAAATTTTTTTATATGAAAATTATATGCACCTGACTTCAAGTGTAAAGAAATGGTAAACCGATAGCACTCTAAATTCCGACCAATTCAAAACTCCTGCCTTTCACACTAGCTGAAAAATAGTGAGGGAGGCATATTATAGTCACTTTCAGAACGATAAAGGAACCTGAGGTTCATTCCACTAACCCAACATGAGGATAATCTCAACATCGGGATTAAATTGATGATCCTGAGTTTAAGCTATTCACAATGTCCAAATTATTTTCTTTCAATGCACAAATCATACTCACTTCAGGATTAACTAAAACTGAGGATTAAGTTCGAGTTTGGGAATCACAGAAATTTTCATATTTATTTGCTTTAGAGACAAGAAAATTATGTGAAAATGTCACTTGATTCCTTTTGTTGACACCAAATTCAGTGAAATTTTTAACACCATTGGAAGCAAACATGTGTGAGAGGAGACACGGGGGTACAAATTTCCACAAGGGTTTTGAAACTGGAAAATTTGTTATGCAAAAAATTTTTTGGTCAACTTTTTTTTGAATTTTTTGCCTCACAAAATGCTAAAACTCCAAGGTCCACGCCTGTATCCTCCTAAAAATTGTGTAAACCGCATAGTACTTAAAAAACGGTGTAAAGATACTGAAAGGTGACCATATCTATTGAATTCCTCATGGTTTAGAATCCTTCAACCCAAAAAATCGCAGAAATACCTTTGTTTACCCGCCGAATGACTTTTTTCGTGTAAACTGACTCCGTCCATTGAATTTCCCATGGTCAGAAACATCTTCCCTCGAAAATCGCAGAAATACATTTGTTTACACTCAATATGAATTGATGTGTAAAGCGATCCCTTGTATTAAATTCCCAGTGGTCGAAAACCCCTCCCACAAAAAAACTCACGAAAACAGGCTTGGTTAAATCCGGAATAATTTTTTTGTGTAAAGTGACACATCCATTGAATTCCCCGTAGTCGAAAACCCCTTCCATCAAAAAATCACGAAAATACGTTTGTTTACACACGGGATAATTTTTTGTGTAAAGTGATCACATTCATTGAATTCCTCGTCGTCAAAAATCCCCTCCACCAGAAAATTACGGCAGTACCCTTGTTTATATCGTGGATAATTTATTTGTGTAAAGTGAGGACGTCTATCGAATTCACCGCAGTCGAAAACTCCCTCCACTGAAAAATCACGGAAATACGCTTGTTTACACCTGGTATAATTTTTCGTGTAAAGTGACCGCGTCCATCAAATTCCCAATGGTCGAAAACCCTTGCAGCCCAAAAATCCCAATAAGGCTACAGGTTAATTTGAAACGGCTAAAAAATTAGTAGTGCGTTATGCGGCAAAAAAATTTTTTTTTGAACCCATAAGTATTATATAACAAAATTGGGGAATTTGGCGTTTTCCGGGACTTTGGACAACCATATAATTGAATTGAGGCCATATTTCAAAAAAAAAAAATTCGCATTTGAGATTACACCCCCATGATGCTTAGGCCGAAGTATGGAGGTTGGATATGGCACACCGATTGCTGGGCATGGTGGAACTGGGGGGCCTAAAAAAGTGCGTTTTTTACCTGTTTTTGGGGCCCCACCGAGCACCACTTGCAGATAGAGGCGAAATGACAAAAGGTACCCCATAGTTTGCCTCTATGCCCGATATTATGCAAAAAACCCGAAGGTTCTAGCTCTTACCGTTTTGGCTCTAGGGGGGGGACATGAAATTTGGGGGCCAAGTATTTTATAGGTTGACGCTGTCGCGCCACCTATGATTACAGTGAACGAGAAAAACCGCAGTAGTCAGTCAGATTTCTGTCTTGCCTGACATGAAATGAGCACTTTCTATCCTATTTATGTCTGTTAAGAAGCAGTTCAACCGAGTTCGACATTGCAACCCATAAAAGTTAAATTGGCTCGAGAGCTCGGATTGAACTTTGGGTTTGAATATCGCTCGCAAACAGATTCGTACGAAAATTTCCGACGAAGAATTCAAAATATGTTTAATAGTTCTTTGCAAGGAACACATGCAATATTTTTAAAATTGGGTTTGCGTTTCTAGAATAAGCAACTGCTATTGAGCCGTGAGCCAAGAAGCTAATGTGAGCCTTGCAATTAACAGATCTATTAAGAATGTCTGGGGTTGAAATCAACAGCAGTGAGACACATATTCTATGGAAAGTCAAGAAAGAAAAGCATTTCACACATGCCTAAAGACATAGTGGTCCACGGTAGGGGTAACCAAACATTCAGATTAATTCAGATGTGAGTATGGTCAAAAAATACCATTGGGCGTCATGTAATTCGGGCCCTAACAGTTTTCATTTGGGTTTCGTTGAAATTCTGGCACACGTTGCGGCGTAGCTAAGTTCTCTCTTATTTTACTTACGCACTTCCTTGAGCACAAATTTCGCTTTTTACTATTTGATGGACTCGTGGCTCCATTCTTGTTAAAAGAACTAATCAAGATTCAACTGACATCACCTCAACAAAATTCGAGACCAACTGCATAAGAACATAATAGGTATCCTTTGATTGAGCTATTTTGCCTTTATAAGTTGTACACGTACTTCAAGTCTGATCATTCAAATTTTCTATGACGCTTTCAGTTCTTTTTTTCAATTTGAACACAAGAATGTCGAATGGGTTTCACTGTTCAAAATTTTCGAACAAACGACTGTGCTGCCACCTAAATCTCAAGATCACAAACGCGAGCATGATCTGTTTACTTCGAATTTGCTATTTTTTCGGTAGAGGACATTCCATTTGAGAGACATGTACATCTTCGCACTTATATGAGACAGTCCCACTTTATAGTTCGTCTTGAAACAGGTCAGGTGCAAGACAATTATGAAATTATACTACCAGTAATCGTAGTCGTATGATTGTATTTTCGGGCGACTGAGACAATTTCGTGGGTTTTTGTTCTTCATACTTCTCATTCGAGGTAATCCATCAAAAGTGGGGCTCATTTTATCTATCATCAGATCACTGGGTTTGTTTCTCCAATATAATTTGACATAGCGGAAGCGTTATAAGGACAACGCGGGGTAGACTTTGGCTTATCATGACCTTCGTAGAAAGTTGTATCATCATTAGCTTAACTTGAATGTCACTGTGGTGACATCTGATTAATGATTAATAAGCTTGATTGGCTTTGAAGGAAAATGTGGAGAACCTCCACAAGGGATTGATCGCGGGGATGGATTAATCAAATAAGTTTGTTTTTTGTAAAATGCTTCCAAATTGAAAATCGACGGAAATTAATACTATCATAAAAATCGTTTACATAAAGCTTTCAGTGTGAAGTTTTTTTACTAAAAAATTATTAAAGGTTACTACTTGAATATGTTTAAAAACTTTTATTCTATGTGGCTTTATGTTTTAGCAAAAAATCGTAAAAATATGGAATAGAACTTGCTTTCCAGGTTTATCATTCGCAAGCATTTCAAGAAAAATGTTAATGAGAAAAATGCAGATGCATACAGAAGAAAAAAGATGCAATTCGCAGAAATTAGAAATAAAAAATGAAAGACCTGAATATGGCACACGAAGATTAAATCCTGTGTGCTTTTTCAAGTCATAACCCATTTCTATTACTGAGGAGGAATATGGCAGACTTCGAAAAAATATTTTTTTGGCGATTATTGCCAAAAATGGTCATTATTGTTTGACTGTATGCATGAGAGTTCATTCTTTCATTAACTGCATCTTTTCTAATGAGTAGGTTTTTCGTAGAATTCTCAAGGACGGTCAGTCAGCTCTGCAGTACACACGCCTAGACCTGGATTATCTTGACGGGGCTGTTCTTCCAATAAATTCAACCGTTTCACTCAGAACACAGTTTACAGATCGTATCTGAGTGTCTCCGGAATTTGTTCGAAGTGCGGTTATGGAATGATACGTGCTGTGATAGAAACACGGAGTGTCGTCATGAATGGGCGCAGTACGGATGTATCTAATCTGCTATATCCTTATTGCTGATATATCCTTATTGTATTCATATACTTTATTGCCAATATTATGCACTCATAATAAAACATGAATATTTTTGGAAATTATTAGTGAAAAAGTATGTTCTTATGTACGATCTTGTACGTGATTAAGTTGAATGAAGTTGTTAATCAACCGGAAAAAGGAATGAGATGGATTCGACATTTTTGTTTAGTAAGGTTAAGAAAAGTTTTATTGACTTCGCACTACTAAATACTTCAATATTGATATTTGGAGGATTCATGCGTTTGACCGCATTGTGATCTGCTGAGCGTTGACATTTCAAAAAAGACGAGGTACTTTGGACCACCCTACAGTGAAAAAATGATTGATTTTCTTAAATTCTTACTGTAATTTTTTCCCCTAAATCTCAACGACGAATTTTCAGAAACAGCAAAATACCGTGAATTTTATTCCGGGAAGATCCTCGAAATTGTGATTGTTCAATGTACTGTCGTTGTTTTCAGGGTTCTAAAACCTTTGACACAAATGTTCTGATTGAGGTAAACTAGATTTTGATTCATCTGTAAATAGAAAAACAAATTCATTTGACCTCAGGAGAATTTGGAAGTGTTCAGGCAGCCATCTATTTATTTTTACACATCTTGCATACGCCGGATACGAGTAAATTTTTCTCATTTCCTTGAAATTGGTTCAGGAGAAAAATGCGTCAAAACTTTTAGCAAAATTTTTCATAGTTACGAAGTTCCCCATTCCTTCTAAGGGCGATCCTGAAGCTTGGGACGAAGACGGCAGCGTGGTCGTCGATTTGGTCAACGCCATGATCGAAAACGGCGAAGCCCGTACACCCGTCGAAGCCTTGTTGTACATTTTTTGGCCCAATTTGAACGATCAACAAAGGCGCAGGGCGTTGGAGCGCGTGGAACCGTTGGTCGTGCACTTGTACGACGGCACCTGGGATAATCGGCAAGTCCCCGACCATAAAAAATCCTAATTGGCCGTCAGTGGGACAAACGGCCAAAACCCTAATATTGACAGAATCTAAAAGAATCTCCGAAATTCACATGGTGTACTTTGTTGGATCTATATTTTAACTTGTTGGATAATTTGCCTGCTAGTGATCAAATTCAAATATTCAGAATTTTCGCTTCGTCAATGCATTTTGACTTGATCAGTCTATGAGCAACTTCCGATCGAAGTCTTGCCACATGCTTGGAATACAGTGGCAAGATTATTTTTAGCAAATTTAGACTGATATGTTATGCGTACTTTTTGAACTCGAACCATTTATATTACATCAGCTGAAGGACTGATATGTGTTGTCAGATTGCAATTAGGTTTTATGGTTTTGATATATTGTACCCTATTTCAGTCGTCATTATGTGAGCTATCATGCGCTTGCAGATCTCTGACTTTATGGGACAAGTTCTACTACAGATGCCGATTCATATGTACTTTGGATTTAAAATTCCAAGTCTTCGAAAATCGATGATTTTTATATTTTTGCTTTGCATGATTCTTCATTTTTCCAAATCTTCAAGTTCCAAGTCTTAGACTTTTCACGGGATTTCACCCAGCAAAACTGCATTTTTCCAGGGATCTGTTGGGGGGGCTATAAATTTCTGACCCGAAAAATGTCAAATTTTCTCCACGTAGTTACAGTGGAGATCACAAGTGCATCATTTGCGCGCTCATGGATGATAACACGTTTGATAAAAAGCTTCATCCACAATTGGACTGCTCAGCTAGTACTACTTTGAGTTGCTTTATCAAGCCCACGATAAAATTTTCACAGCTTGGAAAAATATTCCATATTGCAGCTACTCCAGATTCGTATTTCTTTATGATATTTCTTCAAAATTTTTTACTTCGCGAAATAAATCTAAACAAGAGTTTTAATGTTTTATATGTTGTAAAGAAAAAACACAAATACACGCTTTTCGGTTTCCTAATACCTTTAAGAAAGACTTGTCTATGAATTTTTGAATTTTATTGCCTAGACATTTTGGAAATTCAGTAACTGATTTTAATAATTTATATACAGTAAACCTGAACGGAGTGAGCCCTAGTAATTGGAAAAGTAAAAATTTCCCGATGAAATTCCAAGTTTTATGAAACTTCGATCTTTGTACTTTGAATTCAGATATATTAATCGATCCCAATTAGGCTACTCGAAAGTGTCATCTATTTAACTACGATTTTTGGAATTTACAGTGGAGAGGAAGGTCTTCGAGCATAAATTCTGAAATTAACATTTCAATGTAGTACATCATCAGATATCCATAACAATCTGGGTGGTGAATTGATTTTTTTGGGTGTCTTACTTACACAAACCTACATAAGTTCGAAACATTAGAAATCTCACGTATTTTTAGGAAGAACTTCGTTTGCATTGTAGCATTTGATAGAATTAGCAGCTCCTTCAGGAAAATTTCTAATGTGCTGGGCAAACTAATCTTGAAGTGTTACGAATCATAAATTATGAGACTTTCAAAAATGCAGAATGTACGATTCATGCAATTGTCTTTTGAGTGCTATTCAGAACAATACGGCCATGCTACATCTCTTTCTCAACATCAAAATCTCAAGTCCACGCTTGTTTTAGAAAACAGTTCGTTCTTTTATAAGTAGAATACGTATAAAAAAGAGTTTCCGAATAAGTCTAATTAACGGAATGATCTCGAGCTTCAGTCGAAAGCGAGGAACTTCGGCTGTCGACCGCATGGTTGCTTGAGATGTCCATTGTCACTCTATCAGCGCCGAATTTTCGGTATTGTCCCTGTAAGAGATCATTCACTGTTTATATGAATTCATCATGAAGTTTACTAGAAACCCCAAGTATGAGGACTATGTTGTTGGGTTCGGTCTGAAACTAACGCAAATGTTCCATTAAATGTCTGCTAGCTCTGCCTATAACGCCACTTAATCTCAGGTATGTAATTTCGTAATCACATGTGATTTAGATGCCCTAAAATGTAAGGGTATAGCCATTATCGGTCCTATCGTGTCCTCCGATAAGTAAACTACATTTTGATTTCAATGTTATCTTCACTACACCATGTTAATACTATTGATACATTAAAGTTTTTGTGGGGGAGAAATTCGAATGGTACCCAGACATTAGAGCGTGGGACAATAGAGCGCGGATATTAGAGCGCGGACATTAGAGCGCAGGGACATTAGAGCGCGGACATTAGAGCGCAGGAAAATAAAGCGCAGGGACATTAGAGCGCAGGGACATTAGAGCGCAGGACAATAGAGCGCGGGACAATAACGTGCAGGGACAATAGAGCGCAAGGACAATAGAGCAGAGGACAATAGAGCGTGGACGTTAGAGCGTGGACGTTAGAGCGCGAACATTAGAGCGCAGGACAATAGAGTGCTAGGACAATAGAGCGCAGGGTTAATAGAGTGCTGACATTAGAGACAATACAGTGGCAGATGCAGGGGTGGGGACGACCGCGCCTTCTGAACTCATGTTCTAAAAATAAAAATTATCAAGATAATGGTTAAACGCAAATTATTAGAAATCTGCAAAGCTTCATTAAATACTGTGGCCAAAATTAACGTTCTCTTCGTTCATCTATCATCTATTTTCTTGCCAGTTGCTTCGTTCTTTTTTCGTTTCGTTTTTTGAAAAAAGATTTTAAGAAAAAAAGAAAAAATCGTCTGTATATCGATGCAGACAATTTAACAAAAATATAAAAACTATAAATAAAAAATTTTCGCCCCTCCCCCGAAATAAATTCCTGCGACGGCCACTGGGACAATAGAGCACAGGACAATAACGCATGGGCACAATAGAGCGCAAGGACATCAGAGCACAGGACGATAGAGCATGGACAGTAGAGCACAGAGCACAGAAAAATTGAATCAGAGCAAAACCAAAAGCCGACAATAAAATAATGTGAAAAATAACAATATTTCAGCCCAAAAATGTTTCCTTTAAATTTTTTCGTGTCTCTGAAGAAGTTCAGGTCAAAAGATTTTCCCACCATGGAGTATTTTGTCAAAAACTGCGAAATCAAAATATTTTACCTTTGAATACAATTGTTCCATTTTGTTATTTTCGACATCATCTTGAATTTCTACTTCGTATTCAGAATCCCACACGCAGTTTTTTTGTCAGCTTTTGAAATTCATTTCCAAAAACAATTTAAAATTCGCGTTCATTGCAGATCACGGAACGTTGGTTAAAATTTTTTCGAATCACTAGATGCGCTCTAATGTCTGCGCTCTATTGTCTCTGCGCTCTATCGTCCTGCGCTCTAATGTCCCTGAGCTCTAATGTTCGCACTCCATTGTCCCTGCGCTCTATTGTCCAGTGCTCTATGTCCCTGCGCTCTATTGTCCTTCGCCCTTATTTCCGCGCTCTAATGTCCCTGCACTCTAATGTTCGCGCTCTAATGTCCGTGCTCTAATGTTCGCGCTCTATTGTCCTGCGCTCTTATGTCCCTGCGCTCTATTGTCTTGCGCTCTATTGTCCTGCGCCCTTATGTCCCTGTGCTCTATTGTCCTGCGTTCTTATGTGTTTGCGCTCTATTGTGCTGCGCTCTATTGTCCTGCGCTCTAATGTATCCGCGCTCTATTGTCCTGCGCTGTAATGTCCGGTCACGCATACAAGGATATACAAATCAAAGGATAAAAATTTATGAAACTAGCCCATGAAAGGCGTTGCTCCGCCTCTTATGTTTGTATACAGCAACTTTTGAAAGTGAACTTCTGAGGTCAGTGCTTGCTGATGGAGGGCGCCCTTCCTTATCATGTCAGTCAGCAACCGATCACATCCGATGCCATCTCATATACCTTGAATATCGAATCTTACTGTCATATTGACCACCATTTTAGCATTCTTTATTATCGTTTCCAGGTAATTTGACTTTTTAGCCGTCCCTTTAGCAATTGTAGGCTTATCCATTGGCGGCAAGGTCGAATGATAAATGTCCTCGGGAGGGACGCCCGTGGTCCTGTACTTTAAAGTACTGGCGTGATCTAGATTTATTTCGTTCCTCGTCAAAATGGTATGATCGAAAAGATAGCTGAGCGGATCGTCTGTGGCTGTGGGCGTCTCTTCCGATGGTGAAAAAGTGAAGTCTGTCTCCCGATGCAAGGAAGAAACGGCCGCCATACTTTCATCAAATGTCGGTTCCGTGGAATAGGGAATAGAACTCATGTGGTCCAAAGTTTCCATTGTATTTTCGATTGAAGGGCGATGTGTCGCGGAGCAGTAAACCACTAAATTAAGATGGAATGATAACAGAGTGTTTCGAAATGTAGTGATTCAGCTTACCCATTAATAAAAGCAGAGCGCCGAATTTTGGACACTTCATTGCAGGTTTCTTGAAAGGCAAAATTATCAAAATGATAACTTATCATCCGAAATATGACATGAAACAAAAAGTTCATCGTTCTTTAATTGCACAAAGATGTCTGGTTCAACGAACACCTGTAAAATTCATTATTATGTGACATACTTTTTGAGATGTACACCATTTTTGCTACATAATGTATATGCATCCTTCTTTTCTACTACATTTTTTGAAATGAATCGATCAAAATATTTTTTATGAAACTTTTTTATGATTTAAAGTTGATGTAAAGCCAACGTCTTATCATCTACACGTACACCAAAGTTAAAGTGCAACACAATAGACGCCAGACTTGCATTCCGACTTCACGAGTCAAAAAACAGTACCGCTAATGATACCACACAAAAAAATGGCACAATCTGAAATTTTGTTAAAAAATTTTTGATTGGGACGCAGAAGTGCCTGGTAGTGCACAAGTACCATGCAAGACAAAGGTCCCATATGGTGACATGATACAAATAAGTGCAGACGATAAGTTATTCATCTATTGATTGCTGCTTTGTTATGAGACAATCATCTACCCTAAAATAATATTGACGCTTTCAAAAGTTTGGATAAAGCTCTCATCCCCAAATTATTCAAAAGCCTTTCATTCGACGACGATTCCTACAGTTATTTTTTCTTTTCTCCCTTTCAAATGCTTCAATCAACTAGAAAAGTAATGAAATTGACACATCAAAAACAAAAATTTGTAAATATGCGATTACAAAACAATTAGATTTTGTTTAACTGTTCCAACCAGGAAAAGAAGCGATCAGACTGCAATGAAACGATAGTTATAAATCGTTACAGGAACTGATTTAGGCCCGAATGACGAAACGAAGTGTAACGGTTCTCGCACACTGGGTGGTAGCCACTCTACCACCGACTGCACAGCCCTGCATCGCCTGTTGCGACTGCAGCAGTGCCCATTACAAAAATCCAGGTCTGGGCCCGTGACTTGGATGAGCAACATCAAGTCTACGGGTTCAGAGGAAAATGTGCGAAGGTCGCGCATCGTCACATTCTCCTCCTAGGGAATGTGTGACGCCCTCGTCACAACATCCCTCCCCCTGCTGAGGCAGGCAAGGGGCCTCCTGGTACAGTCACCATGTAAAGGTTCTCGCACACTGGGTGGTAGCTGCTCTACCACCGACTGCACAGCCCTGCATCGCCTGTTGCGACTGCAGCAGTGCCCGTCACAAATATCCAGGTCTGGGCCCGTGACTTGGATGAGCAGCATCAAGTCTACGGGTTTAGAGGAAAATGCACGATGGCACCTTTTGCACATCGTCACCACCCAGTGTGCGAGAACCGTTACATGGTGACCGTACCAGGGGGCCCCTTGCCTGCCTCAGCAGGGGGAGGGATGTTGTGACGAGGGCGTCACACTTCCCTAGGAGGAGAATGTGACGATGCGCAAAAGGTGCCATCGTGCATTTTCCTCTGAACCCGTAGACTTGATGTTGCTCATCCAAGTCATGGGCACAGACCTGGATATTTGTGACGGGCACTGCTGCAGTCGCAACAGGCGATGCAGGGCTGTGCAGTCGGTGGTAGAGAAGCTACTACCCAGTGTGCGAGAACCGTTACAGAAGGGCAGGCTAGAGACAGGCTAGAGCTAAATGGTGGGCTAACAATCTCGCTCCCATAATTTAGCCTTCGATTTGTCTCGAAAGTTGGCCCACGATCTAGCCCGAAATATAGCCCACCAATTGTCCCTAGATATGCCCTGCGATTTCCCCAGACTTAAGCCCCCCATTTACAACTCGATTTATCTCGCCATTTAACCCAGTAATGGCCCACTGTTTAGCCCAAGCATTGCCACATCATTGCATAATGGAAAGGGAGGGGGCAGGCAGTCAGCCAGCTCAACAAAATGTGTTCACATGCTGGGTTTTAAGGTGTTTTTCAGTGTCGGCAGAATGTACATGGTGTGAACATGTGGTGTTTATGTTTATGAATGTACATGGCGTTTATTTATGATGAGCTACTTTTCTTGTGGAATGAATTGCCCAACGTGGGATACTTCGGAGAATAAACATTCATTGGCTGCAAAGTATTTCTACACTAGAATGTCAATAATTATCGTCGTATGTACCATATGATTTTTAGATATGAAAAATTGACGCAATAAACAAGGGTCCACTTAGATAGCTGCAGCTCATACACTTGGGTGTATTGTGTAACAATGAAACAGGAAAATACAGTAGATTAACTTGAACTATCAGAACTCAAATACTCTAATTTGCAGGGTTTAAAGCATTATTTCTGTTGGTAAAGTATGTCAGTCGATGGGAAACCATACCAATCACTGTTTTCCTTATCCATATCCTAATTTGAACTCGATATCATCGTACATTGGGAATGGATCTTTTCTATTTCTAGTTAAAGGTCTATTAAGTTGATCTTCTTCCCAATCTTCATCCACCACCCTGTCTAGAAGATTTATGTATTCCAGTAAATCCATCAATTTGTTTTTGAAACAATATTTTCTTTGTGTCCTAGCCCACCACCATGCAGGACTATTCCGTAGACTAAATTTTCGCCGAAAAATGTCATAATTTAACACAGTTCGCCTTTCATCATACGGCGCTGCGGGCTATCCTTTCTTTAGCCTGCAATTTTGCAATTTAGCCCCAGTATGTTCCGCATTTTGCTCCTAGATTTAGCCTGCCATTTATGCCCAATTTTGCTTCGCGTCTGGCTCGGAATTTTACCCTGAATTTAGCCCGTCATTTGGCCCGAGATGTGTCGCAAGATTTAGCCCGTGTTTTGCTCCATGTTTAGCCCACCAAATAGCCCATGATTCACCCTGTGATTTGCCCACACTATAGGCCACGATTTGCCCCACTGTTTTTTTATACACTTTAGCCCATTATTTTCCTCTAGCCCATCTTTCATCATTCGGCCTTTGGACTCATTCCTATAAGGTTTCACAAAGAGCTGAATCTGTTTGGCAAACTGTTATCAATAAATGATTGCTTACGCCAATCATTTTAACCATGAGCCGATTCGTCACTCTTGAGAGCTAAATAATAACAGTGGAGAGCAAGTAGTATTTCATTTAAAATGCCCCGATGTGGTAGAAAAAAGAATAATATCCTTGCTCGGATGGTTGCCAAGCTAGAAAAAGGAGTGGGCTAGATTTTTGAGAACTTGAGTTAAAGTTTGAAAAATCAACTTTTGTAATGTTGGATTTTTATTTTTTCTCATTAAAAAATGTTTAATGTCCGTGGAAAAGTATATTCTGCAGCTTCGCGCATTTTGTCTTGTCAAAGCATTGTATCAACTACAGTAAAATTTTTCTGGATGAAGATTATATGCAACCTAATGGTTGCCTTCACTCAAATGTGGAGAAATGGTGAGCCAATAACAATATAGCATTGTAAGTACGGACTGATCTAAATATATGCCTCTAACTCTAACTGAAAAATAATGAGAGACTGGCATATTATAGTCATTTTGTTTTTTTGTACGTGATTGAAAAAGCGTCATTAGGCACTATAGAAATTGCTGATCCTCACTCGTGCTTCATACTGAGTACCCAGGTATCTTAGATATCCGGGTATACATACCCTGGTCAAAACGTTTGACTTAAATTGCTGATCATCGGTTGTGCTTCAGACTGAGTACCCAGGTATTTCGGGTACCTGAGTATACCTATATCAAAAATGAAACCTGGATGACTTAGGTACTCAGGAGACCTGTTTACCAGAATTTCTAACAAGATATTGCATGCGTTAAACACTTATATATTCCAATGTTCAAGTATACTTGAATATAGTACTCAGGTTGGGTATGCAAAATACCTGGGTAACATGAGTACTGTGAAGAATGCTTACTCAGGTCATAAGATTTTTAAAGTGTGAAGCACTAATCCTCAGTTTCAGCTAATCGCAATGTCAAAATTATTTTCTTGTAGAGCTAACAATCCTCACATCAGACTTAAGATTAGTTAATACTAAGGTGTAAGCCCAGGTCCAAGAATCGCAGTCTAGAAATAAAAAAATTTAAGAAAATTCTGTAACCCAACAGCTCGAGATGAGGTAATGCTGAAGACATCGATATTATAGCAAACACTTGATATCATTGACACGTTAGTGCAACTGCTGAAACTGAGATGGTTGCTTTTTTGCTCAAGACTAACTTTGACCTCGAAGTTTAACTTAGTATTTATGGGGCCTGGTTACAGTCATTGCGCACTATCTGCAAACAGGGCAACGGGAAAAAGCATACCAAAATGCCTTTAAAAACTTTTTGATTCAGCCATGCATATACTACTTTGACAAAATTATCATTGCCAAACTTATGTCTTTAAATGGATGCATGTTTGATTTTACTTGAAAGAAAATTGTATATCAGGCACCCACATATGAAACACTATTCACTAATTACTCATCTCGATCTCTGTTAATGTGATGGGCAAAGTTGCTCTGCTCTGCTCTTAATCATAGCTAGCACGTTAGTGCTTTCATTTTGGGCACGCCGATTTTCATGTTTAAGACAAGATTTCTAAAAAACTATAAGACATCCAAAGCTGAAATTTGGCATCAATATAGAACTAGAACTCGATGCGGGCTACAATATGGTACCACTTAGAATACTGTAGACATACTGTAGCTAAAGTTATGAGACAAACTAGAGTACTGTTTTGCCACCTTTTCATAACTAACGATTATTCTAACCGATTAGCTCGATTGTGGTATTGATATCTTCCGTAGGGTCATATCTCGGGACCACCACGAAATTTTTTCGAAATATGCAAATGCGACCTTATTTCAGTGTAAAGAAAAATCTCAAAACTAATATACTAAGTAATAACTTTACGAATATTTAGTCTTTTTGTCTTTATTTCAGTGTAAAGAAAAATCTCAAAACTAATGAACTAAGTAATAACTTTACGAATATTTAGTCTTTCTAGACGATTCTTGTTCCATTGGATGCAGCTCCTCAAGTTGTACAAGATACTGACTGGCGGTTTGAAAATTTGCAGTGTAAACTTAATTATCATAGAAAATATGCAAATTTAGCCGAGTTGGGGTAGATGACCGCATAAATATCTCGAGTTGTATAAGTCGTAGAAAGCTAATTCTTTTTTTGTTCGATAGCTGAGTAAAATGCCCAGAGTAAACCACCCTAACATCTAGTATGTGCAGTGTAAAGAAAGTGTAAACAAAGCGAAAATGTCCATTTAAAAAATTTTTTGCGATTTTCAGATCTTCTGTTGCACCATTGAAACGAGCTGGTTTTTCTACCCCGAGTTCTGATATTTTTTTGTAAAAATGTATATTACGTTAGAAATTTGCATAAATGTTGTTTACAAAAATTTTTTTTCGGTTCATTGATTTTAAGTAGCACCGTTGCAAAGAGCGTATTTTGTTGTCCCTCATGCATATTTTTGTTTTCCGAAACATATCAACGTACGCTAAAAATTTGCATAAATGATATATGCCAAAAAATGTAAAATTCGCCACATTTTAGTGGCGTTCGTACTATACTTCGAAAATACACTTTTCAGTAAAGAATTTTTTACACCTTCCTTGCAGGAGCTTGAAAGTACGATATTTATCTGAAAATGCCAGGAAATGGCAAACAGGAGAATATGTTTTTCCTTTTTGCTTGTTTCACTGGCTTATAAGTTCGATATTAGGCCCCCCCATCATTTCATTTTAGCAAAATTTTAACTCAAAAAAAACTTTCGATTTTCTGATAAACATATACGCGCCCAGTTTTTTAAAAGACGAAACGTGTTTAAGCCTCTGTGCTTGAAATTCACTAGTCTTGTAGCAATTTTTACAATCTACATGATTACTCTATGTACAATACATACTTCGTTTTCCTGATAGGACACACGTGATGCCTCTAACTGCATGTATAAAATTCATTACAGGCTTGTACAAAAAAGTGCTATAATTGACAAAAACTATACAGAACAATAACTATTTTTCAATACTGGGAAGTGGCAAAAGATGAATCTGTTTCTCCTTGTCCCATATTTCACTGAGCATAATACTTACTTCGTTTCCGAGAACCTGGTTGTAAACTCACCGTATTCTTGATTCACACGTATTGTTTTTTCCGAGTTTAAAACGCGGGAATTTAAATTTCTAATACGATTAATGCTAGTTTAAACTTATTTGAAACTGTGCTTTAGCTAATTTTACTCAAATAATGTTCGCCAGTCTCCCAAAAATCGCCGTCAACAAAAATTTTGCTGTTTACCAGCAATTAATTTTTCGAATTTGTTTCAAATTTTGTAAATTCGTTGTCTTGCGAATCAGGAATACTGTGGGTTTACCACCTGCTTTTCGGAAACAAGGTATAGGCCACTGCATTGTATACATTAATGAAAAATTCTAACAAAGAATGGCACGTAATTACAAAGATTTCGGGTTTTTCATTAAACCAAAGTTTTTTCTTCTGTAAAAATCAACTTTAATAACTGATACTGAAATTTTTCAAAGATTTGTCCATTTTTGCGCAGAGGCATTTTCAGAAATGACTAAAAAACTGGGCGCGTATATGTTTATCAGAAAATCGAAAGTTTTTTTTTGAGTTAAAATTTTGATAAAATGAAATGATGGGGAGGCCTAATATCGAACTTTTAAGCCAGTGAAACAAGCAAAAAGGAAAAACATATTCTCCTTTTTGCCATTTCCTGGCATTTTCAGATAAATGTATTATAGTCCTTCTTCATCAACCTCTGCATTGAATTGTATGTCCCATTGAACAGAAAGTATACATATAGCGCCTATTGAGTGAAAATGCCATATTTGTAGGGCAATGTTTCATGTCAATCTTACTTTTGAATTTCAGATTTTTTCCACATCTGTAAAACCTCACTGCAGTTGGAAGCATACATGTACGAGGATGATATGGGGGCGTGTACTCCCAGAGTTTTGAAATTGGTAGTCTTTTCCTGCATGGAAAAAATTTTTAGTAAGCTTTTTGGGATTTTTATCTCAGAAAAACCAGGGTCCACCTACTTCTGTAACACCTCTTACCCCAAATTTCAAAGATGCACATGTACGGTTGGGAGTAGCGATGTATGCGAAAAATTTTCAAGAGGAAGAGTTGTAGCTATGCGGGTTTTAATCTTCAGACGAAATTAATATCATTTTCGTTCCTAGCGCATCAAGTTACACCAGACAAGTGATTTTCAGGTAGTATTAATTTTTTACTTATCACAACTAAGCTGAATCCCCTCAGAAATCGTGTCTTAATATGTGACTTCTTTTTACCTCTATACAAACAACATTAAAATATACGAATATATCCGGATATCTGGAGGTGAAAAAAATACGGATATCTGGATATGGAAATTTTTCTGGCGCACATCACTAGTAAAGATACCTCGAGTGATAAAACAATCAGGCTAAACGGATGTTTCTCATTCTTTACCTGCGCCAATTTTGGTGATGCAAATACCGTTTTCGTCTTGTTTTTAAATTTTTTCAATTATCTTCAAATATTTCATCATTTTGAGTTCAAATTAAAAAAAAACTACTATTGAATATACGTTCCGAGTAGACCAAAGACTGATTATTTTCAGCAAACGTGGATCCATGGCAATTATATCGTTTCTACTAATTTATTAGAAAATGCCCCGATAGGGCAGAAAAAAGAATATACTTGCTTGGATAGTTGCCAAGCTAGAGAAAGGATTGAACTAGTTTTTTGAGAACTTGGGTTGGAGTTGGAAAAAATTCACTTTCTTTATTTTGGATTTTCATTCTTTCTCAAAAAAATTTTCTGTCTGTGAAAAAGTATATTCTGCAGCATCGTGCATTTTGTCCTTCAACTGGCATCAACTACAGTAAAATTTTTCTATATGAAAATTATATGCACCTAACTTTAAGTGTAAAGAAATGGTAAACCAATTGCTTTCTAACTCCCAACCGATTCAAAACTCCTGCCTCTCACACGAGCTGAAATTAGTTAGGCAGGCATATTATTGTCATTTTCAGAACTATAAAGGAACCTGAGGTTCGTTGCACTAACCAAACATGAGGATAATCTCAACATCGGGATTAAATTAATGATCCTGAGTTTAAGCTATTCACAATGTCCAAATTATTTCCTTCCAATGCACAAATCATAGTCACTTCAGGATTAACTAAAACTGAGGTTTAAGTTCGGGTTTGGTAATTGCAGAAATTTTTATATTTATTTGCTTTAGAGATAAAAAAAATTATGCGACAATTTTAGTGCAACCCGACAGCTCGAGCTGGGGATAATCTCCACATTGAGCTCGTTATGATCTGGATGACATTCAAATTATACCGAACTTGAGATCAAACCGAGTGGTCTTTCTGTTCGAAATTACCTTTTGCTTGGGCTCAGACCCCTTTAGTGCAACTGGGATTTGGGGACAGTGATTGGGCACCGATCTGCAAATGGGAGAACAGGGTAAAGCATACAAAAATGCACCTGATTTAGGCCTACCTATATTGGGAGTGTGCGCGAAATCCTGCACCCGGTTCTCCCCGACTCTACTCGCACTCCCACAGCAACAGTACGACTTTTTTGAAAGCAAGATCGGAGCGACAAAGATTGGTGAAATTGCTTCCCATTTGTATTCCCACAAAAAGCGCTCTTTCTGCAAATTTCAGTTTAAATCCAGAAACTGTGAATGATGCTATTTTGTTCAATAGTTAAATAGAAGAGAATAAATTTGTTTGTAGCTTGGAATCAGTAGAACTTACCGAGTGAATTCTATACGATATGTTATATAAAATGAGTGAATGAAACGTATTTTTCACAATCAATTTAGTTCTTAGAAGACTTTGTGCTGCAGCTCTTTTTTCTAAAAAAGCTGAATGAGATTTTATGTGCTACTTTCCCTCAGTTGATTCCTTTTGTTGACACTAAATTCAGTGAAAATGTTCAACACAGTTGGAAGCAAACATGTGTGAGAGGGGACATGGGGGTATAAACTTCCACAAGGGTTTTGAAACTGGAAAATTTGTTATGCAAAAAATTTTTTGGTCAACTTTTTTTAAATTTTTTGTCTCACAAAATGCTAAAACACCAAGGTCCACGCCTGTATCCTCCTAAAAATTTCAGAGATGCACATGCTTGGTTGGAAAGTGTGTTGATGCACTCAGCTGCAGAATATACTTTTTCAGAGACATAGACAATTTTTTTGAGAAAGAATGAAAATCCAATATAAAGAAAGTGAATTTTTTCCAACTTTGACTCAAGTTCTCAAAAATCTAGTCCACTTCTTTTTCTACCATGGCAACTGCTGAAGCAAGTATATTCTCTTTTTTTCTGTCCCATCGGGGCATTTTCTAATAAACTAATTCACCTCTTTTTAGTGGGCCTCAACCATGCACAAAAACTTTCATAGAAGCACATTGAAGTCTTAAATTTGGTCATCTGCACTTGAAAAAAACAATAAAAAAAACTTCAAGCAACGAATTCTCACTTCCAGCAAAAGTAAAAGATGTGTAAACTGCATAGTACTTAAAAAACATTGTAAACAGACTGACAAATGACCATACCTATTAAATTCCTCATGGTCTAGAATCCTTCAACCCAAAAAATCGCAGAAATACCTTTGTTTACACTCGATATGAATTAGTGTGTAAAGTGATCACATTCAGTTTATTCTCAGTGATCCAAACCCCCTTCCACACAAAAAATACGAAAATAGGCTTAGTTAAATCCAGAATAATTTTTTTGTGTAAAGTGACACATCCATGGAGTCCCCAGCTGTTGAAAACCCCTTCCAAAAAAATCACAGAAATATGCTTGTTCACACCCCAAATAGATTTTTGTGTACAATGACGTATCCAATGAATTTTCCGCAGTCCAAAACCCCTTCCACAAAAAATAACGAAAATACACTTGTTTACATCCCGGGTAGTTTTATTTGTAAGATGATCGCATTCATCAAATTCCCCATGGTCGAAAACCCCACTGAAAAATCTCGAAAATATGCTTGTTTACTCACGGGATAATTTTTTGTGTAAAGAGATCACATTCATGGAATTCACTGTGGTCGAAAATCCCCTCCACAAGAAAATTACGGCAATACTCCTGTTTACACCCTGGATAACTTTTTTGTGTAAAGTGAAGTATCCATTGAATTCCCCGCAGTCGAAAACCCCTTCCATAGCAAATCACAAAAAAATGCTTGTTTACATCCGGGATAATTTTTTGTGTAAAGTGATCACATTTATTGAATTCCTCGTGGTTGAAAACCCCTTCCAGCAAAAAATCATGAATATATGCATGTTTACACATTGGATAATTTTTTGTGTAAAATTACCACATCTATTGAATCCCCGCAGTCCAAAACTCCCTATAAAAATCACGGAAATATGCTTGTTTACACCTGGGATAATTTTTTGTGTAAAGTGACCGCGTCCATCAAATTCCCAATGGTTGAAAACCTTAGCAGCCCAAAAATCTCAATAAGGCTACTGGTTGAATTGAAACTGCAATAAAATTGGTAGTGCATTATTATGCTGCAAAAAATTATTTTTTTCAACCCATAAGTATTATATAACAAAATTGGGGAATTTGGCGTTTCTCCGGACTTTGAGTAACCATATAATTGAATTGAGGCCATATTTTAAAAAAAATTCACATTTGAGATTACACCCCCAAGATGCTTAGGCCGAAGTATGGAGGTTGGATATGGCACACCGATTGCTGGGCATGGTGGAACTGGGGGACCTAAAAAAGTGCGTTTTTACCTGTTTTTGGGGCACCACCGAGCACCACTTGCAGATAGAGGCGAAATGACAAAAGGCACCCCATAGTTTGCCCCTATGCCCGATATTATGCAAAAAACCGGAAGGTTCTAGCTCTTACCGTTCTGGCTGCAGGGGGGACATGAAATTTGAGGGCCAAGTACATTGTAGGTTTATGCTGTCGCACCACCTATGATAATAATGATTGATAAAGTTATAACCGGCGCCAAGCACCAGAAAATTTTGAGATTATGAACTCCTAAAATGCACCAAAATGCATACTTTCTGTACCTTATCCCCTCCCTAAATGGGAAAGAGCTGTTTGTACATGTACAAATGACTACTCTAATTTCGTTTGCCCCAAAAAACTTTCATTTGCCTCCGGCAAAAAAAACCTGCATTGAGCTCATTATAATCCTGATAATATTTAGATTATACCAAACATGAGATCCAACTGAGTCAGCTTTTTGTTGGACATTATCTTGAGCTCGATCTTGGAACCCTTTAGTCCAACTGGGCCTTGGTTACAGTCATTGGGCACCGATCTGCAAATTAGAGAACAGAGTAAAGCATACAAAACTGCTCCTGGTTCAGCCACGTCTATATTAATGATGTGCGCCAAATCCCATACCCCATTCTCCCCCACCATACTCGAAGTCCCACGGCAGCAGTGGGACTTTTTTGAACGCAGGACTGGATCGACAGAGATCGGTGAAATTGCTTCCCATTTGCGATTCCGCAAAAAGCGTTCTTTCTGTGAATTTCATTTCAAATCCAAAAACTGTGAATGATGCTATTTTGTTGAATAGTTAAACAGAAGCGAATAAATTTGTTTGTAGGTCCTAATCAGTAGAACTTACAGAGTGAACTCTATAGGATATGTTATATAAAATGAGTGAATTGAACATATCTTGCACAATCGATTTAGTTCTAAGAAGACTTTGTGCTGTAGCTTTTTTTTCTAAAAGAGCTGAATGAAATTTTATGTCCCACTTTCCAACAGATGATCCCTGTTTTATCGACACTAAATTTAGCAAAAACGTTCAACACAGTAAGAAGCACACATGTGTGAGGGAGGACATGAGAGTACAAAGTACCCCACAGATTTTGAAACTGGAAAATTTTTTGTGAAAAAAATTTTTGGTCAACTTTTTTTTTAATTTTTTGTCTCTAAAAACGCAAAAAACTCAAGGTCCAGCCCTGTAATCTCCTCAAAATTTTGAAGATCCATATGTTTGGTTGGAAACTGTGTTGATGTGCTCAGCTGCAGAATATACTTTTTCACAGACATGGATAATTTTTTTGAGAATGAATGAAAATCCAATATAAGGGAAGTGAATTTTTTCCGACTCCAACCCAAGTCCTCAAAAATCTAGTTCAGTCATTTTTCTAGCTTGGCAACTATCCTAGCAAGTATATTCTTTTTTTCTGCCCCATCCGGGCAATTTCTAATAAACTAGTTCACCTCTTTTTAGTGGGCCTGAACCATGCATGAAAACTTTCATAGAAGCACAATTGTAACGTACATGCTAACCATGTACTATAAATATATAGTGTATACTATGTGATATTCATTTATTAAATATTATTTCATTTCTTAATCTCTCGTCTCAAGGGTGTCTGGGATTCACACCCAAACATTCCTGTAAATTTATGTGAAGTACTTTATTTTGATCCTTCCACACCCCAGTAGCCACTATTGACCCAATTAAGACGCCCCAATCAATTTGCACATTGGCAGCTGGTCCCCTAGAATCTACACTAAAGTGCACATTCCATGGCTACATTAATTTCTCATCAAAATCGTAAACAACACCTGCACATAGTAAAAAGTAAAATCCCCACCAGACATTAGTCTCAAGTGGAACAGTAGCAATGATCCCACAAAACATGTGTACACAGAGGAAATCGATACAGAAGCATGCACAGAAGCACAAAGGCATGGCTAAGCCCACCATAGGAAGAAAGCATAAGGAAAGCACGAAAAGCATATGGTACCAGGAAAGCATTAGAAGGCTTGACCAAACTAGCGAGACGAATGAAGCAAGAAGCAGCGATTGGTGGAAGAAGATTGACAGAAACAAGACCTCCCGCAACGCCAAGGGACTGGCCATATAAGCTGTATTTAAAGAGAAGCAAAGCATGATTTTGTCAGGTTGGTGATTCTCCTGCATTTTATTTGCAAGCATCTTTTTATTGAAAAAGCGAGAGTTTTGAAGTGAGAAAGGGAGCTTATTTGCAAGTGTTTATTGTTGTGTATTGTCGACCAGCAAGCGATTGTCAATTTTGTATTTGTGTTATCCTTGTCGTATCCATATCCACCCCCTGTTTGTCCACTGTCCCTCCATTCTTTGGATCAAGTAAAGTATCACTAAGAACTGGTTGTTACATATTTTGGTGACCATACCTTTCCATTACCATTGGAACTCCCTGCCCTATCAGGTGCATCCTTTATCCGGGCATCCCAAAGCATTAATGGTATACAGTAGTAATCGTTTCCTACAGTAGGACAGACATTCGTAAAAAGCAAACTGGAAATCCTCTCCAATGAAACATTAAGTGATACATTTTTACAAATACAGCATGAAGCAAAAATTGAAGCATTTAAGCAGAAATCCCAACATAAACCAAGAATGACTCACCAAACTCAGGATCATTTAGGAGAAATTGTTAGAGAACAGATAAACGAATTATTTTCCAAACATTTTTGTACTCTACGCACACAATTGAACCAGAATACAGTGAACCCTATGCTAATCGATGATCTATGAACATCCAACATTCTTAATAACATGGCAAATAATTTCTATGTAAAACCTACAGTATTCACAGGCGGCGTGACCCAACATTTTGGTGAATGGAATAAACGTTTAGAATAATTCATGGCACTATAAGGCATGAAAGATACAGACGTACAGTTAAAGTTAGCATGCTTAGAAATTCATTTGGGAGGAGCTGCGTTAGCAAAATTCAAAAGTCTAGCCAATTCCAAAAACCCTCCCAACACATATGAGCAGTATAAAATTGCATTGCAGGCCTTTTTCCCAAACAATCAAGATAATGAGTTACATCAACAATTTTTGCGAGAGAGAAAACATAAACCATCAGAAACCGTCACCAATTTTTTGTATGATCTAGAACACCTAGCAACCCTCGCCTACCCCAATTTTAATACAGATGCACGAGAAATGATTACAAAACCCCTTTTTGTTGAAGGCATGCAAAACGAAATCAGGGAAGCAATTAAGTATAGAAGGTTCACAACCCTAAAAGAAATGTCAGACGACAGACGAAGCAGCTTACATAGAACAGCAAGCACATCCTTAGAAATGAGCTAAAATCCAACACCCTTCGATTTATACCTCCAAAACCTGAACCCATCTTTTCACTAACCAACAATACAGACCAACAGGACCCTTTGCTTCAAGTAGAACAACAAGTAAAAGATTTACAGTTGCAGATCAAACACAAATCCCAACCCCCACAACAGAGTAGCTACAACAATTTCAGTAACAATACTTTCAGCAGGAATAACGGTTACAGAAACAACAGTAGTCTTAGGCAACGGACATGCTTTCAATGTGGACAACTCGGCCATGTAGCTCGTAATTGCAATTCATTAGGGACCAGAAAATCATGTGAAATTTGTTTTCGTAATAATCACGTTACGGGCAATTGTAAAAGCCGATGTATTCACTGCTCCCAAACAGGACATAGATCTGATAACTGCCTTTCAAAACCTTACTCCAATTTTCAATGTTTTCTATGTAAGCAGAGTGGTCATACAAGCAGGTATTGCCCCAACCAACAAAGTGGTAATATCCAAAATTGCATTGAGTATAGGCAACCCCAACCCCTAATGGACATTGATGACCCCACACTTTACTCAACATTACCCGACGTAGCCAATGGCCCCCAGCATACTTTAGGGACTATAATGTGGACACCCATCGCCCAAGTCAGGAGGAATATGTCCTTGACTTGGAATTTTCAGATTGGTGCATCATGTCACCACCCCCGACGCCAGAAGCTGAAAAAACTGCAAAACTACTGCCCACCATCACTGCAACTTATAAAATCCACCTGAAAACAATGCCAACTTCGCCCACTGCCCCAGAGACACCGTCCAAAACTGGCCGAAACCTCTTGTCCCTCCTACATGGCCTCACCCCCGAACCCTACAGATTTCGCCCCAGACAAATATTACTGCCGACCCCCATGAGTAAGCAAATCCAAACCCCATCCCATAACTCAAGTTCTAAAATTTCACAGACTGTTCAGATTGTAAACCGGCCACCCCCACCACACAAAACCGCAAAATGCTGACAACCGGCACTCCAAACCAGCCAGAGCCGAAAAATACAACACCCCACCACCTCCAATAAAAAATTATATTGGTCTTTGATTTGTCTTTTTTCTGTATAATAATCCCCACATCCTGTAGCGCCCAATTTCAGCTCTGTGGAACTTCATTAAGTGGTCACTCGGTCAGCATACCAAAAATTGTATCATGCATGCCCCCTTCCTCAGTAGACAAACCAGTATAGACATTCAGAAAAATCTATATTCCCTCCACCAAACCTCACATAACAGATGCATACAAATGCAGTGTTCGCAAACCGAAAATTTGTACTAATACTGGATTTTTTGGCTCAAAAGATATTGTTTTCTACCAAACCGAAATGGAAAATCTAACCCCGCATGTTTGTAAGGCAATCATTGTAGACAAGGAACACAATGGTCAAAAACTATACGAAAGAAAACCAGGATTATGGTCAACAAACAACTCCCTAAGCATAGAATACACATTGTGTTGCACAGACCACTGCATGTCAGTAACTAACGTCATCATAGAGATAGGACAAATAGCATCTTGGAATGGAAAATCAATGACAGGTACGTTAGGTGATCTGGGGTCATGCAAACTGACATCGGGCCATTGCATAATGGCCGAGGGGTCCATTATTTGGAATGAAACAGCATTCAAAAATCTATGCCCTTTTGAATACAAAAACACACATCCCATAAAACTAACACAAACCCACATGATAATGGAAGAACTACAAGGTGCTTTCTCAATCAAAAATGCACTCTTTTCGAACCCCAACTACCCCCAAATATAAGACAGTGTCCTAACCAAACGAGGCATTGTTGTACAATTAGACAAAAGGACCCCACATCATAACGCCTTTTTTACCCCACAAATCAATGAAACCCACACTACACTCTGAGATTTTGACGATTTTGAACCCATTAATGCAAAACTAAACTATTTAGCAGACAAAATCCAAGAATTCGAGATACAAAATTTCAAAAACGTCTGGAGTGAATTATGCAGACAGGCACAGCGTCATCTTGACTTGGTATGACAAATTTTGCACCTTGATGCAACCCTTGGGGCGCGTGCATTCCTACAATGAACCGACATAATAGCAGGATTCACAGGAGACGCCCTCACAGTCTGGCCATGTAAGCAGGTAAACGCATCCAAAGTCTTTCACAACCATAAAATCAACGAAACATGCTACAAACGTTTATCCATTCTGGTAGGAACTGAACTCATGTTTTCGAACCCAGGAGGAAACAACTTGACCCCTTTTTCACAAACTGTTGACTGCCATCACATGCATGTAGCCATCTACAAACAGAATAATATGTGGGTCAGCGAAACAGGATCCCCACATGTCACTGATCTACCCCAAGAAATCGTGTGGAACCAAAACTTCTCCCTCTTCCATTTCAACACACCCACAATTTTTCATGATCAACTCGCAACAATATCAACAAATTTACTCTTCTTAAAGCAATACATCTACAAAACTCACACCCTTGAAAACGTCGTTAAAAAACTCGTCAATTACACTGCCCAAATGTCCCTTAACTCAGATACAGTTTACAATATGATCTTGGGCAGTGGCCAAGCAATCCGCAATACCCTCTCCGGCGCCAGTCAAGGCATTGAACATGTAATAACCCGCACTACTCAAAGCCTCACAGACCAGTTAAATAATTTACTCAAAGGATCCTTGCAAATTATTATCAACCTCGCCATTATCACTGTAGTCATTGCAGGCATCTTTTACTCTTTTCTCGTTGTTTGAAAATATTTCCCTTCACCAAAGCATCATGTTACTAATGAACATGCCTATGAAATACCATCACACAACATGTGTTTACATGAGACCATTCCCCCCTCATCCAGCCAGGCTCTCTTAGAATTAGCTAATCAGCGCGAGGCCCAAACTCAGTGCAAAAAACGTCCTTGTCGATATTGATACCCCCACAACTCCTGCAATTGAACTTATAAATCAAATCCACAATCTGGGTCAAATAAGTCACCCCAAAACACACCTGATAAACATACCTCTCACATTCTGATCACACTAAACAGCAGGCTATTTACAAAAGGCATGATTGACACTGATGCCATGTATTCACTCATTGATTCATGAATCGCAGAAATCCTGCAGCTAGACATGAAACCCCCACTAGTTCAAGCCAAAGCAGCAAACAACCTCCCGATCCACTTTGTAGGAACAACTTTTGTTACAGTAACCACCCAAACAATCCAGGAAACAATAATGGTCCATGTCCAAAAAGATTGCACAGCAGACATCCTCCTTGGAAAAAATTTCCTCAGTCTATTTTGAGAATACACCATCAATAATCAGAAGTCCCAGGTCAAATTTGGCAATGTCATACTACCTTGTGAGGGCCTGGAATACAGCCCCCTTTCAACCTGTGGTGGAACCCACTTGAATGAGAAACTAGAATTACCACCCCATACAGTAACTGAATTCACTGTCCCCTTGCCCAAATCATACCTACAAATTGAGCCAAACCATTTTGATACATTTACATAGTTAGAAGAACACTTCAATTTAATGTCAAGTGACCTCGTGGAAGCAGAGAAAACCCAACTCCTATGCTCTCTATCCAAATATCCCACATTATATGCTAAATCCAAAATGGACGTAGGTAGAACCACCCCTGTTTCCCATCCCATTGACACCAACGGTTCTCAACCCCTCCGCAGACACCTCTTTCGTACATCACCAAAGGAAAGGCAAATCATACAAGCAGAGGTGGAACAACTCCCAGCAGCAGGTGTCGTAAGCCAGAGCAATTATCCATGGTGCACCAACACAGTTTTAGTCCCAAAAAAAATTGTGGCCATCGTTTATGCATTGACTTTAGAGGCTTAAATAAAGTAACAAACAAAGATACCTATCCCTTGCCCCACATAGACGAAATTCTAGACACCCTGCGTGGAATAAAATATTTTACTTCCCTTGACCAATCAAATGCCTACTATTTCATTCCAATTGCAGAAGCAGACAGAGAAAAAACAGCCTTTAATTGCTCAGCTGGGTAGTATCAGTTCAATTACCTCCCCTTTGGCCTCACCAGCGCCCCAGCCACATTCCAAAGATTAATGGATGTTATCTTTTCAGGATTGCAATGGAACACATGCCTCGTCTATCTTGACCATGTCTTAGTATTTGCTGAATCTTAAATCCATGCCCAAATGTTAGAATGGTTAGATAACATTCTCACTCATTTTTCTAATGGATTTCCCGGATCACTAGTTAATGCAATACTCAAAAAATTCACACCACCCCATACCACCCCATTGCCAATGGTGAAGTGGAGCATTGCAACCAGACCCTCGCCACTCTTATCCCCATGTACATCAATTCAAATCACACTGATTGGGATACTTATCTACCCTTTGCCGTTTTTTTGATTAACATTCACAAGAATGATAGAACTTTGTACCCCCTGTTTGAATTGCTCCATGGTAGGCAGGCTAATCTCCCATCCAACGCAGTGCTAAATTTTTTCCCTACATCCTATATGGTTGATCTTGATGATTATGCCCTTCACATCAAATCTCACTTTACTGAAGCCCTCTCAACCATGCAGAAAAGTTTGCAAAAAGCCCAAAACCACTATACCCTTCAGTATAACAAGCATGCTCAGAACATCCATTACAAAGCAGGTGACCTCATTCTCTACAAAAATCATTCGTGCAAACAAAGATTCATGCCCAAATTCCTACCCCACCAAAATGGGCCCTATACAGTTACAAATTTCATGTACACTAACCTTACACTCAAACACCCCCGTAAGAATATCACTTTTACAGTACATGTAAACCAGATGACCCCCTTCTATCCTCGAGAAGCAACTATCGAAACCGCCCCGACCCCTTTTTGCCCTCGAACCCCTTGAATGAGGATGTTCAACTTCGGAAGGAGGGAAATGTAACGTACATGCTAATGCAGTACTGTAAATATATAGTGTACACTATGTGATATTCATTTATTAAATATTATTTCAGTTCTTAATCTATCGTCTCAAGGGTGTCTGGGATTCACACCCAAACATTCCTGTGAATTTATGTGAAGTACTTTATTTTGATCCTTCCACACCCCAGTAGCCACTATTGACCAATTAAGACGCCCCAATTAATTTGCACATCGGCAGCTGGTCCCCTAGAATCTACACTAAAGTACACATTCCACGGCTGCATTATTTTCTCATGAAAATCATAAACAACACCTGCACATAGTAAAAAGTAAAATCCCTGCCAGACATTAGTCTCAAGTGGAACGGTAGCAATGGTTCCACAAAACATGTGTACACAGAGGAAATAGATACAGAAGCATGCACAGAAGCACAAAGGCGTGGCTAAGAAAGCATAAGGAAAGCACGAAAAGCATATGGTACCAGGAAAGCATTGGAGGGCGTGACCAAACTAGCGAGACGAATGAAGCAAGAAGCAGCGATTGGCGGAAGAAGATTGACAGAAACAAGACCTCTGGCGACGTCAAAGGAGTGGCCATAGAAGCCGTATTTAAAGAGAAGCAAAGCATGATTTTGTCAGATTGGTGATTCTTCTGCATTTTATTTGCAAGCATCTTTTTATTGAAAAAGCGAGAGTTTCAAAGCAAGAAAGGGAGTTTATTTGCAAGCGTTTATTGTTGTGTATTGTTGATGAGCAAGCGATCATCAATTTCGTATTTGTGTTATTGTTGTCATATCCCTATCCGCCCCCCGTTTGTCCACCGTTGCCTTGTTCTTTGGATCAAGTAAAGTATCACTAAGAACTGGTCGTTACACAATGAAGTTGTAAATTTGGTCATCTTCACATCAAAGAAACAATAAAAAATCTTAAAGCTATGTGAAAGATAAGTAGAAGTTGGTGGTGCGGCGAGGGAGGAGACAGAGGGATGGTTCGGACCTTGGCTGGGTACCGGGGTTGGTAAGCAGGGTGCCAGAGGCAGGTGGATCAACAATCAATAACTAAAAACTAAAAGGTAGCCGGGTGGCACACGTACTGCCTTACTTGGAGACGAGTTTTTCTCTATCTTTATTCCCCAACTCAGAAAAACTAAACAATAATAAAAACAACTGCCTTTATGGCACAAAACACTACGAAAAGTTATGTAAATATAAACAAATGAAGATTATATACACAAGAATATTTTATTATTACGAATATGTTTTTATTGGTTTGTTTACTGTAAATAAAATTGAAAAATAGTGATAGTATCGGTTTTAGCTCAGTGTGGTATACTGCATACGAATTCTCACTTTCCATGAAAGTAAAAGATGTTTAAACCACATAGAACTTAAAATACCCTGTAAACAGAGTGTAAAGTGACCATTTCCATTGAATTCCCCATAATCAAGAATCCCTCAACCCAAAAAACCGCAGAAAAACCTTTGTTTACTCACAGAACAATTTTTTGTGTAGAGTGACTGTATACATTGAATTCCTTGTGGTCAGAAACCTCTTCCCCTAAAATCGCAGAAATACATTTGTATACACTCAATATAATTTTGTGTGTAAAGTGATCGAATTCATTAAATTTCCCACAGCCGAAAACACCTTCCACAAGAAAGTCACGAAAATAGGCTTTGTTACACACGAGACAACTTTTTTTGTGTTGAGTGATCCCATTGATCAAATTCCCCGTATTCAAAAGCCCCTCCCACAAAAAAAACGAAAATACGCTTGTTTACACTCAGGATAATTTTTCAAGTAAAGTGATCGCATTCATCGAATTCCCCGTGGTCGAAAACCCCTTCCACCGAAAAATCATGAAAATACGATTGTTTACACTGGAGATAATTTGTTGTGTAAAGTAATCGCATTCATCAATTTCCCGTGGTCGAAAACCCCTTCCACAATAAAATCACGAAAATAAGCCTGGTTACACCCGAGATAATTAAAGTGACACATCCATTGATTATCTGCAGCCAAAAACCTCTTCCACCAAAAAGTCACGAGAATAAGCTTGTTTACACCGGTAATGATTATTTTGTATGAAGTGATCGCATTGATCAAATTCCACATATTCAAAAACCCCTCCCCCGAAAAAAATTACAAAAATACGCTTGTTTACACCTGGGATAATTTTTTTGTGTAAAGTGATCACATTCATTAAAGTCCCCGTGATCGAAACACTTTCCCACTGAAAAATCACGAAAATACGCTTGTTCACACCCGAAATAATTTTTTGTGTAAAGTGACAGCGTTTATTGAATTCAGACCGCCCCATAGGGAGTGGTATGAGGGGGTATTACCCGTACCTAAAGACTCAAAAATTGATCACTGGGTGTCAAATTTTGAGTCAAAATGACGTGTTTAGTGGACATTTAGCTACACTACCCTGGCAAATTTTCAACTTCACCCCTACCTTAAAAATCTAACCTTGGGGACTTCTGATTGAATTCCCCACGGTCGAAAACTCCTTTCACTAAAAAATCACGAAAATGCGCTTGTTTACGTCCGTTATCATTTTTTGTATAAAGTGACCGCGTCCACTGAATTCCCAATAGTCGACAACCCTTACAGCCAAAAAATTCCAATAAGGCTACTGGTTCAGTTGAAACTGAAAAAAATTAGTAGTGCATTGAGACCATATTTCAAAAAAATAAAAAAATCGCATTTGAGATTGCACCTCCAAGATGCTTGGGCCGAAGTATGAAGCTTGGATATGCCACACCCATGGTGGGGCATGGTGAGACTGGGAACCATCGAAAAGTGCGTTTTTTGCATGTTTTTGGGGCTCCAACGAGCACCACTTGCAGATAGAGGCAAAATGACAAAAGGCACCCCATAGTTTGCCCCTATGCCTGAAATTATGCAAAAAACCCGAAGGTTCTAGCTCTTACCATTTTGGCTCCAGGGGGGACATGAAATTTGAGGGCCAAGTATATTATAGATTGACACTATTGCGCCACCTATGATCTAGAGTTATTGGGATAACCCATTTCTATCTAGAGTTATCGGGATAACCCACTGATGTTGGTTTAGGTCTAAAACAGCGGTTCCTAAAACAGCGTTTCCTAAAACAGCGTTTCCTAAAACAGCGTTTCCTAAAACAGCGGATTCCTAAAACAGCGTTTCCTAAAACAGCGGATTCCTAAAACAGTGTTTCCTAAAACAGCGGATTCCTAAAACAGCGTTTCCTAAAACAGCGTTTTCCTAAAACAGCGTTTCCTAAAACAGCGTTTTCCTAAAACAGCGTTTTCCTAAAACAGCATTTCCTAAAACAGCGGATTCCTAAAACAGCGTTTCCTAAAACAGCGGATTCCTAAAACAGCGTTTCCTAAAACAGCGGATTCCTAAAACAGCGTTTCCTAAAACAGCGTTTTCCTAAAACAGCGTTTCCTAAAACAGCGTTTTCCTAAAACAGCGGTTCCTAGTGTATGATATATGGGCACAATTTGTCATTCAGTTTCTTTACACTAGATCGCTGTTGAAAAAGTTTATTTTGCTCAGATCGTGCTTTTATAAATGAAGAGTGTCTGTTTTTGTTACATAATAAACGAACATTGACTAACCATTAACTTAGTAAATATGTAGTCATTGGCGTATATCCACTATCTTTGCAATTGTTCTCCAACAACGTGTCTTATCCGTATGCAAATGCATGGGGGTTTAATCATTGCGAAATTCGCTATTTTTCATTCAAAATGGAAAAAGTGTCAATTGATGCGAAGCAAAATTTTAGTAGCTTTTTATTTTTTTGGGCAAAAAATGCAGATTTTTGTAGACTTTTGAAAGAAAACTGTTTTTTCAAATGCAAACGTTTGTCGATGCTTAAACGTTTAAAATAAACACCAAAAAAGCTATGTGCATTGTTTTCGGCGCAAAATGAGAGCACATAACGATAACATTCAATTTTGTACTACAACAATTCGGTGCAAAATGAGAAAACAATAACATTCAATTTTTTATTACAACAATTCGGCGCAAAATGAGAGCACATAACAATAACATTCAATTTTTTACTACAATATTCTTTTATTGACAAAGATTATTTTTAAAACGCTACAGGTTCTGACAAATTATAAGCCACGCCTCGTAAATATTGATTTAAATCAATTTCACCGTTATTAAATCGATTTTCTAAATTTTGTAGCCGATTATCTATGGTTACATAGATTGGAATCCGCTGTTTTAGGAAACGCTGTTTTAGGAATCTGCTGTTTTAGGAAACGCTGTTTTAGGAATCCGCTGTTTTAGGAAACGCTGTTTTAGGAATCCGCTGTTTTAGGAACTGCTGTTTTAGGAATCCGCTGTCTTAGGAAACGCTGTTTTAGGAAACGCTCTTTTAGGAAACACTGTTTTAGGAAACGCTGTTTTAGGAATACGCCCTGAGGTTCGTGACATGCACTTCGCAGAACACAATTTCGTGCATTTACTTATGAAGATACGACGAAAATTGAAAGTTTTGATGCCCATCACTTGCAACGGCATTCTTTTCCAGTTTTTAGAGAATGAAATTTGTCATTCTCACGATACATGCATCATCTAATTGGTAAAAAATTAAATGAGTCTTATTTGTAAATGCATTCAGTATATTCTCCGATAATGAAATCCTGCCTACGTTATTCAATGCAAAAATACCTCATCAGAAACTAGCGGATGTGCACTACAGTCAGTTATAAAATGCTTCCAAATAGAAAAGTGACTCAAATCAGTAGTGTCGTTAAAATCGTTTACATAAAGTTCTAAGTGTAAAATTTTTCACTCGAAAAATTGGTAAAGGTTAGTTCAGTATGCTCATAGATTTCCAGTCCTTCATGATATATTGTTTATCAGAAAATCGCAAAAATCTGGAATACTACTTGCTTTCCACTTTCATTATTTGGAAGCATTTTAGGAAAAACAGACTATAGGTAGCTATTGTGCACTATAGTGTGTTTTTAATAAAATGCTTCTAAAGCGAGAAATTGACACAAATGTGTGGTGACTTGAAAATCTTTCATTTTACAGTAGAATTTTTTACTCAAAAGTTTCTGAGTGTCAGTTGAGTGTTGTCACAAATTTTCAGTTTCATGTGACGTACGGCTCGACCGAAGATCCTGAAAATACAAAATAGTACTTGTTTTCCGGATTCAGTATTTGGAAACATTTTAAGAAAAAAACAGATTATAGGTAGCGGATCTGGCACTGACCCAAAAATTATCCTCTCAACACACAGGCAGCGCTCGTGTACTAGGTAGCGCTCGTGCGTCATACCCATTGTGCTCTACCTTCCGGTTGTGCAGTACATGGTGCTTGTGAAACCGACGAAAATTTCCGTGGTCCGGCGGATCATTGATTCAAACATGTTGGTGGTTGTTAAGAATTTTCAGTAGGATCTCAAAAAAAGGAGAAAAATGAATCCGATATCGCGAGGAGAATATTGTGTCTTTTCACCCAAACTTATTGTTGAAGTAGTTCTTTCCACTTGCTCCTCTCGCAGACTTTAGACTAATATTCTATGGTTTTGGTAATAATGTGCTCATTTCTTTAGTGTAAGGCCTTGATAACTGGTTTTATATGTCCGTCCGCAGGAGTATGAATTCCAGATGGATGTGCGGTGTATTTACTTTTCGGTCTGAGTCTACAATGATCGACCCTTCTGATAAACAATACTTCGACAGTCCAGACGGTCCACAAATCATTTTATACCATCATATGCATATTTACCTAGGCATGGAAAGATAATAAGTCTGGGAACTGCGCATATACTGGGCACCAAAAATTGAGTGAAACTCTACTCTCTTGGGCACACGTGCAAAGTCCGAGTGAGCGTAGAAATGTGCGCAAATCACAATCGTCACAAAAATTGCCTTCGAGTGTTGTATATTCAAAACACTGAAAACTATGTCTCGAACGACCTTGGGGGCAAACAACAAATTACAGTACTTTGTCCAGCTGTACAGACCAGTTGACCTTGGAAAACCTGTGCGTCCTGTCTAGAGCATAGGATTCGCATATTTTACCTCTATTATGTACAAAGCAAACTTAAACACCAATTAGGCACAAAACCATATCGAATTTGGCAGTTCAGGTGTTGCGTTGAGGAAGGAAAATTTTTTTTTTGAGGAAAAAGCAAAATCGACAAGCACTAAGAAGAGACATCGAAAATACACAATAAATAATATAAATAAAAACCAACAATATATTGTATACTCCATATGTTTTAAGGTATAGAATCAATTGTATAACCGGAAATGCAATAAGAATGACCAGAGAACGACGGATGATTTTTCGCGACCGAAACGAGGAACCCTGTTTCAAAGCGATCTGATCCATAGTGGAATTACCTGAAGGAGATTCGTGCGACAAATACATCAATAATTATTTTGCTCTTAAACAGAAATGGCTGAGACAAAATTCCTTTTGAGAAATTTTCAAAATTTTTTTCGTCCAATTTACGATTGAAACTTAAGTTTATAGCTGAAGCGAAATTTTCTATTCTTCATTTTTCTCAAAAATGAGAAGAGATCAAGCTGTTGGAGAAAATTACCGATATTCGGTTTCTTATTTGGTTTTCAAAAGAATTTCGAGTAAATTGAAGTTTCCCAAAAGTGCAAATGTATGAAGAGTTTTGGACATTATAGATTCAGCTCTGTATAAACATCATAAGAAAATTTTGGTTTTTTCCTGAACCTTGACACAAATACCAGAAATGAAGGACAAAATTTAGAATTCGATAAAGCGAGATATTTGGACAATAGTTTCACGACTATCACTTAAAATTGCGTGAAGCATTATGGTGAACTTCTTAAAACTTCAAAATAACTCACTTTCTGTATTTGGACTCTGCGGCCAAAGTTTCAGAGACCAATTCTAAACATTCTTCCACCGAATAGCCTTGCGACCCGGCGCTATAGTCCAACCCGTTCATCGCGGCTAAAAGTAGAATGTAAGAGCAGGCGATTCTCAAGATGGACAATTTCGACAATTTTTGATCCGGCTGTTTGGTCGGTATCAATTTTCTCAAATCGTCGAACGCCGCCCCGATCGTATGAACCCTAGTCCTTTCCCGGGCGTTGGCCTCCATACGCCTCTCCAAAGTCATATTTTTGTACGATTTTCGAACTTTGTTACCAGTAACGGGGTTGATAACGAATTCTTGATGATTATTTTGATTATTGGTGGCCGAATTTCTCTCGTCCGACGACGAATCGGGAGTCGTCGACGGCGATGATTGGGCGAATTTAGGCGCCAATCTATAGAATGGAAGAAGTTCGTTGGCCAATAACCAATTAGCCAAATTCAGAAAACCCAATTGATTCTGTACACGATCGATAGCTTTGATTGCTGCTATTTGTGATCCATTTTTTCTATCCTGATCACACGACTTGGACGATTTCGGTGAAATTTCCCCTTCATTCGGTTTTTTCAACGATGCTCTTTTCCTAGTCGGTAAACTGAAATCTAGAGGTTCGTGTTGGGATTGATCAGAATTGTCCAGAATATTATTATTGAAACGTTTTTTGATCGGCAAAAATTTCTTGGTCAATTTCTCTTCCACTATAAGCTTATCGATCAACATCATAATGCTAAATAAAAATTATGCAAATCAGATTAACTTTCCCCTATATTTTATAATGCAAACGCAGCCAGGCAAACTCCGCGTGAAAGTAGAAAAATGACCATGAGACTTTTTGTCATTTTTGTCCACAGCAACCGGTACTGTCCAGACGCCACAGAAACCCGTCATTATCCATGTGTATACAAAAGTGCAGTAATGCGGATAGAAAAATATACTCAACACGTACTATAGATAAACGCTCCAACAACAGGTGAAGCAGTATCATGAGACAAAGAATTTTTTCGGGTACGACTCCATCATTTCATATGCATGTATCACATCCTATATGTGGAACATCAAAATTTATAGTAACGACATGCACAACCTCAAAACTGCTGTCTAACCCGAAAAAGGGAAAATATTGCCCGTGGGAGATTTTTGACGTCGAATGAAACCGCAAAATGCAAAATATCAATCTTAAATTAGATCATTATCGGACGGTGTCGCCAACTATATATATGCAAACGTCGAGTTGAAAAAATATTAGAACTGGATTTCTAGACGGTGTGGTATCAAATCAAACTGTGTTTTTAGCTTTGCTGATGAACGAGTATCAAAAGTGGTGAACTCCAAATATAACTCTATTAGATGGTATATGAATTTTCGATAAGTATATCATAAGCAGCGGAAAATTATATTACAAGAAAGGGTTACCTTCCAGTCTACAGATGCTTCTAAGTTTTTTAATATCGTAAGAAAATCAAGGCTTTTGGAATTGCCCGATATTTTAGTGAATTTCAAAACGTATAAAATGCAAAATACAGCGAAAAATGATGAGGGATTCTAAGAAGAAACGTTAAAATTCTGAACAAGGGCACGTGAGGCACGTGCCTCACTGATTGATTCTGGCTAGTTTTTGAAATTGAATTCGCAGAGAGAATCTTTTTGCTCATTCGCGTTATATTGTATCGAGATTTATAGTCTCTTTTTCTTGAAGTGCTTCTGCAGTCCGTTTTTAAAGTAGCCTGTAGATTGAGAAATGATGAAAAGTAGTACTGTTGTCAAAACCGTTCACAAAAAGCACCCACAAAATTTCAATCTTATGGTTCAGCGGAAAATTGTAAAAATTTGAAATAGCACCTGCTTTCCAGTTTTATTTTTAGAAGCATTGCAAGAAAAACATCTTATAACGTTAAAAGTTTAGTCATTATAAAGCATTTCCGGATGAAGTTTTATCTGAAGTAGAACTAAAGCGTAAGGTACTCGTATGTCCTTCCGTTGACTTTTTTAGATTACGGTTCTGTGACATATCAACTCCGATTTTAACTTGAAAACATCTCAATCAGAATTGAGTAACAAATATAAATAATTTTTCAACCTAAAGTGTTCATTTCTTCATTCGAATAACAACTTTGAAGATACGAAGTATTTTGAATGTTTTTTAATATGGGTTCCATGTGCAAAATAACTCGCTCACTCCCGTACACATTCCACCAGCAAGTCCTGACCTCAGAAATATTTTTCGCAGCGACATGTATAAACATACAAGGCGGAGCAGAGCTTCTAACTGATTCGTTCCAAGTATTTTCAGCCGAACTGATTGATACACATCTAAATTATTTTCTCAAATGTCATCTTGATTTTTTCAACATGGCATCTTAATTTTTATTGACATATTGATTTTTTCCAAGATTGTACTTAAAAAATAGAGATGCAGTTATTTCCTTTTTTGAATCAAGATGTATTTTATTTCTTTTTCTAATCGAGTTGCATTTGATTTCTTTTTGGAATCAAGATGCAATTAATGTATTTTTCGCAATCAAGTTGCATTTTGATTTCTCGTTTGTGAAACCTTGGAATCGCGAGTGCGATTTTAATTTGATTTTTTCGTCGACATCCGAAATATTGCGATGCGAAACTCCATTTAGTGTATGTAATTTTTGATGAATCATCGGGAATTACGACGAAAAAACCGCGCGGCCCTCCTTGGATTAGTAAAGTCGTACCCTTGATTTTTTGCGATATGCATCTAGAAATTATCGTGACCATACTTTAAAAAATGTTAAGCATCATCCAATGTAATTCAAATGATAAAAAAATTTTTCAAATGGCTATAATTTTTATAAGGGGCGTTTCTCATCATATCAACAGTAGGATTAACATCCGCTGGCAGATAATAACTCCTTGATTTGCACGCCAACACTTTCTTTTCAGTATTAGTCCTGATTACTACTGTCAATCGGAGAGAAAAGGTAGCACTCCAAGCTATTTGAACTCGAGCTACACAAAAATACCACAATATACAGTATACTTAGTATTCTGAGAAAAAAACTGCCCTTCATAACGTTCACCCTTCGTTAAAGAATAAGTGAAACAAATGATCGTTAGATAACGGCGTCCGCGGAGCAGGAAAAAAAATAACACAGGTGTTACTCCTAACTGTACTTGCACAACGTATAGAAAATGAAATGGAAATGAAATGACAGTAATTAGCTTTCATTGTCCAGGTGGTCGTTGCTTGCGCACACATGGCGCTGAGTTGCGCGAGAGGCTACACGCGCCTCTGCATATCATTGCCGCGCATACAAAAGGATAAATTGAACAGCTTGCGATTTGTTAGCACATATGAAAACGTGTGCACATCAATTTAATAGTTTTGTAGACACTGTATATATTAGTAACAAACGTGTTGTTAGCTCCAAATTTCGTATTTGTTTCAACAGAGGAATAAAGCATAAAGCGCCAGTTATATGAAAATAGATTACTTACCTCAAAATAGTGGACGCTACGAAGGCCAAAAAACTAGGTTCGATTTGATACGCAATTTTCACTTGGTGGAAAACTTTGTACGCTAGAAAAACGTCGAATTCCTTCATGAAAATGGGAGAAGCCAAAATCATTGAAGAAACATCATGTTAACAGTATTGTGGCGATATCTGAGTGCTACTCGAGAAATTTAGTCCATTTATGTTATTATCGAAAAAAAATTTCAGCTGTTTTGTTTGCTGCTCACTGACGAAAAAATGTTTTCGTTAATTATAATAATAGGGTTACTATACCTTATTCATTTTGAAATGATCGATGCAATGATCGCATGAAAATAAGTTCAATACAGGAAAATAGTAAGCAATTTTTCTGGCCATGAGCGGCAAACAGAACGGCTGAAATTTTTTTTCAACCTGGTTAAGTGGTCAAATTTTCTCGAGTAGGACTCGATTATCGATGCAGTTCTGTCTAAATCAACAGTGGATAAGCATAATCTTTTTCAATGAATTTTAAATTTCTGGTCCTCATGAACAGTATAAAGCTTTCCATGAAGTTAAAATTGTCTATCAAATTGAAGCTACTTGTTTGGCATTCACTGCGTCTTTCACTGCGTCTATCATTTTAGGTTAAATAGGCAATAGTTTTTTCATGAACCCATTTTTATGGAATCGCTGTACCGATCGTTTCAAAATGAATGGAATGATATAGATCAATCCGCACAAAGTATTTTAAGCATGATGACTAATTGGAGATGGTAGGCATGTCACACTATTTTTAGCAAATACTCAATGCGACTAATTTTCCAATGAAAGCTATATCTGCAGAAACTTTAAGCTTTTTCCTGTCAAGTTTAAAATTCTTTCGAAATTTTCTTTCGAAATTTACAAATGAAGATGTGAACTGCCGTCAATTTGATTGGTCGACAAAATTTTACGGTTTTTTTAATTTTGTTCTAGCAAATTCTTTAGCTTGACTCAGTTTTAAGGCTCTTTATATTTGCCTTTTCCGACGGAACGGAACGGATCGTCAACACGTCCAGCCTGAAAATCCACTTTCGGTCGGAAAGGTAACTGCAATTTTGTGGAGAACGACATTCGGTAACCTCCAACCGAATCGAACAACCAAACAAATATTTCATTTTAGTTGGGTAACGTTCCATTCCGTCCCGTTCTGTCGGAAAAGGCCAGTATAAATGAGCCTTTAGGCTTAGGCATAGGCGTGTGACGATGCACAACGGGTGCAGTCGTACATTTTCCTCTAAACCCGTAGACTATGTTGCGCATCCAAGTCACGGTCCCAGGCTGGGCTTTTGAGTAACGGACCGTTGTTGCAGTCGCAGCAGGCGATGCCCACTCTGTGTGCAAGAACCGTTTCAGACGGTATTCGTGCGCCTGGTGGCCACCCATCTTGTAACGTGTGTTATGCAAAGGGTCGCTACGGTAACTGGTTTATAACGCGCAACTATAGGCAACAGTACGAACCTGCGGTCAAAAGGCTTATGCTTAGGCTGAGGCTTAGGCTATCATTTAGCAAGTATCATTTATGCCTCTTCACACATTTTACATTATTACTGTGTATCACTGTATTACTGTACGACATCACTTCCTGTAAGGATCACCTCGATGTTCAATAACCTTTAAAAAATGTTGTCCTGAATTTTGCATATGTTCTCCAGTTTTTGATGCTGATTACAATGATAACAATCATTTTACACAAAAGTAATTTTTCACGGTGTTACAAGCATATAAATTTGCGAAAATTAGCATAAAACTGCAAAAATGGTTGATGTTGCAATTTTCGTGTCCAGTTCTGTCAATTTTTATTATATTATATTCGAGTTTTCTTTAAATGATAGAGAAGATGTTGGGCTATATTTATGTGTCATATTTAAGCAAAGAATTGTTATTTAGCTTTTTTACGAAAAGAAGAACGCAAAAATTTAAAGATTTACCTGTCAAAATTTTGCGCATTTTGGTCTACAGTAACCTAAACAAGTTCGGTTCGAACTCCAAAGTTTATCAACATAAAGAGATATTATATGGCATTCAATTAGCCAAAAACAAGGAAAATAAAAGTGCCGTTCATTGAGCTTTAGTGCTTCAAAGTACATTACCACATTATACGTAACATTGTAATTTTTGGTCAAAATGAATATTGGTACAAGCATGTATACACATGGGGATGTTTGAACCGCAAGCAGATTTTGATTGACTCTAAGCAGATTCTTGCTGATCGCCAGAAGATTCGAGCACGCCGCATTGATAAAGGGAGATGATGAAAGAAAATGAGAAAAAATTAAATGAAAAATGACAATGATAACGATTTTTCTAAACAACCGCGCGGTACCGCACGGTTGTTTAGAAAGTTAAGACAGGGCCTTAACATTACAACTTCAAGAATTGCTGACCAAGCGAATACTTTCATATATTTTACTAGTATAGATGGAAGAATATGATACTTGGGGGTTAGAATAAATTTCTTTTTGTTATAAAGAAATAATACAATTTCCTTTCCACCGTCTGTCCTTGCTAACCCCAGCAGAATTTCTATTCTGTGCATGAATGGATACAAGTTTATAATTTTTCTACTGCCGAAAACGTTCCAACGAACCACAAATATTTTAAAGCTCATATGCTATACAGTGTTTTTTCCGCACAGTGCAGGCTTTTTAGGCTTCGCGCAGAATTTTTTTTGTGGTTTCTGCACTGGTGCAGAATTTTTTGAATCATGTGTTTGATCACATATGTGTCAGTCATTGATTCTGAACTTTTAAAATCAATCTTGTTTTAAGACTTTAAAATGTTTAGTCAAAAACCTATAAATTCGTTCACATTTAACATTGAATTACACATTTAATTTGCTTTTTTCCTATATTCATTATTATTGTGTAGTAATAGGCACTGCTTTTCCCTCAAATCGTGCTTTTCGGGGAAAATAAATAGGGAAGGATGGGGATCGGATAAAGAAAATATGCATTTTGGTGCATTTCAGAAGGTCGTAATCTCAAAAATTTCCGGTGCGAACTTTAATAATCATCCCAGCTCAGGCGCGGCTTTTAGCATGTCTACCTTCACTTATCACTTAATCTATAATAGTTTTCATCATCTCAAACGTATTATCTCATGTTTTAGTTGGTAATCTTGAAAAGAAATGAAACGAAGTATTTTATCTTGATATTTAACGAAGATTGACATTTTTTCCTTGACACATTTTTTGAGAAAGATCAATACGTCAAGTCTCTAAACTTTTTGAAGCGATTATTCCTTTCTTAACGTAAAATCAATTCAAAAGCTTCATGGAAGTAGCTTTCGGAAATTTCTACTCCTCGGCGGTAAGTTTGTTGGCCGATTAAAATAATCCAGGATTATGTTTAATCCCCGATTATGTAATCGTCGATTAAAATTTAATCCGCGATTGAAGTAATCAGTAAGTTCGTCAGCCGATTAAAGGACGATTACGTAATCGCCGATTAAAAATATAATCGCGGATTAAAATCATATAATCCAGGATTAAAAGTATAATTGCTGAGTGAAAACTGTACAACGTGTACTGTATATAGTGTGTGTACAGCTTTTCCTTCGGTACGTCTCCTTTCATCATGAATTTATATCGTTATCAATTTTTCTCGTGATATCCACTTCAAAATCCACGTGTCCGTAGAAAACCACTAATTTTGATCTGAAGAAACTGAATTATTTTGAAGAAATTTGAATAAAATCATTTACTATCGGGTTTTAATTTTTTTATTAAAAAATTTTTATATAAGTTTTATTTGAAAAATTTCGTTTTTAATTAAATTTTTTTCGTTTATTTTTTATTTTTATAAATTTTTCTATCCAATTAGGTCTCTTGCACTGTCCTTACATATTTTAAATCACGACCAGAACTTCTCATTAGAATATGCTTCCATCGGATTCGATCTCCAAAATTCGAATCTAATTCTTGAGATAAATGTTCGGAAAATTGATTTTCCAGTATCGCAGAATATCAATACCGAAAAAATTTTTCCCCTGCTCCGCGCCGGAAAGATTAATATTTTTTTGGACTCTCACTTGTCTCATCATAGAGAACTTAACCGTCGATTTCTCATGTAATTCACAGTCATTATGCTCTTGAATAGTTTGCTTGAAAATTTGTTCCACAATGCTTGTAGATGGCTTCGATCAAACTCGAAAATTTCAATTTTTCCTCAATTTTTGAATTAACGGCTCTAAAAACACCAGAAGGCTTGAAACGGCTCAAAAACACATAAATAAAGCGTCTATGAGCATTTAAATGCAAAAAAACGACTTCGGAAAAATGGGGGGGGGGAATTTTAACCCCTTTCCTCATATGGGGAAAAGGCCGGGAAAAAAACAAAAAAACAGCAACAGGAAAACACCGCAGTGCAAAATTTTTTTTGGCTTTTCTGCACAGTGCTGAAAGCCGGGTGCAGAAAAAAACGCTGGTTCTACATCAGAAATTACTTTTGTGAAATTGACCAGGTTATAAACTTTGTTTTACAAAAGCAAAAAACATTTCGCAAAATCAGAGTCCACTTGCACCAGGATTGAGGCTGCTGAAAATCGTCGATATTTTCAAGAAAATCCTCTGGGACATGGAGAATCTTGGGTGTGAAACATTCGAGAGTTTCAATTTTCTTAGATTTTATATGTGATGATTATACGATGCACGATTATTCCTCGGAAACATCTTCCGAGTACGGCAACAGTAAACAGGAAATAACACGACCAGGAGCAGCATTCCAAAATGAGAACTGGTTCATTTTGCGTATAGAATTTGCAACAAAAAACATCAAAATATCGTTCCATAACGTCAGCATCACACAAAAAAAAGAAGAACCGGATGTTCATTTCAGGAAAAGATTCTACTCAAAACGTTCGCTTAAAATGTTTCCTATTTCCCAAGAAGACTGACAAAAAAGGCGACCTAAATTCTATTTAATGAGCGGAGAGAAAATCCGAAGCGGAAGATTCGCTTTCCGGGTCGAAAAAAACAAACAAAATTTGATTTTCAAACTAGAATTCTTCATTTGCTCGTTTTTTGTGGTGTCTGTCGGCGCTTGAAATTTTGAAACATCCGAAATGGTTGTATCCTCCAGGTCACTTTTAACAACTATTTCAATTATTTTCCTGCTAAAGTTCGTCGCCCAAGTTTTTTCCGGTTCGGATTTACCGCTGATTTTCGAATCAGTACCCGAAAGTTTGTTCAAAACTCGAATTTTCCTCAATCCAGACGCCCAAGTGGCCGTTATCAAAGAAATGTCCAGGCGAGATGTAGCCTACGTTCGCAATAATGACACGTTTGGTATCGAAGAAAATTTAGGCGATTGGACGACCTTACTGGTCAACGACGCCGCTCCAAGTATCAGGTACTGATTTTTTAGAAAAGTTGATCACCAAATAAATCAATGTATATTTGCTGCTGATCACTTCGGATACAGTAAAACGAAAATTTTATTGTATCTGCAATCTTTTGTAGATACCTCCAACTAAAAAATGCTTTATGCGAAGAGAAAGACTATCGTATTTCGTGGATCGATCGTTTAGGCAAAGATCACGACACCGTGGTTCAACGTTTACCTTCGACGCCTCAAGAATGGACCCCGGATGTTAAGATGCAAGTGATCAGTCTTATATACGACGAGCCAATCATTTCCATGACGATCGAATGGACGCTGACCGTAAGCAGTGGCTACACATAAGATGCACCGTTTTCGGGAGCTCATGCAGTTTTTGTTAGTAAAGGAAAAAATTAATCAAATCTAACCTAATAAGTAATTTTATAAGCATGAAAAATATGGTCCACACGTTACTAAACTTAATTGAATTTGTGATGGTTACATGCGGCAAAGAACTAGTTTCAAATGGTTTGATTGCATACGTTTAAAGTCGAATTGATAATAAATTGGGGCCAAGCTTGTTATCCTACTTACAGAGATTTTCGACTTTTTGGATCTCAGTATTAAACAGCTGTTTTTCTCTAAATGCTTGTAAATAATAACAGTGGAGAACAAGTTACAACTTTTTTCGGGAAAAAATTTTATCGCCAGATTTTTATTTAGGCTATAATGATGAAATTAATGTCATACCATGATATAACTATAGTGCATTTCTCAAAATGAAATACGGGAATGTAGTAATAAACCTACAACCATATAAGCGGACTTTTTTTTCTCTGGTTGAGTGAAACAGTCACGGACTAAAACTTGAGAAGAGAAGATGTCAATATGCGATGCAGGTTTAATACCTGGTTACGGATTTCTTTGCTTCCGTGAAGACTCACTTGAAAAAATGGATTACAAGCAGCTAAATTTTTCAGTTCTTTTGAGTTCTCTGAAATACTGCAACACTGTTCTTAATCTAGTAAACAAAAAATTCATGTAAGTTCAACATCGAACTTTAGAATAATCAGTAGAGTGGATGGATAAGTTATCATTCAGAAATTAGTAGAAGCATCAGTCCTTGGGGCGGTGACCCAAAAGTATGATCAGTGCTTACAGTAACTATACGAGGCTGCAGATTAATGAACTTTTTTGCGGTATACTGTAGCTTTGAGAGCAAAGCTGGAACAGCCAGAACTGATCAGCAAAAAAGTAATTTTATTTTCAGTTCAAGGAAAAGAAAATAATGAAATTTTCACTCTACCTGGAACTGTTTAGCGCCAGAGTTTCATTCGTCCCGTTATAACGAAGTACAAGATGAAACGCTCGGATGTCAAGAAATTCCGCGGAGTTATTTCGTTGATGGGGTCATGGCTTTTCCGATCTCTAAGATTATCCAAGGAAGGGAAGACCGAAAATATTGTCTCAAAAGTCGAAAAATACTTAAAAATGGAAAATTATGATTTTTGAATTACCTCAGTTAACTACGCCAAGATTTAAACCTCTGCTTCCGTCACGTAATCTTTCAAGTTCAACTTCACATCTACTCACATCAAGGATGAAGCCAACTCGATCACCGACGACTTTGAACAACTGACGGCAGTCGAACCGACAGTCGAACTTTTAAAATGCGAAACCGTGTTCATGGAACCCATACCCCCGCCAACCATCAACGTACCCAAAAAAACTATATATTTCCATGCCGCCTATGTCGAGCACGTGTGCATCGTCGCCCTACGGCTACGCACGGTGGCCTACGACAAAAGACGCCAGTGCAAGGCCATGTTGCAAACGTCGAACGAAAAATCTTTGAACGTAACGTTGCGGTAAGTATCAACAAGGAATACACTTGACTACGGAAGACTTTGGAGCAGGGCCCGGTTTTTCTGGGCGCACTTTAGCAAGAAGTCTAACGTTCGCGTCGTGCGACACTAAGCGTGAAAGTGCGACTTTTTCCTAAAGTGCGCTTTGAAAAATCAGGCCCTGGTCTGACACGCGGATGGACTCATGTCTTTTGATGATGGGTAGGCAGCGCTATGAGAACATTCCGCTCCATTTCATTCCAAATCCTATTCCATATTCCATTCCATTTCATTGTTCTCTTCTACAGTCCTTTTCGATTTAGATGCGACAAAATTCCAAACTATAAATGTTCTGAATTCGATTACGTCGACGCCTGCCGCGCTTCTTGTGACGTCCAATTGACCGCTAGGGCCGAATATCGACCCATTACCGGGCCAAACACCCTCATATCAAAAACCAACAGTCGGCCAGTGGTCAGAGTCGACTGGCGACCGACCAATCTGCCCCACAGAATGAAAGTAGTCGAGAGTTTGATCCGACTAGTCTCCATGGAAGCCATGCTCAATAACTATCCACTTGTTCAAACGAAAACGACGGTTCTGGTTTTGAATAATGGTATGTGCATCCATAATTAAGATTACTGTGAAAGACATATCTGAATACTATAAAGCCCAATTCAGAAGTGAATCTTCGGATTTATCACTTCTGAATAGGGCTTATTGTTTGTTTTACAAAATGTTTTCAACAGAAAATGAAAATTACACATAGCATCTATAACAGTAGAAATTTTTACTCAAAAAGATTAATTAACGTTGAGTCGGATCACAAGTTTTGAGCTTTACCGATGATTTATGACTTTTTCGAATAACAAGTTGTATTACTTCTGGTATATTCAAAAAGCTTCACTGCATACAACACGGACTGATGTAAATCAGAAATTATTGTATAAAATAGACAGATAAAACAGTGTGCCTCAACAGTAGCTGAAAAGTTTGTCTTTTATAAGCGGGGCATGGACTTATCATTAGATGACTTGGATTTCTACGTATAGCAGACGCAGACGAAGAGGAACGGAATCAGATTTCGCAGACGCATGAGATCCCGGACACCGCTGTACACAAGCATTCTCTTCAATGGGGTACCCTTCGATCACATCATCTCCGTTGTGTTTTTCCGATTCAAGTTTTGATTTCCTATAGTGGATCCAGGTTTCAAAGATCCATTCAACCGTGTAGAGAAACCGAATGTCCGCCCAGCTCACGAGTTATTCAGGCCTGAAGTTGGTTGAAAGTGTGTCCCCTTCACGAAGGAGATGTTTGTGTAACTGGGCCCAGAAAATTATTTACGGTTCTGGTTTGAACATGTTTAATAAAATCCTTGACAGCTAATCCATTTTTAGCAACCACCTACGACGTGACCCCGTTCTCCAACTCTTTGGAATCGATCGTGGGCGTTCAAGCTTGTGTATTCTATGAGTTATGCGACAAAGATCCGAAATGGTTTTTGGCCCCAATGCACGCCATCTACGCGGCGCGGTTGATCGACCAACTGCCGCCGCCCGAAAAGTTCTTTGTCACGACTAAAAAGCCGGTGAGTTTTATTTCTAGAGAGCTGCTTTCAGATTTGAAGGATTTCTTGAGTAATTTCCGATTCTTCATCTTTCATAACTCGATAACAGTTTTTAGAACACGTCCAGGATTATAAAACTTTAGAAGATAAGCTTTCACTGATTGTGGACTGTTTTTTCACTTTTCTAACATTACTGATCAATACTTGAATATGAAAGGCATTCTGTCTCATGTTGTAGATTCGACGCGTTACGAAAATAGTGGTCACCGAAGTTGAGGAAACTGAGGAGCCAGCTATTTCGAGCAGCGAGATATTCACCACGCCCATTGGCTCTCTGGACACAATCTCGGTGAATTCGACTCTTCCTCTCGACACAAAGAAAAAAACGTGATATAGCTGCTATTTGCAAAGCAATACGTATTTTATTCGTGCAATCAATTGTTTATGAATCAGAATATCAAAATTTTATGCTGGAGCCACATAATGAGCGTATGTTGTTTTACAGCAGTACACGCATAGAGTAAAGGCTCATCTATACTTCGGACGCAAGGCTTGCGTTGCGTTGCTTACGTTGCGTAAAAAATCTGACGCAACGCACGCAACGGAAGCAACGTAAGCCGATTATCCATACTCCGACTTTGTGGCGCAACGGACGCAAGAATTATGGCGCAATCAAAAACTTGCGAATTTTGTCTAGCAAATTCATAAGTATTTGAGCCAAAAATAGTACGCCTCTTCAAACAATAACATTTCAACTAAACTGAGATTAGCAGAATTAACGTTAAATTAAATGATTAACCATCTTTTCTCGAAAGGATTTTGAGAAATCTCATGAAAATGGAACGGGCTTCTTGAGTTTTATTCATTTACCAAGGAAAACAAATTTTACATAATGGTGACACAAAATTTCACGTTCATCTTTCTTCTTCGCGATTTCAAATTACGTATTCGCCCTGTCGAGACTTTCTGGTAACAGAAGATAAACTCATTGAATGCAAATATACGAGAACAAATTTTCGGAGGTGAAGAATTTTGAATACTTACTAATTTGGGAAATGTTGAAGAAAAATTTCACAAAATATAAGCTTTTTCACAATTTTTCAAACAATGATTCAAAAAGTCTAATTTTCTAAACGAAAAACAAGTTACAAGAAAGACTTTCTATGAAAATTTAGATTCTTCTACAGGAAGCTGTGATAAGCATTTTAACCTCACCTGAAAATCACATATTTGATGTACACGGGAACAATCGACGGTAGAAAACCAGTCGAGGTGATCCCAGTCGAAACGTCGAGCAAGATCAGCTGAAAATAAAACTTTGTTCTGTTGAAATTCTGAATTTTTAAGACGTGAGACATGGAAAATAATAGATTTCGACATTCAAAAATAATCAATAATCAAATTTTTGAGAAACAATAACTCTTTTACAATTTAATTCTTGAGGATTATAAATCAGGTATAGTTTATCATTCTACTAACTTGCGGAGTAATCAAAATTGCGACAAGTATCGACTAGAATATTTTCGATTAGGGTGAAATGACCTATAGTTTCGTTTCAAATCTCGACATTAGCAGCCTACGAGGAAACTTCGGACGATTCCCATGGTCCTGGACAATCGGCACGCACCTCTGGACTCAAATCTAGTTGCATGAAAATAATACGAAAATTAAAAATCTATAATTAATGACTTTGAAGACAGTCGGAAGTTGAAAACATACAGACGAAAAATTTCATTTACCTGTTTTAGCTTCAGCGTACGATCCAGTAGCTCCCATATAAGTAAGTCAGGATTTGATTCTGGATTATCTCACGAGGTAAGTGAATCATTTAATAGTGCTCAATTGAATAAATCGCTTTGTAACGCTAATGGGTAGTAAAATTCGGACAATTTTTCTGATACCAGAGTACAAATATTATCCTAAATTAAGCCTTGTTAAATGGAGGATGATACACAACTGACAAATACAGAAGAGGAGTGCTATGAAGGTCAAATAACATGTATTTTGATAAGTGAATAGTTAGAATCTTGTAATGACGTAGTTTTTAGATATTTTAAAGTACGTAAATTAGTGAATCATCTATTACCTAAAAATGGCATGGTGTATAACAATTATTGAAAGAAAATTGAGGGCCTCTAAACTGGAGTTCGCCCAGGGCCTCTAAACCATTAAGAACGGCCCTGACTGCGACTTGAATTGCGTTAAATAGTGTAGCAGGTATGTAAAATTAGAACATTAGGATTCCGTTCTTCTATTCACCACGGTTTTTTAACATTTTGAGCCTCGACTAGTAACAAACTTTCGCATTCTTTTGTATTCCCAGTGACATTGATTGCACGTCATAGCAGAAATAGTATTCAATTCATGCGAATTTAGTGTCATACCTGTAAGAAGTCCGACCAGTCAGTGGGGGGGGGGGGGGGGGGGTAAACCAGAAATTTTGGAGGGGGGGTCCAAAAAATTCTTAAATTTTCCCAAAAAAGGCACTTTTTTGCCAATTTTCTCTAATTTTTCTCAGTCTGGGAGGAGGGTTGGGTACAGGGCCAATTACAGGTATGTTTAGTAGGCCAATTAAAAAATTTAGGTTTTTTAACTTGGCTTAATGATCTTATGTTTAAAAATTTTTAGCAATCAAATCGAAGAAAACCCGAACATACCTAGAAAAGCCCACGAGTAACGGCTGTAAATATATCTAAATTTGTCAAAAATGTGGTGAAGAACTTAAATTACAACTTATCAAACAGAAAAAAAACAGTTGTAATTGAGGAGCCTCTAAGCCCCGACTGACTCAGCATGCAAAAAAAATCAAAAATAGGATAAAAAGGTGCCATTCTGGCTTTAAAAATAGATTTTCGTGATTGCGGCAAACAAATAGGGTTTTTTCGACTTTTAGGCTGATTTTTACCTCCTACAACGGACCTAAGGTCTTACAAGTATGAGGAAGTAACCGAAACCCAAAAAATTTGCAATCCCAAATTTTGAAAAGTGGGTTTTTGCCAACGAAGTGTAAGGTTTATCAATGTTTGGGTCAATGGAAAAATACAGGTTACTGTAGCTGAATAACCTGCAGATCGGACTGATTACTAAAAACGTTCTTGAATTATTCTTTCTTCTTCAGAATCGTCAACGAAAACGTCAAGGGATGAACGGCAAGGACAACGATCAAGGAAACCCCAAGGTAATTTGAAAGGAAAAAATATACTTCTTTCCAGGTTCCAATGGTGGCAAAAGCCGGATGGAAAGACGACGTTTTACCAGCGACCCTACGATGATATTAGGGAAGACGAGCAGGTAAGCCAAATTTATTAGGAAAGAGGTGAAGTGATTTTAACATACAAAACAGACATATTTATATAAAGAGAAAGACATAAAAAAAGACATAAAAACTAGGTAATAACGTCATAACATCACATAATATTAGATCATAATCTAAGTAGGCGTAGTCGTAAAAAGAGTTGCATGACGTAGGGCGAAGATTCTTGACGTAATGGCTACAGTAGGATCGGATAACGTAGGTTTGCCTGGTGTGTGTGTGGTTGAGAGAGCGTCGCCATTTACTGTAGGTTACTTAATTATCGATTGGTTTATAGCACTCTCACAGAAGCTTGAAATTAGCGCAGAGCGCCGGCATACCTGCAAGAGCTCTGAGCAGCTTTGGGGAGGGGGGAAACCAGCAATTTTGGAGGGGGGGGGTAAAAAAAGTCGAAAATTTTCCCAAAAAAACCAAAAAAGACTCTTTTTGCCCAATTTTTTTCTAATTTTTCTAAATCTGGGGGGGGGGGGGGGTTGGGTACAGGATTGGCCAAGTTGGTGGGTCCACCCCCAAACCCTCCCCAATTACAGGTATGAGCCCCGGTAACTTTCGGCATTCTAAAATGCATCAAAATACTAGTTTTTTGTCTTGATGAATGGATTTTTTTCATTCGTATGAAAAGAACGCAGATTTTTTCCAACATTCCTAATTTCCTCCATAATATAGCGCTTCAAGCAGTTTCCTATGGCACTAAAAGGGTGGGAGTCCCGAAATTTCCACAATTTTGGGGAGTCCCCAAAAATCTCAAAAAAGTCAAAAAAAACAAATACTTATTTCGAAAATTTACACCAAAAAAGGCCAAAAAACGCATTTCTTTTCCAAATTTTTTCGATTTGGGAGCATCGTTTTTTTTCCTCAAATGGGGTCTTTTGAGGAAAAAAATTTTGGGTATGGTTTTCATTGGGGAAAAACCTTGGAGAATTCAAAATCGAAAAGATGCGTTTTGGTGGACTTTAAAAGGTCAAAATCTCGAAATTTTTGGGCGCTTCACGCCGGTTATGGGTATAATAATGATTATCTTTCATCAGGCGCGGCCGTCAGCATATCTACTTTCACTTACTAATTAATTATCAACAGTTTCTATCAATCAAATTAGCTCATCTCATTTTCTAATAGTTAACAGTCAACACTGGAATGGGGAACAAATCATACTTCATCAGTCGGATTTTAATTTATTTCCCAACGTTGTGAAGGTTCAATTTCCAGCGTTTTAGAAAGTGAAAATCCAAAATTTTTCCTGGCGCTCGGCGCCGGGGAAAAAATTAAATAAAATTGGATAATCCTAATTGGAACCAGAGATATATAAATAAAGGATAAATTAATTCATGACAACTCTGTCGTTAAAATGCTTTCTCTGCTCTTGTAGAACACCAATATATTCTTCATGAGCTCATTTTGACTAACATAACCAGAATTTTCTCAATTTTTTCCCAATTTTTGCAGATTTCTGACTCAAAAAGCATCAAAATGCTTGGGTATGCTCCTAAAATGCATAAAAAAGCATCTGTAGACACATTATAAACGTTTTTAAAAATTTGGGAAATTTTTGCAAAATGAGGAAAAAAATTTTGGGTCCGGTTCTCATATGGAAAAAATCTTCGAGGAAAAAAAATGGTGCTCGGGGGGAGTCGCAACATTTGGGTATAGGGTTCCACCAAGTTGGAGGCTCTCCCAATCCCCACCCAATTACAGGTATGCCAAAGTGGCACCCATACAACCCCCGAGAAAACCAAAAACCCGGGCTGATCCAACATTTCAGAAGTCTGGATTGTGCACAAACCAAGCTTCCCCCAAATAACAACATTTTTACGCGAAAAATATCCGCGGCAGACTACTTGCTGGAAAAAAAGAAAGAAAAAACTCAACGAAGATATGAACCATGCCAATAATGAAATGGGAAGTTCGGAAATCCGAAGAAAACACAAGCGAAAATCCTTGCGTTTCTTGCGTTCCTTGCGTCAAGTCAAGAATCCTACTGTACCGTTTGCGTATGCTAGCATCGGCCGTAAGGAGCGCAACGCAAGCAACGCAACTAGTGTTGCCAGACTTGGTGATTTCCCACCAAACTGGTGATTTTTGATGTCCGTCGGTGAGTTTTTCGGTGGGACGCCTGTTTGGTGATTTTTATGGTGATTTCAGGAATTTTTGGTGTTTCTGGTGATTTTGAACTAATATTCTCAAAACGAGTATAGAAACAGGTTAATGATGTCATTGAAATTTTCGCTCAGTTATCGCACATATACTGTCAGTGATATGATTACTGTTGTTTCATATTCATTTCATCCAGCCGCTATTTTTTCCACATTTTGGTGTTTTGTTGAGAGAAACGAAAATTTTGGAATGTGGAAAACAATTTTAGGCTTGTTTCACATTGTTGTGAACCATTTTTAAATATGATTTTATCACTTTAAATTCATTTTATTGCATTTTTTCAGAGTTGGCAGTAAAAAATTTTTGTCGCTGCGCTGCTTGTTATGAAATAATATTGTTTTAGATCAGGGGTTCACATTTTCTATCATTTCAAGTCTTTCGCTTGTTGAAGGAATTTTTTATCAGAAGATTTTGCCCAATAATCTAAACCAGGGTTTGTAATTTGTATTACTATTAGCACGGTGAAATAAATCTCGGATCGTGCTATAAGAAATTTCGACTCATTCATTAGCCAGTGGAGGATGGACAAGGAAATTCTGGAAAAGGTTGCCTAAAACCAGAGCTGGCACGGCTTTGGTTTATGGTTTTTGTGGTTTTTGATGGTTTTTGGTTTTTGAAAAAATGTATTGGTTTTTGGTTTTTGGAATTTGGGTTTTAGCTTTTTTTAATAGAACAATGAATGTTTTCAGCTGCTTTGAATAATGCTTTAAATTGTTGCAGTACAATTTTCTTACTATTACCCATTTGAACTTTTTTAGATACTTTAGTTTAGAGTAAATTTAAAGCTATTTACGAATTACGCACTAATGTCGATGCCCCCGCCCCAATCTACGAACAGCAGTAGCCTTTCGATTGACTTATTAAGTTGTCTTTTTTTCGATTGACATAAATGAAATAGTTATCTGAGAACTGATTTTCTCGATCTTCGGCTCGTAGGTAAGAGTATAATTCATTATTATACCTGTACATGCCCGTACGTTCATTTTCAATTATGTTATTTATTTGACTAATAAAATTTCTTCTTCTTCTTCTTCTTCATCGTCTGGTGATGAGGAACAAAACGAAAACAGGATGAGCATTAAAACGCGTAAAAATCGTTATATTTTCAGGGCTCAAGCTAAAAAAATCAATGTGATTTTGTGGGTAATTCTGATATGAACTATAGGGGTCACAAAGTTTTCTTATTACACGATTGTTGTCATTTTTAGTCTACTTATATAGTATTGTATATATTTCTAGACCATTTTTCAATGTTTTAGTAGAATGTTGAAATAAGTTGTTGTGTAATACAGTGGAGTCAATTTTAACTGTTCGATATGGGTTAAAACATGCGAATGTTAGTTCGGTGAATTTTGAACCTACTTATGAAATGTTGAAAAGTTTTAATGCAAAAATTTACGATAATGATGAGGAAGATGATGATGATGTTTACGACATGGCATTCGATTTATTGAATGATTATTAAGTTTCAATAAAATTTTATTCATAATTTTGTTTTTTAAATCGAAATTTAGTCATGAAAACTGGTGGTTTTCTAGGTGGTTTTCGAAAATTCTCTTGGTGATTTTTGGTGGTTTTTCTGTCATTTTTATGCGTTTCTGGTGATTTTCAATTTTAACCATCTGGCAACGCTGAACCCAACCGAGCATCCATACTCGGACGCAAGAAAAATATGCAAGCGGAGCATCCATACTTCCGAATTTTTGCCGTAACGGACGTAACGCACGCAACGCAAGGCTTGCGTCCGAAGTATAGATGAGCCTTAACCTTGTTCGGAGTATTTTGAATAATCTACTGTACTCTAGACGCACACACCCCCCGCCATGTGACAGATTAAGCAAGCATTGCGGAGCGGAATCTGTTGTCATGAATTTGATCGGTCAAAAAATTTATCGATTTTTTTCAGTTTTTTTCTGACAAATTTTCTGGATTACGCTTAGGTTTAGGCGTAGGCTTAGGATTAGAATTACGGATAGGCACACTCATACCGGTATTCCGTGGCAGTGGCTAAACAACCGCACGGCTGTTTAGCCGAAACATACCTTTTTGGCTAAACAGCCGCGCGGCTTCTGAGCCAAAACATACCCTTTTGGCTAAACAGCCGCTAAACTGGTTGATTACAGTAAAAATGTATAGATCAAGTTATAGTTATTTAGCGAACGTACTTGTGGATGTAGATCATCAATGATCATTTCCTTAATGATGTTTCTCCGCATTTGTATATGTTTGCACATTGAGAATTGTGATTGACTCTCATGTATGAGATTAAACATAGTGAAGGTAGATATTGTAGTGAAGTTTGAAAGTCTTCCTATCAATTCTGGCTTTGTGGTGGGCAGTCTTCCTCAATTTTGTTTTTTCTGGTTCTTTTGCTCGCGTGGCGTTTTTCCAGTGGTCTTCCTAGCCAAGCTATATATTTCCGGATTAAAGTGATCTAATTCGATGAATCAATATTCATTTTAGGCAGGAAAGAATAGGCTACCTTTTGATTTAACATTTATTTTAAGTTACTGTACATTACACGTTTCAAGAGAGTTCAAAGTGTCAACAATGAGCTGTCAAAATTAGAAAAATTTTGCTTATGGGCCCGAACACCTTCCCATCGGATGTCGCAAAATTTCATTTTCTTATTTTATAGCTATATTGCTGAAATTTTCATCAAAATTTTCTGTACGGTTTCAGGAGCTGCACAGCTCCGAAGAAAGCATACTCATGAAAATCACTCAGACGTCACTGCATTTTCTTGATGGCCCTTGTCAGCCACACGTGATACGTCTATTATTTTTTATTAAATTTTTTAATGAGAAAGAATGAAAATTCAATATTACAAAAGTGAATTTTTCAAACATCAACTCAAGTTCTCAAAAATCTAGTTCAATCCTTTTTCTAGTTTGGCAACGTCTTCGTTTTTCTGCACCATCCGGGAATTTTCTAATAACCTATTCCACCTCTTTTTATTGATTCTCAACCATGTCTAAAAACCTTCATAGAAGCAATCGAAGTTTTGAATTTGGTCATCTTCATATCAAAGAAACAATAAAAAACAATCTTAAAGCTACGAATTCTCACTTTCGGTAAAAGTAAAAGATGTGCTAACTGCATAGTAAAACCCGTTGTAAACAGAATGTAAAGTGACCATATCTGTTGAAATTTTTGCAGTGGAAAACCCCTTTCACCAAGAAATCACGAAAATACGCTTGTTTACAATCCCGGATAATTTTTTTTGTGTAAGGTGGCCACATCTATTGAATTTCTCGGAAAAGGCCGTTTTTTGCATGTTTTTGATGCACCACCAAGCACCATTTGATTATAGACCCCCAATGACATTTGCCACCCCTGTGCATGCCCATATGGCGGGTATTATGCAAAAACCTCATGTCTATAGTCTGTTTTTTCAAATGCTTGTAACGCAAAAATGCTGAAAGTAAGTACCCATGCAGAATTTCGTACCGAGATAATATCGTTATTGACATTATGTTAGAAATCGATTAACCCGCAGCTATAAACTGTGACTAAACTTTCAGCTTAACTCGATAACTCTTTTAAAAATAATTTCCGTCCGACGCGAGAAATGTCCAAAAAAAGTTTTGCGTGGCTAAAAAAAATATTTGCTCAGCGCAGAAAAAGCTATGCAAATGACCACCGTTGCGGTGGTACGATATGATGGATTTTCAGATTTCAACTATCCAAAGCGCACCAATTGTATCACGATCTTCCTGAACTATTTTCATTAAAGGAGAACCATGTGCGAAATTTTTTTTTCAATTTCCAACTTCTTTCCCAACAAATAGCCTTCAATTTCGTCCGATTACCGGATTTTTTCTCGTAATACGGTATAGTATGCTCACGCGCGGCGATTGAAGAAATAATGTATACTTCATTTCATCTTTTTTTGGGTTACAACCATTTCAAAAAAATGGACTATATAACCCTTTTTGCTCTAGAGGGGGTTAGTCAGCTTGTCACATTAGACGAAAACTGGAGCCATGTCACATTAAACGAAATTGGGACAATCACATTGATGGAGAAATCCATGCCATATTGATAGGAAAATATGACCATGTCAGTCTGAGTGACATGCTGTGACCCTGTTGGGTGGCGCCCTTATTTTATCTTCAGGAATCTGACCCGGCTAGTACTGATTATAGGAAGACCTATAGGGTACTCTGGTCCTGTGCTGGGGTTCTGCTGTAGAGTAATGGACAATGCCGCCAAGTCAGGGGTGGCAATCCCTGGTCCCATTCAGTATGAAAGGTGGACAAGGTCACTCCATGAATAACCTGATATAGGAGACCCTATTGTAAACCTAAATCCCCCTTTTAGCCCCAATCCAACAGGAATAAGGGCCCTTCTAACTGAGGGAAGACTCAAGGGAAAACTGACCTAAGAAAGCGTTCCGCAAAATACATGCTCAACAATAATAATCCCCTGGGAAGACTTACCTAGTCCTGCTTCTCAAATACAATTCAACAAAAGGGCGACGGGTCCCTGGTGGCTTCGGATATCAGTCGCAAACAGGGGTAATGGTCCACTTGGTTTGGCGATAGGTTACCTGGGAGGTCTGGGCAATGCTCTAGTATTCAATCATATGGGTGACAGGGTGACCCGGTGCGAAGGGACGATGGGTGTTCTCTATATGAACCGGGGCAGCAGATGCAGTGACCAAAACGAATGTGCAAATTTGGTGATGGATGCAAGGGGAATGCAAATATTCAAATTCATTATCAAATAATAAAACGGCGGACGCGGACTGAAATACAAAGTCAGACGTGAGCTAGAACCCAGAGAATGAGTGAAAAACTAACAAAACAGGCCCTTTTAAGGACCTCGTAGGTATATAGTATGGCCTGGGTAGAGCTTACGACGCCCAAGCTAACTTCTGCAGCAGAAATTGGTGCAGAAGATGCCTATGGTCACATAAACACTTTCCAGTTTGGATACGTTTAGCATTGCGGAGGAGTTACATCCCCATGCTAAACATATGAATGTCTTTTAATGAGAAGTGCCAAACTAGTCGTTTTGTTTTGTGTTGCAAAACGTTGCTAGTTTTTAGTGGTAAGAGGTGCATGTGATGCTCCAATTATGGCCATGAGCTCACAGAGCTTATCTGGCGGAAATTCTGATTAAAGGGTCACACTGTAGCCTACGTGCGGAACAGAAAACAACAAAAACACAACAAAAATGACACACAAGGTGCATGTAAAACATAATAAATGAAATGAAATAAAAGTAAGTAACTGTCAAATAAAAAGTGGTGAGAAACATAAAGTATCAGCATGATGGAAATCAGGTGACATTGGGCAAAATTGGTCAGCATGTGACAAGCTTTAGGGGGCCAAATATATTATAGGTTGATGCTACCACACCACCTATGATGACTATGAAAATTAACAATGATTGCTACCTTAAACTATTCATTATGATTGTGATAGTTCATAATGATTACGATTTTCAACATTGGTGTCACAATGATCACTATAACCTGTATTGGCTCGATTCCCAAGGTCTTCGAGGCAACAATACGATAATAACAATACAAAAATATGATACGACAATTGAATAAAAAGCCATATCGCCAACAACTTTATGCTTAGCATCAATGTCCCGAATTATGCAAATAGACAAATCTTGCTTTTACACATGGAATTTAAAAGACACACAAAAACTCCCAACTCCAACTAATTTCACTCTGCTTCTGTCTTTTATACTGCTTCTTTAGATCACACCTTTACGCCATGGGAGGTCTGCTTCCGTTTTGCTTTTCTAACCAATTGTTGCTTCGCTTTACATGCTTCTGTTTACTGTATGCTTCAACTGCCACACCTTCATGCTTTAATTCATGCTTAACTTCCACGCCTACATGCTTCAGTTTACCATATGCTTAGCCATGCCTACATGTTTTTAGTTTTTTGTGTGTTTTACTGTTTTCTATGTGTTCTACTTGAGTCTTGCATCTGGGCTGGGTCGGGGTTTTTGCATTTTATTACATGACAGGTGCTTTTATGACTCTGGGGGGATACTGTATTTCTTGGTACTCGAGTGAGTTATAAGACTAGGTGCCGATGTGTGAAATTATTATACAAGGATTCCTAATTGGGTGGATAATGGATTTTGGGTACAAGAACATTCAAAACAAAGTACTTATGCAATACTTGGGAAAAATGTACAGGACATCAATGAGACAAAAAAACCAGACATACTTGGGAAAATACATCACAAATAAAATTATATACAGTAATCAGATTTCCTCTAATGTCTTATCACCTACCATACATTCCCCTCTTCCCAAAATTGAATGTCCTTGTTCAATGGGGGTTTTAACGAAGGGAGGGTTGTGGGGTCAGATCTTGCATGGTGGTGGACAGGATTAGTCTTACTTGAGCTTGTGGCCACGAGTTGATCAGGTTGTGCCGGGTCAAAGACTTGGAGGAATAGCAGAAATTGGGATTTCTTCTGTATGAGTGACCCATGGGTTGTACATGAAGGAGAGTTGCTTTGATGGATAACATCAGCTTTCTCAAGTTGCTCAACTTTTTGTTTGATGATTCATTTTGCCTTTGGTGCTTTCTGAAAAAGGGATCTGCAGCTGGGTTTACAATTATTTGTATCAATGCTGTGGGAGACAAGTGTCCTGTGACCCACATCCGTTTTTGATTCAGTGTAAAGGGTGGGTATTTGGATGAGAAATTTATTAGCACAGATGTGAATGTATTGAGCCGTTTCTGTTTGTCTTGAGTGGGAAAGTTAGATTGGGTGGATGAATTTTTTTCTGGAAGGAGACAAGAAACAGGGGGGATGCATGTGTCAGGATAGAAGATTTGGGGCTTGCTGACAATGTTTGAGACAGAACCACAGATACTACTATTTTCACTTTGGGAAATTCTAGCGGCAAAATAAACTTTACAATTTTTTCTTGCCTTCAGGGTTAGGAAGAGAAGTTTTTCGCCAGTGGAATGTGTAGGGTTCTGTGGTGAGGCGATGCAACAGTGAAAACATCAGGCGTTGTTTTTTGTATGCTGGTTCAGATTTAGACGTCTCACAGGTTCCAGGATGTTTACATTTCTGTGGAATTTTATTGTCTTCTGGTAGGGAGGTTATTGATTTTGACATGTCACTGCTTTTTGGTGATGCAATTTTTGAAGTGCTGCCTCTATCAGGAACAGGTAGGTCAAGGACGTACTGGCGGTCAAAATGCTTATGACTGTTGGGCAAAATTGTACCTAAAGTATATTGAGGTCCATGCTGGTCAGTGGGCAATGTGGGGTACAAGGCTGGGTCATCTATGTTCATTTGGTGGGGGTAGTCTCTCTTCAATGCATATTTGGATGTTATGGGTCATTTGGTTGGGGCAATATCTACTCGTGTGACCTTTCTGCTTACAAAGAAAACATTCTATGTTAGAGTAGCTTTTGGATATGCAATGGTTGGATCGGTGATCTGTCTGATAACAGTTAATGCATCTGCTTTTACAGTCTCGAGTGACATGATTACTCCGAAAGCAAATTTTGCATGATTTCCGAGTACCCTGTGAATCACAATTTCTGGCTAAATGGCTGACTTGCCGGCATTGAAAACATGTAATTTGTCTCAAATTACTATTATCATGCTGGGGTTGAGTTTGAGAATTTCGCATTATTTGCAATTGCAACTCCTTGACTTGTTGTTCTAACTTATGTAGGATTCCCTGCTGTTCAGTGTGGTTACCTAATGAAAAAATGGGTTTGAGTTCAAGCGACATGAAGGGTATGTGGCTAGATTTCAATCCATTTCTGAAAATTTGTTGTTCGACATAAGCTGCCTCATCACACATTTCATTTACATTTGTGAAACGTCTGTACTTCAGTGTGTCCCCAATTTCGTTTTGAATGCCTTCCATGAAAAGGGGTTTGATTATCATTTCACATGGGTCTGAATTGAAATTGGGGTAAGCAAGGGTTGCTAGATGTTCCAGGTCAAACAAAAATTTGATTACAGTTTTGGATCTTTTTTGTTTCTGTTCCTGCAAAAAATGTTGGTGTAGTTCTGTGTCTCTATTATTCTGGAAACATGCTTGTAATAGGGTTTTACATTGTTCATACATTTGGGGTGGATTTCCAGAATTTTCTAAACTCTTAAATTTCACTAATGATGCCCCACCCAAATGAATTTCAAAACATGCTAATTTTAGTTGCTCGTCGTCAGTATCTTTCATGCCTTGTAGTATCATAAACTGCTCTAGTCGTTTGCTCCATTCGCCAAAGTGTTGGGTTACTCCACCCCTAAATACTGTAGGTTTTGCATAAAAATTGTTTGCGATATTGTTACATATGTTGGCTGTTCTTAAGTCACCGATTAGGGTGGGATTTAGTGTATTTTGACTCAATTGTGTACGTAGAGTTCGAAAATGTTCAGCAAAAAGTTATTGATTTGCTCTCTTACAATTTCTCCCAAGTGGTCTTGTGTATGGTGGGTCATTTTCAATTTGTGTTTGGGTGGGTGTGTTGAAATTACACTTTTTTTGCTTCGTGTTCAATTTGTAGGAATGTGTCACTCAATGTTTCATTAAGGGTATTTTCCAGTTTTGATGCTTACGAATTACTTATCGCTCTACAGTGGGGTGAATGCTTTGGATTTGCTAAAATTACTTGCTATGATTGCCCGGGTAAAGGATGCACCTTAATGGGGCAGGGAGTTCTAGTGGTTACGATAGGGTATGGTCACCAAAAATATGTAATGCCTGATTTCTACTATACTTTTACTTGTTTCGATTCACTGGATTCCCAAAGCCTTCGAGGCAACAATAGGATAATAAAGATATGAAAATACCATACGACAATTAAATAAAAAGCAATATCGCGGATGACTTTATGCTTAGCATCGACATCCAGAATTATGGGAATAGACAAATCTCGCTTTTACACATGGAATTTAAAACACACACAAAAACTCCCAAGTCCAACTAATTTCACCATGCTTCTGTCTTTTATACTGCTTCTTTAGACCATGCCTTTATGCCATGGGAGGTCTGCCTCCATTTTGCTTTTCTAACCAATCGTTGCTTTGCTTTACGTGCTTCTGTTTACTGTATGCTTCTATTGCCACGCCTTCATGCTTTAATTCATGCTTAACTTCCACGCCTACATACTTTAGTTTACTGTATGCTTAGCCACGCCTACATGTTTTCAGTTTTTCGTGTGTTTTACTGTTTTCCATGTGTTCTACTTGAGTCTTGCATCTGGGTCAGAGCTTTGCATTTTCTTACATAGCAGGTGTTTTTACGACTCTGGGGGGATACTGTATTTCTTGGGGATGTGTATCTCCATGTGACTCGAGTGGATTATAGTACCAGGTGCGGATGTGTGGAATTATTATGCAAGGATACCTAATTGGGTCGATAATGAATTTTGGGTGCAAGAACGTTCAAAAACAAAGTACTTATGCAATACTTGGGAAAAATGTACAGGACATCAATGAGACGAAAACACCAGACATACTCGAGAAAATACATGACGAATAAAATTATATACAGTAATCCGATTTACTCTAATGTCCTATCACCTATCTTACAAACCGATGGTGTAGGACATTTAGTGAATGGCTGGTACATGGACTGCCATCCTGAGAAAAAAGATGAACCATAAATACAATCGAAACTTAACACGATAGGCCAAGAGAATTTCACTTGCTTCCGAATAAATTGAGGAGATGTGGCTGCGTTCAGTTCTACAATGTTGTGTTCACAGGTGTTTACTTTTCGTCAATGTCTATCAAAAAGACCTGTTTACTGTATCCTGTATAGCCCAGCCAAAAACTAAGCATTAGGGACGAAGTGTTAGCTCTCTTTTGATTGGCTGAGTGTTAGCTCTCTTTTGATTGGCTACCGCCCCCTTGTTGATTGGTCAAAATTTTGAGATGTCGAAAATGCATCAAGATGCGTTTTAAATGGTTTTAACTAACAACTTCATTTGGAAGAGCCTCAACAGCACTGCGCCCTTCAGGCGCAGCTGCTGTACCCTAAGCCTAAGCCTAAGGAAAATTTTAAAGGAAAAAATTAATGTGAAATACATATTAGGCGAAAAACCGTCTGGGGGGGCGGTAATTTCGGTCAATCAGAAGAGGGCTAACACCTCATCCCTAATGCCTAGTTGCTTCACCAGGGTTCTTTTTGCACGCAGCAACAAATTTCGGGCTGTGCAACCAAATTTTTTCTGCCAGGTTGCACAGTGCAACTTGAGGCCTGGACCATACCTGTACTTGGGGGCGGGGTTGGGGGGGGGGACCCCCCCCCAACTTGGCCAACCCAGTACCCAAAATCATTTACCCCCCCAACCCCCCCCCCCCCCAGTTGGGAAAAAATTAAAAAAATTTGCCAAAAAGTGTATGTTTTTTGGCCTTTTTTGGGAAAAATTTCGACTTTTTTCTACCCCCCCCCCCCAAAATTTCGGATTTACCCCCCCCCCAACTGGTCGAAGGTCTTACAGGTATGGCCTGGACTGCTCTTTTGATTAGGTTAGGGTTTTCTGTCCAGGGAGATGCATTTTTATAAGTTCTAAAATAGAAAAAAGTGAAAATTTTCCGGCGCTTGGCGCCGGGTTTCAATTTATTTATAATTTTTTGTACCCGGTTAGAAAATGTGGGTAAATTACGGATGGCGGTGGCCACGCCGAAATTTCTCTGACGCCGGTTTGTGGGGGTTTTCATGATGAAGGGAAGAAAGAACAAGCGAAAATATGCATGGGAAAAGCGCCAAAGCGAAGTTATGGGAAAAAATTTGCATAATTATTATGCAGTGTGACTCCGCCGTGGCCACTGCGATGACTAGCGAGTAGACATTAATTTTTCCTTTAAAATTTTTCTTAGGCTTAGGCTTAGAGTACAGCAGCAGCGCCTTTTTACCAAAAACCCCCATTTTTCAATGTTTCAAATCAAAAACTTTAAAAAAATTTTGGAAAAAAAGGGCGGAAAACACTAATTTCCAAAAAAAACGTAAAAAAAAATTTGAAAATTTTTCATGGAAATTACAGTAATCATACCTTTCTACCAAAATATATCAAGTTTTTGACTAAGCCTAAGCCTAAGTCTAAGCCTAAGCACTTGAAATGCATAATACAACCTCAAACACAATCAAATCCAAGAAATTTGCTTTATTCTCATTTATTTACACGAATAATACGTTTTTATTTGAGACCATAGATGCACCTTTTTGACCTCGCCATTCACCATTCCACTCCGACCGCCCTAAAAACCAAACTAATTCTGTACTTTTGAGCAACCACCAACAAGGAAAACACAACTTCAGGCAATTTTGGTTACTTACCGTATTGTTAAAATTGGCAGTGGCTAAACAGCCGCGCGGCTATATAGCCAAGTTCGCTATACAGCCGCGCGGCTATATAGCCATACACGCTAAACAGCCGCGCGGCTGTGGAGCTAAAATATACTTTTTTGGCTAATCAGCCGCGCGGCTGCGACGAGTATAGTTGGCACTTGTGTAGTTTAGGGGATATACTCCCATACCTGTAAGACCTCCGACCAGCATCTACCTGTACTCGGGGGGGGGGGGGGGTTGGGGGGCCCCCCCTAACTCGGCCAACCCAGTACCCAAAATCATTTCCCCCCCAACCCCCCCCCCCCCCAGTTGGGAAAAAATTAAAAAAATTTGCCAAAAAGTGTATGTTTTTTGGCCTTTTTTGGGAAAAATTTCGACTTTTTCCTACCCCCCCCCCCCAAAATTTCGGATTTACCCCCCCCCAACTGGTCGGAGGTCTTACAGGTCTGCCGACCAGTTGGGGGGGGGGGGTAGGAAAAAGTCCATACACTTTTTGGCAAATTTTTTTAATTTTTTCCCAACTGAACTGGGGGGGGGGGGTTGGGGGGATGATTTTGGGTACTGGGTTGGCCAAGTTGGGGGGGTCCCCTCCCCAACCCCCCAAGTACAGGTATGTATACTCCAAAATGTTTTCAAATTTGCACATTTCCGACTTAAATGATGATGCTGATAACGAATATGTCATAGTTTTGCATAAAATCAAATATCTTGAGTGGAAACATGGTGTCCTATGAAATTTTTTTTCTAAATTGCCTGTTTGTGATCACGTTAAGCCCTATTCAGAAGTAAAAAATCCAAGGATTTTTGTCGGCAACATTCGGCGACTCTTTAGAATGAATAGGCAATTTCCAGAAAGCTCGATTCAAAAGTGAAAAAATCCTAAGATTTTTGTCGCCGACAATCGGCGACTGTGCTTCTGAATTGGGTTATATGAGTAAACTGATGATGCTGATCACAAATATGTCAGTAGCTTACCGTGCTAAAACATTTGCCGGGGGTTTGCATTTTTATAAACTTATAGTATTGTGTCAAAAACATCAGTTTACACTTTATATAATTGCAATAGTCGATAATTCACTCCGAGTGAGTGCAGTGTGTATTATTTGGTCGCTTCTTCTGTTGTTCTATTGTGTGACATCATTCAAGTTTCATCGACTTACCAAATTCCAAGGGGAAAACCGATTTTGTCATAAAACGTAAGAAATGCAAATTTGGAAAGATATGCTACACCTACACAATAAGCTACAAGCTGATGAAAATGCAAATCACATGGTCAATATAATTGATAGAATGGAAACCTACTGGCATATTCGTGATCAGCATCATCGATTTACCCGTAACATGATCACAAATATGTAAATTTGGAAAAATTGTTGTCATAGGAGGACACCCTGTTTTCAGTCAAAAGATTTAATTTTATGGAAAACTGTTGACATATTCGTATAATCAGCATCATCATTTTAGTCGGAAAAATGCAAATTCGGGAAAATTTTAGTAAAAAATTCCATACCTCCTAAACTACACAAGTGCCAACTATACCCGTAGTAGCCGCGCGGCTGTTTAGTCAAGTTCGCTAAACAGCCGCGCGGCTGTTTAGCTATAAACAGAAGTTTTGGATAAACAGCGGCGCGGCTGTTTAGCCACTGCCGTTAAAATTAGCCCCGGCGTCAGAGAAATTTCGGCGTGGCCGCCGCCATCCCTAAAAATTCCAAAAATTTATTTGTGCAACCAAAATTCTTCCCCAAGTTGCACATTGCAACCTGGCCTGTGCAAAAAACTCTGTGTTTCACTTTGTGCCAAAACATGGTTTATGGCACAAAAAAATTTGGAAAGGCACAAAAATTTTTGAGCGTTTGTGCCAATTGGCACAAAATTTTTGGCTGGTCAAACATTAAATTTCCTTGATTGTCAGACGTTTTAGGGTCACAAAAAGAAAAAAAATTTCGGCGCTTCGCGCCGAGTTAATTACTCTCGTATATTTGACCCGAAAGCGAACGAGTTCTCTTCGAACAGGGCAGTACTATCGTTGCAGCAAACTTAATAGGCTGTCAAGTGTCAATGACTTATGAATCAGAACAAATTCTGAATATTATCCGTTCATTCAGCAGATTCGGATTTAAAACTGAAATTCATACTTTTTGAGTTTGATTGATCCAAATAGAAAAACCGGTATCGTTGGTATACGATGTTTCGGCCGAGAATTTACACAATTTGGTATTTGGAGGAGCCTCAACAGCGCTGCTGTACCCTAAGCCCAAACCTAAGGAAGATTTTAAAGGAAGAATAAATGTCTACTCACTAGTCACAGAAATCCAGGCTCAAAATTAACAAACAACTCATATACAGTAATTAGGCTTAACATATTTTTCCAAGCTCCATTTTTCGGGAGGAAAAATTTATCAAAAACTACGCGCATAATACAGCCTCGAGGAATGGCTGCTAAAATCACCCTCCTTCTGTTGATTGCAGCGAGCGTAGCTTGCCTGTTAGAATGAACGCACATCAGTGTTATATCTTTTCTATTATGTATATCTTATAGCGTGTACGTGTTAAACGGGTGTCAACCAGCTCCACTAATACCCACAATTTTCGATTTTTTTCTCTAATCTTTGCATTGTTGTTAGGATAGATATCCGTAGTCGAAAATTGAATCAGTGATCGAATGATTTTCTGATTCCTACTGTTTCAGAGATGGAGGATCTTGGTGTTATGTTCAATTAAAAATTTTCAGCAACCTCCTGCTGTAATTATGTGATTGAAAAGCATTTAGGGTGGCAAATTTGATTTTAAAATGTTTTTATTCTAACTTCAATGAATTAAAAATCAGGGCTTTTAAATTCTGTGCTTCCCTCATACCTGTAATTGGGGCGGGGACTCCCCCAACTTGGCCAACCATATACCCCCCCCCAGTTTGGAAAAAATTAGCAAAAAAGTGTCTTTTTTGGGAAAAATTTCGACTTTTTCCGACCCCTTCCCCCAAAATTTCTGGTATACCCCCCCCCCCACTGGTCGGACCTCTCACAGGTATGGCTTCCGTATTCCGGAATATGGTTCACCGCGTCTGGTTGGGGATACTTAAATGGTAGAGAAAGTTCAATGGAGGTTTACATGAAGACTTTTTGGTTATAAAGATTTAAGCTATAAGAAGAGCCTCGACAAATCTGGCCTTGATGACCACCTATTTAGACGTACGTGTGTCGACTTATTGTACATGTACTTAATTTTGAAATTTAAAGTTATTCTACCCAATTTATTTTTCACCTTGAGACCGTTCAATTATCGCGCATCCAACTTATTTAAATTATATAAATCGAAGTTATACTAACTCTAATGCTTTAGAACATGACTTTTGCTTGCGAAATATTGATGCTTGGAATTCCTTACCTGATAATATCACTCGTTTGAACAATATGCCCTGCTTTTGATCTAAATTGAATCATTTTTTAAAGCTAAATTCGCGCGTGCTTTTCTCACGTTCATGAGCATTTCTGTATTATTCGTATTCACTATTGTGTTTTTTGCGAATTCAATAAATTTCTTTCTTCCTTTCGATATGAACTTCCTGAATAATTCTAGAGTTATATTTAAATTTTCTCAGCATTTTATTTCATTCTAATTCGTCGTGAACCACTTTCTTGCGCAGTTTTTCTCATCTCACAGACATGGCTAGCTGAAAAATAGGTTCGGCACGATTTTTTCAAAAAGTTAATGCGTTAAATTTAAACCTAGCTTCCATTAGGTTGGCCTGAAACCTTTCCGCGGTTTTCAGTATGTTTAGAAAAAAAATTTTGTGCCATTGGCACAAATTTTTTGGCCTCTTGTACCAATTGGTACAAATGTCCGTGCACAAAAAAATGCTGGTTTCACCGTTTTTTCCTCGAAGATTTTTTCCACATGAGAACCGGACGGACTCAAAATTTTTTCCCTCATTTTCCAAAAATTTTCCACATTTTTAAAAACGTTTATAATGTGCCTACGGATGCTTTTTTATGCATTTTAAGAGCATACCCAAGCATTTTGATGTATTTGGATTCAGAAGTCTGCAAACATTAGGCAAAAATTGAGAAAATTCTGGTCATGTTGGTCAAAATGAGCTGATGAAGAATATATTGGTGTTATACAAGAGCAGAGAAAGCATTTTAACGACAGACTTATCATGAATTTATCCTTTATTAATATTTCTGTGGTTCCAATTAGGATTATCCAATTATATTTGATTTTTGTCCCGACGAGGAGCCACGTCGATTCACGTGATAATTGAATAGTTCGTATTCCGTAACAGATAGCTCTAAATATACCACACATCGTAAAAAACAAAAGTAGATTCAGAATCAGCATTCTTTCTCCTATCAGAAAATCAATGTTTCGAGTGATAGAGTTCAGTGAGACGTAACCCGATTCACGCCAAATGAGAAAATCCACTCTGAAAAGTTTCGTAACTATCAAGGCTGTATTTGAAATTTTTGGCTACAGTAAACTAACCGAAATGAAAAAACGCGAGTGATATTAAAATGTCGCAACGCTATGTTGAAGACAATTGATTATTATGCAAGATTCACTATCGTACGCTGAAATTCGTTGTTTCTTTGCTGAGATATATGCGATTAATTGAAATATTTTTTACTTCACTATTACTGTAGCAACAGTATAACGAATTTTAATTTCTGCGCTGATGAATTTACGTGGAGCGCCGCAAAAATTTTTGGATTTTCACTAACGCTGGAAATTGAACCTCCACAACTTTGGAAAATAAATTAAAATCCGACTGATGAGGTATAATTTGCTGCCCATTCCGGGGCGTAGTGCCAGGAAAATTTTTCAGTTTTTATATTCTAAAACGCTGGAAAGTATATCTTTCCAATGGATATTCGTGAATAGAAGTTCTAAAATCACAGCCTAGAATGATGTCTTCAATTTCCATTTTCATTAAACCCAAAAGTTCATGTTAAAAATGTTGGAAAAATTCCAAGCATCGAGGGAAAAAATTGAGAGAATTGATGAAAAATTGTTTTTTTCAGCGAAATACTGACTGTTAAAGATTAGAAAATGAGATGAGCTAACGTGATTGATAGAAACTGTTGATAATTAAATAGTAAGTGGAAGCTAACAGCCGCGCCTGATAAAAAATAATGATTATTATACCCCTGACCGGCGTGAAGCGCTGGAAAATTTTGAGATTTCGACCTTTTAAAGTTCACCGAAACGCATCTTTTCGATTTTGAATTCCCCAAATTTTTTTCCACAATCAGAACCATACACAAAATTTTTTTCCTCATTGCCAATTTTTTTCCTCAAAAGATCCCATTTTAGGAAAAAAAACGATGGTATGTTTTGGCTCAGCAGCACTGTTTTTTCCCAAATCGTGCTTTTTCGAGAAAAAAATCGGAAAAAGGAAAAAAATTTTGGGCTTTGGGGCAGGGTTATTTTTTGCACACAACAAGCAAATTTCGGTCTGTGAAACCAAATTTTTTCTGTCAAGTTGCACAGTGCAACTTGAGGCCTGACTGCTCTTTTGATTAGGTGATAGGGTTTTCTGTCCGGAGATGCTTCATTTATAATTTTTTATAATATTCTAGTGTGCGGTTAGGAAAGGTCATTCTAGTAAGTGCTTATAGGTTCTTATTATCAACATATTATGTATAAATGCTTGATCCTGTATTGTTTGTTAACGAATTTGATGAAAACTAACATTTTTCTCGGTCATTTTCCCCAAGTTTTTTTGCAATCTTCATAAAAATTTTTACTTCTATGTGATCAAAACATTGTGAGTGTAGAAATTTTTTCCGATTGAAAGATCCAAAGTCTTAGTCCTTTGCCTAGTTCTTGAATCTTAATTTGTCCGACTGAAAATTCATTAAATTCACTGATAAATCAAACTTTCTGTCTATGAAATAAAAGGTGAAAAGATTCATTTTCCAGCGTTCTAGAATATTGAAATCCTGAAAAAATTTTCTCTAGTCTAGTCATACAAATCTACTCTAGTCTAGTCATACAAATCTTTTCATTTTCTCTCCAAAACGCAGAAAATCGGGTTTTAAATGTCTAAAACTGACACGGATCGAATAAAATACAAAAATACTAGTTTGCGATGGTTTTTATGATTTTATAATTTATAAGCAACTTTATCGATTCTAGAGTCAGCAACCAAAAATTTATCTGTGCAACCAAAATTTTTCCCCAAGTTGCACATTGCAACCTGGCCTGTGCCAGAAAAAAGTGCTTTGGGGATCGGATACAGAAAACATGCATTTTGGTGAATTTAGAAGGTCATAATGTTAAAATTTTCCAGCGCTTCGCGCGGGTTATAACAAAAAATTTTATTGGAAAGATTAACATTTTTTTGATCTCTCACTTGTCATCATAGAGGGCTTAACCATCGATTTCTCAATCCAAAGTCATTATGCTCTTGAAAGAAAGAAATTTATTAAATGCGAAGAAACTAAAAGGGTAAATACGAATAATACAGAGAAGCTCATGGACGTGACAAAAGCACGTGCGAATTGAGCTTTAAAAAATGATTCAATTTAGATCGAAAGCAGGGCATATTGTTCGAATGAATGATAATCATCGGGTAAGGAATTCCAAACATCAATATTTCGCAAGCAAAAGTCATGTTTCAAAGCATTAGAGTTATACTTCGATTTATAATAATAATATTATAATAATAAGGATATTTATTATAGGTACAATTTAAATAAGTTGGACGCGCGATAATTGAAGGGACTCAAGGTGAAAAATAAATCAGGTGGAATAACTTTAAATTTCAAAATTAAGAACATGTACGATAAGTCGATACACGTACGTCTAAAATCAAGATCATCTAGGCCAGATTTTTCGAGGCGCTCCTTATAGCTTAAATCTTTATAACCAAAAAGTCTTTTTGTAAACCTTCGTTGAACCTTTTTTACCAATTTAGTATCCCCAACCAGACAACGATTCCAGAGCGGTGAACCATATTCCAGAATAGGGAGGACATAGGATTTAGAAGCCCTGATTTTCATTCATTGAAGTTAGAGTGAGAACATTTTAAAATCAAATTTGCCACCCTAGATGCTTTTTTAACCACATAATTACAGTCGACAGTTGCTGACAATTTTTCATTGAACATTACAGCAAGATCCTTTATCTCTGAAACAGTAGGAATCAGAAAATCGTTCATATAATACTCAACTTTGGGGTTATTACTCCCTAGATGCAAAACACGCATTTTTCCAGAGAAATAGATAATGGCCATTTCAATGACCATTCATAAGCTTTGACAAGATCGCCTTGTCGTACTCCAGCATTTTCTGTGGTATTGAATATTTTCACATCATCAGCAAAAAGATAAATTTCATTGCTAATACCATCAAATATATTATTATGAAATTTAAGAACAATGTTGGTCCCAATACACTACCCTGAGGAACCCCACTAGTAACCCTAATTGGATTAGAGAAGCAATCGCCAATTTTACCTGTTGAGTCCTATTAAATAAAAAACCATGTAACCATCTCAATAAAAAAAACAGATATGCGATAGGAATTAGGAAGCTAATTTTCCGACCAGTTTTTCATAAGAAACAGTATCAAATGCCTTTTGAAAATCGATATAAATTGAATATGTTGCTAATTTTTTATCCAAATTTTTAGTCCATAATGTTCTACAACTTTAAAGCTGAAGAATACAAGATTTTTACTTTCTACGTTACGGGACAATTTCGTTGCAGCACCAGTAATCTTTTGATGAATCTCTTGGCGATATACTGGGTCTTTACTGGTAGAAATTTCAAGATGAAATAGCGGATTACTGGTGCTTTACTAGTTGATAGTTTGGCGGCCATGATGCATTACTGGTGGATTAATGGTAACATACAACTTCAATAAAATACACGCATGCTATGCAAGTAATCAATACAATGTCCGTAGTTTTGGCCTTCAGTCTGCTTTGCGGTTTCTCCTTCACAAAACTACGGGCGTCTGCCATCCTCATGAATATTAATTAATCAAAAAGCATGGAGTTGTTTTCATACCTAAAAGTTGTGTAACGAAAAAAGACCAGAAAGGAGGAATGGGTTTTTATTGTGACCGATTCAGCCACTAAGCATTTCAGCTACTGAATACTTCTAGTTAAATATGAACTGGTACTTGCTTTGTTGGTTTTTAGTTTAGACGCATTTCAAGATGCATATTATAATGTAATAAATCGGAAAGATTATGATCATCAATTTTCAGATGGAACGAATTTGTGCAGTTTTTTTGTGACTTTTTTAAAAATTCTTTTCAATTTCCTACTTGGGAAAGGTGAACATTGAGCAGGCTGTGTTCAGGCGAATGACAGCCCAAGTGAAGAGTTTTTTGACAAAATATCTTATAGTTCGCTATGCTTATGGTTCCTTTTGAGAACCATAGTGAAAGTTATTTTTAGCTTTCATCAAAAAGACGATTATAGCTGTGCATTAAAGTTTGAAGCATACTGAGATGCAAGGTTTTTTTTCCGCACGCCTTCATCCGCATCGTGCGGAAATGACCCAAAATTTTTTCCGCACGCAATAATTTTTTCCGTTCGAAGTTTAGATCATTTGAAAAATGTGTGAAATGAGCGAAAATTATAGATTGCTAAGAAAACAATGTAAAGTATCTGTTTTTCTAGCTCAAAAACATATTTTAGCTTGATTAAAAAAAATTATAGTTGCTGCTGTCAATTCTGTGATTAGAGCCGATGATTTATAAATTTCAATCGATTTTCTAATTGATTCAATTTCTACATTTTGATATTCTAGAATGCTGGAAAATTAGCATTTTCAACCTTTATCTCTAAAATAAAAGGTTTGCACTTTCAGTCGAAAATCGTGTAGTTTCCCAATGACAAAATGTGTGTTCACAAAGTTCAGAAAAATTCAAGTGAGAGAAAGAATTCATGAAGATCAATATTAAATCTCAATTTTCAACAAAATCCGAACCTAATACTGAAGATTACTAATTGATGAATGGGATGAAAAATTTCAAATCATGAAAACCATGCGCACTTAACTTCCGATGCGTCACACCAGAAAATTTTTGAACAAAGGAGCTACTGAAATGTTGGAAAATGTATTCTAGAGATAATTTGTAATACTTTCGGTTTAGATTTTTCCTAGAAAAATGATGGTATTGAATAAATGTGTGGAGAAATGTGGGAAAAATCAGCAGATTCGTATGAAAATTCCAATTCACACTACAAAGTGACGAGTTTTACTCACTGTAGCAGAGACATATAAGATTGATGGAAACAATCAGGGACAACCGAGAAATCAAAGTAAACTTCTTTTTGGCTGCGCTTCAGCTAAATTGTAGTTAATATTATAAATTATTTTCCTTGCCGGCATGGAGCACCGGAAAAATTTGAGATTTTGACCATCTAAATTGCACCAAAATGCACCTTTTCATCAATACCAGCAGTAGAAACGCCCAAAAAAATTTCCGTTCTGTGCGGAAAATGCCCAAAAATTTTTCTGCACAGCCCAAAAAAAGTCCGCACTGTGCGGAAAAAAACCCTGCTGAGATGTGATCTATTTTTTAATGGAGAAAAATCATAATTCTTTCTAGTTTTCAACCCGAATTTTCCGAATAAATATACTTGAAGGTCGATGTTCTATCATGTTTATGTGTATAAACAATAGCGTGTATTTAATTTCTGATATGTGTGTCGATTTGGCCACAAGCACATCTCAGCAACTGAGACCGATACAATCTTTGTTTATGGAAGTTTTCTGTAACTTCAGGCACCAATAACGTTTTAGTTATTTTTTCATGTAAATTGTTAACAAGTCAGTTCAAGTAATACGGTATTAGTAGAATTTAAAAAAATGTGCATTTTGATTGCTTTTGGAAAAGTTATTAATTCAAAATAAAAACGGACAAATACGAATAAATGAGTGGTGGATAAATCAAGACATAGATGAAAACACTAACAGTAGCTTTAATGCTAAGTGGCAGAACGCTCACAATAGAATGCCGTTTCTCCTTTTTGCTTCATTAATATTCATGAGGATGGCGGACGCCCGTATTTTTGTGAAGAATAAAACGCAAAGCAGACTGAAGGCCAAAACTACGGACATTGTATTGATTGTTACCAGTAATGCGTCATGGCCGCCAAACTATCAACCAGTAAAACACCAGTAATCCGCTATTTCATCCCGAAATTTCTACCAGTGAAGACCCAGTATATCGCCAAGACATTCACCAAAAGATTACTGGTGCTGCTACGAATTTCTCCCGTTGTAAATCCAAATTGTCTATCATTCAGAAAATTATTTGACTCAAAATCGGGTCTACATTTATAATACTTTCCATAACTTTGCATGAGACACAACATAAAGAAACTGGTCTATAATTTTCTACCTTTGCTGGGTTCTTTTTTTGAAAATACATAGGTACCACACAGAGGTCCCCAAGGTCGAAAATTTAGGTAGGGGTAAAATCGTAAATTTTAAGGGTAGTACTTGAAATATGCCGTGACCTTTTTTTTTTTGCTCTCAACTTTTTGCTAAGGAGGGGGGTTGTAGTTTCTCGAACTTACAAAACTGATTAATGCCCCTACTTTATGGTTTTTACTGTCAAAAACATTTACTATTTCAACTCCATTTTCCAGCTCCCAATCATGCAACTTTTAGCACAACATACGTTTGGAAACATTTTTCAACCAGCATCTTCAGCAGTATGGGCTTATCCCATCGCTGGTTAGGCTTGCAGCAGTGCTTCCAATTGAAAGTCCTGATGCTGAATGCGGCTCTACTATTATTAATCCCATTACATTATGAACTACGAGTTTGAAACCAAGTACCACTCATGATCCACGTCAACAGACCTCACATGTCTCAACTCATAGCAGGAAAGAATGCCACAGCTTGGGTAACTATATGCGCACAGAAGACCCAACGCAGAAGCGGGGAAAAGGAAAGGAGAGCATGAAGAGGCAGAATTTTAAGAACATAATGTTTTTCTTCCCAAGGGGCGATTTTTTTATTAATCACATACACATAAGTCATTATTTCATCTCCCAATTATATTTATAATGATTTCCTACAAGTAGTATATATTAATGTGCTGATATCCTTTCCTAAAAATCGCTATATGGCACAGTTGCATACTTTCCCTTTATCATTTGCTCAGTAAATGTGTCAAAAACAGCAGTGAGTAATTCCTCAGAATCACTCATTCTGCAATTTTTCTTGAATTAGTATAACCTACTGGGGAGAGGATGAAGTCTACCAAAATTTTTTACTATAGTGAGCTGTTTTTATGGGGGTAGTAAATGAATTTCCAAATCTAAGACGGGGGTAATACCCCCCCCCCCATGGGGTGCTCTGGTACCACCACTGTTTTTTTTTTAGCACGACCTCTTTAGCCAAATGGCTAAAACGACTAAAATTTTTTTAGCCAAAGGCTAAAATTTTTATTTCGCCCAAACGTGATACACTGATTGTTTTTTAAATATTAAACAGGTTATGTAAGGTGTTTTCAAGAGTTATGTCATCACTTCAGGAACAAAACGATTATTTTTGTTCGAAGAAATGCTGATATAAATATCTGATGACAAGCTAACTTTTTCCAAAAAGCTGTGATAACGGCAAACAAAAAGGCTTCAGAACAAACCATTGGTCTTATGCCTGAGCTAAGTAATGCATAATAATGATTATTAAAGTTAGTTATAATTGGCGCGAAGCGCCGGAAAATTTTGAGATTATGACTTTTTAAAATGCACCAAAATTCATCTTTTCTGTATCCAATCCCCAAAATTTTCTTCCCCAAATGGGGAAGAGCCCAAATTTTTTTCCCCTTTCCGAATTTTTTTTCCCGAAAAAACACGATTTGGGGAGAAAAAAAACAGTGATGGAAATATGTCTGGAGAAGGAGGAGAAAAAAGTTTAAAGCTATCAGGCAAGCATCGATTTTTGTATTCGACCTAAAAAATCATTTCCGCTTTGAACCAGTCCGTAAAAAACGAACAATTTGAAATTTTTAAACGATCCTCGGCTGTTTGTATTCACATTGATGAGTCAACCGATGTCAGTAGTTCTAAGTTACTATTGATTTACCTGAATGTGTGCAATGTTGAGTGTCTGATGGACGGAGAAAAATTTGGAACAGTGATTGAAATAGAAAAGTGTGATGCGTCCTCAATCGCCGAAGCGATCAAAAAATGGGTTACAATGGTTGGCATTGATAAAAAAAAATTTTCATGTTCACCTCTGATGGAGCAGCTGTTATGACAGGCAAATATAATAGAGTTTTCTTGTCATTGATACAATTTTCACGAACAAAGAGTACTCGAATTTTTTTTAGCCATTTGTCTAAAACCTCTAAAAATTTTTTAGCCAAACCAAAATTTTTTTAGCCAAAATAGGCCATTTGGCTAAAAAAAAACACTGGGTACCACATTTGATGTTTTCTAAATATCTGGTAATTGCCCAGTTCTAAACGAAATTTCAAAAATTATTCTTAAAGGTTCTGCCAAAACTAGATATATTTTTTCCAGGAAAAAGGCACACAGACCATCAGGACCAACAGACAGTAGGGCAATAATTTCGAATATGGTATGACGTCATTTTCCCAACACACCCGTTTTTACGGCCTTCCAGATCAAAAACTGAAAAAACTTTGGAAAAAAATTGTCGGAAAGCAGTTGTTCCAAAGAAAAACTTGGAAAAAAAAATTTTCGAAAAATTTTCAAATTTTGACAATTTTTTGCAACGGTTCCTTACCCAATTATGGTCCAAACTGGCATTTTCGGACTACTCAAGATGCTAGCTATCCAGATCAGTTCGAAAATCCAGGAGCTCGTGGCATTCAGGAACTTATTTGCATAAAATCTGCACACATGTCACATACTCCTTGTCACTACAGATAAATCCTACCTACTTCAAGAATCGAACCTGGTCCACCAGCCTATAGACTAAATGCGTTTACCACTACACAACAATTTCATCAGAAAGTATCAACACTATATTCATTTAAGACCCTTGATACTATTTTAACTAACAACTTCATTTGGAAGAGCCTCAACAGCGCTGTGCCCTAAGCCTGAGGAAAATTTTAAAGGAAAAATAAATGTCTACTCACTAGTCACATAAATCCATAGTCAAAATTAACAAACAACTCATATACAGTAATTAGGCTGAAGGCCATGAACCCACTTATAAAATTTAGCCGGGATTTCGACTGCCGCCAAATTTTAATGAATTCCTACGGTTTCGAGTACTGGCTACCAGAAAAAATTTGTTTGGGGCTGATCTCAGCTAATACCATATTCGACATTTTAGCCGACAGTGTAGGCTTCAAATATTTTAGAGTCAATAGGACTCTTAAGAAATCAAATTTAATTGATAAATCTTTATTAAACTGCTTTTAAGGATATTCAGGGACAAAAAAATGGATTTTAGCGTCAGATTGGGATGAATTTATAGAAATACAAACAAAAAAAGGTTAATATAAAAAACAAAGCGAGGAAAAACTAAATAGCACACAATTTCGACGGCTGACATATCTGCACTTAGCCAAAATGGACAATCATGGACTGCATAACACTACGTTGGAAGATGATTCTTTTCAAGACTGATTTCATGTTTTAAAATTTGATTTTTCCGGCCTAATGATGTTCATGTTTGAACAATGTCCGAATGTTTTCAACCTGCTAACGAGCTAAAAAATCAGCTTGAAGTCAACGATGTTCCATAAATTTTGGCGAAACAACAAAATTCGTAAATAGACTTCCGGCGCGAGCCGCGAAGCGCCAAAATTTTTTTGGAGTTTTGATATTAGAATAGTGAATCTTTTCGACATTTCTTTCCCTGATAAGTGTTCTAATTTTGCTCTCAATTCAATCATTTTTCATAGCCGCACAAAATGCAAAAAAATCATATTGAAAGCATGTCACTTAATTTATCAAATCAGAAAAGCAACCAAAAATTTGGATTATTCAACTAGCAATATCTGTCACTGTCGCAAACTGATGGTGTTCCAATCATTTGCCGAATGCAAAAAAAATTATGTTCACAAAGTTCAAAAATTTGTAAAGGCCGCAGAAAAATTTTGCGAAGAAAATAAAAAAAAATCTGCATGTTCGTCAAATACTAAGACGCAATATCAAAGATGAACTGATTAAACCACGAGATGAGACATTCTGTAACAACTATCGAATGGTATAACTAGTAAGTAAAGCCCATACATGTAACGGGGCCACGAGGTCTGGGATGGGGGGTCGGACGACTTTTTTGGGGCCGGGGATCACAAATTTCTCAAAATTTAGGGAGGAAGAAGGGGAAAAATTAGATTTTTTCATCAAAAAAGGTTAAAAAAATAGTAATTTTTATCTAAAAATCGTAAAAAATGTATCCATGGCGCTGAGCACCGAGAAAACTGACGTTTTTGACAATTTCTCGAATTGACATTTTTCATCAAAGAAGCATTCCACACAGAGGTCCCCAAGGTCGAAAATCTAGGTAGGGGTAAAATCGTAAATTTTATGGGTAGTACCTCAAATATGCCGTGACCTTTTTTTTTTTTTTTTTTTTTTTTTGCTCGCAACTTTTTGCTAAATAAGGAGTCTAACCACATAGAACTTACATGAATGAATAATGCCCCTATTTGCTTTTTACAGTCAAAAAACATTTACTGGTTTAACTCCATTTTCCAGCTCCCAATCCTGCAACTTTAATGCACTAATTATACGTACAGAATAGTCACACTTTGAAGACTGTTGTGCCAACTGATTCCTGCACATTTCAAGAATCGGGCACAAACGTTTGGAATCATTGTTTCAACCAGCATCTTCAGCAGTATGGGCTTATCCCATCACTGATTAGGCTTGCAACAGTGCTTCCAATTGAAAGTCCTGATGCTGAATGTGGCTTTAGTATTAATCCCATTAGACTATGAACTACAAGTTTGAAACCAAGTACCACTCGTGATCCACATCAACAGACCTCACATGTCTCAACTCATAGCAGGAAAGTATGCCACAGCTTGGATACCATACCCGCACAGAAGACCCAACGCAGAAGCGGAGAAAAGGAAAGGAGAGCATGAAGAGGCAGAATTTTAAGAACATAATGTTTTTCTTCCCAAGGGGCGATTTTTTGATTAATCACAAGTAGTATATATTAATGTACTGATATCCTTTCCTAAAAATCGCTATATGGCACAGAAGTTGCATACTTTCCCATTATCATTTGCTCAGTAAATTCCTCAGAATCACACATTCTGCAATTTTTCTCAAATTAGTATAACCTACTGGGGAGAGGATGAAGTCTACCAAAATTTTTTGGTATAGTGAGCTGTTTTTATGGGGGTAGTAAATGAATTTTCAAATCTAAGACGGGGGTAATACCCCCCCCCCCCATACCCCCCCATGGTGTGCTCTGATTCCACAGTATTTTTCCGACCAAAAGTATGGGGGTCCCTATGACTATTACATGGCTAGCCATAGGATTGGAAAATCCTGGGGTAGGTCACCCAATGGCTTGCCATATGACCGACGATTTATGGGGGGGGGGTTCCTATAGCACTTCCCATCCCCGAATTACATGCATACATGGCCACAGGGTATACATAGGGTATACATTATCCCTACCCTAAACTTTAGAGTAACCATTTGCTATCTGGCGATTTTTGGACAAAATTACAAAAATTACAAAGAAAAATACATTGACAAAAAATAACTGATGCAAGCAATGCACACTATATGGTTGACAATAAGTATGAGAACATCAAAATAAGTTACTGGTTGGCAAATACACATCATCTTCCATTTCAGTATCATCCAATTTCATTTCCTTTCTTGTTTTCTTTTTTCGATTATGAGGGTCATCAGTGCGCATGTGGTTTTCTGCAACCCATGCCTTTGCGTAATATTGATGAAATGAATAATTCAGTTTACTGGCTGATTGGTTTCCAGTAAAACATGTCAGAAAAACTTACTCAGCATGTTTACTGCTAATAAACATGTCAGAAAAACTAACCTGGCATTTACTGAGTTTGAGTTTGGTTTTATCATCAATCAACATGCTCATTTATTTATTTCAGAAAAACAATGCTTCCAGTTTTTATCACCAACATAATCCAAAAAATACGAAAAGCAAAGCAAACACATCTAAAATTGACTTTTATCATTGTCACAAAAATGATTTGCTATATGTCAATTTTAGGATTTTTCCCTACCCTAAAATTTTGACCGTGGCCATGTATGATTACATGCATGAAGTAGCCATCCTCACGGTCGCCTTCGAGCTCGATTATAGCAAGCAATGATCAATATAATCATTATCGGCGCGACGCGCGGGAAAATTTTAGAATTTTGACCTTTTGAAATGCACTGGAATGCACCTTCTTGACATTAAAATCTCGAAATTTTTTCGTCATGCGGCGAAACAGCTCGAAATTCTTTTCGCATTTCCAGATTTTTCAACAAAAGCATGGATTTGGCGAAAAACAGCAGATTCGTCAAAATGTCTGTAATTGGGGGGGTTGGGACCCCCAACTCGGAAAAATTTGGAAAAGTAGCTTTTTCGGTCTTTTTGGGAATATTTTTGAAATTTTCGGTTTTTATGGGATTTTTGGAGACCTCAAAATTTTTGGAATTTCACCCTCCTCCCCTTGACTGGTCGAATCTCTAACTGGTATGTCAGCAATCAAATTCCGGACTGTGTAACCAAATTTTTCCTGCCAAGTTGCACATTGCGTAGGCTAGAGAGTTTATTGTCCGAAGATGCCATTTTCAGGGCCGTTCTTAGGGGGGGCGAGCTGTACGGCCGCCCAGGGCCGCTAAAAATTTTCCAGTCAATGCTTGAAGAATGCTTTTTTTAGCGGCCCTCAATAAAATTTTCAATTTTTGTATGCAAACAGTACTCCAGAAACATAATTTTGGTGCCAGTTTATTAAATTCTTCTGCTGTTAGTAGGGTGTTCAGCAACCTAGAAAACCTGGAAAAGTCAGGGAAAAAAGTTTTTCCTGAAAAACCTGGAAAAGTAAGAGAATTTCGATTTAGATTGTTATGATGTAGTTGTTTTCATAGCAAGAAGCCCAAATTATTGCACGATAAGGCAAAGTTGCATTTTAAAAGTTCAAAACCTCAAAATTTCCCCTGCGCTTCACACCAGTTTTCAAGCATTAGTATCATTATTTATCTGGCTTTAGTTAAAGTGCACATAGGATGTCTAGAATCATTACTCAATTAACATTTTTAGTGCATCGGTAGATCTATTTTGTTTCTTGTTAATATTTCACGCTTTTTGTAGAGTAATTAGGATTTCAACTTTTCTGCTGATATTACTAATGATTGCCAACTCGATGATTGCTATAATGTTATCATTAATGAATACCTATTAACAAATATTTTGGAGGCTTACTATAGGTTACAATGTCCAGATACTGAGAGCTAGTAACGCAATGAGATTTACTGTCCTGATCGAAGAACAGCTAAAGCAGGCTTTTTTGGTTTGAAAACCAGGAGATAAATGGCTGATATGCCTAAATTTTTAGGGGCCAAATTAAAATTTTGGGAGCCAAAAATTTTTAATTGAAGAATATTAAAAAACGGGCTTGTAACACACTGTAGAACGTATATAATCAAATTATATAGATATCAATTGATACGTGTTAAAGAAATTACTGTTCAAAATTTGATTTCCGACCAGCGTTTTCGGTTACAGGCTTCTTTCTACATGTACAAAGATCGGCCGACAAATCTTTGTGCTATGCAAAAAACACGATATTTTGTTCATTTTTGCACAAACCTTCTTCCAAGATAGCACTCGAGTTCATTTTCTTCTGACTCAAAAGTGTAGAATAAACATAAGGTTCGAAAACATGTATATACGTATATCATTTTACAAATTAAAAAATATGTTCATACTTTCATAAGTTTGAAAAATTCAAATTAAACTTGAAATTTTTCAAAATCACCTCCATTATGATCGTGAATTCGAACTCGGCTCCATATTTAATATAATAGTTACAAAAAAAAGAAAAATTTAGATTTTGATCTCTTAAATGCACTAAAATTCATCTTTTCCATGTCGAACATCCATGTTTTTCTCTTTTTTCGAGAATTTTTCTCCACAGAAAGTTTGATTTGTTGAAGAACAGTCAACAGACTAATTTGAAAAATTATAGAATGATTTTCGATGTTTTATGATTTTAGAGCCTGTAAAACACTTTCTATGATTAAATGAAAATTAGTACAAGTCACTATAATATAAATGAATAAGTCAAAATTTTAGGAGCCATTTCCAATTTTTTAGGAGCCCGGGCCCCTAAAATGACTAAAAAAAGCCTGAGCTAAAGCCTAATATACTCCTAAGAGATGCTTTATGTAACATTAATTGTTTTTTACATGATGAAATTGAAACGGATTTCAGAAAATTCTTTTTTTCTTAGTTTTGAAAATTTTCCGTGTTGTACTCCCTCCATTAATTTTGAAATGATCGATGCAATGAGGTCGCAACCCTGTTCAATAATTTTGTCCTTCATAATACAGACACTTGACTACTCTATTCAATTTTTCGGTACCACTTTTAGTTTCAAGTTGTTTCCTGATCTGGTGGTCGACTGCATGATAGCACGGAATTCTTCCAACTTCAAATCAGTTTTTTAAAGATATTTTATATAACATGACAATATGATTTAGCACTCTCCTTTTTGCAAAGGTATCGAGTCTCAGAACATCGATTCTCCCAGGATAACAATAATCCAGCAAGTTTATGATACGCTTTGAGACAAATTTTTGTACTTTGTCAACCATTAGGTAATGACAGATTTAATTCAAATTCTGGTGACCATTTGGCCACTAGATTCAAATAATATTATGCTTTACATACATAAAATTTATGAAGAGTAGTAAGGTACTAAAACCCTCCTTGAGGTGCATAGTTTACTACTCAAAACGCTAATACAAGTATTAATCATTCTAGCTTGTACATAAACAGCAGCTATGTAAACTTTTCTGAGTAGAAATGTATTTTAAGCAAATCTCCCCTATTTGGGAGCTTTACATTACACAATTGTGTGAAGCACCTGTTTTTCCACTCTGTGCTTCTTTGTGCCGAGAGTGGCAAAAACAGCCACTCTCGACACAAAGAAGTCGTCAAAGTTTTCGGAAAAAATGTTGAGCTCACGCAATGTAGAACCTAAAAAATGTTGAAATATTTAAAAATCAATTTCACAGAATTTTTTATTATCGTGTCTGCTCTATAATGTTATACATGTCTACAGTTCCTGGTTAGTACCGAACAATGACAAAAGTTCTTGTTGGTCAAAGAATCTCTACTTTTTGGTGATTGCCTGATTTCGGAATTTTACTTGAATTTTTTAGTCCAAGACTGATTTGATTCCTGTTGTTTCAACTAAATTTATCAAAAACGGTTGATTTCTAGTCGATATTGTTGGTTTTCTTGTTTGTCAGCGGTGATTGAAAATATCAAAACATGCTCATGTCTCCGTGTGGTATACACATTTCTACCATTCTATGTAGCAATAATTGAATCTCGCTCCGAAAAAAACCTGATATACTGTGGAAAAATGAGTCCCTGGCGCTTTATTAAGGTGTGTGCAGACGTTGCATTACGCATAAGTTATATGCTGTGTAATGTCGTTTATGATGCATGAGCATACTATTCATTCAATCGGTTCATAAATGTGTTATTTTTTAGTGAAAAAATCTTGTAATAATGGAATCTATGTGTCGTGTATAAATATTCTAAAACATGTGAAGTAGTGAGTCGTCTATTACCTAAAAATGGCGCGGTGTATAATAATTGAGAAAAATGAGGGCCGCTAAACCTGAGTTCGCCCAGGGCCGCTACGGCCCTGGCTATTTTGTGCGTTTTAAAATAAAAATAATAATAATAGTTTATTCTGAACTTACAAATTTTGAAAGCAAATTCTTGAGAAAAGAAGAAAAACATGTAAATAACAAATACAAATTGTTAATTAGATGCAAAATAATTTGTAAGAACAAAGGACGACAGGCGTAATGACGCGCTTACATATGTACGTCCCTTCAAAAAAGGAATCTAAGTTAATTTCTAATCCTTTTGAGAGCTGCAACCGAGGTTACAATCTTAACTTTTTCTGGAAGATAATTCCATATTCTAGCGCATTGAATGGCAAATGAATTTTTTCTACTATGAAAATTTTTTTTAGGAATATAAAATAAATTATGTTGGCTAGATCGAGTACTTAGATAGAAATGAATTGCAAAAAAAATTTATCATACGGTAAGAAAAATTCATTGATTATCTTATATGTGAGGATGACATCAAAGTTTAATCGACGAACTTCAAGTCTTTCTAATTTGAGCTATTTCAACGGTTCATGATAAGACAAAGTTTTATCAGCTAGTAATGTCTTTGTGACTTTGCGTTGAATATTTTCAATATTCTGAATATCAACTATTAGATGTGGGTTCCAAACAACAGACGCATATTCCAAGATTGGCCTAACATAGCCAGTAAAGGTTTTGATTTTCAATTTTGGATCTTTTGAAATGAAAGCTCTGTGTATCATATTCGCTATTTTTGAATCTTTGGAAACTATGTTAGCACAGTGTGCTCGAGATAAATCATTGCTAATAAATGCTCCAAGACCTTTACAGGGATAATCGGCTTTGGTTAGACGCTGACTGCCAAGTGTATATCGTATCTGTGGATTAAAGTTACCTAAATAAAGAACATTTGTTTTCGGGAGCAAAATGGGTATTTGCCAGACAGTAGACCGGCGAAAGATGTTGCTCAAGTCACTCTGCAATAAACTTTAATTTTCATAGAGGTTGAAGATCTTCAAATCATCGGCAAATAGAAAGAGACTGCTGTGATTAATTACATCGACAAGATTATTGGTATACAAAAGAAATAGAGTTGGGCCTAAAACACTTCCTTGTGGTACACCACTGATTACAGCGATGATATCGGAACATGCAGACCTATATAGGCAGGGGGTTGGGGGGCCATGCTCCCGCCAAATGTTTCAAGTGTTTAAAAGAGGCAAAGGTGTTAAAAAAGGCAAAATCTTTGTTTTTCCTTCAAGAAAAAGTCAAGTCAGAAATGCCAATTTATTGTAAATTAAGTGAAAAAAATGTGCCCCCCATACATGTAATCCTTCCCATATACATGTAATCCCCATACATGTAATCCCCATACATGTAATACATACATAAATGTAATCCCCATACATGTAATCCCCATACATGTAATGAGGTCCGTATGTCTGCGGGGTCGGGCCACTTTCTGGAGGCTGGGGGTCAGTAATTCCCAAAATTTTGGGGGGAGGGGTCTCTCAAGGAAAAAAATTCCGATTTTTCCACGAAAGAAGTCTGAAAAATAGTAATTTTTTTTAAAGACTGAAAAAATGTATTCATGGCGCGAAGCGCCCACAAAATTCAAATTTTTCACCATTTTTTGTTCAAAAATTGACATTTTTCATCAAAAAATTGACATTTTCAGTAGTTTCCGACCAAAAGTATGGGGATTCCTGGAACTACCATACGGCTAGTCAGAGGATTTAAAAAATCATGGGGGGGGTTGAGCGGTCGCCCAATGGCTAGCCATATGGTCGACGATTTCTGGGGGGGGGTTCCCATAGCACTTCCTCCCCCCAATTACATGTATGTACTCGATGACACCATATCTTCATCCAAAGAATTTCATTCTTCAACAACACGATTACAAAAGTAATATTTAAAAACTATGATTTTAATTTGCTTGATGCTTTTAACACAAAATACAACCTCAGTCCGCTACAGTTTTTTCCATGTTTGGAATACATTTGTCATCTTTAGAAAGAAATGGAACTGAAAAGTTTGTTGAAAGCATTATCTTTACTGCAAACCTCACTGAAAACGTGATCTTCAAACATAGGATGATTAGGTGCAATACAATAGGCAAAAAATGCGTGATCTTGCGTGCAAAAAAAGTTACTGTGTGCAAAAACCCTCATCGCGATCATCTCGAACTTTTGTAAGAACTTGGAACAGAATGATACACTTGACATCGAATCGAAATTACTTTTCATAATATGATTGAGCGTAATACAAGATCATACACTTATTTCTATTATCATGACCACAGATATAACTTAGGAAACATTTTAAAAGCGCGACTTGAAAGTAACAGAAAGAATGATATATTGTTTGAAGCCAAATAGATTCCAACATTCTTCGTTTTTTAACGCGTTAAAATGCATTTCCGAACAGAACACTTTGTTATTCTATCCAGAAAGTCGTTTGGACGTGATTGTGCAACTTATCTGAAAAAAGGTTACACAGCTCGAAATTCGGTTGCTATGTTTAAAAAAATCCTGGTGGGATCTTCTCCTGGCAAAAATCCTGGTTACGTCTATATGCTTCCATCCAATTCATTTCAATTTCCAGTCTTACAAACGGAAATACGATAGTCTGCGATCCGATATGGCATCGGTTGCGCAATCCCCCGACATGAAATTTGCACGAAACAAGCTTGAAGATCTGCTGTCCTCAATGAAGAAGAACGTCGTCACGTAAGCTGCTCCTCATCAATTATTGTTTGAAATTTACTGATTTCAAAACATACATGTATTGCGAGAAGTGCTATGGAAACACGCCCCCCCAACAGAAATCTTGGGCCATATATTACATTGGGCGACCCCCAATATTTTCCAATCCTATGACTAGCCATATGGTTGTGACACCCATATTTTTAGTCGGGAAAATACTGAACAATGTCAATTGATGAAAAATGTCAATTTTTGAACAAAAAATGGTCTAAAACGCCAATGCTCTTCGCGCCATTAATACATTTTTTACGGTTTTTGGACAAAAATTTATTTTTGAATTTTTTTCGCACTTTTTATTTTATTTCTTCATGGACCCCTCTAAAATTTTGGGGAACCAGTGACCCCCGGCCCCAGAAAACTCGCCCGATAATCCCCGCTCCACCCCTGACCTCGAAGCCCGTCATGTACGATTCTAATGATTACTATTCGTTATAATCCAGTTTAGGCGCTACCATTGGAATGTCTATCTTCACTTTTTAGTCAGCTTTTGATTATTTTCACCATCTATGCCTCATCTCATTTTTAAATCAGTGATCTGCGGGGTTTTGTTCGAATATTTAATTGAATAGCACTTGGGATTTTTGGACCTACGACAGCGTGAAACTTGTAGGAGCTACGCATTAAATTTTACAAATTTGTGAACCGATGAATACGTCATTATAAACTGACAAATTCGGCTTGTTATTCCTGATAAAAGGGTAGATTACAATTTATTTTGCTCAGATCGTTTGTGTTCATAACAAATATTCTGCTTTATTCGCATCTGAATCTCAAAATCGTCTTTTTCCTTTATTTTACCGACCCCAAAAAGATCAGGATCAGATATGCACGGCAAGAATTTTACAGGGGGAGGGTCGTCGGACCTTTCATCGAGGGCATAAATGTGGGTGAGCAAAATAAAAAAAAGCTCCGCAAACATGTTTTTCATACAATATACCCATAAGAATCATCAAAAAGCTGTCTTCAAAAAAGTTTAGGAGATGTCTGACGATTTTCTTCCGGGGTCGGGGGATGTCCAGAGTCCCAGGTAGGAGGTTGTACCCCCTATGTTCATTTATGATCAGAATTTCTATTTAAGTTCAATAACGCGTAAAGAAAGGTCATGTGTTAATTTTAGAACGCAAAAACTAATTAGGAACATGGCAAGAAACCTACATTAGTACTGAGTTCTTGCTCGTCGCGAAGCGAAAAGTTGGCCCTCACATGCGGATTTTCTTGTTCGACGTGTAGAGCATACGTGTAATTGGAAGTGCTATTGGAACCCCTACTCCAGAAATTGTCTTCCGTATGGCTAGCCATTGGTAGATCTCCCCACAGGATTTACCAATCCAACGGCTAGCCATATGGTGGCCATAGAGAACCCCATACTTTTTTTCTGAAACATACTGAAAATGTCTTTTTTTGATGGAAAATGTCAATTTTTGAGCAAAAAATGGTCAAAAATGTCAATGTTATTGGCACGTCGCACCATAAATACATTTTTATGGGTTTTTTTGGAAAAACTATTATTTTTCGAACCGTTTTTCGAATTTTTCTGGCGAAAAAGTCGAGTTTTTTCTTCAGGGACCCCTCCCCTAAAATTTTTGGGGAATCGGTGACCCCGACCCCCAAAATGTCGTCGGACACACCCCCCCCCCAGACCTCGGGGCTCCGTTACATGTAGGTATGGTGTACAGCACCTGCTGCTGTATTCAACGAGCGAAAAAAGTTTAGCTGAAGCTCAGCGAGTTATGGAGTTGAAAATTTTAGCTGCCTCTTATTCCTATGGAAGATCCTGGCACCCTGGATTGATTAAAAATCTGTTTGTGTGTTGAAAATTTGGCTTAGATTCTAGATATGAAAATACGACTTTATCACATAGTGCACATGTAAAATGATGAACCCTCGATTTGAAATTCCATGTTAAAAATGTTATTGTTCCAACTAGACCATTTTTCACGTGCATACTTGTGGGTGCAACAATCGTATTGGAGTATTTTTTAAATAGAATCTATAATTTTTCAATGAAGATAAAAAATATTAAATATCTTGGAGTAAAAAGTACCTTCTCTAAAAATCATACAGATCAAAATGCAGGTGATGAAACATGTGTGAACGCTTTGGAGTAAAAAGGCAAACTAGATGATACTACCACTTTTTTGTATTATATGTCCTTTTATTTTTTTGTCTAATAAATATACCCTAAAAAACAAAAAATCGAGTAAAAACATTTTCGTTCATTCTTTTTCTTTCTTTTCGAAAATTCGTTAGCTTTACGCTCCGAAATTGACCGTCATCCACGAGTTCTCATATATTTGTGCATTCAGATATCATGTTTTTAATCGTGTCGCCAACCAAATTAGGAACTGAATGAATTAGCTAGAACTCAACCATTTTTGATACAAACAAATGAGCAAAATCAAATTCGAACCGAAATCGGGCCACCAATCAGCTAAACACATGATTCTCTAAATCACCCAAAAATGAACTTTCGAAAAGTTGTCACTATGTTTTATACGTCTTAGCCTAGCTGCTGTTATAAATTTTTATTTTTAAGGCCCCACAAATTTGATTCCGATGATGATGAAACTGGTAGCTCGGGATTTCGACAGTGAGCTTGATCGTTTCCTAACGATTGAGTGTCCCCCTTCTATCACTTTTCTTATTGCTTTATGATCTAGATGTGAATCCCAACCGACTGGTAAACGATCGTGCTTATCAACACCGGGCAAAATCTATGCAGCGGAAACGCCACTGCCTAAAATCGCTAGAAGAAACAATGACAAAAGTGCATAAATTTTCTTTCATAAACGCACCTGCGGATAAGAGTGTAATGTGGCCCCCAAATTAACCCAAAAATGCAATGTATCTTTAAAAATCTTAATCTTTGTATCTTTAAAGCTATCCATGCTTGTGATTTCGCTAAAACACGAAGTTTCAATTAATCACGCAATCCACTTCACCATCTATTTCTTTACGTTTATTATTTTTGACGAAAACGTGCTATCTTTAGCCTCATACATACTTTTAATTGTTAACTCTATGATTTCACAGAATCGCCATGTTTTTTAGAAATATTATTCGAATTACGCCAAAAACCGTTCGAGTTGCCAAGTACTACTGAAAATTATAATTTATACAAACTTTGTCGTATTTGGTTAAATGGAAAAGACATTTGCGTCGAAGATTGTCGTTCAAAAGATGGCAACAATGCTAGCCATATTCGCTCTTTCCAGCATATGGTTAGTACAGATTTGCTGCTCCGGAATATTAATGTCTAGTTAGTTAGCTATTCTACGCTTTTATGAAAAATTCAACTGCTACGAATAATGCCCTTTCATTACACTGCATACCATTCTGATTAAGAGTCATGGAATCATCGTGGAAAATTTTATGGTCAAAATATTTTCGAATGAAGTTGATGCTTCAGCGTAAAAATGCATTAGACTATCCGTTTGAACCGAAGTTGCTTTCTTTTTGCAAAATCATGAAAATTTTCTGTGCATTTCTGATTTTGAAAAAGATGATAACTTTTTGAAAATAGTCAGCGAATTTCACTAAAGTTTTTATAATTTGATGGAATTAATGCTCTACCTTGTGAGATCTAACGCGAAATTGATTACGTATCTTTCTACATTCAATCCGATGTTACTTTCAGGCTATCAATATTAAGCAAATAGAGAACATGCCACGTATTAGAATAGACAACAAAGTTCGGCGCGTACCTTCGCCGATTGCTGAAGACCTCAAAACGATCGAAGGAGCAGTCGACGTTAGCAGTAAAGAAGCTATGCTTGCTTCGTTTATGCCTCGTTGGAAAAGAACGAAGAGAAAATGGAATAAAACGTCGCGGGAGTTTAGCCAAAACGTTGCCGCGGAAAATCTGAAAATCTTGAAAGAGTCTTTCGTCCCATCAGCATCATATTTTTATAATTCTTAGCTTTAATCTCAGTAAATTTCATGTAGTTCTAGTTCTTGGACCATATACATGCACATACGGGGTTTGGGGGTGTCACATTAACTGACTTTGGAGCCATGTCACATTAAACGAATAGGTGATCTGTCACATTGATGGGAAAACCCCCGTAGGAAATACGGCCATGACACTGTAAGTGACGTGCTGTGATCCCATTGGGTAGTCAGTGCGGGAACCTAACCCAGCTGGTACTACCACAGGAAACCTATGGTGTACCTCGGCCTTGTCCTAAGGTTCAGCTGTAGAGTAATGGACAACGCGGCGGGGTCAGGGGTGGCAATCCCTAGTCCTCATTCACTGAGAATGAGGGACTGTGCCAATCGTGGAATGGCTTACTGTAGGGGACCCGATTGTCAACCTAAATCCCCTAATTGGCCCTGACCTTAAGGGTTCAAGGGCTGTCCTGACTGAGGGTACTCTCAAGGGAAAACTGACTTAAGGAGGATTCCCACAAATATACCCTCAACAATAATAACCCCTGAGAAGACTCACTAAATCCTCTTCTCAAAGTACTCGGTGCTGGGAGATGGGTTCAAGGGTCAAACCTGGGTCCTAGGGATGACGGGGAAGTGGGTATGGTAATCCGAAAGCGATTCGGCGTGGAGAGTCGGCGAGCAACGATATCAGAATGTTCCTCGGGGAGGGGAGGGGGTTCTCGATCAAACAGGGATGGGGTAAACTCCTAAGGTTGGGTTATGGTATCAGGCAACGCAAGGGAGACCGAAGGCGAATATGTAAATTTATTAGGAAGGCAGCAGACGCATGAAAAAAATGTAAATTTATAATAAAACGACGCAGGCGAAGGCAGAAACACAGGCTGTAAAAAGCAAAGACGATTAGGCCCAAAAATGAGTCCAAAATTAAAGAAACAAGCCCTTTTAAAGGGCCCCGTAATCTACAGTATGCCTTGGGCGGAGCTAAGGCACACCCAAGCTAGCTTTTGCAGCAGAAATTGCTGCAGAAGATGCCTATGGTCACATAGACATTTTCCAGTTCACTACGTTAAGCATTGGGGTGAGTTTCACTCTCCATGCTAAAGATATGAACATCATCTAGTGAGAATTTCAAACTAGGCGTTTCACATTGCGAAACATCGCTAGTTTTTACTGATAAGAGGTGCATGTTGTGCTCCAATTACAGCGATGAGCTCGGAGAGCTTATCTTTAACCGAAATTCTGACTAGCGGGTTGCATACCCTAGTCTATGTGCACTATGGAAAAATAACAAATCGTAATGGCAATAAAAGTGCGAAAGTAAAACAGAAACGAAACACAAAAAGTACACACAAAAATGCAGGTAGAAATCATAAAAACGAAACCCAAAATTAATGCAAGTTACTGTAAAACAAAAGGTGGTGAAAAACATAACCGAAAAACATGATGTGAATCACGTGACATTGGGTGAAATTTGTAGGAACATGACACGGCAGTCCTTCGAAAAAGGGCGTCCTCGTGCTTGTGTTGTTGAGGTTTATGCGGCATGTCCGTGGAGGTCAATTGTCCAAGTGCAGGTGAAGGTGGGCAGTCAATGGTTCAATGGTTTTTTGGCACGTTCTGACTCCTGGAGTTGTGTCAATGATGTGTGAAGTTGCTGACATCAATTGATCAGTGTGGTTGGTTATGCATGGAGTTGCTGACACCACTTGATCCGTTTGGTAATGCGTGGAGTTGCCATTTGTAGACTGATTTGTGAGATCTGTAATGAAATTAAAAGGAAAATTTTAGGGGCAAGATGTAGGCAATCTCAAGGATGCGCTTGTGATATGAAGCAATACTCTAGTTTTGATGCATTGATCACTGCTCATTCTCTTCTTTACACTGCTGATCCAGCATGGAACAGGAGCAGGTATTCAGTGAGGGGCATGGCAGTCCTTCAAAAAAGGACAACCTCGTCCGTAAGTCGACTAAAGAAGAGAAGAGCTACTTGACTAGGGGTCGGAGACCTCTGCATCAAGATGTGGGTCAACAAGATCTTGTGTAAAATCTGCACATGTTGATGGAATCAACAAGGGTGCTGTCTCGACTACCTGTGAAGTGGAAGGTATCTCCTCTGCTTCAGCAGGCTGATCAAGTGACACCTAGCATCTAAGCTGATTGACATGTAGAGTATCTTCTTGATCAGTTTCAAGCCGAATGGTGACAATGGGATATGCCACATTTGTTACAAAGTATGGCCCATCGTAAATGGGCAGCAATTTAGGCACAAGGCCACGTTTGCCAGTAGTGCACAGTTTGAGCACCTGATCCCCAACTTTGTATTGTCACATGCTTCGCCTTACATGTCACATGTATGACACGTGGATTTGGGAGAGCTGGGGAGGTTTGGGTATCTCATCAGGTGATACCGTGTTTTAGACGTCACATTGATGGTGAACCATATCAGATTGACCCTATTACAGTGAGTAATAGGCTGTGACTCCTGATGGATACTGGCATTTTCCCCAGGCTTCCCTAAATGGGTTGGGGCCTAACCTGGCAAATGGTGGCTATAGAGAGATCTATAGTTGGTTCTCTTGTGTTGTCCTTGGGGTCTTGCTGCAGGGTAATGGACAACGCTGCCAGGCTAGGTGCGACAATCCCTGAGTCCTACTCAGTGAGAGTGGGGACAGGGTCACCCGTAAAATGACCTAATTGGTGGGACCCGATTATGAACCAGACAGCCCCTTTTTAGCCCGAACCTGAGAGGTGGAAGCCCTACTTATCTGTGGACTTGGGGAAACCGACTTAGGAAAGGATTTCCCAACAAATACCCCACAAATAACAATAATCCCCTGAGAAGACTCACCTAGTCCTGTTTCTCAAGCGATTCAATGCAACAGGCGGCAAGTCCCTGGATGCTTTCGGTCTTCTGGCACTGGGAGCGGGGATGCGATCCTCAAAACGTCCTAGCGGCGAGCGGCGGCGAGCGGGAGGCGATGCTCCAACGTTTTCTTCACGAACCGGGGGCGGTCAGACACCTGGCACTGATGGGCAGCGGGGGTACTGTAGGCGGTATGCGGCAGATGCAGTGAACAAGGGTAAATTTATGCAAATTTATTGGTAATAAGGCGGCAGACGCACAGGTGGTGAACCCAAGAATGAGCGAAAAACTAAAGAAACACGTCCTTTTAAGGACATGTTTGGCTACAGCTGCAGCTTGGGCGGAGTTTCTCGGCGCTCAAGCTAACTTCTGCAGCTAGACGCGATGCAGAAGATGCCTATGAGCACATAGACATTTTTTCATTCACATGCGTTTAGCACTGAGGCCGGCTGCAGTGCCTATGCTAAGCATATGAACGTCTTTAGCTAAAACTTCTTAGCTAGTCGTTTTTGCGTAACAAAAATGACGCTAATTTTGATGATAAGAGGTGCGTGAGCGCACCAAAAATAGCCATGTGCTCGTGGAGCACGACTGGCGGAAGTTTTTAGCTAAAGGGCCTACTGTAGCCCGCGTTTGTAAAGAAATAAAAATACAACAAAACGAAACATAGAAATGCATGAAAAATATAAAAACGCACATAAAATGCATGTGTAAAAATGAAATAAACAAAAGCATGATCGAGTAATAAACGAAGCATGAAAAAATAACGAAATGTCGGCATGATCAGGATCACGTGACGTTGGAGAATTGAGCGGCACGTGACACGGCGGTCCTTCGAAAAAGGGCGTCCTCGTCCTTGCAGTGGTCAGTAGTGAGGTTTTTGTACGGCGTGTCCGTGGTCGTAGGTCATTCCAAGGTGTGACGGCAAGTGGTCGAATAGGTCCGTTGGGTTGTTGGCGGATGGCGCCTTCTTTGGTCGTAATTCATTCGGCGGTATGGTAGCCGGAGGTTGTTGATGCGTGAAGCTGCCGACATTGAATATCCTGTGCGAAAGTCTGGAACACAGAAAAGAAAAAAATTTTCAGGGCAAGATGTAGGCTATCGCAGAGGATGCGCCCAGTGAGGTACAGATTGTCGGGCTATCACAGGGGATGCACCCAGTGAAGTGTAGGCTATCGCGTGCGGATGCGCCTAAGGCGTGACGCTTGGGTTGCTGAATGCTCTCTTCTATCCACTAAGATCCAGCATGGACAAGAGTGGATACTTCGTGAGGGGCACGGCGGTCCTTCGAAAAAGGACGTCCTCGTCCGTAAGCGGGGACAATGAAGAGACTGCATCTTGAGTTAAGGGTCGGGGACCTCTGCATCAAGATGTGGGTCAATCAGATTCGGTGTAAAGTCCCGGCTTATTGAGGGACACAATAAGGGTGCCGAACCTGTTGCCTGTGAAGTGGGAGGTGTATCCTCTGCTTCACTCGGTTGTTCAGGGGACACGTAAAGTCGAAGCTGGTTGACATGTACAGTGTCTTCCTGATCCATCTCGAGACGAAGTGTGACATTGGGATATGCCGCACTTGTTACAAGGTAGGGACCATCGTAGATGGGCAGCAATTTAGGAGTGAGCCCACGTTTGCTGGAGGTGCGCAGTTTGAGCACCTGATCCCCTACTTTGTACGAGACATCATGTGCCTTCCGGTCGTACGACCGTGCATAGGCTTCCTGTGCTTTCTCAATCCGACTCTGGATTAAGGTTAACGCATTCGTGAAATGACGTTTGACCTCCATATCATATGAGGAAACATTAATGATATGGGCCGGAGGGTTGAATGAGAGCGCGGCATCAACAGGGAGCATGGGTGTGCGACCGTACATGAGTTCAAAGGGCGAGTACCCTGTTGACTCATTCATGCTGATATTGACGGCAAACACAGCGTATGGTAGGTGTTCATCCCAATCGGTATGTCCTTGGTGAACATACATACGTAGCCGTGTGGCTAGCGTTTGATTAGCTCTCTCCACCTCGCCGTTGGTCATTGGATGATAGGCGGTAGAGTGGATTTTCTTCGTTGCGCAGATCGCGGTGATCTCAGTCATCAGTTTTGATGTGAAATCAGTGCCACGATCTGACTGAAGAATCTGCGGTGCCCCGTGCCGGGAGACAATTTGCGTTACAAACAGCCGGGCTATGGTGTGCGCAGTGATGTCCGGAGTAGCAAAAGCCTCGACCCATTTCGTAAAGTAGTCGATAAAGACTACGATGAAAGGGTTGCCAGCTTCGCTAGTGGTCATTGGTCCTATACAGTCGACACCTACCCGATGAAACGGTCCCGTGATGGTGATAGGTTTCAGGGTCGCAGTGGTTTTCTGTCGAGCGGGCTTATTCCATTGGCAAAGATCACACCGCTGACAGAAGGACTTGACATCCCGACTGAGGGAAGGCCAGTGGTATCTGCGAGCAATGAGCCGCGCAGTACGTTTAGCACCAAAGTGTCCAGCTAAGATGTCATCATGATGAGCCTGGATAATGGTAGTAACCATGGATCTGGGTATGACAATCTTATTGGACTCGCCTGTTTATTTCTGAAGAACGTTATCCAACAGATGGTAGCCTCGCACATCATTCTGGTCGCCCAGAGGCTTAAGGGAGCGAATGATGTCGGCTAACTCCGGATCCTCCAGCTGAGCAGCGAAAAGGTCGGAGTGCTGCGCACCAACCGATATCTCGGCATAAGACTCTGATTGTACCGGGCGCTCCGCGCCAGCAGTGATCGGTGCTGAAATACTTGAACGCGCCAGGTGCTGCACACCATCGGTCAAGGTTCTTGATCTCGCCAGGTGCTGCGCACCATCGGTGATCATCATAACATGCCCCTCAGGTCTGTAGAGGGGAGTATCATCAATACTCTGACCGGTGAGGGAGTTAGGATCCGGCAAGCGTGATAATGCATCAGCATTACCATTAGACTGACCTTTTCGCGGCCGAATTGTCAGTTTGAATTCGGCGAGCGCGAGTCCCCACCGAGCGATCCGAGCAGAGGGGTTAGGCTTCTCCAACACTGCTTTGACCGCGGTATGGTCAGTCTGAACGACCACCTCGTGCTGGAAGAGGTATGGTCGAAAGTGCTTGACGAAATGGACAACAGCGAGAGTTTCCAGTTCTGTAATGGAATAGTTTTTCTCGGCCGCTGTTAACCCTCGGCTGGTGTACGCCACAGGATGGTCGTATCCATGTTCGTCTAACTGGCTGAGAACCGCTCCTATCCCCGAAATACTCGCATCAGTTTGAAGGATAAAGGATTTCGAAAAGTCCGGATGGCGCAGGATAGGAGGGTTGGTCAGCAGGCGGCGGAGTTCATCGAACGCCTCCTGCTGAGAATTTGACCAACTGGAAAGTAGTTTCCTTCCGTAAGAGCTTGGTGAGTGGCTCGCTGAGCCGGGCACACCCAGGGATGAAACGCCTGTAGTAAGACACGAGGCCTAGGAAGGACTTGATGTCCTTGGCGTTTTGTGGAATGGGTAGGTTTTGGACGGCGGCCAGCTTGGCTTGGTCAGGTTCTAGGCCGCTCTGTGAGATGCGATAGCCTAGGTACTCTACCTCTGAGTGCGAGAATTTGCACTTGCTCAGTCTGAGCTTCATTCCACTGGCGAACACATCTGCCAGGCGCTCAAGCATTTGGGTGTGAGAGTTCCAGAACACCAAAATGTGGTCGAGGTAAGTCAGAACCGTGCGCCATTGGATTCCAGTAAGGAGGAGGTCCATAAGGCGTTGAAATGTCCCCGGCGCGTTGCATAAACCGAAAGGCAAATAATTGAATTGGTAAAGTCCAATAGGCGTATTAAAGGCCGTCTTTTCCTTATCCGCCTCGGCAATCGGGATTGACCAATAAGCGTTAGCTTGGTCAAGGGTAGTGAAATATTTCATACCCTTGAGTGTGTCGAGAATGTCATCTATCCGTGGGAGCGGGTAGACATCCTTTTTCGTGACCTCGTTAAGACCACGAAAGTCAACACACATACGGTGAGAACCGTTTTTCTTGCGCACAAGGACAGTATTAGTAGCCCACGGAGATGTGCTCGGCCGAATAATACCTTTCTCCTGGAGCGCCTTGACCTCTTGCATGATGAGATCCTTTTCCTTAGGTGAGGACCGGTAAGGGAAACGGCGGACTGGGCGGGCATCGCCCGTGCTGATTTCATGCTGGACGAGATCAGTGGAACCTGTGTCCTTTTCATCAAGAGCATAAAGGTCGGTGTATGCAACCAGCAGATCGAGTAAGGCTGCCCGGTCCCGAGGGGAGATGTCCGGTGAGATTACAGCATTGGCCTCGACCCACTGACGATCGAGGACGGTGTATGAGTCGACCGGTGATCCCCGTGAGGGCTCACTATGCATTTGCACATGACCGATGGTCGTGTGCGGGTAGAGAACCACGGAATGAGTACTCGGGTTAACTACTTGAAGTGGTATGTGACCGTTGGTCACGCTACTCACGCTTCCAGCAAAATATACGTGTCTTTGGGATCCGGTGAGGTGCTTCGGAAAGAAGGCCGCCTCAGGTACGTTCGTATAGATTGGTGGAACAGGGACAGTGAATCGTGTCAGGGAGCGAGGCTCCAGAATTACCAAGTCCTTCAGGGGCAAGGCGCCGCGGGCAGAAGGTGGGCTGTGGATGAGACCCTCACAGGGGATTCTACTTTCCTTGAACTGGAGGAAGGATTTCTCCCAGTTCAAGCTGACACAATTGAACCGGCCAAGGAAGTTGGTTCCAAGGACCAGTTCAGCTGAACAGTTCTCCTGTATTTGGACCTGAATCCGTTCAGAGACATCAGCCACTGTAACTGTGATGTAGGCTGCTCCTAGCAGTGGGATCGGGGACCCATTGGCTGCGATAGGGCGTGCCCTGGTTGGTGATAGTGACAAGTTGGGCAGCTGGGCCGCTAACTTGTGGTCCAGGAGTGAGAAAACAGCTCCTGTGTCGACCAGTGCCTTCGCTTCTACCCAGTTGTTAAGGAGAACTCTGATATGGGGTGTCCGAATATCATTTGGGTAAAAAGCAGTGACCACATGACCCGAATCAGGTGTGGTGGCACCACTAGCGTGTTTGGTCTTACCGGACCGCTTTGGAATCGGCAGTCCCGTACGACGTAGAAGACCTACTAGAGCGTATCCGACGGAGGGTTCCGGGTCATTGAGAAGGATGGACTCATCCTGTACCGTTAGTACGTGGTCTGAGTGATCCTTCGGACTCTGAGTAGCTCCTAGTGATTCAATCTCGGTGTCCGATAGCGGAGGCGCGTTTGGCACGGGTGATGTCGGAGCATCTGAATCACTTGGCTCATGGTATCGGCCCTTCTCTAGCGTAACTGGAGAGGTTCCAGGCGGAGGTCGAGGGCAACCTGACCCGTGCAAGGTCGACAGATGACGACTTGCCCGTCTGGAAGAGGCCCGGGATCCCCTAGTAGACCCACGTGATGAGGCCACTGAGGAGGCCCGTGAGTGTGGCCGAGAGATGGACGAAGCCCTGGACCGCGATCGTGATCCCGACCTGTGTGAGTTTCGCGAGAGAGCACGGGTGTTCTCCCACCAGGGGTCGATCTGGTCAATCTCCGGCGTGGTCAGCAGGAGGGGTAATTCTACCGCGTCCAGCCGACAAACATTACATTGGTAGTCAAACATAATGTTCTTGAACTGTTCTAAGAAGTCCAGTCCGAGTATGAGGTCAACAGGTGCCCAGAAGGGAGACGTAGTCTTGCACACATCGAGATGTATATCGATCCGTGTGTTCGGCTGGCGGTTTCCGGGCAACATGATTTCATATGGTCCCGAAAGGATGGTATGAACGGCTTTACCATTGATGCTCATCAATGGGTTAAAGTCGTGATGTTGCTGGAACGCCATGACCGCCTTCGGACTTTCTTTAGCCAAGGCCTTATGAAGACGTTGGCTAATGATAGTGCATGGGCAACCCGTGTCGAGGAAAGCAGGAGTTTCCTTGGTATCCAGCAGCACGACGAAACACGGTGTGATTCGGTCAAGCTGGGAGGGCACATCATTTTGCACGTAGTGAAAACCGATCCAGCGTTGGACTTTGCGGTAAAGACCCAACGGGGAGAAACGGCTAACAAACCTGACCTGTTTGCTCCGCAGACGGTAGCTGAGATAATAGGATACACCAAGATAGGCAAGGTATCCGGCACCGATCAGCACTGTCAGGGTAATTAGGATGTTAAAGATCAACTGGACCGGCCCGCTCAGGACAGCATGCAAGCCCTGGGCGAGGGTGTGTTGTTGACCCGTAATAACATGGTTTGCTGCCAAACCGACACCTTCCAGAGAGGCCTTGATGTCAGTTCCTACCCCTGCAAAGGCCTGGTAAATGGCGTCTGGTTGCAGGGATAGACCAGCGGTAAAGTTTACCAGCCGGTTAAGTACCGCTTCAATTTGCTCAGTCTTGTAAATGTACTGTTTAAAGAAGGCAAAGTTTGAAGGGGTCATCGCCAACTGGTCATGGAAGAGCGCTGGTGCCTCAAAGTGAGTGATGTTGAAACGCTGCTTCCAGAAGAGTTCCAGTGGGATGTGGCTCACATGGACCGCGCCAGACTCAGTAAACCAGCCCGAGCGATTTCGGAAAATCCCGGTAAAGTGGTGATGACACGGCACAATTGGGCTAGATTTAATGAGATCCGGACCACCGGGCGTGGCCAAGTAGATGGTGCCGCCAACCTGTACAGGTAAGTACTTGTAGCAAACGTTCCCCACCCGGTACGAGTGGTAAACGTAGGTGGCGTTGACCTTCTGACACGGCCATATTGTCAGCGCATCGCCTGTGAATTCCGCCGTCAGGTCATTCCTCTGGAGGAATGCCCGGGCACCCAGGGTGGGGTCGAAGCGAAGCAACTGCCAAGTCAGATCAAGATAGCGTTGAGCGTGAGAGCAAAGCTCAAGCCACGTGAACCGGAAACCGTTAATTTCCGACTCCTTGATCTGCTGAGCCAGATAGTTCAGTTTGGCATTGACAGGATCGGGACGGCTGTCCTTTGCCGTTCTAAACAAGTTTTGGGTCAAATTGTATCTCCCGTGGATGCGAAGGAGAAGACCCTGATCCATCCGGACTGTGGTGGAACGTAGTTCTGGGCACAGTTGGAAGACGCGGGAGTTTCCCGGGATCTTGAGGGCAACCTGTAGATCATCCATGATGACCTGGTTCCCTGACATGGACGCAGTGTAATTTCCCTTGGGGTGATAATGACACCGCGCCGTGAAGTTTTGTGCAGGCCAGACAATGACCCCGTCTAGAGTAGTGCACTGGCCTGCAGTGGGACTGCATCCACCTACATCGCCTAAGGTGCTTAGGGCCGTAGTGCCGTCCCACGAAGGGACTTGTCCCTCCTCGATGAAGAGGTTAGTCACTGTCTTGCAGACGTCGCTGCAGCACCATTCGTACATCACTTCCAATGTTTGGTTTGTGCTATAAAAGCCAGGGCGAACGCCGACAAGTTTTTGTGAACCAAACATCTTAGTGCGATGTGCTAGCGTGCATGCTGCAGGCGCTAAGTGCTGAGTGGTGATGACGTCTGCAGTGATGCCCCTAGAGCCGAAGAAACCAGTGTTGGTGCAGACTTTGCGGGAGCGCAATGTGCATTTCCACGCTGTGGCTGTAATCGGGTCTGAGCTAGGGACATACAACGTAACATTCATGTGCCGCGGGCTCCATGAAGATTGCGGTGGTTTACACTCTACACGCTGGGGTAACTCAAGTGGATGTCCGCTTCTTGAGAGACCGCAAAATTGATACTGAGCCGCCGGTGCTGACAAACTCACCCCTAGAAACAGTGATGCTACCAAGGTCAATTTTATTGTCAAAAACAACTGTACAAACGTAATTTGTAAGTGTTCACTCAATTTCACAAATCTGGCCTGAGGGGCAGTGTCAGATTTCTTCTTCGTCGCTGTCGGACGAAATTGGCTCCTGGCCGGGGAAATCGAGGACCAATCCACCGCACGGGTGGATTTCCCGGAGGATACCGATTTTTGGCGACCGTGGGGCGACTGCCGTTGGGAACGGAGATTCCTCAACGATGCTGACATCTTCGTTAACCGGACGTAAGGTCTCGTCGACGGCCATGTGTTCGACGACGGGCGACTTGGTCGCAGCGGTCGGAGATGTCGCTTGGGCTGGCGCCGGCGATTTGACTTGGGCTGTTGCCGACGATGTATTTTGGGCTGTTGCCGGCGGTGTAGGATCATTTGTGGGTTCCTTGGCCGGGGGCGAGGAAGCAGTAATGTCCATTTTTGTTGGCGATGTCGCGGCAACAGGTGGTGCTGCTGTCGGTGATGTAGCGGCGACAGCAGGCAGGAGGATCCGACTGGCCTGTTCGACTGCTCGGCGGACGGCATCGACTGAAGGCGAGGATGGCTCCCCGTCCAATAAGAACTTCTCGACGGGCGAGATTGTGATAGTCCCATTGGCAATGAACTCGAGTGCCCGTCGGGCGACGTCGGGTCGTAAGAGTCGCATTGAGACGGGTGCTGCAAGCACGACGTCGGCGGCCGTGAGCGCTTCGGCATGCGATGGCTCATTGAGCAGAGTCAACGGCAAATGCGGGTATTTCTTGGCCAGGTCAACTGACCAGATGGCCAACATCGCGTCTTGGACAGGCGATGGCGCTGTGAACAAGAAATCGATAGAGTCGTGGACTGAGATAGATTTCTGGTTCCTACTCTAGGATCACCTGAAGAAGAAGGTAGTATACCTGACAAATTCATGGGCTCGACCTGGTCGAGGACTTCCATAGCCGAATCCGTGGGGATTGAAGGCGGTGGTCCTGGAGGGACGATGCGGGCCGGTGGCGCCGAAGACGTCGTGTTCGCGGCTGGAGCTGGCTCCGCAGTCTTAATTTTAGGAATGCGATACGATGCCAGGATGTTAGCGTGGCCAACAAACTGCGGTGTCATCGAGGGGTCCAGAGTGACCGGCATCGCATACTTTGGTGGTGGTGGTGGCAGCGGTATGTCCGATACATTTATCGGTACGGGTACCTGGGCTGCTTGGACCACTGAAAATCCAATACTGATTACGCAGACAGGATAACACTGTTGTGAAGAATCTGTCAGGTGTTCAGCAAGTGCCTCATCATCCAGGTCAAGAGGATCTGGATGAGGAGGGCCATCAGTAGCCCCAATGGCGTTATTGCGACGTATGGGCTGCCGATATTGGTTTCCCATCCCATTAGGAGGGTGATAACCACTTCTCTGATGATACACATTTGTCCCCTGGGAAGAATAACCAGTATCTTGGTAGACATTCTCACCCGTGTTTGCTGGATTGCGCTGCGGACAGGCAGTTGATCGGTGCACTCGCACTTGACGACAATGAGGGCATGGCCTATCACATCGGTCCGTGGGGTGGGCACGTGTACGGCAAAAATAACAGCGACCACCGTTAGCGGCGTTGTTACGGGGAGCGGCACCGGTGGGATGCTGGGCCCGGCAGTCGGCGTCGCTATGTGTACACAGTCCGTGGAAGGAGCACGTTTGAAGGTGTGCTCCCGACGAGCGTCGCCCGGCGGACTGAGTTGGTGTCGACGGCTGTGGAGGCGGCGTCTGTTGGATTGGCGCTGGTGCACGTTGCTGGGCCGTGAGCTTCGCTACGTGGGCCGTGAGCCTGGCCATTTCCTGTTTCAAGCGGCGAACCTCATCGGCGGAGGATGATGACGTTGGAGCGTTGCTCTGACGACCGTTTGCGCTTCTGTTAGGCATATCGGGATTATATCCGGCGTGTTTAGGTTCTGAAGAGAAAACGGCGTTAGATGGAGCAGTGTACCGGATCTCGTCCCGCAAGATTTGGGATTCTGCGTAACAGGCTGCCTTGAGTGTCTCTTCAAGAGTCGTAAACTCCCTAAACTTGATACTATCTCGGAGGACCGGCTTCAGTCCTCGCAGGAAGATAGGTTTGATGATAGAATCTCGGACATCTGTCGCGAGATCTGGATACGCTACCCTGGATAGTCTCTTGAGGTGCTCAAGGTAGACTATCGTGGACTCTGTCGGCTTCTGCAGTCGATCCTGGATCAGCTGCTGATGCAGATCAGAGTCGCGCCCTACCGGAAAATCTCTCCGTAGAAAAGCCGTAAACTCTTCGTAGCGGGTAGGTATTGGAGTGCTGCTGCTAAAGTCCCCGTAGGAGGCAAGAGCAGGACCCGTGAGGCATGACTCCAGAAAGGCGATTTTATACGCATGATCCGTTTCGCTTACACCCTGGAGTGTAAAGAAACGAGTAAGATGCGACATAAAATCGGTGATAGACTCACCAAAAGCACCGGAGAAGGTGGGAGGGGCCATAAAGCTGGACACGGGAGGGTGCCTCCGACCATTCATGGCCTCTAACTTTTGGTTGAGGGGTCCAAGAGCATTTTCAAATGCTGCTTGGACCTTGTTCTCGATCTGTGAAGGGAGATCAGCTTCCGACTTCATGTCCGAGGGTTCGTTTTCCCGTAAGGTGGTTAGAACAGATGTCCTTGCCTGTGAAGCAATTAAGTCAAATTGGATAGAGAGCGGCTCACTGGTCTGTACAGGCTGGGTACTGAGACGGCAGGAACGACGGGGTGTCTCTATTGTGTAAAATGAAAGTGAGTACTACTTTTGAATTCGCGGCAGAAGAGCGTGTGAATTCGGGAAACGCGTGCGCGATGGCGTTTGTGAGGTAAACTTGATTTAGCTTAAGACTAGCGACCACGAAAAGGGAGCTAGAATGGAATAGGATTATAAGATGTAAGATCAGAGTACATCAGGGTGACGCAGAAGGGAATTTATCTGGTCGCCCGTGATGGACAGAGGCATGGCCTGAGGTATGGGGGAATCGATCCCGACCAAAAATGTAGAGTTGGGGCCTGGACCCGGCAATTAGAATAGCCGAAGAGGACAGAAGATCAGATATAAAAGGAGAGAAAAGGCGGTTTTTCCTGCCGAAAAATAAGATGACGGATGAACCCGCTCAGGAGGGATTTTTCCTGGAGGTTCGACCGCTGTACTAGTTTACAAACCTTGGGGTGAGGCGGACTCGTAGCCGGCAAGATCCTACTCACCAGGAGTAGCGCATAAACTGGCATAGGGTGAAAAGGATGGGGTCAACTGAAAGTGAACTTAAGAGGGAGCAATAAATAGGGACAAAACTAATTTACAAACCCAGTTACGCAAAGGGGTCGCGCAGTTACGCAACGGGCCTCACTCGCCAGGAGCGATTGCGATCTCTGCATAGTGAGATGGACTATACAGGAGGTTCCGTGTGGGACGACATTCGCAGGTAACTTACAGCCGTGTCCGAAACGGGAGCCTGCATTCCGAACAGAACGGACACTCTCCAGGAGTATTATATACAGCTGGTGGCCGGGTTCGCCGATCACTGAGATGAAGTGAGGTTCGCAGGTCACACAGTAGAAGAGGGAAGGAGCACGGGTACCAAGGGTGCTATTCTGACACACTCAGTCAGTTAAAATGAATTACTCTGGATGTTTTGAGGGCGCACCCGAAAACATCTAAGGGATCACGGGTACAAGGTGTCCCTGGTTGAATATGAGTGTAAAATAACTGAGGCGGACGCAGTTATGTATTGAGGCATACTCAATACCTTCGCTGAGGCGGACTCAACGGTGCCTATTTCTTTACATGATTAACAGGGGTGGACCGCGGAGGCGGACTCTGGGTCAGTGGCGACTCTAGTGCGGGCATCGTTAAGCCAGTTAACAACGGCGTTCGAGTGAATGAAATGTGACAGGGGGTCCTATACACTCTAGGCCCAACCGGAGGCTGTGCCGCGGTCCCTTAGGAACCACTACGGCCGGGACACTAAAGAAGATCTATGTATGACAGCTCGATGAGATGAAAGAGAATGAGTGAATTTAGATAAGAAATTTACAAGAAGATTGCCGAACCCTTGCAGACGTCAGACACAGGCAGTACCGACTGCAAATGCCTGCTGCCTGCACGAGTCAGACAACCAACCCAGCTGAGGCCGAGTGTAACTCGTTCAAACCTGCAGTTAAAGCTTGAGAACAGCCACGTGCTGATCAACAGTGCCGCTACCCGGGCGGACAACCTGATCAGTACGCAGGCTAGTGAGCATCTCAGGTGGTGTATATATGTGGACTGATGTTTCCCAGGCATCAGCCCCCAGACACACACAACCCTTTGATGAGAGAGGTAGGTGATAGGACCATGCGCCAGCGACCACCTACAACTCAGGTGGAATACTCATAGGGCCGACAGTAACCTGGTGCGGACGTCAAAAGGTAGGAGTATGAACCAACACATGACCTTGGTGCTGACTGCAGGTGCCTGGGATAAGAGTATTCAAGTATCATTTCGCAGTTGCAGACGCCAGGGGTGAGTGCCTAAGGCCGACAGAACCCCTGCAGTAGCACGTAATGTTACCGTTGCGGACGTCAGGAATAGGATCATGTAATCTCAATTCCTGCTGCGAGAACATGATACATTGTCATTGCTGATGTCAGCAATAGGGCCCTGAAGCCAGCTATCGGTATACAGCATCACGTGATGGTGCCGTTGCTGACGTCAAAAGGTGGAACCGAGGGTCTGATACCTTAAGTCAATGACATGAGATGCAGTTGTTGTGGACGTCAGATGTGGACCCCTAAGACCTGCACATCTCCGAATAGTGACACGGTGCGTCACCATTGCTGACGTCACAGGTGGGGTGCAGAGAACCAGCCGAACCTGTTACAACAATGTTGGCTTCAACTGTTGCAGACGTCAGAAGTCCTTACTGCAGGAGTGTTGACTTAAACAACCACACGTAATGTCGGTTGCTGACGTCAGGAGTAGGACCCGGAGGGCTACCCACCCCTTGAAGCAACAGCAAGTGAAGCGGCTGTTGCAGACGTCAGTGGTTGCATCCGTGAGGCTGAACCACACAACAACAACAACCCGTAACGTTAGCATTGCTGACGTCAAAGAACATGACCCGTAGAGTCATGGTCTAGATGCAACAACCCGAGAATAGAAGAGAACAGACCTTACAGTAAGTAGAAATAAGAAAGGGAGAGAAACTTACGTAAGGGTGTCATACTGTAGCGGTGGCAGCAAAACAGAAAAAAAAATTTTTTTTTTTTTTTTTTTTTTTTTTTTGACACCGCTCAGATGACCTGAGGAAAGAATAACCAAAGACGGGGAATACGAGATTTGGGCATACGCGTGTTAATGGTGTAAACAGTAGGTGTAAAATTTTTGGGGCCGGAAAAGTCAGCAATTCCGACAGTTTCCGCCGACATACAAAAATACTGTACACAATTAACAAATCACAGCCACGTATGACGTCCAGAATCATACGTGGAGGGTGTACGGTATCAGGGGGTCACGAACCACCAACAGTCAGGAGAGGCCGTAAACCCCTACAGCTGTGATACCAGTACCCGCGTATGGGTATACTGTAGTTACAGTACGGGAATGGGCACAGGCGTACTGTAACGGCACCCACCCAGAGGGCTACAGTATACCACCCAGGATTAGAGAAAGGGGGGGAATGAGGGAAAAGAAACAGATAAGGTAGTTTACAACACAGATTAAGTATGCAGAATGTACAGAATGAATCAGAGGAGGAATACAGAATACTCGATATATAACTCAACTCTGGGACACATAACTCGACTCTGAGGATGAATAACTCGACTCAGGGGGAATTTATTACTCATAGGGGATAATACACACGCAGGAGATAATTATTTACACATATAGATCACATTTAGATCACTCGTAAGGGCAAATCCTGTCTTACAGTAATGAAACTCAATGTAAAGGGATAAATTCCCGACCTACAGTAATAACTCTCGGTGGCACGGGAAAAATTCTGACTTACAGTAATAACACGCGACTTGAGGGGAGGTATCCGACCTACAGTAGCGGTAATCCGAAATAAGGGACATTCCCGACCCATTAGGCAGTAAACCCGAATCTGGGGGGTCTCCGACTTATTGGATGGCTAGTACCCGATTTTAAGGGGGCTTGTCCGACTTAAAATGGGAATTGACCCGACCTGGGGGTAGTTCCGACCCAAGGGTAAAGTTTGTTGCACTTAAGGGCAAGTGCCAGACTTAAGGTCGATTTTCCAGCCTCGCCATGTCACATGCTTCGCCTTACATGTCACGTGTATGACATGTGGATTTGGGAGAGCTGGGGAGGTTTGGGTATCTCATCAGGTGATACCGTGTTTTAGACGTCACATTGATGGTGAACCATATCAGATTGACCCTATTACAGTGAGTAATAGGCTGTGACTCCTGATGGATACTGGCATTTTCCCCAGGCTTCCCTAAATGGCGTTAGGGCCTAACCTGGCAAATGGTGGCTATAGAGAGATCTATAGTTGGTTCTCTTGTGTTGTCCTTGGGGTCTTGCTGCAGGGTAATGGACAACGCTGCCAGGCTAGGTGCGACAATCCCTGAGTCCTACTCAGTGAGAGTGGGGACAGGGTCACCCGTAAAATGACCTAATTGGTGGGACCCGATTATGAACCAGACAGCCCCTTTTTAGCCCGAACCTGAGAGGTGGAAGCCCTACTTATCTGTGGACTTGGGGAAACCGACTTAGGAAAGGATTTCCCAACAAATACCCCACAAATAACAATAATCCCCTGAGAAGACTCACCTAGTCCTGTTTCTCAAGCGATTCGATGCAACAGGCGGCAAGTCCCTGGATGCTTTCGGTCTTCTGGCACTGGGAGCGGGGATACGATCCTCAAACGACCTAGTGGCGAGCGGCGGCGAGCGGCGGCGAGCGGGAGCGAGCGGGAGGCGAAACTCCAATGTTAATTCACGAACCGGGGGCGGTCGGACTCCTGGCACTGACGGGCAGCAGGTACTGTAGGCGGTAAGCGGCGGACGCAGTGAACAAGGGTAAATTTATGCAAATTTATTGGTAGTTAGGCGGCCGACGCACAGGTGTACAATAAAAATATGCAAATTCGACGAAGGGCGGCGGACGCGGAGTTACAACCGGACGAAAGCTTGGTGAACCCAAGAATGAGCGAAAAACTAAAGAAACACGTCCTTTTAAGGACATGTTTGGCTACAGCTGCAGCTTGGGTGGAGTTTCTCGGCGCTCAAGCTAACTTCTGCAGCTAGACGCGATGCAGAAGATGCCTATGAGCACATAGACATTTTTTCATTCACATGCGTTTAGCACTGAGGCCGGCTGCAGTGCCTATGCTAAGCATATGAACGTCTTTAGCTAAAACTTCTTAGCTAGTCGTTTTTGCGTAACAAAAACGACGCTAATTTTGATGATAAGAGGTGCGTGAGGGCACCAAAAATAGCCATGTGCTCGTGGAGCACGACTGGCGGAAGTTTTTAGCTAAAGGGCCTACTGTAGCCCGCGTTTGTAAAGAAATAAAAATACAACAAAACGAAACATAGAAATGCATGAAAAATATAAAAACGCACATAAAATGCATGTGTAAAAATGAAATAAACAAAAGCATGATCGAGTAATAAACAAAGCATGAAAAAATAACGAAATGTCACAGCATTTGCTTCGACCCACTTCTGATCAAGGATGGTATCAGACTTGACTGCTGATCCCTGTGAGGAATCAGTGTGCATCTGCACATGACTGATGGTCGTGTGTGGGTAGAGAACCACTGAGTGTGTACTCGGGTTGACTACCTGTAAGGGTATGCGACCATTGGTCGCAGTACTCACAGTACCAGCAAAATATACGCTGCATTGTTGTCCCAGGAGGGGCTTAGGAAAGAAAGCTACCTCGGGCACAGTCGCATAGAGCCAAGGTACAGGTGCAGTAAATTGCATCAGCGAGCAAGGTTCAAGGACAATCAACTCCCGCAAGGGCAGTGCACCACGAGCAGAGGGAGGATTGTGAATGAGGCCCTTGCACAGAACTCGAAGTTCCTTGAACTGAAGAAAGGATCTCTCCCAGTTCAAGCTGACACAATTGAACTATCCGAGGAAGTTCGTCCCCAAGACCAGTTCAGCCAAACAATTCTCTTGAATTTGGACCTGGATCCGTTCAGAGACATCAGCCACTGTCACCATGACATAGGCAGCGCCTAGCAGTAGAATCGGAGACCTATTGGCTGCTATGGGGCGAGCCCTAGTCTCTGTGAGCACCAAGGCGGGGACCTGGACCCCCAACTTGTGATCCAGGAGCGAGAAAACCACTCCTGTATCAATCAGAGCTTTGGCTTCCACCCAATTGTTCAGGAGAAGTCTGATATGAGGGGTCCTCATTTCAGTGGGGTAGAAGGCTGATACTACATGACCTGGATCAGGTGCAGTATCATCAAAACTGGACTCTGGCGTATTGGTTCACTTTGGTATCGGCAAACCGGTGCCTCAGAGTAAACCTACCAGAGCATAACCAACAGATGATTCTGGATTAGTCCGAGGAGTAGGATGAACCTGTACAGTAAGCACATGATCCCATCCCTCTCCTGAGCGCCGAGTAGCTTCTAGTGATTCAATTTCTGTATCAGAGAGTGGTGGCACCTCCAACACAGGTGATGCAGGTGCATCTGAATCACTAGGCTCACGGAACCGGCCCTTCTCTAGTGTAACCGGAGAGCTTCCAGGCGGGGGTCAAGCGCAACTTGACCCTGACCTGGCCATTAAATGATGACTGGCCCATCTAGAAAAGGTCCGGCTACCTCTGATCAACCCATGTGATGAGGGGATGGAGGAAGCCTGCGAGGGTGGCCGAGAAACAGAGGGTCAATGATCCTGATCGAGACCTGGACCTATGGGAGGCCCCTGATAGTGAATGTGTGTTCTCCCACCAGGGTTCAACCTGATCAATCTCAGCGGCTGTCAGTAGGAGTGGCAGTTCTACCGTGTTCAACAGACAGACATGTTGTTGGTAATCAAACATGATATTCTTGAATTGTTCTAGAAAGTCCAATCCAAGAATCAGATCGACCAATGCCCAAAAAGGAGACATAGTCTTACACACATGGAGATGTATATCCACTCTTGTGTGTGGCTGACGGGTTCGGGGCAACATGATCTCATACAATCCCTATAGAAGCGTATGAATGGCCTTCCCATTGATACTCATCAATGGGTTAAAGTTGTGATGTTGCTGGAACGCCATGGCTGCCTTCGGACTTTCTTTAATCAAGGCCTTGTGAAGACATTGACTAATGATAGTTCGTGGGCATCCAGTGTCGAGGAAAGCTGGAGTTTTATTGGCATCGATCAGCATGACAAAAGACGGAGTAATTCTGTCTAACTGAGATGGTACATCGTTCTGCACATAATGAAAACTGACCCAATGTTGGACTTTGCAGAAAAGACTCAATGGAGAGTATTGGCTAGCAAACCGGACCTGTCTTTTGCACAGGCGGTAGCTGAGATAATAGGATAGCCCAATGTAGATGAGATATCCTGTACCGGCCAGCACTGCCAGGGTGAGGAGTGTATTAAAGATCAACTGCACTGGTCCATTCAGAAGAGACTGTAAGCCCTGTATGAAGTTGTGCTGCTGACCAGTAATCACATGGTTTGCTGCCAGACCAACACCTTTCAGAGAGGCCTTGATGTCAGTACCTACCCCTGCAACTGCCTGATAGAGCGAATCTGGTTGTTGGGATGAACCAGTGGTGAAGTTTACCAACTGGTTTAAGACAGCTTGAATCTGCTCATTCTTGTAAACCTATTGTTTAAAGAAAGCAAAACTTGAAGGGGTCATCACCGACTGATCATGAAAGAGCACAGGAGGGTCAAAATGGGTGATGTTGAAGCGCTGTTTCCAGAAAAGTTCAAGTGGAATGTGGCTCACATGCACTGTGCTAGACTCAGTAAACCAGCCCAAGCAATTTCGGAAAATCTCCGTAAAGTGATGGTCACACGGCACTCTTGGGCTAACTTTAATGAGATCTGGGCCACCGGGGGTGGCAAAATAAATGGTACTGCCAACCTGTACAGGTAGATACTTGCAACAGATGTCTCCCATCTGGTACAAGTGGTAAACATACATGGCGTTGACCTTTTGGCACGGCCATATCATCAGTGCTTCACCTGTGAATTCCACCATCAGGTCATCCCTTTGCAGAAATGCCTGAGCCCACAGGGTAGGGTCAAAGCGAAGCAACTGCCAAGTCAGATCAAGGTAGCGTTGCGCATGAGAGCAAAGCTCAAGCTACATGAACCGACAATTGTTAATTTCCTACTCTTTGATCTGCTGTGCCAGGTAGTTCAGTTTGGCTTTGACGGGGTCTGGATGTGAATCATTTGCCAATCCGAACAACCCTTGGGTCAAATTAAATCTTCCGTGGATGAGTAGAAGAAGACCCTGATCCATTTGTACTGTGTTTAACTGGAGGTCGGGACACAACCGAAAGACACGAGAGTTTTCTGGGATCTTCAGGGCAACTTGCAAATCATCGATGATGATGTTGTTCCCTGACACAGACACAGTGTAATTGCCCTGAGGATGGTAATGACACTGTGCTGTAAAGTTTGTTGCAGGCCAAACAATTACCCCATCTAGAGTAGTGCATTGACCTGCTGTGGGCCTGCATCCACCTACATCTCCTAAGGTACTTTGAGCTTTAGTGCCATCCCACGAAGTGACCTGTCCCTCCTGGATGAAGATGTTGTTCACCGTCTTGCAGACGTCACTGCAGCACCATGAGTACATCACATCCAGTGTTTGGTTGGCCCTATAAAAGCCAGGGCGTATTTCCGCAAGCTTTCATAAACCAAACACCTTCATGCCATGTGCTAGCGTACAAGCCGCAGGCCCTAGATGCTGAGTGGTAATGATGTCTGCAGTAATGCCCCTAGATCCCAAAAAACCAGTGTTGGTGCACACCTTACAGTTACGCAATGCACACTTCCATGCTAAAGTAGTGATTGGATCAGAGCTAGGAACATACACTATAACATTCATGGGTCGTGGGCTCCACCAAGATTTTGGTGGCTTGCATTCAACTTTTTGAGGTAGCTCAAGTGGATGACCGCTTCTTGAAAGACCACAAAATTGGTACTGAGTAGCATGTATTGCCAAGCTCATTCCTAAGAACAGTAGTGTCATGCAGGCCCAATTTATTATGTACAAGCTATTTACAAATGGTGCTCATAAATATACACCAATATGTACAGTGTTGGCCCGTCGGGCCATTTCATTCTTTGTCCTCGTCGTCAGATGATATCAGCTCCTTGCCGGCGGAGTCGATGACCAGGCCCCTGCATGGGTGGACTTTGCAAAGAACGCCAATCTTTGGGGACCATGGGGCAGTAGCTGTTGGAAAAGGCGATGCCTCGATGATGCTGACGTCATCGTTGACGGCGCGCAACATCTCTCCAAAGGCATTGGCGACTGTGGTCAGCAGTTTAGCGGTGGCCACTGGTTGCTGCTGGGCAATTGCCGCCAGGGTTTGTGTTCCTGTCATCATTGTTGACGGTAGCGCGGCAACAACTGCTGTGGGCTGTGCATTGCCACTTGCCTGTTCCACAGCCTGGCAGATGGCGTCCACTGCTGGCGACAAAGGTTCACCATCCAACAGGATTTTGTCCACCAGAGTTGCGCAAATAGTTCTGTCGGCGATAAACTCAAGCGCTCATTGAATGACTTCGGGCCCTAATATCGGCAGCACTGAAAGCACCACATCCACAGCCCTAAGCGCCTCAACCTTGAATGGCTCATTGAGTAGCACCCATGGGAGGTGCGGATACTTGTTGGCCAAATCCGTTGACCAAACGGCCTGCATGGCGTCAGTGATGGATGAGGAATCTGTAAATTAGAGATCATTAAAGCTGGTGACTTATAAGGATATCTGATTTTCAGACCTGAAATGTCAGAAAAAGAAGGCAGTATACCTAGCAGATTCATCAATTCCATTTGACCGATGACCTCCAGCGTAGAGTCCATAGGAATTCCGGGCGGCGGTCCCTGGGCAGCAAAACGAGCCGGAGGCGCCTGTCTACCTTCCATCGGTTGACACTACGTGACCATGCTGACATCGCTAGTCTTTTTCAGCATCATTGACAGGTTTATGTTGACCAGCATCGCATATTCTGGCTGCCGCGGCCACAAAGCAGGCGACAGTGCCGGTGCTGAAACCACTGCGGCAGCTAAAAATCCAACACTGATTACACAGACAGGATAACACAGTTGTGAAGGTGTTCAGCAAGAACTTCATCATCCAGAATCAAACAGATCTGGGTGAGGAAGACCGTCGGTAGCCCCTACGGCATGATTCTGCGGTGGGGGTGGCCAATATTGGTTTCCCATCCCGTTAGGAGGTGGATCAGCATGTTGCCAAAAATTCCCACTTATCCCCTGAGGAGAGTAACCAGAATTACCAAAGTTAGTCTCACCAGGCATTGTCAGGTTCTGATGTGGGCAGGCCGTGGCCATGTGCACTCGTATTTGTCGGCCATGCCGACAGGGTCTGTCGCATCAGTCAGTCGGGTGCGCCGTCGTTCGACAAAAATAGCAATGGCCGGCACCAGTGGTGGCGGCCTTGCTAGGACTGGTGCTGTTGGGATGTTGGGCCTGGCAACTGGCGTCCTTGTGGGTGCAACATCCATGATAGGAGCACATCTGTAAATGTGCCCCTGACAGGCCATCGCCAGCATTGTGGACGCGGGCCCATTGCGTCATTGACGGCATCGGGTTCCTTGGAGGCAGTGCCATTTGCTGAGCCGTAAGTCGCGCAATGTGGGCTGTAAGCTGGGCCATCTTTGATTGTAAACATCGAATCTCGTCGGACGGCGTTGCCAATGGATGTTGAGCAGTGCCCCTTTGATTCAACATTGACCTGAGGTTGTCGGCAGTCTTTTGTTCTGGAGGGAAAACAGCATTAGATGGGACAGTATACCTAATCTCATCCCAAAAATCTGTGATTCTGCGTAACAAGCTGCTTTGAGAGTCTCTTCAAGAGGTGTAAACTCCCTGAACTTAATACTATCTCGGAGGACTGGTTTCAGCCCTCTCAGAAAGATAGGTTTAATAATCGAATCTCTGGCGTTAGTCACGAGATCCGGATAAGCCACCCTGGATAGTCTCCTAAGGTGCTCAAGGTAAACTATCGCAGACTCAGTTGGCTTCTGCAGACGATCTTGGATCAACTGCTGATGCAGATCTGAGTCACGCCCTACCGGAAAGTCTCTCCGTAGAAAAGCTGTAAACTCTTCGTAGCGGGTTGACTGTGGAGTACCACTGCTAAAATCCCGGTAGGATGCTAATGCAGGACCTGTTAGGCAAGACTCCAGAAACGCAATTTTATATGCATGATCTGTCTCTGTTACCCCTTGAAGTGTAAAGAAACGGTCAAGTGAGATATAAAATCCATTTTAGACTCACCAAAAGCGCTGGAAAAGGCAGGAGGGGCCATGAAGCTAAACACAGGAGGTTGTCTCCTGCCATTCATGGCCTCCAGCTTTTGGTTGAGCGGTCCAAGGGCATTTTCAAATGCAGCCTGGACCTTATTCTCAATCTGTGAAGGTAGGTTAATTTCTGACTTCAGAATTGAGGGTTCCTCTTATTGTAAGGTGGCTAAGACTGATAATCGTGCCTGTGAGGCTATCCAATCAAACTGAATAGAGAGATGCTCACTGGTCTTTTTAGAACTAGAACTGAGATGGCAGGAAGGTCTAGGTGTCTATTTTGTGAAAATAAGGTAAGTGTTACTCTTGTGGTCTCGCAGTTAAGAGGCGCTGGAATTACGAGATCGTTTATGCCACAGCGTTTTTGAGGCTTTAACGCTTGTTCTTTACAGTAACTAGTGACCACTCAATGATGGGGCTAGAAGAAAACAAGGTTTTCACTCTCAGAACAGCGAGAAAAGTAGGCTGACACAGAAGGGAATTTATCTGGTCACCTATGTACTTAGAGGGGTGACCTGTGTGAGGAAAAGAAGGGGAAAATATATGTCCCGAGGAACATGGGGCTAGGCCTGGTTAATTTAAACCAAAAATAAAGTTGAATGAAATGGTTGTTTCCCAACAGAAAAGAAGAACGAGGGAGGACTCGTGAATATGGATAATCCCCCTCAAAAGGGATTTTATTTGGAAGTTAAGTCCGTTGTGCTAGTTTACAAACTTTGGGATATGGGAGGGCTCGTAACCGACAAAGTCCTACTCACCAGGAGTAGCGCATGGAGTAGCTTAAGAATTAATAAGTAAAGGGGGACAACTTAAAGTAAACTTAATGGGCGTAAATAGATAGGGAAAAAGTTAGTTTACACACCAGACTATGCAAAGGGGATGCGCTATTACGCAATCGGCCTCACTCACTAGGAGCAATTGCGATCTCTGAAAAGTGTGATGACTAGACAGGAGGTTCCCAAGGGGAGGACATTCGCATGTATGTTACAACGGTGCCCAAAACAGGAGTTCACGTTTTGAACAGAAGGTGAGCTCTCCAGGAGCATTATATACAGCTGGTGGCCAGGATTCCAGCCACTGAGGTGAAGTGAGAATCGCTAGGTCGCCAGTTGGCGGCAAGAGCACCAGGTACCAAAGTGCTATTCTGACACATGCAGTCAGTAGATGGGTGGCATGGGGGTCCTTGGTCCAGCTGTGCCTAATGGAGGTGGGGATATGCAGGCTTCTTCCTATGATTCGAGGCGGAGCTCAAAGCATCTTGAGATCAGGGGTACAGTCTGTCTCTGTTTAGTTGGACTTGAACACCTTGGCTTAGGCGGACTAGGGGTATATTATGCTATATGGACAACCAATCGAGGCGGACTCAGGATTAAGGGTTGACTCTAGTGTGGACATTATTAGGCCAGCTAATGAAGGCGTTTGAGTGAAAAAAGGATTACAAGGGGTTTTTTTACACTTTAGGCCCAACTGGTGGCTGTGCCATAATTCCTGAGGAATTATTCCAGGGGGGACACTAAAGAAGATCATAGATGAGAAAGAAATGCGAGAAATTAGATAAGAAATTTACAGGAAGGTTGTCAACCCTTGCAGTTGTCAGACACAGGCAGTACTGACTGCAAATGCCTAACTGTTGCCTAGGTCAGCAACCAACCCAGCTGAGGCCGAGTGTAACCCATTCTAACCTGCAGTTAAAGCTTTGAAAAGGGGTCACCTGCTGATCAATCAGTGCTGCCACCCCGGCAGACAACCTGATCACTATCACCGACCAAGTGCATCTCAGGTTGAGTCAGCATGTTGACTGATGTTTTTCAGGCATCAGTGACACACAAACACGACCCTTTGGACAAGAGTGGTAGGTGAGAGGGTCATATTCTAGCAATCACCTATGACTCATGTGGCATCCTCGTAAACCCACTGTAACCCAGTGCTGACATCAAAAGGTATGATATACACCACCACACACTAGGTGCTGACCTCAGGTGACTGGGATGTAAGTGCCATCGTCTCATATTGCAGTATGAACGCCAAAGGTAAGGCCTGCAGCCACAAACCCCTTACGGCAACACGGAGCATTGCCATTGCTGACGCCAGAATAGGACTGTAAAGTCTCAATTCCAATATTGGAATAGAAACATTATCATTGCGGACATCAGTGGATAGGGCCCCAAGGCCAGCAACCCTGCTACGGCAACACAGGGCATCGCTGTTGCTGACGTCAGAAGGTAATAGCTGAGTATCAGCTACCCTACAGCAATGATAAGAGATGCAGTTGTTGCAGACGTCAGATGTGCGGTTTGTAAGGCCTCACATCTCCGAACAACAACACATAGCGTTGTTGTTGCTGACATCAAGGACTGGAGTCGGTATACCAATGAGTCCTAAAGCCACAACACAAACCTCTGCTGTTGCAGACATCAGAGAGATGGTGCCATAGGGTCACCATCCTGCAATAACAACATGTTACATTGCCATTGCTGATGTCAGAGGTAGAGCTGGAGGGCCACCCACCCCTTAAAGCAACAGCAAGGGATGCAGCTGTTGCAGACCCAGGGGAAGGATACAGTGAACCAGCAATCCCTGAACGGCTACATGTTATGCAGCTGTTGGTGACGTCAGAGGCATGACCTGGAGAGTCACGTACCTCAATGCAACAGCAGTATGTGAGCCAGTTGCGGACATCAGTGGGTAGGGTCACCAAGACACACCACCTCATAATAACAACACGGTATGTTATTGTTGCTGACGTCAGTGGGTATGATTTGTGAAATCATCACCACGTGCAACAACCCACAGAGACAGAAGAGAAAGAGGACCGTACAGTAGGTGGATGAAATTATAATAATGACCCACTGAAGGGTTGCCAACTATGACGTATGTGTGACTGGTAAAAATTTTTTTTTTATTTTGAGTTAAGAATGTTTGATTTAGTAGAAAGGAAAAGGATAAAATTTATTTTGTTTATTTAGAAAGTAGAGAAAGTAGGTTATGAGTTTTTATTTGATTTGATTTTTGAGATAAGAAAATTTATTGGGTGAAAAAGTTATTATAATTGGTGTCACACATTACGTAAAGATGACCGAGAAAATAAAAAGTAAAGTAAATAAAAATAAAACTTGAGGTCGATGAGATACGCAATGTGATCTGCTAAATACGGTGTTATATGTGTCAACAGTATGATTTAGTTTGTTTAGGCTGGAAAAATAAGCAACTTAGCTAGTGCTCAGTGAAGATAAGAAAAATTTTGAAGAATTTTGTTGACACTAATACCGGACACAGATAAGCAAATCATGACCACACTTGACATGCAGAATCAATAGCGGAAGGAGTACTGTATCTCGTGATCGGAGATCCTGAAACCTTTAGGGGCTGTAAAACCTCATGGGCTGTGATACTCAAGTACCCATACCCAGGTATACTGTAGTCAGAGTACGTGCAAGTGGCAGTTGTACTGTAACCAGATAGCTCTACGGCGGTACAGTAACCTGTCAGATCACAAGCAATGGCAAGAGACCCAAATTATAGAAAAACGAGAAGAAATAAAAATAGCTCAGAGGAGATTTTAGGCAGAATACTCTATTTAAACTCGACTCTGGGAAATTGTGACTCTTGGGGATCGACTCTGGGGAAAATCCTAACACCAGGGGATTTATTAAAGCTTATGGACCGTACAACAGGCATAAGGCGATAAATTACACACAAGAATCATTAATTTGATCACTCGTAAGGGCTAATCCCGGCTTACAGTAATAAACTCTACTCAAACGCGGCGCGTTTTGAGTTGGGGACAAAACTCAAGTATAAGGGCCATTTTCCGACCTAAGGGGCAGTATACCTGCTTTAAGGGCGTTTCCCACTTACATGAGGGCCAAAGATCATCCTAAGGGTCAGTATCCCACTCAGAATGCAAATCAGCCGACCTGAGAGAGGTTTCTTCACTCAAGTAGCCATTCTCATGATTTGAGAGAGGTTTCCCCACTCAAACCAAATTTTAACAAATTGAGAGAGGTCTCTCTACTCAAAAGGGTAAGGTTCCTTCCTGAGAGCCGTGAAGCCAGACTTAAAGGTCGATTTTCCAGCCTCACCATATCACATTAACTGACTTTGGAGCCATGTCACATTAAATGAATAGGTGATCAGTCACATTGATGGGAAAACCCATACCATATCCCCTAGGAAATATGGCCATGACACTGTAAGTGACATGCTGTGACCCCGTTTGGTGGCTCCATTGGATAGTCAGTGTGGGAACCTAACCCAGCTGATACTACCACAGGAAACCTATGGTGTACCTCGGCCTTGTCTTAGGGTTCAGCTGTAAAGTAATGGACAACACGGCCGGGTCAGGGGTGGCAATCCCTAGTCCTCATTCACTGAGAATGAGGGACTGTGCCATTTGTGGAATGGCTTACTGTAGGGGACCTGATTGTCAACCTAAATCTCCTAATTGGCCCTGACCTTAAGGGTTCATGGGCTGTCCTGACTGAGGGTACTCTCAAGGGAAAACTGGCTTAAGGAGGATTCCCACAAATATACCCTCAACAATAATAACCCCTGAGAAGACGCACTAAATCCTCTTCTCAAAGTACTGGGCGCTGGGCGCTGGGCGATGAGTTCACGGGTCAAAAGCGGGTCCTAGGGAGGAGGGGGAAGTGGGTACGGTAATTCGAAAGTGATTTGGCGTGGAGAGTCGGTAACTGCGAGTTGGCGAGCGATGATATCAGAACGTTCTTTGGGGAGGCGACGGGGGTTCTCGATCAAAGGGGGATGGGGTAAACTCCTAAGGTTGGGTTACGGTATCGGGCAATGCAAGGGAGACCGAAGGGGAATATTTAAATTTATTAGGAAGGTGGCGGATGCAGGCAAAATATGTAAATTTATAATAAAACAATGAAGGCAAAGGCAGAAACACAGGTTGTAAAACGCAAAGATGATTAGGCCCAAAAATGAGTCCAAAATTAAAGAAACAAGCCCTTTTAAAGGGCCCCATAATCTACAGTATGCCTTGGGCGGAGCTAAGGCACACCCAAGCTAACTTCTGCAGTGGAAATCACTGCAGAAGATGCCTATGGTCACATAGACATTTTCCAGTTCACTACGTTAAGCATTGGGGCGAGTTTCACTCTCCATGCTAAACATATGAACGTCATCTAGTGAGAATTTCAAACTAGGTGTTTCATGTTGCGAAACGTCGCTAGTTTTTACTGGTAAGAGGTGCATGTTGTGCTCTAATTACAGTGATGAGCTCGGAGAGCTTATCTTCAACGGAAATTCTGACTAGTGGGTTACATACCGTAGTCTATGTGCGCAGTGGAAAAATAACAAATCGTAATGGAAATAAAAGTGTGAAAGTAAAACAGAAACGAAACACAAAAAGTACACACAAAAATGCCTGTAAAAATTATAAAAACGAAACGCAAAATTAATGCAAGTTACTGTAAAACAAAACGTGGCGAAAAACATAACAGAAAAACATGATGTGAATCACATGACGTTCGGCGAAATTCATTGGCACGTGACAGGGGAAACCCTCCTACCCGAATGAAATTTTCATACGTAGTGGGTCGTTTCTACTTTTCCAGATCCTCAAGGATATTCATTTTATTGGAAGCAGTCAATGTTATTGCATCTCCTTAAGGATGACTATAATTTTCAAGTCTCGATGTTTATAACAGATGAAGAGCTGCCTCGGATTTTGCGAAGTAGTAAAATTTGCTTTATGTTGATAGTTATGTTAATTGGAGTAACATTGAACAAAAAATAGACTTGAACTTGACATGTACATTTCAATGTTACCATGCACAGTTTTTTATCACGGTGCTTATGAAACCAGAGCCGTGCTAATAGAAATTTTGGACGACGGCACGCGTGCTAATTACTGAGAGCTGAATGACAGAATTGGCACTAACACACGGTTAAAGTCGAGCTAAAATCCACAGTTAATTTTTTTCGCCATGACAGAAGGGAGTTAGTTGGCTTAAACATTTCAGTTGTACCAATTCAGCTCTTGATTTCAACTCAGCCGGTTAGTGGAGTTGTAAGCGCAGACTTAGCATTCAATACGAGTATTTTTTGATTTGTACAAAATAGACTTGATTGATTTTGTTAAATCATATTGTCATGTTAACGATTTGAATTTGGATGACTTCTACGCCATCATGCAGTCGACCACCAGATCAGGAAACAATTTGAAACTAAAAGTGATACCGAAAAAATCTCTTATAAATAGAACAGTCAACATTTGAAACAAAAATTCTCATAGTTTTCGTCAGTAATAATCGGGTATTTAAAGCTTTAGCAATTAAAATTGATTTCGGACAAATATAAATTTACTAGCCTTTTTGACCACGCACAGCAAAATATGAAATTCTGATATGAAATATACCGTATTTGTATGATTCATTTGTACTGCCCACTATAGGCTTTTTCATTTATTTTTCGAATGTTCTTTGTTGCCTCTTATAATGCAGCTATACAGTTATAATATTATTATTTTTATTTTTAAACACAATTTTTTTAGTGCACTGTAACTAATATGAAAAATTTTCAAAACAAAGGAAAATATAATCATCTGAAATTTGTTTTAATTCATCATGTACATAGACATTTTCATACAAACCATCTCTCATAAAAGTATTATGGTTTAGCCGTTCTTCGATCAGAACAGTAAATTTCATAGCATTACTGACTCTCAGTATCTGGACATTGTAAGTTGTAACCGAAAGTAAGCCTTCAAAATGTTTCTTAATATTCATTAATGATAACGTTATAACAATCACCAAGGTGGCAAACATAACAATATCAGCAGAAAAGTTGAAATCCTAATTATGCTTCAAAAAACGTCAAATATTAATTAGAGATGAAATAGAACTATAGCTGCACTAAAAAAATGTTAATTGAGTCATGATTTAGGCTTCTTATGTGCATTTTAGCCAAAGCCAGATAAATAATGATAGTAATGCTTAAAACCGGTGCGAAGCGCAGGGAAAATTTTGAGGTTTTGAACTTTTAAAATGCAAATTTGGCTCATCATGCAAAGTTCGGGCTTATCCTGCAGTTAGAGCAACTGCATCTTAAAAATCCAAATCGAAATTCATTGACTTTTGCAGGCCGCTGGACACTCTGCTTAGAGCAAAAGAATTTAACATACTGGCACCAAAATTAGTTTGTGGAAATTTTAGATTGTTTGCATACAAAAATAGAAAATTTTATTGAGGGCACCAAAAAAGACATTCTTCAAGAATACATTAAAAGATTTTTAGCGGCCCCAAATTTTTATCGGCTTTGGGCGGCCGCTCAGTTTGCTCCCCTAAGAACGGCTCTGCCCGTAGGGTAGGTTTGGACAGCATGATTTTTTAAATAAGACTTCCGTGGCAGCAGCTTACGTAGCTTTTTAATTTAATGTAGTCGACATCACGATCTATATTTTGCAGCGAATTTTATTTGATTTTCCCAGTAGTTTTCGAGATATTGTATCCCAAAATTCAAAAGTGTCTAAAGTTACCCCACTTGTATTTGTAGAATGTTCTCATTCTGATAGCACATTTGTCCAATAATCGTTATTGTTAGATGTACACGCGCTAGTACATACATACAGACGGAAAAGCCTCACAACTATAACAATTCCTGCGTAGATGTGTGTATACGAAATAGCATGACATTTGGTGATGAATTAGCATTTATTTCTATGAAAAGCCACCAGAGAACCGACGGGGTTCTATAAATTATAAGAAAATCTTAGCAAGAGCGAGAATCACCAAAGATGGGCTTTATGTGTTATGCTTGAGTGTAAGTCGCTTGGAGCTCTATTCGACTGGAAAAAGTTTGATCAACATTCTGTATCTGCTAAACTGGCATGATTGAACTACACATAAAAATAGAACGTATATGCTGTTCCGTTGGTTCGATGCCTGAAAGTCTATCGTTCTCCCACGAATGTTAAGGTATCCTGGACATCTCGATTTTTTTCAGAAATGAAGTCACCAGCTGTTGAGCGAACATACATCAAGATTGGATATATTTGATACTGGAGATATAAAATTTTTTCGGACGACAATAGATACATGACCAGTCACGTTAGTAATCGCCGATATCAGAAAGTCGAAAAATTAGTGCGTGCAATCAAGTGTTGCATAGCTTTCTTGATTAGTCACGTTGGTTTGTGCTTATTGGTAATTGCTTACGCCATGCTAGGCGCCGTAGTTTTCAGGTAATTTTATCTTTTTCATTTAGTATTCCTTCAAGATTGTTAAGTCACATTGTATTTGGCAGTCCATCGTTTTCCTCTACATATTTTTTCATTCATCGTGTTTATTTCGTTCTACAATTTGAGCACGATAATTAAATGCTTGTTTCAAATTAAAAGTTAAGAGAAAAGTCGTAGTAAGCTTTAGAACTATCCGCAAAAAATAAGTTATCTCTGTTCCCAATTGACCAGCATCCACGTTTTTAGAACAGTTTTCACTCGAAATTGAATGTTTTCGAATAATTGAAAATACGAGTTTGTATAAAGTTTGAAAATCCTCTTCATAATTTTATTTTAAGTTGAATGAAAATGAGAGAGGTGCAAAAACGCCGATCCCATAATTTTTATAAAATCCTGGAATTCAGATATTCAAATTCAAAAATTACTGCATAACTTATGCAAGAAATCATCACCGCATCAAAGAGGCTTAAACGCGAGAAGTCATTGTTCTTTTTTTTTTAACAGAGTTTTAGCGCATGAGTAGGTTTCGTGGAAAATATTTCCGTATATGAGTGAAAAATGCTACTTGTGATCGTTGTCTACAGCAAATCAGCTGAAGTCAGGCTTAATGAATTAGCTTAAGTCAGGCTTGATGAATTACCGTGTCGCTAAGTGATAGTGTCATACTATTTCCGAGTTTTTAACTCAACGTCTGTTTGCGTTTGTATAGAGTGTAACGTACAAGTCGGAGTTTTGGGATTTTCTTTTATTTAGGCCGAAATGTAAAAAATATAAGCGAGACTATGTTAGTGTACAGGGTCTACCACCCAATGGCAAAGCTTTGATCAAGAAGTTTTTGCGTATTTGTTTCCCGTTTGTTCTTGCTCTGGGTCTCTCGTTAGCTGACCCTCACTTCGATGAACTCCACGATCAAGGATCCTAAAACAGGGAATCCTAAAAAATCGACAACTGTTTGTTCTTCCTCAGGGTCTGGTTACCTTGACCCTCACTTCACTCCGATGAACTTTACGATCAACCCAAAACAAGGGATCCTATGACAGGAAAAAACGTTCAACCGACTTTATCCACTGTCTGACTGATTGGGTCTCCATCTTGCATCTTTTCACTCAAAGATCAACCACGTAAGAGGGCATGGTCACATGCCCGTATTAACCTAACGTGTGAGCAAACACTATAGCAGGTAATGCATATTTGTTTAGTGTATTATGGTGCGGGTCCATTTGACCAATGGACACTGCATGTATTTTTTTATTTCGAAAGATATTGTATTGAAATATCATCGCCATTAGGATCGATAAACAATAGATGAGAAAGAGGAAGAAACAAAGTATTTACAAAACTGGTTTGTCAGGGAAATTCCAGACAAAAGCATGTGAAAAATATTTGGAAGAATTTACCTAAAAAAATTCATCGTAAAAATTAGCACAATATTTACATCACCATCACAACAGAAAATCAGAAATTTTCCCGAAGAAGTATCATGTTTTGTAGACTGGAAAGACGAATTTCGTTTAATAATTTTGTTCATGATAATCAAAATAAAGGGCTGAAGTAAAAGAAAAATAACTGTATGCAATTTTCATCCGTTTAATTATAAAATATTCCTACTATAAGCTCGACGTACGATGACTTTATATTATCTGGAATTTTTACCTTGAAAAGTATAGCTCAATAGTCACCGGGGCTATGTGTAAGAAATTAAAAAAAGAAAGTAAGTTGCATAGACTGCCTGTGGAACAACACAAGTGTATGTCATTGTTCTAATACTCAATGATTATTATAATATATCATCGTTTAGAACTATCGAAAGCGAACAAGAGTTGGAAACCGCTTCTTGGATTCGAGAAAATAGGCGCCGAATCGTTGATATCATGTGGTCGGCCGCATATCCGCTTAATAAGCTCAACACGCACAACTGGTATAACCTTTCTGGCAAAGCGGTCCTGAACTTCAAGCAAACGTTATTGGGTACTATTAGCAAGGGTTACGATGCCAAAGATAGCTTGGACAACTCGCAATGGTCTTATTCAGGAGCGTTTTTATATTCTTTGACCGTTTCAACTACCATAGGTCAGAATTATTACGTGGTATAGAATAGACTGAGAGAAAGCTGGTATAATCAAGTTTTTTAAGCTGACTTGCGACGAAAACTCTGATCGAATAGTTTGAAATCTTGTAAGCTTGTTCAAATGATTTGAAAAGGCATAATACTATTAGGCATGCACGGAAAGAATTATCCGGATTGGAGGTTTTTCGAACTTTTCACTGAGGGGTCGCAAGATGGGTAAGCAAAAAAAAGCGCCGCAAACATGTTTTTCATGCCAAATATGCACAAAAATCGTCAAAAAAACAGTCCTCGAAAAAGTTTAGAGGGTGTTTGACGATTTTTCCGAGTCAGGAGGTGTGTCCATGGTCTCAGGTAGGAGGTTTTACCCTCTTATCCCATTTATGTATGTATGAATACTATATAACTTTTTGGAACGTTATTGCCTTCTACAATTTTTCTTCTAGTGAGCTCCGCATTTACATATATTGAACGTGATTTTTTATTTTAATTGAAATTAATTAATTTCACCAAGATTAGGCGAATTAATGTGCATGTTTATCAGGGATTAAACTGCGGAATAATATAGTCATTTCCATGAAGTTTAGCAACAATCATTTGACCTTAAGCGTTTACAGTAGGATATCGCGTTTCTATTTGAGGTTATGGTAATATTGCATGTCGAACTTATGTTGGCAAAGGCTTGACCATATTTTACGCCATTTTCGGAATTCCCATCATGCTTTTATTTTTGACAAATATTGGCGATATTTTGGCGAAATTATTCACCTCGTTATATAGAAAATTTGTCCGGCTCAGCTTGCAAGCGGAATTTTGGCGTAAGAAACGTCAAATGATAGAACGGCGTCAGAAAACGGCGCGCACGAGACGGGAAGCGTTAGCCGAAAGTATGTTTTTTCCATCAGCTGCTTGACAGCGGACCAGGGCTGAAAGGTTTTAGGAAATGCTTCAGCTTCACATCTTGTTTTCTCAATAAGAAGCAATAATAATAAGGTAAAGATTTTCTGACGTATAGCAAACTGCATAATTTATTCGACTAATACCGTTAGTCTTATTTACGACCATTAACATAATTTGAATTAATCACTTTATAGAAAAAGGGGTTTTATGTTGTAATCTGTTTATATTTATGCAACTTTTTGAGTGCTTGCCAGCTTTCTGTGTTTTTTTATATTTCTCTACTTATCATTATCAACCCGTTTCGAGACAAACCCTAATATTGTTAGATATTTCTGTATTCTAAAATTGATTACTGTCTTTTGTTACCTAGAAACATTTTTGTTTTCGCCGAAATCCTGTGGGATTCTATGGAATTGATATTTTTGTCATAGTATTTCTGAGCTCAAGTATATGAAATACAGTTTGTCTAGTGAATTAGTCGGCACAGTTATTATATTTTCTAGCTCATACCTTTGATTTTTCTGAGAAAATGAAGACACTTGTCACTTCGAAGGCAATTTTCTCTATTGAGTGGATCGCGAAATGTCTTTTTACACAATTTGCAGCTGCAACATAAGCAAAATAACTATTTTTCAATGCTTTTGTTTTGAAGCAATGTTTTTTTGTAGTTTCATTCTCTGTTTGGTAGAGAACAATGTAGCATACAAAAGTCAATAAGTAAGTATTAAAAAAAGAACTCGGGGTGTCTTGACAGTAAGAACGTTTGAGAGTATTGTTGCTCACAAAAATGGTTACAAAAGTATAGTCCGGCAATCAGGGTAATCAGGGTAAATAGTGCTAGTCCTAAAAATTCTGCCATCAATTTTAATTTAACCATTGAGCCTATGGTAGGGGTATTACCCTAACCAGACTTGGCGGATGCTCATTTATCATGGATTTTGGGAAGATAAAATTTACTGCCTGGATTTTTGGGCTATATATGTGAGTTGCTAGTCACTACCAAGGAATTTTTGCCGTTTAAACATTCTCTGCAATCTGTATGTATTTTCCTAGACAAAATCAGTTAACATATATTCACTATCCAGAAAAAATTCCCGTTTGCCTCCCCCAGGCTGAGTGACCATACACAGTTTGTATTTTGTATAGTCGACTAGAAACTCGTAATTAAATGTCCGACACTTGTTTCCGCAAGAGTGACCAACATTTTCTTTTTTGTTACCGTTGTAATTTCTATTTTTTGATTTTTAGGTGGAAGGTACATCGAACTTAGGCGTCATGCTATATGCTGCGGCACTGAAAGACTTAGGCCCAACGTATTCATACCGCTTTCGTCGTACCCGAAAAATAGTCAACAATTTCGCACTGGAATTAACGCTGCCGCTAGTGCCGGAGCAGCCCGCCACTCCATCATTTCGCGGACCTTATTTTCGCAACAATGCCGCCGACGAAGCAGCGTGGCCGCCGTCAATAGTCTGTCGAGTGACAGCGCTAATGTCAACTTCATCATTTTTAGGCGTAATTTGTCCAATTACACTGAATCGATCAATTATCCGTCGACTAGTCAGGAATATAACCACAATAACGATAACAGTAACGCGGGCGGAAGTTTGTCGTATTCAGCGTCTTCGGTGACGGCGGCGGCGGCGTTGCCGTTCAATAAAATAGCGAAGAAAAAGCCGAACATAAAACGACGAGCTACGGTTTCGCCGGCTCAGTCGATCTTCAGAGAACAAAAGTAAAGAAAATTGGGGTATCAAGTTTCTATCGATTCGAAATTACTTGCTTGATTTCGATAGGATTTGTACAAATTTTTTGATTTTCCATATGATTTCCATAATTTCAAATTTTCCGAAAAAGAGTTTTACTGTGTTCAGCAAGGGAACTTTAAAAAATTGACAAAGTGAAGATATTTTTATAGTTCTAAGTTTAAAATCGCTTACTGTGCTCGAAGTGCACTCAAATTGAGTCCATTTACTGAACGAGTCATGACACTTGTCCGTCAAATGAATTTTGTAGCGGGTAGCCGACCGTGCCATGTTGTCGACTGTAGCATGCCGCCGACCGCTTACATGTAATTGGGGAGAAACACTATAGGAATTCCCTCCCTGAAATCGTCCCCAAATATTTTCCAGTCCTATGGCTAGTCATATGGTAGCGATATCCATACGAGAAAATACTGAACAATGTCAATCTTTTGATGGGAAATGACGATTTTTGAACAAAAATGGTCAAAAACATCAATTTTCACTAAACTTGGCGTCATGAATACATTTTTAAAGGTTTTTTGAAACGAAAATTATTTTTTGAACCGTTTTTTGGACTTTTTTGGTGAAAAAAATCGAAATTTCTATTTTTCAAAGATCCCTCATCTCAAAATTTTGGGGAATTAGTGACCCCCATCAACAAAAAGTCGCCCGACCAATCTAGACGTCGGTCGGCGGAACGGAGCGGAATGCAATCAGCGGAATGTAACCGAACGAAAGGGAAATTTTCGATCCGTTCGGTTCGGTTGGAGGTAACTGTCGATCGTTTTCTGCAATATCGCGGGTAACTTTTCCGACAGAAAGTAGATTTTCAGGTTGAACGGTTCAAGCCGTTGACGATTCGTTCCGTTCCGTCGAAAAAGGCAAGTGTAAATGAGCCTACATTATGGCCGACCGTACTCACTGGTCAACCATGCCATGTAACCGTCCTTTAGGCTTGTATACTATTTTTAATGTTAACGTATAGTCTGTTTTCCTTGAAATGCTTCTAAATAATAAAAGTAGAAAGCAAGTAGTATTTCAGATTCTTTCGATTTTCTGAAAAACAATATATCATACAGGACTGGAAACTTCTGAGCATACTGATCTAACCTTAAACAATTTTTGACTGAAAAATTTTACAATATGAGCTCTATGTAAACGATTTTGACGACAGTAATGATTTGTGTCACTTTTCGATTTGGAAGCATTCCATAAAAAACAGACTATATTTATTTAAGCCGTCTTAAACGGTTTCTCAATTTCCTTGTATTGCAAATGAGCTGATCAAATGACCTTTAAGATTCGATAATGTCTATTATCACCATAGATTTATTTAACAAGTAAGTCAGCTAATCGTTTTTCTAAACATTGAATAAGAGTTATAACCATGCTTGAAAAATATAAATTTTCTCCGCAAGTACGACAGGATAACAACAATTTTCTTCATTAAACTAATTAGTAGTGTCTATAGGAGTCCTATTTGGGAGATTTCTTATTATTTCATCTAACTGTCTGCCTCTGTTTGTTGAACTATCATTCGATGAGTTAAGAAAACATGGGGCCGGTTTCATCAAAGCGACTTAAGCTCCAGCTGAGCTGCAGCTTAAGCTGTAGCTTAACTTTCTCGATATGTTTTGTGTAGGAGTTAAGCTGCAGCTGAGCTGCACCTTAACTTTTCGTCTAAAGAAATGCTTTCATGGCGCATTGCGCGGACTTTACCCGAAAACTTTTCGTTCGATTATCGATTTTCTCAATCGACCAGAAAAATTTTCGCCTTTTGTTGGAACTTCGCCGGTACTGGCAACCATACATGTACGTGGGGGGGGGGGTTCGACCCCCAGCAGATTTTTATTGACCCCCAGCAGATTCTTGCTGACCCCCAGCAGATTTAACTTTTCCAGCAATGATTGAGAAGATGACGAAGGAAAATGTGCAAGAGAGAAAAAAAGACGTCATAAAAATGGAAATGAGGTTGTAGTTTGACAATTTTTCTAAACAAATCATACTTGATTCCAAAAAAGTAACATGGAAACTTTAAAAAGTGCTGTTTAAGCAAATAGTTTCACATATCTGACTAAAATAGGTTGAAGAATATGCTGCTTGGATGTTAGAAGACATTCTGAGACCTTTCTTTTCATTATCAAAAATGAAAAAAAAATTTGTATTCCACCCCCTGTCCTGGCTGACCCCCCGCAGAATTTCTGTGCTGTGCATGTATGCTGGCAACGCGGGGATGAGCGTTTTGGCACTTCGTTAGTTCGTTAGTTTTTTGGTCCATTTTGACGTATAAACATAGATAATAGTTTAACAAACTTCCAAAACTGCCTACGCAAGCTACTGGCAAAATTCCAACAAAACGAAATTTTTTCTAGTCGATACACTACTACTAACGACTGTGAAAAATCGATAATCGAACTAAAAGTTTTCGGTTAAAATCCGGGCAATGCGCCATGGAAACATTTTCTTCACACGAGAAGTTAAGGTGCAGCTCAGCTGCAGCTTAAAGGCCCTGCTATACTTCGCCAGCTGGCGCCGGCTGGCACTGGTTTTGAGCTGCTATACTTCGTCTTTTTGATGACGGCTGGCGCCGGTTGTCAATTTCGATTCAATCGAAATTTCTGAACTGTCACTAGCCGTCACGTATGTTATAACATATGAATTATGGTGCGAAAAATGCATTTCCATGCTTTATCATTTTTTCGTCCAGCATCGGATGAAGTATAGCAAAGAAACTTTGCAACTGGTGACGGCTGTCGCTGGTTTAAAAATATTTCATCCGGCGCCATCCAGCGCTGGCCATCAAAGTGTTGTATTTTAGAAATTGGTTGGTCTATTGGTGTGCTCTGACCGATTTCTTGCCTCCTTGAACCGTGGGGTCAGAGGAAGGAGTTGAAATCAGTAAGAGGAATTGAAGTGCAGGAGAGATAGCCAGGGATGGACCTTAACACCAGTGCTTCCCTGCGCCTGCTCTAAACCTCGGAATGCCTCCTCACTCAGAGTCGAGAAGTCCAGTACAAGAATACTATCTGCCCAAGAAATGCCTGACTAAAACTAGTCAGACAAGATAACACACTTTTGGACACAAATAAAATGCTTTTCTAACTAAACATTTATTTATAAAACATACCCATAAATCGCCCCTTCCAAAAATCTGACGTCTTACTAATATAAAGGCAAGGTGAATAATGTACAGGTGGAATAATAGTTATGATATAAGAGGCGAGGCGCGCGAGAATAATCAATAATAATTCACTAACTAATTCACAAAATTAATCTTATACAGTAACTGTCACACTGGGCCAGGTCGGGCATGGGCGAGGTGTTGTACTTGCAGGCGTTTTTATGAAATTGATAAACTATTAGAAAATCCTGAAAAATTGGTGGAAACACACTACAACACCACTCCCCCGTGGGGTAGATTGCCCTAAGTGATGGTCACATGGACAAACAAAACTGACAAGGGGAGGGACTCCACCTTTACAGGCCATCACCGGGGAAGCCGAATATGAAATCGGCAGTGCACAGTGGGGGCTGACAGAGTCATTGTAGTATTTTGAGCTGATTTGGCGATGTGTAGGGTGAGACCTCCTGACTCGGTCTGTAATTAGCCAGGCCAAAATAAATTGGCAACACTGCAGCCTGAAACGTCACTCCATCCGCACCGATATACCGAAGCGCACCAGCATATGAGTCCATGCGGATGGGAGGGTGAGGCCGGCCACTTCCTTCAGGTGAAATCCTGAGGAAACGAATGATAACAAAAAAGGACAAACTATCGGCGGTGGCTTGCAGTAAAATATTCAGGGGCAGATGAGAAAGTTATGGTGGGAAATCTGACTGGCGATGAAAACCAAGCGGTGATGCCAGTGGGAGTTAAACATCCATGGCAGAGCCAGCCAAGCTATGCTGATCTGACTTTGTAAGGAAATTGAAAATCAAAGGCGGCAGAGTCAGCCAAGTTAAACATTGTTGTTGCACTGCCCTTGAAGATGATGATTGATACAAAATGAACAAAGGCAAAAAAATGTCCAGAAAAACAGTGAGAAATATAAGTATATGATACAGTAAACGGACAACAATTTTTTGGGGCGATTTAAAGGCTATATGTATATAATTAATTTTGACCAAGAATAAGGATAGTTTTTTGAAATGAGAAGTAAATTTTTGGGAAAACTAAACTGTGATGGGCTACATGTTGCCGATCTTTTCTTTCATATGGGCGTCAAGTCGAATTTCTGGTTCTGAGTGGCGGTCAACTTCACAAAGTGGCGTTTAAGCAGTGGGAGATGCATGGCGAATCAAATCAATGACCTGAATGTAGTAGTCAGTGACTGAGGCGGAAACCAACCAAGCTTCTCAAAAAGTAATCAATTGGTCACAAAGAATTGTGCCCAATAAACTGTGGTGGGCCAAATCGATGGTTGGAGTTCAAACTGTTGTAGGCCAAAATTGGCGGGAACAGTCAGCAAATAAGCTAAAAGCTCGAGCCAGCTCGGTAGTCATATACCAAAAGTGGAGTGCATTTCAAAAATTAGAATAGTGGTGTGACACCATAGAAGGAGACTATGGGGCTGACTTCGCACACACTAAGAGAATAAAATCTGGATTTTTTGATTTGAGATTGAAAAGAAAATTTTTGACTGAAATAGATTTAAATTGTAAAAATGATATTCTCACTTGGGCCTGGGAAACATTGGGTATGAACTTCACCAAGACTGGGGTGGTCTTGCCATTTCCAAATGTCGCACTTGAGCAAGGCATTGAGAAGGAGGTGTACAGCACTAGTCAAGGCAGCAGCAAACCATGGCGTCAGAAGTTGCAGGAGCTAGGCCATGAGCCAAAGTCGCGGCAGCTGACCACTGATCTTCCTAATTGCAGCTGTGGCGAGGATGAGTCGAGTGGGAACCCAAGCTTATGGGGCAAGTGAAAATGTGCATATATAAAAAGGGGATAAATAAACAAAAAATATGCATGCAAAAATAGTTGAAATAAAAATTGTCCATTGTAGGCATAAACGTTATGGCAGTCCGGATCAGCAAACAATTTATGGGGTACTGTAGAATAGGATAGAATAAAGAAAAATAGAAGGGAAAAGAAGAAAAAATCCAGAGGGTCATCCCAACTAAAAATTTGCACTTGGAAGTTAATGTTGATGGGCAGCATCCATTTGTTGGCATTGTGATCCACTGGCTTCAGTGATGAAAGTGTCTCGGGCCGGGTGTGGAATAAAAGGCTTCAATCGAGAAATTGTGACAAGCTGCAGTCGGCCAGGCATATCCAAAGCATCAATCGTAACTGTATTGTTATCAATATTGCTGACATCAGTGATGATGAATGGGCCTATGAAATCGGGTTGAATTTTGTTACCTTTTTTATTGTTGACCAAAAGGATGAGGTCATTGATGCTAATTTCTCTTTTGTGAGCTTTTTGGTCGTAGTATTTCTTGCTGGGGTCAGTGGCCTTATCGAGGTTCAGTTTGATCAATTCCTACATTTTGAGCTGTGCTTGGGTCAAGATGTCCTGGCTGGCGTCATAGTTGAGGGGTAGTGTAAGACGGTGAGCACAATCGTAGTTGAATGTAATTCGGGGCTCCTAACCGCATAATAATTTGAATGGCAAATGGCGCGTTGCTGTATGTGGTGTTGCATTGTAGGCAGAGAGGGCATATGGTAGGTAGCACTCCCAATTGTCTGGGTCATTGGTGGTATATTTCTTTAGTTGAGTGATAAGCATTTGATTGAAATGCTTGACCATTCCATTGCATTGTGGGTGGTAGGCGGTCGTTTTGACTTTTCGGATTTTTAGGAGTTTGCAAATTTTTTGCATCAATTTAGAGGTAAAACATCCACCTTGATCAGAAAGGAGGATGAGTAGACTGCCATAGTTTAGGACAACATTGTTTATGGAGCATTTGACAATTGTGGACACCTTTTGATCAGGTATGAGGTGCCCGGAAACCCATTTTGTGAAGTAGTCCTGAAAAACAATAACATAGGGAAGTTTCTCACCTACTGGGGAAATATTGATGATGTCTGTAGCGACAATTTCAAGGGGATGTGTTGGCTGTACTGGTAATAAGGGTGGCAGTGGTGGCATTCGGGGTGATGTCATTTGACAAATTTTGCATGATTTGATCCACTCGCGGATGGCTTCTTCCATATGGGGCCACCAAAAATGATTTTTGATGGCTGCCAACATGCAGTTTGGACCTTGGTGATTCATGATCTTTGCACCATCGAATTGATGAAGGGTTTGATCGACAAGCGAAGTGGGCAAAACAACCTGTCTTTGGTCTTTTGTTTGGCAGTATAAGATGCAGTCTTCCATGAAGAAAACAGATGGCTGTCTTGCAGTGTTAGCAGTTTGGAGGGCTTCAACAATTTTGAGGATCGCCTGGTTGGTAGCCTGGGTGGTCCAAATCTTGGCCTGTGTGGAAATGGAAATAGCTTCAACTGTTGGTGGATGAAATTTGGCGGATGGCAACTGAGGTGTGGCTGGGGCAGCTTGATCAGTGTGTTGCTTTGACATGGCACTGGTGATGACATTTACATTAGCCATATTCAGGAGAGCCAGCGACATTGGGACTGATGAAATATCAGTTACCATGGGGTTGACGTCTGATATACTGCCAGCGGAGTGAAATGGAGAGTGGAAGATTTCATTGGCCAATTCTTTGGCACTTGGTACCAGTGGCTTTTTGCAGTCATCGTTTTGGGATAGGAAATCAGCACAAGCGTTATCTTTACCCTCGACCTATTTGACTTTGTAATCGTAATCTTGAAGATTAATGGTGAAGCGCTGTAATCGGGAGTTGTGGTGCTTTTCATCTTTGAGCCATTCAAGTGGCTTGTGATCGGTACGAACCATAACCTTTTGGCCATAGATGAGTGACGGTACATTCGGAATCCATAAACAATAGTGAGGCATTCATGCTCCGTCGTACTATATCGGGTTTCAGTGTCAGTAAGAATGGGGCTGTTGTGAGGGATAACCCATTTGTCATTGTTACTTTCTTGGTAAAGTGTATCACTAATAGCAGTTGTACTGGGGTCAGTTTGAATGATGAATTGAGCCTTGCTGTTGTACACTGCGTATTACAGGAAAGGCGAGGACGTGAGCCCTGTCTTGATTCCTTCAAAAGTGGTTTTGTGTTCTTTGCTGATGACGCATTGGGCATCTTTTTGTAGGAGTCAGTACAATGGACTGGACAGGGTCACCAATTTTGGGATAAATGGTTTGCACCACTGGACTAAACCTAAAAAACTTTGCATACCTTTTTTGGTTGGCGGGAACTCATACTCAGCCATGGCTTTCACTTTATCTGGATCCACAGTGATTCCTTCCACGTTGAGGAGATGTCCCAAAAAATTTACTTGCAGCTGCAGAAATTCACACTTGTGGGGCAGAAGGGTAAGATTGGCTGCACGGAGGGCGTCCAAAATGATTTGAAAATGTTCTAAGTGTTCTTCAAACAAATTCAAAAAAAGGATAATATCATCGATATAAACAAGGCAAATTTTCCAAATACATGAGTGAAAAATTTTTTCCATTAGGCATTGGAATTCAGCGGGCGGGTTCTTCAAGCCGAATGGCAAAACTTTGAACCGAAAGAAACCTTCTTGGCAGATGAAGGTTGTTTTATGGTGGGAGTTGTTGTGGAGGAGTACCTGCCAATACCCAGCTTTGAGATCAAGCATGGTGAAAAATTTTGCTTGTCCCATGACATACAAGTAGTCGTCAATGCGGGGGATTGGGAATTTGTCGCTAGGCATAACTTCATTAATACCCTGATAATCTATGAGGGGGCGCCATGAACCATCTTTCTTCTTTACGAGGAATAGCAGCACAGCCCACGGCAAGCAGGATGATTAGATAAAATCATTGTCAAGCATCTCTTGGATATGGCGGCGTATCTTTGTTCCATTGCCGCGGTCTTTGCTCCATTCCAGGGTGGTAACAGTGGGGGGATACCCACTTTGCTGTGCCCATGTCCATGCAGATGGTCAATTTGTTTGTGAATGTAGGTTTATTGCCAGAGAGGCTAAAGACCTCTCCGTTTTGCCAAAGTATACCGAGGGCCTTTGCTTTTTGAGCAGCATTGATGCAGGTTTTTTCAGTCATCTTGTTCAAAGCAAATTCCAATTTCTGTTTGTCCATATGGAGTGTTAGTGATTTGTCCATTGCAGCCGGTTCATGGTCGGTCAAATCATGGTCAGATGTGGCAACTGAAACAGGGATATGGATATCTTGGATCTGTGAAGGAATAGACTCTAATGTGTGTTTGGCCATGGTGACAATGTGGTTCAGTTAAAGTTTGATGCAATTTGGGGTATTGTTGACAAACAAAAGTGGGCAGCTTCCATTGGTACGTGGATGATTCACGTTTCGACAGGAAATTTGTTGTTGGATTTGGCTTCTTTAGTAGGTTGCACAATCAGGTCAGGAATGGAAGCATTGGTTGCCAGGAAAACCTGACCAATGATCCACTGTTGACAATTAGGTTGGATCGTTAACAATGCTTCTGTGATAAAAAGAATCAGCCAGCTCTGTGACTTCCAGACTACTAGACATAGTATGGTGGGGACAAGTCTGAAGCCACCAATCCGATCCTTCAGCTTCAATTTCTTCAACTTGACTATCCGTTTCTGAAAAATTATCACAAATGCTCACTTGTTCCTCCCAAGGAATTTCTTCCAAAATATTGTTGCAGGATGTCGGTAGAAATGGTCCTGCTTTGATCGAAGCGACTACTTTGAGCTGCATTTTGATGTTTTGGATTTCGAGAAATTTTTCTTTGAAGTTGAGAATGGCATTGATTTCACGATGAGCGAGGAAGTCAGTGCGGATAATAAATTTATCTTGAGCATCATCCTCAAGAACGATACTCTTGACCAAATGTTCACCAAATGGGGATCCCATCATGATGATCACAGGACCATGAGCAATGATGGTGGCACCATCAGTGACCTTTATCTTTCCACAGACGGGCAAGCAAAGCATTTGTTTATTAAAAGCTCATTTGATGAGACCAGATGAAAGGACAGAACATTGAGCACCGGAGTCGATTAAAGCATTCGTTTTGACATTGCCAACTTTGACTCGTATCATGAAGGCACTTGTTGCGGCATATTTTTGGATGAACTTTGTATTGGATAGCGCCGGGTTGTTGATTCGGCAAACAGCTGATTGAATGATCTACGGCGGATAGGCAGGTTGAATGGTGGCATCCCAGCTGATGATTTTGGGGCTACTCATTGTCTTGGGGGTGATCGATTTGGAAAGAGTTGCAGTTGTTGGAAGCTGAGCCACGACGGCAGCATCCGACACTTTGGCCATATTAGCAGCTGCATTAGTCAGAGGGGCTGGCAAGGCTGGCACTGAAGTTGGAGGCACCAGCATATTATAGTGAATATGCTGCTTTAACAGAGGGTTGCATGTTTGTCGGTTTCTCCATGTTTCAGAGCTCTAACGTCGTTGCTGTGGTGGTGATGGTTGGTGTTGAGACATTGGCTGGTGTAGGGAATCATGTGGGGATCGGGGTTTTGATGACACATCTTCAAAGTGTTGACTTGTTTGAGCCAGAGACAATCTTCGGTATTGTGAGTGTGCGAATTATGGGTGTCGCACCAGAGACCAGGAGATCGGGTCAGTGGAAACCAGTTCCAATTGTAGGTAGCATATCGGGGCTTTCCAGTTTGATACCTGTCATGGCTATGCGATTTGTAGTGGTTTTGTTGTTCAAAGAGATTGTTCTCGTTGGTTGAGGTTGCTCTTGATTTGCGGCTTTCTTTGTCTTCATATGAGTCGATTTGTTGTTGAAATGGGAGATTTGTCTCTTCAGATGGAGAGCTGTCACTGAGATGACTCCTACCAGAAGCAGCAAGCAACTCAGCTTGCCGGCAGTCCATTGGATGATCATTGTTATGGTGGCAGTCAAAACATTTGTTCAGAGGTGGCAATGTTGATGATTGCAGTGTCACGGCTTCCGGAACAGCTTGATGGACAACAATTGGCCGTTCATCAGTGCCCATCTCTGCTTTCATGGCATTTAGTTTGATGCAAACTCTAGTGACTGCATTGGCTAGCTGATGTACACTAGTGAACTTTTCTGGTTCTTCACCAATAGAAATGTGATAGAAAATAGGCATTTTAGTAAAAAAAGTTTGAATAATTGTTTGGTGCTGAAAAATTTGATCTTTATCCTGGTAAAGAAGCTGTACATAGGTCATTACCCTACTCAGAAAGGCGGCTGGTTCTGCTCCAGTTTCAGGCGTAACCGCAGCAAATTCTCATTTGAGGGTCATTTGGTTCCAATTGGGTGCCAGTTGAAACATGAGCATATTCTTGGCTTTGTGGTATTGGGTTATGTCTTGAATGGTATCGCTGGGCATATCACCTATGAGGTGGTGGAGCGTACTCATTTTGATATAGTTGGATTTGTTGTGGCGGAATTCATTTTCGAGGCGTATGAAGAATCGCAGAAGTTGTTTGTCTTTGATGGAAGCGTCAATGTGAAGCAGATGCATATTTTCAACAATGACTTTTATTTGACTATCCTCCTCTTGGGACATCCGGCATCAGTTAACCAGTGTGCAAAAATTTTTGGGTGGTAAGTCAGGGAAATCATTTTGTCTAGCAGATGCACATGTTTGGGGAAAATCACCACCCACTAACACATCAGCATGACAGTGATTTGATGCATTTTAATGATTCATCGAAGGCTGGTTGAATGGGGCAACTGGCAGGGGCAGACAATTTTCCAGAATGGGCTCAGCAAGCGGTGGTGGTCGAGCAGTTGTTGGGACATCATACAATGGTGATTTCGATTTGTTGGCGGCAGTTTGTTCCCTTTTCTGTAGCAATGGGGTCATCATTATGGTCTGTCGTTGTTCCATTTTTTCGAGCTGGCAGGTGTATTTTTCCTCGAGTGTCAAAAATCTTGCCTCCACAACAGGATCGGATGGGTTGGATCAGTCTCTGTTGCTGTCTGGAATGCTCATCTGTGCACTAGGTGGAGGCGCCATTGCTGAAAATACTTGTCTCAAAGCTGCAGGCAAAGTTGTCAGCAGAGCTTGCACCAAAGATTCATTTAAAGCATTACCAAAAGGCTGAGAAGAGGGTGCCAGAGAAGAATTTGAATTTAAAAAGGGGGCTACCACATAATTTGAGTTTAGAAAGGGCGCCATAGTGGGAAAAACACTCACTGGCTGGGGCATGTCACCTATAGTAGTTGGCTGATGAGCAGTGTAGACAACCCCTGTTGTGAGGTTGTCTACACAGCAAAAATGACCTGCTGATCTCAAATAGTTATCAAATGTCATGCTCTGATCAAAGTCGCCCCTGATCAAAGTCACCCCACTTCACCCTATTTTTACACCAAACCAACGTGTTTTTCCACAAAACGTTTATTTTGGGAAATAAATTTTGGAAAAAAGGCAAATATTTTTAGCACTATTAGCCAAATGGGGAAAAAGTTTTTATCTAACTTCCCCTAGATGTAGCATTTAAAACTTGAATGCACTTAAATGGGGTAAAATAGTTACTTTTGGTCGCTTCGCGGCATTATATAAAACACCAAATAAATTAGCACATGTTGTTTTTATGTACCTCAGCCGCGATTCATCGAATTTCAATGTGTTTCAGTGCTTTTATACCCTAAATTCATTTAGTTTTATTATTACTTTTGGCGAAACATTTTTAGGGTCTGAAAAATTTTTTGGAAAAAACACGCTGCACCAAAAGCCGAAATTCGGTAATTAAGCCAAAAATATGCTAATGCAATTGTAAATTACACAAACTGGCCACACTATTCACTCAATATTCATTTCAATTTTTATTTTTTCAATTTCATCACGCTTTTTTTCTTTTTTATACAGTAATTCTCCATCAAGCACACAAAATTCAAACAAGCCAATTCGCTGAAAAACCCCCAAAACCTCAAAAATAAAAATTAAAAACCCCTAAAAACCCCTGAAACAAAAAACCCCTAGCAAAACCTTAAGGCCTCAAAAAACCCCTAGATTTGGGGAAAACTCCTAACTTGGCAACACTGTACACAAAGCATATCGAGAAAGTTAAGCTGCAGCTTAAGCTGTAGCTTAACTCTATACGTGATAGCATTGCCGGTAAGGTGCAGCTCAGCTGCAGCTCAGCTGTAGCTTAGCTTTCTCGACATGTTTTGTGTAGGAGTTAAGGTACAGCTGAGCTGCGGCTTAACGACAATGGTATAACATATAGAGTTACGCTGCAGCTTAAGCTGCAGCTCAGCTGGAGCTTAAGTCGCTTTGATGAAACCGGCCCCCTGGTCAATTTTCGCAGTGTTCTACACTCAATTAACTGAGAAACAATTTTTGAAGAGGCACATTTTCCATAGAATAGTTCTTAGCACCTAAGTACACGATCCTAATTGACAGTATTTCCAAAACACGTCCTTCATGACAAGTGAGCCACATATACTATGAAGTATTTGATTTCAACTAATTAAGCTGGAAAAACATCACCAATAGGCAAAGCCAGTGGGGGTTTTAACTTCATAATGCGTTTTTTATACATATCACCTGATGATAAACTTTTTCACACAGACGTCGGTGACCAGGCATAGTCGGCTTCATAGTACAGTCGGCCACATGGCATAGCCAGCCACACGACACAGTCGGTCACACGGCACAGTGCCATATGTCACGGTTGGCCGCGTAGCATAAATGGTCAAATCAAATGATTTTCAAGTCAGTCTGAACTAGAATGTTGAAAGTTTCATTTTGATTCTTGATGCTGCTGTGATAAATATCGTTCCCGTTCATAGTTTTTGATATTGTTAGAGCTTTTCGTTCGGCGTTATCATTTTCATCGTCGAACTCTTTTCGTCGTTCGTCCAGACACAACGAAAATTCGGCTCTGCCTAGCACCAGTTATTATTGCCGTAAATCGAGTCTCGTTACCAAAAGTTCAGAAAATTTGAAAATAGACTTTAACGATGATAACGTTTCGACAGGCGATAATGCGACAACGATTATAGATATAGTTAGCGCTGTCGGCGAAAAACATCCAACGATAATAGGTGCCACTTCTGTTCCGATGCCGAAGCGACAGACCTTAGTAGGCGTCTCGAAACAAAAAGAAAAATTGACGCAAAGTAGAAGTTTCATGTTCAAACATAGGACGAATAATAGCAATAATAATAACTGTTATCCCTACCGTCGTAAACGAATTTCGGATATAGCATTGAATTCTAGAAATTTTCACCATCATCATCAACAACAGCATCATTTTCACCATGTGCACGGTTACCATAATAGTTGTTCGTTTTCAACCAATAATGAAAACAATTTCGATGCGGATAATTTACTTTTCGACGAAGAATTGTCGGCGTTTAGAGAATCGATGGAAGAAAAATTAGAGAGAGCGAATGTTCCGATTTTTATCGTTCTATTGGTTATGATGGGATATTTATGCTCAGGCGGATTATTATTTAGCGTTTGGGAGAAATGGGACTTTTTGGACGCGTTTTATTTTTGCTTTTGTAAGTGGGTGTTTTGTTATTTGCATTTAGTTGGTTTTTCTTGATCACCCTCTGCCGGGCATACCTGTAATTGGGGGGTTGGGCGGACCTCCAACTCGGTCGTACCCAGTACCCGAATGTTGGTACCCCCAACAACCTCCCTATTCAAGAAATTGGGAAAAAGGTGCTTTTTTGGCCTTTTTGAAAATGTTCATGATTTTTTCGATTTTTTCCGAAGGATTTTGGAAAAGTTGGGTACCCTCAGGAATCTAGGATTTAGCCCTTCAAACCGACCTGAGGTCTTGCAGGCATGCTACTGGGCAATGGCCGAAGTTTTTTTGGTTGGAGAATCCAAACTTTTTAGTATCGGTTCAGCTCAAGATTAATGTGAGTTTTACTGTTTTGCCTGAATTTGTTTTCCAGCAGATGTTTTTAGTTTTCTACCTAGATGGTCGACGACATCGACACATTTCCCAATTCTGTTTTCATCTTAGCCAATGTGTTGGCCTTTTTTTCATTTTTACTTTCTGTTTGGTGCTTTCAGCCTTAAGGCCCCGTCATACTTCACAGCGCTGTACCGCTTTTTCTATTCTTTTCTCTGCCCCGAGGTACCGTGCGGTATGAAGTACGACAGGGCTTTTACGTGTTAAGTTTGGGTCGTTATTGTATACATGCATTTTTGTCTACACCAATTTGGATTCTTCATTTTCTCATTCCCGAACTTTTCGTCCTGTTATTCATTATTTCCTTTATTATGTTTTCAACTGCTTTGGCTTTCTGTATATCTTTTCAAATTGATATTCTGATTATTTTACATTGTCCATTTTTTTCTTTGTTGTTTTTTTTATTCTTTTGACATGCCGTTCATTTTAAAGATTTGTTTTCAAATTTCGGACTTTTGAGCTATAGTTATTCATTATTGTTAATTTCGGGAAGTCTTTTATATTATATAACTTTTTTTTCATGATTCGTCTTTTTTATACTTTTCATCTGTGCATTCTTCGAGTTCGTTCCCATGTCTATCGACTGATATTTTTCAACCTAGGCAGCTTAGCAACTATCGGTTTCGGCGACATGTTCCCCGGTGCCTCGTTGGTAAACGATCGTCACGCCCAACAAAAGTTGATGATCACTTCGTTCTATTTATTATTCGGTATGGCCTTGATAGCCATGTGTTTTAATTTGGCTCAAGAACAAGTTGTGACCAAAATGACTGAATTGGCCGTCCGTTTCGGTATGGTCAAATTGGAATCATTTTCGTCGATGATGATGATCGAAGATGAAAGCGCCGCCCTACAGCTGCATCGAACGCATTCGAAGCGTAGACGAACGTATGGGACAATCGAGATCGGTCAGGTTTAGAAGAAATTAGCATGGGACTTTCGTTTCGAAAATGTACAGTTTGAAATTTTATTAAAATATTTACATTACGTTTCGAAGAATGATTATATTTTGGTATTTTCTATAGTCTGTTTTTTATAAAATGCTTCCAGATACAAAAGTGACACAAATCAGTACTGTTGTCAAAATCGTTTACATGAAGTTCTTAATGTAAATTTTTTCACTCGAAAAATGGCTAAAGGTTAGGTTAGTATGCTCACAAATTTCCAGCCCAACATGATATTTTGTTTATCAGAAAATCGCAAAAATATGAAATACTACTTGCTTTCCACTTTCATTCTTTGGAAGCATTTCAAGAAAAACAGACTATAGTTACCGATCGAACTCACCAGATTGATATTTTCAAATAATATATCATAGAAAACGGACTTAAGCGTAATTTCTGTAGCAGCTACGTGGTCACCTGACGTACCGCTCCCAAATATTTAAATTGCAGCTAATTCCTAAAGGCTGCATAGATTCAGGACAGTTTATCAGAAACGAATACTACCAAGACTCAAGTGATTCCCATGTTGATTCTAAGCTAATTTTGTACAGTAAGATCAGCGAAACAAATTTGGGCTCGATTTTCGGATGATTTTCAAGTCCAGGACATGTTAAAAAAATCTAATTTTAATGAATTGCAGTACGACATGAGAAACATGATCCAAACACTGGCATGGCTGTGTGGTGGAGCATTCTGTATTGGGCAATTTTTCGGAATACGCACCTTGTATTTTCTTCAAATCAATCTTTATTTCTAGGGGTCATTCCAGCAAGTGATCCAATTTTGAAAATCATCCTCGTTCGACCATTTCAGATTTTCACCAAATTTTAAATAGATGTCTCCAAAATGCTGAACTAACTTCGGCAAACTTTGTCCATCCAACTTCCCAAACTCCGGGAGCTATAGGGTTTTTTGTGGACCCTACTTTTTTGAAGAATTTCCAACTTTAATCAACTGCCTACTTTCGTGACACCTTGCAAATCTACAGCTTACGCTTCGAAAACTCGCAGCCTTGAATACCCTTCAGCTCTGATTCCAGCTGCGCTATTTAAAAAGTTGCGTGTTTTTTTTGAAAAAAATGGTGCGAAGTGACCATAAAATCGAAGAGTTGATAACTCACGCACTGACTGGGGTGCTCAGACACGTAACTAGTGGAAATTTACGATACTTCGCCATAGCAATAGCCACACTAGCGTTCTTCATACCTGAAAATTATTAGTTTCGCTGGTGTGATAAAAGTCGAAATATGCAAATGTGTGGACTTTTGAAGCACAGGTAAGCAAAAATACATGTTCCTCAAATTTTTTGTTTCATTTGCTTCGAAAGAAAGTTTTTTCTACTGTAACAAACCTAAAAAATATCAGTGGGACTTCTACTTCCTGATTGATCCTAAAATTAGGTATCCTCCAGGCATAGAAATAATCTTGTTTTCAAATGCTTTTCAGAATTTCGTTATCAGATCTCCCAACCGAATGCTTTCTGCAATTCCTACTTTATTACTAATTTCTGATAGATCGCCTGTAATGGTGCTCTATTAAAACAAAACATTGATGGATGATTTTTATAGCCGTTTATCGGGTTACAGAAACGAAAAAATCCTTGCTGATAGCCAGATGTCAAAACACGGATCACTCATCTATTCACCATAGATCAATACATAATGGTAAATGGGGGAATTTGTTAGCAAGTTTTGCAGGACCAAGCTGATTGTTGGTCAAGGTTACCAAGCTTTAATTGCTCTTTGTCAAAGATCGCCAGCCCTAAAGATGGATTTTTGGAGCCATGGAAAACGAGCCCTGTATAATCAAGAGACTTGCTGCACGTGCAAGCTCACAGCCGCCGGTTCTTTCCACCAATGGATCTGTTTGCATTTTGGAAGAAAGAAATTATACGAATAAAATTTTAGTATATATCAAAAAAAATTGACAGCCAAATGAGCATACAGGATGACAACTTTGCCTAATTCCGCTACTGATTTCAAAAGGGAATGTTTCATAACCATTAATCAATAAAGACGAAGTTACATATTCACCTTTGTATATCATTTTTATCCACCTTATGAATTTTGAACTGAAATTAAAATACTCTAATGTTCGAGACACAAAATGCCGTTCTATTATATCAAAAGCAGACATTTGATCCACTGAAAGTAAACTGCCAGTTAGATCTTTCTCATTTACATAATTGTGTAACATACATGCTATCGCAGTACTGTAAATATATAGTGTACACTATGTGATAATCATTATTAAATATTATTTCATTTCTTAATCTATCGTCTCAAGGGTGTCTGGGGGTGTCCCAAACATTCCTGTAAAATTATGTGAAGTACTTTATTTTGATCCTTCCACACCCCAGTAGCTGCTATTGACCCAATTAAGACGCCCCAATTAATTTGCACATCAGCAGCTGGTCCCCTAGAACCTACACTAAAGTACACATTCCAGAGCTACATTAATTTCTCATAAAAATCGTAAACAACACCTGCACACAGTAAAAAGTAAAAGCCCCACCAGACAGTAGTCTCGAGTGGAAGGGTAGTGATAGTCCCACAAAGCATGTGTATACATAAGAAATAGATACAAAAGCATGCACAGAAGCACAGACGTGTGGCTAAGCCCACCGTAGGAATCAAGCATAGGGAAAACACGAAAAGCATACAGTACTAGGAAAGCGTTGGATGGCGTGACCAAATTAGCAAGAAGACAAAGCAAAAAGCAGCGATTGGCGGAAGAAGATGGACGGAAGCAAGACCTCCCATGATGCCAAGGGAGTGGCCACAGAAGCTGTATTTAAAGAGAAGCAAAGCAGGATTCAGTCAGATTTTGTGGTTGTTAATTTTATTTGCAAGCGTCTCTTCATTGAAAAGCGAGATTTCCAAAGCGAGGAAGCGAGTTTATTTGCAAGCATTCCTTTTCATGTATTATTGACGACCAAAGCGATCGTCGATTTCGTTTTTATAATATAGCTGTTGCATTCGTTAATCGCCCCGTTTGTCCCCGTCGCCGTTCTTGGATCAAGTAAAGTATCACTAAGAACTGGTTGTTACAATTGATCACATTGTAAATGGCAGTCAAGCCATCTCTAATGTCTCTCCCTTGTACTACACATGTTTGATTTTGATGGACAATTTTAGGCATAACTTTTTTAAGACGATTAACTAGAATCTTTGCCAAAATTTTATAGTCAACATTTAACATGGAAATTGGTCTCCAATTGCTTCTCTCAGTTTTGTCACTATCGTTTCCTTTATAAATTTGAGAGATGATACTGTGATACATGGACTGACAAAGTTTACCTTCTTCAAACATGGTCATGTAAACATTTTTTAAAACAGGAACTAGTCGATCCAAAAATTTTAAGTAAAATTCTATAGTGAGACCATCGCTACCTGAAGATGGTGCATGAAGTTGCTGGCATCGGATGTCCTATGCAAAAATCTATATTTTATAGCAAGTTTCACTTCAGTTTCAGAGATGTCTTTTTCAAAATCTGGATTGTCACTTTTGTCTACTGCATTAGGAGGCTTAACATCAAAAAAAGAACTTTTCTCATTTTTATCCTCAATAATTGATGTAAAAAGTGTACAATACTGATTATTGAATTCACTCAAGACTTCCAACTGATCTTCCAAAAGAGTACCCTTGCTTTTTATTGCTAGATATTATTCTATTTTCAGCAGATCTCTTTTGCAACATTTTTACTGTTGCAAGAGAAACTATATCGGAGAGAATATCTTGGTAATGCGTTTTCCTTAATTTGGCTTTAATGTCAGATTTAGTTAAAATTTTTAGTTTATTTTTACTTTCTTTCAAGGATTTCAAAAATTCAAGATTTCCTGTACTTTCCCTTATTCTGTCTTGGAGCATATTTATCCTGCTCTCAAGTTTTATTTTCTTTTGACACAAAATTTTTTGTAGTAGTCTTTTAATGCGGGCAAATTCCCATTTGAAATCAGCTTTAAAATTTCCCCATTTATCCAGTGAATTTTCGGCAGACTCACTATTTGCTCTATTCAAAAGCTTTAAAAAAGTATTTTTGATCAACTCATTCAACTTTTGATCTTTTGTTTCTAAAAGACTTACATCCATTTTCAAAAAGGGTGGACCAATTTTGACATCAAGAAATTTTGTGTTAAATTTGATAACAAAACATTTATGATCACTAATTGAAAAATCAATTACACTGTGTGACTTGTAAGAATCAGCAAGTAGTCGACCTGAATAAATTCTATCCATTCGAGAACCAGTTTTATGAGCATGTGAAACATGGGTGAACAACTTTAACTTTGGGTTATGAAATCTAAAAACATCCAAAAGATTCAATTTATTTTTGATCAACTCAAAAATATCGGCACCAGTTTCTTCTTGCCTAGAATTTCATAAAAGGGTTTTTTTGGGCTTCATTTGCTGGAGCATAAAGTACCAATATGAAGGAAACTTCTTTCTCAACTTTGCAGATAAAAGCAAAAGCTCGACCCTTAATTTCAAAAATTTTTCTCTCAATTTTCAGCCTGGAAGAAAGATCCTTATAAGGTCAAATGACAGGTGTCGTGTTGTGTCATTTAGAGGGTTCACTACTAGGTCACACATCAGCCATCAGTTCATTTTCGCCACCAACTATCATTTTCTTAATCTTTAATGGTTTTGTCCTGAAATAAATTTCGGCAGTATTTAGAGTCAAACCTATGACTGAGGTGGCAAATTGTTTGGTTGAACCTTTGACTAAGATAGCGAACCGTTTGTGATGCAAACGCGGTAGCATTTGACCATGATCATGGATGTGGAAATAATGTTGAAAGTACCCAAAACCAAATGTCATTATTGTATCATCAGAATTAGTTTGAATGGATAATTTTAAAGTTTAAACAGCATTATAAGGTAATCTCTGTTATACTTGATACAATGTTATACTTAATTACTGATTATATGTGAATTGGTCAGTAAAAAACGTGGTATAATGTCATATATATAAACTCCTGATGTGATGTCAGGCACCAGGATTTGTACAAAATTCTCGCAAGATTTTCATAACGGAATTCATGTGGATCTTGCACATAGCATAATTTAAAGGTTAAAACATTATGTATGAGGTAATCTCTGTTATGTTTAAAACAAAAACTATTTTCAACTTTTCATATTATGCACGAGCAAAAATAATTGATACATATTATCTCTCCAAGTTATGGTATGCATCATTTTTTGTAAAGTTTCTCCAGGTTTTGTAAAAAACATTGAACGATCTTCTGCAAGTTTCATTTGGGCAACATCTAGCCAAAGGAGTTTTGTTGCAATTAAAACATTAGAACTACCGGTAGAATTGGGAGGCATAAATCTTACTGATGTTCCTGCAAAAATTGAAGCCATGAGCTTGGTGCTTTTACTTAGATACAAAACAATTAAAATGACGGACAGGGAAATTTTGGAATACTTTTATGGAAAGGTTAGAAATGCTTCTAAAAGACTCAACACACTAAATGCTCCAGAATTGTACAAAAAAATTAGATTTGCAGAAACTAAAACAGGTCCCAGGTACACAGATAAAAATGAAATTATGAGCACATAGACATTTTTTTTGTTCCCATGCATTTAGCACTGAGGCTGACTTGCAGTGCCTATGCTAAGCATACAAACGTCTTCAGCTAAACTTCTTAGCTAGTTGTTTTTGAGTAACAATGCTAATTTAGGTGATAAGAGGTGCATGGAGTGTGTAACGCCCAGATTTATCTATACTTTTACTTGATTCCAAAAAACGCCTGTGCTTTCTACGGTCCACGGGGACGCAACGATAAATGAACGACAAATGGTAATGTCACAAAAATATAAACGACTCGCTGACAGCTTCTTTTGCATTGATGCACAAAAATAATGAGAACGATTTCAGCTTCAAAATGCGATTTGCATAAAAACACTAACACGGATTCAAATCTGACGATTTCATGCTTCTCTCTGCTTTTTATACTGCTTCCACTTTGGCCACTGCCTTGATACGTGGGGGTCTGCTTCCAAAATCCCTTTTCACCAATCGTCGCTTCCTGCCTCTCTTGCTTTCATGTACTGTATGCTTACCTAACCACGCCTTCCATGCTTTTTACGTATCGTATGCTTTCCATGCTTTTATATTACACTTGCTTCCTCGCTTAGGATGGACTTAACCACGCCTATGTGCTTCCGTATTTATTACTTGTGTGTTTATATGCTTCTGTATGAACCACAGCTACTGTTCCACTTGAGACCAGTGTCTGGGTTGGGGCTTCTACTTTCTATTATGGGGCAGGTGTATTTACGATTTTTGGGAGAATTAGTATAGTTACGGAATGTGTGTTTTTATGTGGATTCTGGGGCCAGGTGCTGATGTGCAAATTAGTTAGAACATCTTTAATTGGGTCAATACCAGCTTCTGGGTGTGCGATGTTCAAACAGAACACTTCAAATAAATTTATAGGAATGTCAAAATATGAAACCCAGACATCCTTGAGAGAATAAATTATAAAATAAATTTATATGCAATAATAAATAACACATAGTGTACACTATAAATTTACAAGGATGCTCTAGCATCTACATTACAAGTGCACCTAAAATAGCCATGTGCCCGTGAAGCACATTTTGGCGGAAGTTTTAGCTGCAGGGCTTACTGTAGCCTGTGTGCATAAAAAGAAACAAAATAAATGAAAACACAATAAAACAAAACATAAAAATGCATGTGCAAAACAATAAATGGGACAAAATTAAAGTAAATGATTGTAGAACAAAAAGTGATGGGAAAAATGAAGTATCAACATGATGGGAATCATGTGATGTTGGAGAAATTGAGCAGCACGTGACATGGTGGTCCTTCAAAAAAGGGCGTCCTCATCTTTGCTGTGATGAGGGGTTATGCAGCATGTCCATACTGGTAGATCATTCCAGTGTGCGATGGCTGGTGGTCAAAAGGTCCATTGGATTGTCGGTGGGTGAATCCTCCTTCCGTTGTGGCTCATTTGGCAGTATGGTGACTGGAAGTTGGTGGTGCATGAAGTTGCTGGCATTGGATGTCCTATGCAAAAATCTATAACAAGAGAAAAAAATTTCAGGGGCGAGATGTAGGCTATGGCAGGGATGTGCCTATGATGTGATGCTCTCCTCACTGCTCATTCTCTTCTTTCCACTAAAATCCAGAATGGATAAGAATGGATACTCCGTGAGAGGTACAGCAGTCCTTCAAAAATTTTTTTTTCATCCATAAGCAGGGACAACAAAGAGAAGAGCATCTTGAATTAGTGGTTGGGGACCTCTGCATCAAGATGTGGGTCAATCAAATTCGGTGTAAAGTCCTGGCTTGTTGAAGGGAACAACAAGGGTGCTGAATCCACTGCCTGCGAAGTAGGAGGTGTATCCTCTGCTTTGCTCTGTAGGTCGGGGGATACCTAAGGTCGAAGCTGGTTGACATGTATGGTGTCTTCCTGATCTGTTTCGAGACAAAGTGTGACATTGGGATATGCCACACTTGTAACAAGATAGGGCCTATCATAAATGTGCAGCAATTTAGGAGTGGGTCCATGTTTGCTGGAGGTGCGCAGTTTGAGCACCTGATCCCCTATTTGTACGAGACATCTCTTGCTTTGCAGTCGTAGGACCCGTCATAGGCCTCCTGTGATTTCTCAATCTGACTCTAGATCAATGTCAAGGCATTCCTGAAATGCCATTTGACCTCCACATCATATGAGGAAACATTGATGATAAGGGCCAGAGCGTTGAATGAGAGTGCCGCATCAACAGGCAGCATGGGCATGCAAGTATACAGGAGTTCATAGGGTGAGTCCCTGTGGACTCATTCATGCTAATCTTGATGGCAAACACAGCATACGGTAGCTGTTCATCCCAATCCGTATGTCCTGGGTGAACATACATATGTAGCCATGTAGCCATTTGATTAGCTCTCTCTACTTCACCATCGATCATGGGAGGATAGGCGGCAGAGTGGATCTTCTTCCTTGAATAGATGGCAGTGATTTCAGTCATCAGTTTTGATGTGAAATCGGTGCAATGATTAGACTGAAGAATCTTCAGTGCCCTGTGCAGGCAGACAATTTGGGTTACAAAGAGTTGGGCAATGGTTTGCGCAATGATATCCAGAGTAGCAAAAGCTTCGACCCATTTTGTAAAGTAGTCTATGAAGACTACAATGAAATGGTTGCCTGCTTTGCTAGTGGTCATAGGTCCCATACAGTCAAACCCTACCTGATAAAATGGTCCCATAATGGTGATAAGTGTCAGGGCTGCTGTGGTTTTCTGTCAAGGGGGCTTACTCTATTGGCAAAGATCACACCCCTGAGAGAAGGACTTGACGTCCCGACTAAGGGATGGCCAGTAGGATCTGTGAGCAATGAGCCATGCAGTATGTTAAGCACTAAAGTGTCCAGCCAAGATGTTATTGTGATGTGCCAGTATAATGGTAGTAACCATGGATTTAGGAATGACAATCTTGTTAGACTCACCTGTCCATTTCTGAAGGATGTTATCCAGCAGATGGTAGCCTCCAACATCATTCTGGTCACCGAAAGGTTTACGGGAGGGAATGATGAGGGCTAATTCCAGATCCTCAAGTTGAGCTGCAAGAAGGTCTGGGTGCTGCCTACCACCAGATATCTCTGCATAATTCTCTGATAGAGCTGGGTGCTCCTCACCAGTGCTGATCATCATCACATGTCAGTAGTAACCCTGGCTTGAATAGGGGGTATGGTTAAGCATAGTCCTATCTTTTGTGTACCCCCTATAATTTGTCATTTTTGGCCCATTTATAAGGGATATGGTAAACATATACACTCGATTTTTGTCCATTTATAGGGGGTATGGATAAGCATACAGGTTCTAGAGTTACCGTAATAGTGGAATTATGGTAATTTTTGGATTATGGTAATAGTGGAATCAGGGTAATAGGTGTGTTACTGTGGGTGGAAAAAATGGAAAAAGAAAACTAAAATGAACAAAAAATGGAAAAGAAATAAGAAGAGATCATGTATAAAAATGGCTTCCCCCGTGGGCAGAGGAAGCTTTTCAAAAATTCATGCCCCCGGACACCCTTTGACAAAAGAGCGCCACCTGCAGGCGTAAATATGTTCATAGGTCCCATTCCTGAATGATCATTCAAGTCAATAAATGTCAGAATGGTCAAACTGGTCAGTAATAGTCTGTTTAATGAGTAAAATCTCGAGAGAGTCTATACGCGATGAAACATTATCTTTACGGGTACATGCATATAAAGTTTGATTGTCTGCCAAAAATGACTGGGAAGGTCTTTTATAAAAAATGACCAGAACGAGCTGGCCATAAAAAGCATGTAGACCAATAAGATCTTTCATGGAAAAATGACCGAAACGAGCTGGTTGTAAAAGCGTGTAGAAAATTTGGAGAGTTGGAAAAATCTTTATGTATCAAAAGGAAAAATTTTTAAATGGATGCAACATTTTTAGTTCATTGTAAAAATCATTTAGTCCAACTATAAGGAAATGTACAAAAATTACGTTCATCGTATACTACACGAAGTTTTTTCAATGTTTCATGAGTAACAACTTTGCGATCTTGTTGACACTCAATATGAAGACTATGTACATTTACTTCTTCTTTTCCATTGTTTTTTACAAAAAGGAAAACCATTTGACAAATTCGGTAATGTAAGATCCAGGGCCATATTCACGTAATTCGTCAGTCATTTCACCAAGGCACCAATCAGTGGGTACCTGATATTGGTGTTCATCAACTGTTGATGAGTAAATAATACTGTCCGTGTCAAAATACAATACTCGACTTTCTAATCGTTCAATGTATTATTATTGGAACATGTGCAACATAACCCTAGTATATATGTTAATCAGGAAGGTGAAGTATTAATAAAAAATTAATTGAAGGATCTCATATTATTGATTTATTACATGATTTGTTGCGTAAACGCTCAAGAATTTTTCTCAACCAGTTGGAGTAGACAAATTTGCTAATGCTTTGAAAAAACATAATGTACCCTTAGAGGCTATAGGAAACCCTTTACATAAAATGTTATTCACTTTATCTCAGAAACTCTCCTACCATACACCTCGGGAAGAATCAGATGATCAGGCAGTCAGTAGTGTCAAGCGGTTGAATAAACCACTTGTGAAAGGTGTCAATTTATTTTCAAGTGGTGGAGAAGAAGATATCAAAGACGATTTATTCTTTAATAAAGGAAACTCGACAGAAAAGAAGATACAGTGGAAAGTTAAAGCATTTAGACAGTATACTCCTTTGTACTAGAGTGAGGAACACCTTACTTTCGAAATTATACAAAAATTTACACGGAAATCCTACAGCTTTTTCTAGTATTGAAAAATTATATGTTGAAGCTAGAAAACACCATAAAACAATTACATGTAAAATGTTAAAGATTGGCCTTCAAAACAAGATAGTTATACCTCACATAAGCAAGTCAACAAAAAATTTTCACGTAACCGTATTTATGTTACAGCTATGGATCAACAATGGGAAATTGATTTGGCAGATATGTCTTCTGTAGCAGATTTTAATGATGGATACAAATTTATGTTTACATGTGATGTATCAAGTAAATATGCATGGGTTGAACCATTGAAATCAAAACATGCAAAGAATGTATGTAATGCTTTTCAGAATATTCTGAAAAGAGGTCGAATCCCTTGGAGAGTGCACGGCAATAAAGGAAAAGAATTTGTCCACAAAGATTTCCAAAAATTATTAAAACTAAATGATATACAATTTTTTACTTCCCAGAATGAAGACATAAAATGTTCAATAGTAGAACGGTTTAATAGAACTTTAAAAACTAAATTATTTAAATATTTCACAGAGTTTACCACTTATAAATGGGTCGATATTTTACCCTCAGTTGTTTCCAACTATAATCACTCTATTCATAGATCAATTGAGGAAAAACCTATTAATGTGGATTATTCTAATGAAAAAATTAAATGGCAAAGACTCTACCCTGAAAGCTTATACACTAGAAAGTCTAAGATTGATATAGGAGATTACGTGGAAATTAGTAATTATAGAGGTGTATTTGACAAAGGTTATTTACCTCAATGGAGTGAAGAAGTTTTCAGAGTAAAACATATTGTGAAGACTAGAAACCATATACTTTATAGAATTCAAGATTTGGAAGGCGAAGATATAGAAGGACGTTTTTATGAAAAAGAGCTACAGAAAATTGATTTTAATCCTAATATCAAAGAATACAATATTGAAAAGGTTTCAAAAACTAAACGTTTACTAGATGGTCAGAATAGAGTACTTGTGAAGTGGTGGGGTTATCCTGAAAAATTCAACAGTTGGATTTTAGAAAAGGATATACAAAATGACGATGATGACGATTACGATGAACAACTTTGAACTTGCATTATGTTCAACAAGATGCACTATTATCAAGAATTTTTTTAGGAGTTTTTGCTTGCGATACTCTGCCGAAGATAAGTAAAAAACCTGCGGCTTTAATTGCAAACACCAATACATCTTTTCAAAAAGGAAGTCATTGGATAGGTATATATTTTGATAAAGATAACTCTGTATATGTTTTTGATTCCTATGGTTAACCACCAATTATTCCTGCTTTTATAAACTATATTAACAAGAATGCTACAGTAAGATACACAAATAAGAAACATCTACAAAATTTTTATAGTAGAGTTTGTGGTATATATACTTTATATTTTTTGTATTATAAAGTGTGACATGTCCCTATGTATAAAATGTTTAAAAGTTTTAGTAATACAAATTTTGTTTATAATGATAAATTGGTTTGTAAGTTTTTTCATTGTAAATTTTCTGTAAGAGGTTGATTCCGAAATAAATTATGTACACCTTCGTAAAAGTTAACTCCTTCTTTATGTATTTTTGTATAATTTTACTTTACTTTACTAGCTCCGCCTCCTTTATATTTTTGTATAGTTTTATTGGTTACTTTACTAGCTCCCCCTTCTTATAAATTTATGATTGAGTGATTATTGTTAAATAAAAATTTTTTTTTTTGAAATGGATAGTAGTAATAGTATGAATTCGGACACGTCTCGCATTAGTGATTGGGAGTTTTTTGGAAAACCTCTACCTCGAAACCAAGTGGTTTTCTTCAGTCAGGTCATACTAATATACATTGTAGTCATTACAGCTATAATAAATTTATCTCTCTACAATAATAATTTGCAATTGTGGGTTGGCCTTTTGTGGGCTTCTATAGGATATTAATTACCTAGTCCCGTACCTGAAGTATTACAGTCATCTAATTCATTGGAGATGGTACCTACAACAACCAACATTATAAATAATGACAACCTTTGAAGATCAGTTTTATATCACATTACCTAGTAATGGTGAAAATGGAACCAAGCCCTCAGATTTTTCAGCCCATCTACCTTACCATTTAAAACTAGATGGAAACTGGGAAGTAGGGCTAAGTGAAATAATATATCCCTATAGTTTGGCTACAATTTCCAATCATGGTGGAGATAATGGAATAACATTAATTACGGATGGTATTGGAAATAAGGTTAAAAAAATTAAAGTAATAGTTTTTGAAAAACATTTTTTTACCATATCTGAATTAATTGACAAGCTAAATGCAAAAATCGGAGCAGCTATTGCCGGAACTAACATTGAAATCATGTTTTCATAGAATGAGAATAGTAGAGGGTTAGTTAATTTGAAAATAAAAAGTGGTACAAGCTTGCGTAAAATCGACATAAGCAAGTGGTTAATGGAACTTCTCGGATTTAGCGCTACCAATACTGCTGCTTATGCAACTGCTGATGATTTTTTAAATAGAGCTGTGAATATTAACTTATATACTGTTGGAGAGAGACCACTAAAAAATTCTAACACCCATATTCCACCATCCAAATCTGTTTTTCTTGCCGAGCCTGGAAATAATCATTTATACATGTTAGGAATTCAACCACCAAATTTAAACGATTTACAAAGTTTTTTTGTTTACTGTAATATTATTGAAAATCAAATTGTTGGAAACACTTTAGCACCGCTTTTATGTATAGTGAATGTTCAGAGAAAAGACAAAGATAATGTGAGTCGATTATATGAAACACCTCACTATATACCCATTCAATTAAAAGAAATTACAGTACTTGAAATTAATATAAAAAACAGTATGAATGAGCTTATACCCTTTCAGTTAGGGAATGTTATAGTTAAATTACATTTCTGGCGACGAATTCCTTTTTTCCTATAATGATAGTATCAAATTTTCATTATTTTCATTAGCATTTATGCATTCATTTGCATTTGGACACGCTGTCGTCAGGTTGAATTTTTGCAAACGTCATTGATTAATTAATTAATTCATTTAGTTGTTCATTCTGCTTTTCAAAGCAAAAAATGCATACCGTATTTATCCCCGAAACTGTTGATTACTGGATCAATATTTATCAATGCAGAAATCAAGATAATCAATTTCAATTAGGTGATACCTTAGAAGGTTTCCGAGCAGCATACCCCTTTTATTATAGACATCAGGGAGCTGGAGTTGGTAATTTTTTCAAGAGTTTGTGGCGCCTAGCTATGCCTTTGTTAAAATCTGCATGAAAGCATGCACTTGCTGCAGGTTCCAAAATTGTAGGCGATGTGGTGGGTCGTTCTTTTAAAGAAAGTGTTGCTGAGCATGGACGAAACACAGCTGGCAACTTATTACACGAGACGGGTGAACGCATTCATAAAGGAAAAGGTCTAGGGAAGCGTAAACATATAAATTCTACGATACATATAAAAAGCAATAAAAAATTAAATGATGGTCATCATCATCATTACCATCAGCATCAAAAACAACAACATAAACGTAAACATCTGAAACAACGTTCCTCATTCTTAAAAAAGACTCCAGGTAGAGTAGTTGGTTTCAAGGATATCTATTCAAAATGAGTAAATTTATTGATGCTGCATCGTCTCCTAGAAGTAAAACGGAATTGGACTTATTTACCATTCCTCCAACACAAGTTGCTATTCATAGAAGTTTTTGGTCTGAAATTCAGCTCCAGAATCCTTGTACTAATGAAGGACCCTACGAGTTTGTTATTTCACCTTATTCATATATGCTGGATTTATCAAAAAAATTTATATATTTTACTATTCAAATTACAAAAGCTAATGGTACTGCTTGCACTTTAACATCGGATGCCAACAACAATCTCAATGGTAATGTTGTGGCACCAATTAATTTGATCCGCAAAACATTTTTTGAACAGATCAAAATGTACTTAAATGGAAAATTAATATCTGAGAGGAAAGTTTTATAATTAAATGTATGTTCACCTTTTTTTAATTTTAACATTTTAACATTTCAGTAGGGATAGATACGCTTACAGATCTTATTTGGAAAGGGAATTGAACTATGGTCGTGATGCTAAGTTGACACATGTTGCAGCTGCTGGTTATGCTTTTGAAAATGGCAATGTTCTTGATATAAAGAAAAACAAGGGTGCTTGGGAAAGACTTCAAATGTTCAAAAACAGTGCAGTTGTTGAATTAATGGCCCCTATACATGCTGATCTATTTAGGCAAGAACGTTTTCTATTGAATCAATGTACTTTGAAAATTGATTTATACAGACATAGAGATGATTTTTGTTTGCAAAAATTTATATCTACTGACAATGAAGCTTATAAGATCGAGGTTAAAAGCATGTCTTTATTTATTAAAAAAGTTGAAGTTGCGGATAATATCAATCTAGCTATTGAATCCATGTTACAAAATACAGCTGCAAAATACCCTATTTGTGGATGTCATGTTACAAGTCTATACATAACAACTAGTAGTCGCTCAGCTCCTCTAAACTCATTGTTCACAGGTCCTTTACCTTTTTGTCTCGTTGTGGGGCTTGTTGATGGTGGGGCTGCTATGGGTGATTATTATCAAAGCCCATTCAACTTCAAACATTTTGGGTTGAATGAAATTAAAATAACAAGCGGTACTACAACATTACCTACAACGCCTTATATGTTAAATTTTAAAGAAAACAAATATTTGCGCACTTTTATACAATTATTTGAGGGTGTAGGAATTGGTACAGATAACAAGAGCAATAAAGTTACTAGAAATTCTTTTACAATGCATAACACAGTTTTTGTTTTTGATTTGACTCCTTGTGGTATGGAAGGTAATTTTTGGAAACTGGTACATGAAGGAAACACCACTTTACAAATGAATTTTGGAGAGGATATACCAGATGACGGTATTGAAGCACTTATATACACAGAATTTGACTCTCTCGTAATGATTGATAAAAATCATGAAACTTTTACGGATTATAGTATTTCAATGCGCTATATATTTATATTATGTACAAGTACATTTCATTTTTTTATAATAAAAAATTATTTATAGTTTTGTTTATACTACCCTTCTCATTAACTATTGTTTAGAAACATTCCTTCAATTTATCTCTAATTATAAATGAACTTCCTTCTATTACTTCTTTCCTTTATTGTCTCTCTCCTTTAGTTCTACAGTACTTTCTGTAATTATCTCCCACATTCTTTTCTACCCTAAGACCTATAGAAAGCTATATAATACAACAAATCTGAATATGAGCAACACTATACTTCATGCAATTATTTTGTACATATTCTCTACATCTCACTCACTCATACACCTCTAATTATTTGACTACAGTAAATCCTTTTTCATTTTCCAGCAGCTGACACACACACTAGAACTCTGAAGAAACAAACACTACTATAAGACACAATAAATAAAAATTTTATTCATTTTTATCATTTTAATTTAATTTTATTATTTTAAAACAAAAATAGAGTAATAAATATACATATATACAAAATTTACCTGAAAATAAAAACATTAAGTTTTGAAAATTTTGCAAAAAATTTCTACTTACATAAAATACTATATACATTGAACCTCCTCCACCATTGCCAACACCTCGCCACTGCCACCGCCCTTGCTACCAGCTTCAGGCATAGCCACTGAAATTTTTACAAAATTTAAAAACCATTTCATTTAAACAAAAAATTTTGCTCTAATATATCATTTAAACTGATTACTAATAGGTACAGAATCTATCAACAGTCTTTATTATTTTTATCATAAATTTTTATCGTATAAAATTGTGTAAATAATTGCAAGCTTCTAGAATATTCTAGAAACAATGTTTCATCAATTTACTTAACTGCATACACATACATACATACGTACATACATACTTACTCACTTACTTACTTGCCTGGATACATTCAATACAAAATTATACAGTAAATAACATCTGTTCTTTGGTAAGTTTTAGGCAAGTTAACTATCTACTATACGTTAACATATACACGAACTAAAAATCTGTAACATACTGTGGTTAGTACAATTTAACCTATACATATTTATCTTAAAATATTGTAGTAAAAGCTTATAACAATTTTTACTCTCATTAGCTATAATCCTAAAGACCTAATACATAATTTAAGTATAACATCAAAACTTATTAGAAGCACGGTAGCACCAACCTTATCCTCTGCTCGACATAAGGATCGTCAGCATTTCCCCATCCAGCCCTCGCACCAGGGGAGAGGACATTCCACAGGTGCAAGGCTAGGTGGTCGTTGGCCAGCAAAGGGTTTTCAAACATCAGGCATAGACGTTTCATAAAACCCCAAAAGGGTTTCAGTCTAGCCTGATATTCAACCCCTCGCTGGCTTTTCCACCAGGTCTTGAACTCCGCCGATGCCTCCTCCCAAAAGACTGACGCCCATGCGTCAACATCGGTCATCGTTAAAAACGGCTCTGAATAATTAATAATATTTTTAATATTTTAAAATAGTATTCATATTAATTTTGAAAATCAAAATATTTGTAAAATCAGCATACCGTAAGCCTCATAGGCCACTCTTAACCCCAAAATGAATGTAACGAATATGACCTCCATGGATATTGTCTTTGGTGTCGCACACATACAAAAATAAGAATGATTCTTTTTCTTCTATTTTTTCTATTTATACCTCTTTACCCTCATTAAACCAATTCGGTTTTTTCCTGCTTTTTTGGTTGAATCTTTTCGGTTTTTCTTTGAAGGTTCTAGGCTCTAGGCTATTCTAGAAAACTATCAAAATAACAATAATCACCACCTTAATTATTTTGGTAAAGCGTCTCTTGCAACCGTGTTTTATAGAACCTTTGACCTTTTCTAGCATTTTTAATTGGTTTTACGATCTAAATAGCTCCAAGGGTCTACCCTTTTTATGTTTGCTCTGGAAAAACACTCTGTATACAAAATTGTATATACCTGTATAAATCATTATGCAATATATAATGTATCAATTTCTATACACAGAGTAGCATTCATGTAGATCTACCATTGATGATTTAGTAGACCTTTAACCTCCGAGTACAATTTTGTGTATTTTTGTGTTTTCTTTTTCTTTCTTTTCTTTTTCTTCAAATATTTTTGTAGTATCAGTTACGTTTTCTACATCTAGAATATTTTTGCACCTCAAGTGCTTAATTTTCTACAGGTGTTTTTATGCCCGACTCATTTGGGTCATTATTCTATAAAAGACCTTGGTCATTTTACGACCTTATAAGTATAAACCCGTAGGGATAATGTTTCAAGTTTTATAGACTCTTAGAGTTTTTATATGTGGAATTGAGCATTCTGATCTAAAAGATCATTCTAATTTGGACGATCATTCAGTATGCAGGGCTTCCAGCTAATCTATTAACCTGCAGATGGCGCACCTCTCATATTGGAGCCCAAGGGTGCTTTTTTTGAAAGACTTCCTCCATGGGTGGAGGGAGTCATTTTTATACATGCTTTCTTTTTTGTTTTTCCATTTTTTGTTCACGTTATCATTATTATTTTTTATTTTTGTATTTGGACTACAGTATTTTTGCAATAAACAAAAATAATACATTGCTTCAAAAGTTTTACAATAAACTAAAATTTTGCATCAATTTAAAAAATTTTCCTTTTGATACGTAAAGATTTTTTCAACTCTCCAAATTTTCTACATGCTTTTATGACCAGCACATTCCCGTCATTTTTCCATAAAAGACCTTATTGGTCTACATGCTTTTTATGGCCAGCTCGTTTTGGTCATTTTTTATAAAAGACCTTCTCAATCATTTTTGGCAGAGGATCAAACTTTATACGCATGCACCCATAAAGATAATGTTTCATCGCCTATAGACTCTCTCGAGATTTTACTCATTTAACAGACCATTACTGACTAGTTTGACCATTCTGACATTTATTGACTTGAATGATCATTCAGGAATGGGACCTCCCAACATATTTACACCTGCAGGTGGCGCCCTTTTGTCAAAGGGTGTCCGGGGGCATGAAGTTTTGAAAAGCTTCCTCTGCTCATGGGGGAAGCTGTTTTATACATGATCTCTTCTTATTTCTTTTCCATTTTTTGTTCATTTTAGTTTTCTTTTTCCATCTTTTCCACCTACAGTAACACACCTATTACCCCAATTCCACTATTACCATAATCCAAAAATTACCCTGATTCCACTATTACAGTAACTCCAGAACCTGTATGCTTAACCATACCCCCTATAAATCGACAAAAAATCGAGTGTATATGTTTACTATACCCCCTATAAATTGGTCAAAAATGATAAATTATAGGGGGTACACAAAAGATAGGACTATGCTTAACCATACCCCCTATACGGGCCGGGGTTACTACTCATGTCCCTCGGGTCTATAAAGTGGAGTGTCATCAATACTCTGACCAGTGAGAAGAGTAGGATCAGGCAGGTGTGATAAGGCGTCAGCATTACCATTAGACCAACATTTTCATGGCCGAATCATCAGTTTGAATTTGGCGAGCATGAGTCCCCATCTAGAAATCCAAGCAGGGGGGTTTAACTTCTCGAACACTGCTTTGAGTGCTGTATGGTCAGTCTGAACGACCACGTCCTGTTGAGAGAAGTAGGGTCAAAAGTGCTTGATGAAATGGACAACAGCGAGAGTTTCCAACTCTAAAATAGAGTAGTTTTTCTCAGCCGCTGTTAACCCTCGGCTGGTGTACGCGACAGGATGGTCATGTCGATCTTCGTCCAACTGGCTCAAAACTGCTCCTATCCCTGGAATACTTGCATCTATCTGGAGGATGAAGTATTTCATAAAGTCTGAATGGCGCAGAATAGGAGGGTTTATAAGTCAGGTTTGTCACCTATAGTTAGACATGAGGCCGAAAAAGGACTTGATGTCTTCGGCATTCTGTGGAATGGGTAGATTTTGGACTGCAGCCAGTTTGACTTTATCCGGCTCCAGGCGGCTCTGTGAGATGAGGTAGCCCAGATGCTCTACCTCAGAGTGTGAGAATTTGCACTTGCTCAGTCTGAGCTTCATTCCATTCTGGCAAAGAGGAGAGAACACGTCTGCCAGGGGCTCAAGCATTTGGGTGTGGGAGTGACCGAAGCCCAAAATGTCATTGAGATAGGTCAGAACAGTTTGCCATTAGCTTCCCATAAGAAGTAGGTCCATGAGGCATTGGAATGTCCCATGTGCATTTCACAGACGGAAAGGCAGATAATTGAACTCCTAAAGTCCAATGGGGGTATTGAATTCTGTCATCTCCTTATCTGCCTCAGCAATCATGATTGACCAGTAGGCATTAGCCTGATCAAGGGTAGTGGAGTATTTCATACTCTTGAGAGTGTCGAAGATGTCATCTATCCATGGGAGATGGTAGACATCCTTTTTGGTGACCTCATTAAGACCCCGAAAATCGACACACATACTGTGAGAACCATTTTTCTTTCCACTAGAACGGTATTAGTGGCCCACGGTGACATGCATGGCAGGATAATACCTTTCTCCTGGAGTGCCTTGACCTCCTGCATGATGAGATCCTTTTCCTTCGGTGAGGACCAATAAGGAAAATGAGGGACTGGGCGGGCCTCACCTGTGCTGATCTCCTGCTGAACCAGATCAGTGGAACCTGTGTCCTTTTCATCAAGGGTGTAGAGGTCAGTGTATGTGACCAAGGTCAAGCAATGCTGCCTGGTCCTGAGGGGAGACATCCAGTGCGATGACAGCATTTGCTTTGACTCATTTATGGTTGAGGATGGTGTCCAAAAAAGATAAGGATATGCCTAACCATACCCCTGACATCGCCAAACACCGTTTTCGAAAAATAATGCTCGACCGGGATTCGAACCCGGATCTCGTTGACTATAGTGCAGCATTCTACCGATTGAACTACCGAGCCGGTGTTGCGACTGGTACGAAGGGGTGATGTACGGACGTGCGACACGTGACATTCCCCCCCTTGAAAGAAGGACGACCTCATCTGAAGATTGCAGGTTCGGGTCCTGCCAGCCTCACCATGACACGTAAATGGGTAAACGCGTTGTCATCGTAACCATCGCCAAACACCGTTTTCGAAAAATAATGCTCGACCGGGATTCGAACCCGGATCTCGTTGACTATAGTGCAGCGTTCTACCGATTGAACTACCGAGCCGGTGTTGCGACTGGTACGAAGGGGTGATGTACGGACGTGCGACACGTGACACCCCCCTATATGGTCTGGTGTTACCACTTGCGCTTTAAATCTAGCTTTGACCCGAGAAACGTAAGAAGCGCAAGACACTTCCAAAATAGCTGATATCTGCAAGACTATGCAAATTTATCTTGTGAAATATACTTCACTGAATAGAACTCGTCAAGATCTTTCTTGCGCACAACAAAAAAGAGAGGTTCGTTTGATTTTGGTTGTTGCAATGACTTGCGACAGATTTTCGACAAAAAGTACAAATGAACCTTTACTTCATTGAAACACTCTGCCTCTTAAAGTTACAATCGGATTTGGAACTCGAATGATAACATGTTGCTACAATGCAACAAACATCTTTTCTAATAGGCCATGAAAGTAAACTATAGTAGATATAGATGGCCCTTGAGGAAGCAGAAAATTGACCAATATGTCCTACTTCCATTTGTGGTACAGGCAAGTTGCAAACTGACTGGGAATCATAAATTTCCACTTTATCAGGGTCAGGTACAGAATCGGTGGTCACATTAGCAATAAACTATAACTCATCATTTGATTTTGATAGCACTTATTTTCAGCACAATTCCTTCAAATGAAACTCTATGTACTGTATTGAATTTCTCTATGAAACTGTATGTATTATATAGAATTTCGTGATATTCTCATGTGAGTGATTTTCAAGTGAGCGAATTCCTAATTGAGCCATTCCCCATTGAGCGAACTCCCAAGTGATCAAATTCTCAATTGAGTGATTCCGAATTGAGCGCTTTCCCATGTGAGCGATTCCCATTTGGGTGATTCGTGTGGGTGATGTGATTGGAACGATCGAGAATGTAAAAACAACTTTTTCAAATTCCAAACTTCAAAAAAAGGAAGAAAGTAAAAATAATGTGAAAACTATCGGGAGAATAGGAAAGGATAAAGGAGTAAAAGGAAAAAACTAAGATGGAAAGTAGATAAGCATGAAGAAAACATCGCAAAGGAGAAAATTAAATAGGAAATATAGAGTGCCGAACCGTATAACAATTGCATAGGAGACAATGCTTATTAAAAATTACAACTTGTAATGTATTTTTTATGAGCAAAAACGAAGAAAGTAATTCCAAGAAAAAATAAAATGAAAGAAAGCAGAGACAAAAGATAAAAATGCAAAAACATACCTAAACGAAAACATAACTGCAACTCACAGAACGAAATAAAAAAGAAATATATCCAAAGAAAAATATAAGGTTAAGAAAGAAAATGTTATTGCATTCTCCATTGCTCGTTTGGTATCGCCCAATTGAGAATTATTTGATTTGGTATTTCGCTCAATTGGAAATCTCTCACATGGGAATCGTTCAATTGAGAATTCGCTCAGTTGGGAACCGCTCACTGGGATTCTTGAATTTCTACCCTTGGAATATAAAAACCTTGAAAACACGATAACGCATCGCAAGTCGATATTTTCCGTCTTTCCAGGTGTAATGACTAATTTAATCCGAGGAAAAGGTGGGCATGTACGCAGGAGTTATCAGTTTCTTCTGAAAAAATTTGTTGCTGACAAAATGCTTGTAAATTGGAAATTAGCAAAAATCCTCTGCACCGCAGTCAAAACTAATAACACGATACTCTTACTATAGACTTTACTCAAAAATAATGTTGAGGGAACTTTCTCAAATTTTCAGTTTCATGTGGTACACCAGAAGCGGTAAAACAAGAAAAAACAAAAGAATATACACAAAGGCTTGAATGAACGAAGCGAATTTTCCTTCAGCAAATGATATTTTTAAAACTTCCGCTCGACGAAGATATGGGCGAGCAGATTTTATCAAAATCGTTTATGATTTGCATGAAACGAATTTGACCTCGCTCCAAAAGGATGCAACCAGCGTTATTGTCCATACCTATACGGGACGACGACGAAAAAACGGTTAACAAGTGGGCGTTGAATCTGATCTGAAAATTTAAAAACCATGTCGATGTAAATCTGAAAATTGAAATCTTCCTCAGTGCCTTCACAGTAAGAAAAACTCGGTATTTTGCAGAATTTTCCTAAAAGCTGTTGCCACAATAGCACATTTTCATTTTGAACGAGTTTGATCACTTTCTAATAATTATTAAAAATGCATAAGCATAAAAAACGAAATGAAAATTGAAAGAGCGTTTACGAGAAGCAAAAATTTTGAAACTACTTGAAAGTAAACTCCAGCCATCTGAAGAATATATAAATACAAAATTTACAGTTTTTGATCGAACATGGATTGTTTTGGAACATTGCCATAGTCTTTTTATTTTATTATTTTCCTAGACATCATTTTGCGTTCTATCTGAGTCAGAGTGTCCAGCAGTTTTCCAAAATTAAATTCCCTGACTTTTACAGATCATTTCTCCAATGCATAAATGAAGTAGTAAAAGAGTGTGTACCAAAGGCGGACCTGAACAATGTGCTGATGTGTTGACGGAGTCAGATAGACAATGAAGTCAACCAGCTAAAAAATAAAAAAGTCTTGTAGAAATCAATTATCTTTATACGTAACTTGGGGCAAAACAGTGGAAATCAAGTCACTTAAATTTAGAGACCATGCAATGCATCAAAAATTGGAATTTTTTAACCAGCTATGTACAACATGTGTCATGGTCTAGTAGAGACCAGAGGCTGTAATGACGTACACATAAAGCAGATGTGATCATAACCGATTTCTATCATGAGTTGATTTTGAAATATTTTCCCAAATCTTTCGATTCTGCACTCTGTGAAGCTCAATGAATTTCTTTCTGAAGATGAATTGTTTTCAATTTTAAGTTCGTTATCTTCCAACAATATATTTTCAACTGCCGCATTTTTCGTTTCAGCAGCTGCTCATTTTCATCTGAATGACTCTGTTTCAACGCTTTAATTTCTTTATATTGCTGTTTTTTGCGAGCTTTTTTCCATAACTGTGTGAATTTTACAACATGTGAAATATTTTTCAAACCCATTTTCTTCTCAAAAATGCTTGCATAATTTCTGTTTGTGGGCGTTTTTAACCGTACTTTCGCAACACGCTGTCGCTGTCACTTAAATGGAAAATTCTCAAAATTAAGGAAACAATTTGATATTTTTGAAATTCGCTCTAATTTCGTCATGTATGCACAAAACAATCAATGCTATATAATGTACCTTTCATTCGGCTTTTGTGTGCTTGCTGTTCTGTTGTAGTGTGTTTTCCGCCGATTTTTTATCGTTTTGTCAAAGCGCGTTAGAGGCCCGCAGGTGGCAAGTGGAGAGAGCAACGCGGACCACCAGTAGCCATCTTACTGTAGTGCACGTCGGTACGCGTGCGCTGGTCTCTCTCAGTTACTATTATTAACGTTATAATTTTTATGTTTTCGTTACTAGTTGTGCGCCCCGTTGGCCACCACTAGTACATACTCGCCGCCTCCCACCACGCCTTTTTTTCGTCTCTCTTTTTCTCGCCCGTGCGTGGGAGTTGATTTAGTGTTCTTTATTTCCTTTTTCGTCTCGCCCATCTCCGTTGTTGTTCACGTAAGTTTTGTACATTATTGCATAGCATTGAAAGGTAGAAACTCCATCGCCTTTCAATCTTGCGTAACAAGGGAGACAATTAAAGAAAGCAGTTCTTTCTTTAATTGTTGGGATAATTAGTGTCGGGGTTTAAGTACCAGTAATCAGTTTATCGGGTAAACGTGGGTGTGGGAAGCACGTACATTAAGGACGCAACCTCGGAATCCCAATCCTGCATCAGGCAGCATCATCTCCGCCCTGACCAAACCAAAATACAACACTGGTGACCACTTGGATTGTACGTTGCCGCTCCCCGCTGTTGCGTTGCATCCGAAAAAACCCAAAGAGTCCAAAATTCGACCCCGCCGTAGCTGCGCCAAAGGGTACAAAAGAGGTTATTATACCCTGCGAAAAAAGATGCCAAGGGTAAGCCACACACCGCCGGACTTCACCCGCTTTCCGTCGCGATCCAGTTCTCCGAACGCCCCCACAGCCGCACGCCGCGCCCTAAGTTTTGACCAAATGCTGTTGCCGCGACCGTCAAATGTTACGCAATCGACAGCAGTACCCACGGTAAGCCTCCCGCCCCATAATCCGCCCTTGTCTAATTTCAGTACTCCCGCGCTGGACGGGACGGCACAACTGCAAGTACCGCTCATTCCCACAACCGCGGCGACGATCAATTCTCAACCCCCGCGGTCGCTAAATCAAAACCTCCTTACTGCCGCCGAAAATTGCCTTAACGCGCCGCCCGCATCGCAAATGCCATCGCCGAGCGCCCCGACCCGAAGTAACAATGACCAAGCTGTCGCCAGAACCGACTCCTCCGAATCCTTTGTCAATATCGAACCACCGCAAGCCCCAGCCGCCACCCGTGCTTCAGTAAACAATCACCACAGCAGCCTAGCCATCGCAAACGCCAATGAAGTTCAAAATTTTCGAATTGAAGCACACGACGCGCTGGACCAACTCAACACCGCCGCCGCGTGCATAACCAACAATGTTCCTACGGTACAAACAATCGATCAAATTATCGGGGCCGTATCCGACCAATTCCAAGCCCAACAATTACGCGTCCAACGCGAAATCCAGGAACAAACCAAGGCCACTAACGCGCGTTTCGCCGCACTCGCTGAGCAAATGCAACAGTTGATCTCCACAACCGCCGCCGCTACTAACGCGCGTAATCCGCCTACACCAAGACCGCTGCCGGTGCCCGCACAGTTTCACAGCGAGGAAATAAGCGATATTTATATCCCAAACGAAACTCTCCGTGAAACTGAACCGGCTCCAGTCTTTGGCAGGCTACCGAATCAAGTTAAACCCAAGGCACTGTCGATGGATACCCTATATAATAACGAATTCGCCCGCACTACGCGCGCCGAACGAAGATTTACACCGTTCCGCACTTCAAAGACGCCCACCGCCCGCGGCAAACCAGTTCGGTTTCTCAGATTACCTACCTGAGGATTATTATGAACATCCGCATCCTTGGTACGACATGCCGCGCACATCTCATCGCGAGGAAGATAGCCGCATCAAAACAATCATGGACAACATGCACCTGTTGATTATCGACGGCGCCGCAACGAATAAACGCCTGTTACGCTTCTTCATCCGCCTGGAAAATGAGTTCGGCTACGACGCCTCCAACCACGTAAAGATGAGTGCCCTACGCCGACTCACCCGCGATATGCCGAGCGATATGATCCAAGATATGACGCTGTACGAAGACGCCAAACACTTACTCATGTTCCAGTTGGCTCCCGATTGCAACCCGATGACTCTCAAACGCGAACTCGCGTCGATCACCCCAGAAGTTGGAGAAGAACCTGCCCCCTTTCTGAGTAAGGTAATGACTTATGTACAATTGTTGTATCAGCATGAAGATCAAACTTTTCGGCACAAACAAGTAATTGACACCTTTTTGACCAAAATGCCTGTTTTCTATCAACTAACAATTGGCGAACAAGCAAAAGGCTTCACGAATGTCCAACAATTGGCCGACGCTGTAGCTAATGCCCGTAGTGTCCTCAATGCCACTAAAGCCGAAATCGGAACCGCGGAATGACCTATTCTTGTAAATCAAGCGGACCAGGATGCACCACCACCGAAGTCCCCGCAACCATTTGATCGCCGTTTCGAATGCCGCCGCAGTATGGATCACCCCCAACACCGCTACTGCGAGCGCTCTCCATCTACGGACCGCAGGTCACAAAATTCGACACCACAACCCACTAAATTCGTCTCCTTTCAACCACAAGCGATTGAGCCATCGCTGCCGCAGCCACCGCGCACGGAGATGCTATTGGAACAATTAATTCAACGATACGACCGCGACTATGAAGAACGAAAATCCCGACAACGCCCTGAAGAAATGATACCCAACAACAGGCAACAAAGTCCACGCCATCAATCTCAAAGCAGAGAGCCGTACGCCAATCGCTTCGACTGATCTGCCAGCAGAGACCGCGCACGCAGGACGCAACCTACAGGTCTTTGGTCCGACGCCCACAAATCCCGCACCCACAACACCGAAGATTGCGTCTGGCTCAAGCGGCAAAACGCTCAACAGTCAACCCGACTTGAATCAAACTGCCCAAATTACGCCGCCCACCCACGGCAAGTTGATTTCCGAACCAATTTGAACGACGTCCGTGGACAGCGCGATTGGCGACCCCGCCGCGAGGACCGCCCCAACGAGGCACAAACTACGCCCGCGGCACGCGAAACCATTTTTATGAAAGTAACTCTATACAGCGCCCACATGATTTTGTTCAGAATACCTACGCCGTTTACGCGAACCATCAATTTCCGGCAACGTGGGAACAACATATCCATTACAATGCTGTACCGACTTCGTACGTCACGACGCCGACAGATTCATCGCCTGCTAGTTCTCAATCTGCAGAGTTACAAATAACCCTACCCGCACTTCCGGCACCGAATACGGCGTCAATACCCGCGCTCGAAACACGCGTTAACAATCAATCGACGTCAACGGCCAATATGGTTATCCCATCCAAAGAAATTGCTTCCGCCGCGCCCATTGTTAGCCCCGGCATCGTCTGTTGGAACGCAACGGGCCGCGCTTTTCAGGACCCCTGCCACATCCGCTCGTCCGTCTGTCAAATTGATAACCTCACGCCGTCTTCCAAATCGTTTGTCCGCAAGTACGCTTCTACGAGAGCCTTTGAAATTCCAATCAAAATTGGAGCTGTTAAAGCACACGCGCTCATCGACACAGGTGCCCAATGCTCCGTCTTGTCATCAGGTTTAGTCAAACGCGCTTTCGACAAGCAATTGCTCCAACTACCGATTTGCGGAAAAATCAAAGTAGTCGATGGCGCCGTAGTCAATGCTCACGGCCCGGTAGTTGTTACGATGGAATCCGCGTTCGGAGAGCACATGATCAAATGCGTAATCCTCGACGATGACGGAAACGACCAATGCATCATCGGAACCGATTTCCTCGTGCACCCAGATATCCATGCCATTTTGAATTTTAAAGACAATTACATAGAAATTCAAGATGTTAAACTGCCGCTGAAGGTAATTGCTTCGGTCCGCCCTCGAACGGAATTGTTTCTAAACGCCACCAACGACAATGTCTTAGAAGAAATACCAGAGGACGAATGAGTAAGTTTCTATGACGATAAATCCGATATTTTCAGCCAACCTGAAGAAATCGAAGTTGAACAACCGATACGGCAGGCTCAACCTAGTCCACACCAACCGCCCCCATGGCGGCTGGAGGTTACCGAGCTCGCCGAACCGATCTTTCTCATCGCCCAAGCTTCCGTCTCGATTTCGCCACACTGCCAGCAATGGGTCAAAAGTAGCGTTTTTCCCACAACATCAGCGACCGTTCCCGACGTGATTGTACAACCTCTCGCCACTGATAACGTAGCCGCAGAGCTTCCAGTCGAAACCGCAGTGGTCAACATCACCAACGGTCATTGTCCGCTCCTCTTCATTAACAACACGCCAAACAGTGTCAAACTCCGACCAAATCAGCTCATCGCGATGGCAAAGCACACGCTAGAGTATTCCGAAACCCACGCCGACTGCCAGATAGCAACCGCTGCCGCCGACCGCGACTTAACTGATCACGAGCCAGCCGCACTTGATAAATCGTTCCCTGGCCACACCGCACAACAAAAGCTGGACTACGCCCTAAACAAAATGACCGAAAAAACTTACGTTTCTGCCGCACAAAGAGTAAAAGCCCTCAAGATGCTTCGACAACACCGCGATGTTTTCAGCCTCCCTGGCGATAAACCAACTATCACCAGCGAGCTGAAAGTCAGTATTGACACCGGCACCGCAAGGCCAGTTTCCCGTCATTATTACCACCCCGCAATGGAACAAAGACCGATTGTACGCCGCCATATTCAGGAAATGCTTGACAACGATTTCATCGAACAATCCCGCTCGCCCTGGGCCGCACCGCTGTTCTTGGTAAAAAAGAAAGATGGCTCTTGGCGACCCATTGTCGACTACCGCGGAATAAACGACGTCACGCCAAGCGACAAATTCCCAATTCCGCGCATCGACGATTATTTGGACGCAATTGGACACGCGAAATTCTTCACCACGCTCGACCTCAAAGCCGGGTACTGGCAGGTACCCCTAGACGCCGACTCCCGCGACAAAACAACCTTCATCTGCCAAGAAGGTCTGTTTCGATTCAAAGTTTTACCATTCGGCCTGAAAAACGCGCCTGCCGAATTTCAACGTCTAATGGAAAGAATTCTCCGCCCGTATATTTGGAAGATTTGTCTCGTTTATATCGACGATATTATTATTTTCTCAAACTCATTTGAAGAACATTTGGAACATTTACAAATCATTTTCGACGCCCTCCGCGCAGCTAATCTCACACTTCGGCCAGACAAATGTGAATTCCTGCCGCCGCAAGTCAAGTTTTTAGGCCACTTACTTAGCGCCTGCGGAATAGCAGCCGATCCGGAGAAAGTCTAAGCGATCGCCGAATATGAATTCCCGAAGACCAAAAAAGGTATGCAAAGTTTTTTAGGTTTAGTCCAATGGTGCAAATGCTTTATCCCGAATTTGGCAACATTGTCCAGTCCTTTGTACGGACTTCTACGTAAAGACGCTCAATATATCGCCACGGACGAACACCACGCCGCATTCGAAGGTATCAAAACCGCCCTTACATCATGGCCCTTTCTTCGCTACCCAGTTTACGATGGCAAAGCACAATTCATTATCCAAACTGACGCCAGCACAACCGCCATCGGAGCAATTTTGTATCAAGAGAACGGAAATGATCAATGGGTCATCGCCTACAATAGCCGCATACTCACCGATGCCAAAACCCGCTACAGTACAACTGAGAATGAATGCCTCGCCATTGTCTACGGCTTCCGGATGTACCGCCACTATGTGTATGGCCAAAAAGTTGTTGTCCGCACTGATCACAAGCCGCTCGAATGGCTCAAAGACGAAAAACATCGAAACTCACGCCTACAACGTTTCGCGATCAGCCTCCAGGATTACGATTATAAAGTTGAATACGTTAAAGGAAAAGACAATGCTTGTGCCGATTTCCTATCCCGGAAGGACGACCGCGACAAATCTCCCATCCAGACTGCTGAAAATTTGACCGCCACGATTTTCCGTGAGAATTTTCACCCTGCTGGTGCAACTATGGAAACCGACTTAACGGTACTGGAAATACGCCCAGCAGCGGCTCCACCACCAACGGAAGTCGACGCCGAAATCAACGCCATCACCCGTGCAATGACGAAAAAGACCATCAGTCAACCCACACTCTCTAATTCAATGCCTACAGCTGTCGACCACGAACCGCCCTGGCCGAAGCCATTACGATCGCCGCTCATGAGGAAGTTTTAAAAGCTCAAGCCGCGGATCCAGCCATAACAAAAATTATCGCCACCCTCAGAACAGATAACGCCGCCAAACACCCACCAATTTTCTTCCTCGAAGATCAAATTTTGTTCCGTCAACTCAAAGAGGTCAAGCAATTAGTCGTACCCGCCTCCATGGTTGACCAAACTCTTCACCAATTCCACGGCGCGAAAATTTTGAATCATCAAGGAACAAATGGCACGCTAGCAGCAATTAAAGCTCACTTTTACTGGCCCCGCATGGAAGAAAACGTTCGAGACTGGATCAAAACTTGCAAAATTTGCCAACTAACAACGCCGCGCACGTCACCGCCTCCCCCACTGCTGCCAATCCAACCCAAACACCCATTTGAAATTGTGGCAACCGACATCGTCAATATTTCGCCAGTAGGTGAGAAGCGTCCCTACGTTATTGTTTTTCAGGATTATTTTACGAAATTCGTATCCACGCACCTGATACCAGATCAAAAAGCTTCAACAATAGTGGAATGTTTCATCAACAACGTCGTCCTCACGCATGGTAGCCCACATCGTACTCCTTTCCGATCAGGGTGGATGCTTTACGTCAAAGCTTATGCAAGATATATGCGAGCTTCTTTAAGTTTGGAAGGTTAAAACAACTGCATACCACCCCCAGTGCAACGGAATGGTCGAACGTTTCAATCAAACATTGATCGCCCAGCTAAAAAAGTATACCCCTGACGATCCAGACAACTGGGAGCGCTACCTGCCCTACGCCGTGTTCGCCTACAATGCCACGCCGCACACAGCTACCCGCCATTCGCCATTCAGTTTACTACGAGGATATGAGCCGCGCATCACCTTCGACTAGGACTGCACCCACCGACTCACCTTGCCGTTGAATTACGATGCCTATCAGCATATCCTTACGCAAGCACAACTCAAAATGCACAAAAAAATTAAAGCAAACCTCGATGCCGCAGCCGCTGCCAGCAAAGAATACTTTGATCGCAAAGCCCGAAAACGCGACTTTGTCGTCAACGACTTAGTTCTTTTAACTAATACGCGCAAAACCAACAAAATTCAACCCGACTTCATTGGACCCTTTCTAATCACGGACGCCTCCCGCGCAGCCGAAAATGTTGTCACAATCGATTCACTCGATGCGCCCGGCCGCCCGCAAACCGTCTCCATAATGCCTCTAAAACCGTTTGTTTCGCGACCCGCAAAGGACACGTTCGAAAACGAAGAAGGTGGACCACGTATGCCCCACACTTCTCGCCGGCAATAGTTTGCTTTGAAATTCTTCTTTTGTGATACGGCGCTCATCACGCCACGTTGTAAATAATCTTTATGTTTGTTTAATTTAGATTATGGCGACCTCGTTGACGAGCAAGGATACACGGCAGTTTCGAAACACTTCCCTTCGACCCGTCTTTTACTAGCACTCGGCCGACTTTACAACATCACCTTACATCCTGCCCGGGTCCCCACGTATTATGATAGGAGGGGGTTTCTTCTTTAATGTTAGGATCTGTTCAGCGCGAGGCCATTCGGTTTATTTCCGCCCGACCCTGGCTGCTATCACTCTCATAAGACTAAGTGGGAAAGGTTGATTTTACTCCCCATTAACATAGTGGTGTTCGTGTTGCTTTTCGTAACGGTAGTGTTTGCATTTTCTTACTTTACACTTTCTTCACCTTTCAGCGGCTTATTCTTTTACTATTTCATTTCCACTTTTCGCTTCCATCGGCAATAGTCGCATTTTCCAGCCGCTCCTAAAAATTTATATTTTCAAAATGATGACGCCGTCGACTGGATCAACCTCCACAGCCGACCAGCCTCCGCCGTATCGTGAATCGATAAATGTCAACGAACGATACGTACGTTGGGCCGAGCAGCAGCCCCACCAAAACCATCTAAGCTTCGCCTGCGACGGTATTTTTTCTCACTTTTATGCTTTTGCTGCTTATCCTTGCATGCTCTTTTGCTTGGGACCCCATGGGTAACTCCCCCACTCTGTAGTTTTGCGCCAGAGATCCATGGTCAGCTGCCGCGATCCCCGCCATCGTCAAGTTGTGGCCTCCTCAGTCCACAACCGGCCGCTGCTTTGATTTCCGCATACGACAACTCTCGTTATCTCGCTATCGTAGCCTGATCCAGTTGTCAAAATGCGCCCATCAAGGTGACATCGCCGCCCAAGCCAACGCCTCCTCAGAGCATGTGTCCTCCTAAGGAATCGAAAGCAACACCGCACCTCCCTCCTGGTTCACGTTTAAATCATCCTTTAATCCCCATTTCGCTCTTTCGATTTGGTGCCCCATGTGTCAATGATGAATATCGCGCCCGCTCTTGTTTAGAAAACAACGTCAAACACCTGACTCGCGTCGCCGATTTGGAATCGTGGTACATATCCATGTACGTGCGACCCCCGAATGTCTTGCCACCACCGATATTCCTTTCACCCAGAAGTTTGGGGCAGGCCTTGGCCGCCCAACCCACACCAAACTTCCATGGCTATACGCTGGTCGGCTTTGACACCGAATCGATCATGGCCGCCAATATAAAACAGTTCCAGTTTACCGTGCCCATGCCAGCCGACACCACGGCGTCTAGCTATCCCCCATACGTTCAACTCGCATTCCCGAATGGCACAATGTTTGTCTTCGAAACGTTCACGCTACCCTGGAAGACTGGACCGCGCTATTCTCCCTAGTCACAGCGAACACACCATCGTAGTTTCCTTCGATGGAGCCGACGACTGGGCGGGAATATATGCTCTTCTGGGTACTCAATTCCGAACCGATCGGCAAAAGAAAAACAAAGATCCCGTCGTAAAAGCCATTCATTTCAACACGTACCGCGTTATTCGAAACATCGACATATCCCCGCCACTGTACGAGCTGGCGCGACGAATTGGCTTCCTTCCCGAAAAACGCACGCTCAAAGCAACCGTTTCCGCCATGTGGGCGCTGGACGTTTCAAAGCTCACGCTACGCTTCCCGGCAGCCCTGCGTTTCTTCAACAACTCGACGACGTCGTTCCTGCAATCCGACATCCTGGCCTATGCAGCCCTCGATGCTTATTATCCGTTGCTATTGTTTTTGGCCTTTGGTCGCTACGGCTTCATTCCCGAGGTTTACAACGCCCCCGCGTTGTTTCCCCACAACTCGCTGGATGCCGCCGAAATCGACCACCTCGCCGAGTTTGTTATCGCCACCTTTCACAACGTCGGGTTGTCGGATGTCTTACCCCCCGACTATGCCAACCGAATATATCCAATGACATTGCAAGTGGCCTTACCCGCGATTATGCGGGACGAAGTTCTTTCAGCTTACAAATTTTTCATGTATGATTGCACAGCATCCGACCACGGTCGGTCTTTTTGTTTAGGAACAGTAACCAACGGCTTCCGGGACGTCAAAGCTTTGACGCGAACAACTCACCCCAAGCTTCTCCCCGTTCCGAAAGCGCCAAAGAAAAAGAAAAAGAAACAAAAGGATGAATGGAACAAATCACCGGACGTTTCCGATGACGAAGATTCGGCTCTCAGACCACGATCCATGTTCGACGATCCCAAACGCCTTCAAGCAGCCGTCACGTCGGCCATGAAGAGAAATCTCACCCATCGGATCATCGAGCTGCTCAACTTTCCGCTTTCGCCGATATACAAGTTGGCCAACCGCGATCGTATGCCATACAACGACCCCAATTTACCGCCGCTTCCTCACGAGGTTGAAGATCTCTGGACAGAACGCGTTGCTGCCGATCAACCCCTGCGCGAGCCCACCTATCACGGTACTCATTATCGTTATCACCCTTCCACCATCCTTAATTTTTTACAGGTGGACGGAGACTGGTTCCGAAAGCTAACTTCTTTCATGCCGTTAGCCGCGCTTCTCGCCTCGCCGTGTTCCCCCGCAGAATACGCCTCCGTCAAGGACGTACTTCTTCGCCACACTCAATCAATGAAACCACAAATACGCTCCGCGTTCTACGAGTGTATGTGGTATCGCAGTGACGGCAACCCCAACTCGCTCCTTACGAATTGGATGAACCACATCCTGGAACGAGAACCGAGTTTCTCTAGCGATCCCGGCGCGTATATTTGCAATCAGTTTGCATTAGGCCCACTTGTGTTCAATGAAGACTTCCACATGGAAACGTCGGTCGAAGAAATCGAAATCGATGAACACGACTATACGGCCAATCCGCACAGCGGTTTCCATTTTTACTCATCGTTTATTGCGCTCATCGATTTTCAAAACCGTTTTTCATTCCCCGCGCCGGTGTACGCGTACCCCATGCCGACTACGGCTTCGGTGCAAATGCTCACCGCCGAGGAACTGCTCGAACGCCCCATCGATGTCGAAGTTGAACCCGCCCACGACGAACTACTCGATACGCCAATTTTCGACCTTAACATAGCGAAGCTGTCGCCGTCAACAGACGCGTCGGCCCTTCCTATACCCGCCGCGCCCTCCGACATAACGGCAACCGCCACTCAAATCAACGATTTCTTGAAACTCACGCTGGAAGAAATTTCCCATATTGCCCCGGCTCTGATGGACGAATCTACTCCCATCCAGCCCGCCGCGATTGATTCCGAAACTATGACGTCAGAACAAATGTTAACCGATATACCCGAAGAAAGCACAGTGGATCAATCCACGTCTATGGACGTCGCCCTTGTAGAACCCGCCGCTATGATACGGGCCACGGCACCCGCCGTGGACCGACGAATATATTTGGCGACACCGGCAGTTTTGCCGGGACCTCCGATAATTGCCACTGTTGCCGCAGCCAGGTATAGTGCTCCCGTACGTTTTTCGCAACAGATTATTTCAGCTACTCAATGGGACGCCTTGGCCGCAGCACTCGCTGCGTACCATTTCCCGACCCCGCCGCCCGGTATGTTGTTCCCTGAGCATCAGTGGAAAGATTTCCCAGCAGCGCTAAAGGACGAGATACAACGAATTTTGCTGCCTCCTCCGACGTTGATCCCCCCGGTCCCGCAAGTCGCTCAAACGGCTCCGGTGATAGCCCAACCCGTCGTGCAAGCACCGGCTACTTTACCACCGCCAGCCACACCGCAACTGATTCCGCAACCGCAGCAACCCGTGACTCTAGTGCCGCCGACGGCGCCTGTGGATGTTCAAACCCCACAGGCACCCAGCACGTCCGTGCGGGCTCTAGATCGCTACGGTAATACTATCGGAAGACCCGGTCGGTATGAACACTCAACAAAGCGAAAACAACATCTTCAGGAAGAATCGGCGTACCGCAAATCCCACAAAACACGAACAACGGACGAACCGAGCACGGGGCGTACGCCGCCACCCAGCACTTCGCGTGCTGAGCGCGGCAGAACGCCCAGCGAACATACAACTCGACGCCGCGAACAACGCGATAAGCAGAGAGCCCGCGAAGAGGCTGAAAGATCTTCGCACGCCACGTCAAGGCCGAAACCCAAACGCGACTCCTCCAAAACAGCAGCGCTGGCAACGAAACCACCGCCTGTTCATCAACCTGATGGCCACCATTCATGTCACGAATCACACTCTCGTGATGATCGCCACCGTGGAGAACCAAAACAAACTCCACCAACCAGCCGGGATAGCCGTCAACACGAACGTCGCGATGATGTACTGCCGCATCGCACACAAAGCGAACAAACACGCAAGGTACATTCGACTGGTTTCTACGAAGAGGCACATCGCCACCAGTTCCGCCGGTCACCGCCCAAGTTGACGGACTTTATTAGCCCATTGCCTTGGGACGCTGAAATCCAACGTCATCTGGAAGCCTTGAAAAACCTGCCGAAAGATGAGTTCAAAGTCCTGCTTCCACCGCCTCTTATGGACATGGATGCCGCAACGTCGACTGTCACCACGATTCCGCCAACGGTTACATCGCAACCGACTACGGTTCAGACAACTGCCGCTATGACCACGGTAACCCACACCACGTCGCTGCCGCCTACGGCCCCGACGTCGGCTCTGGTTGCCGCATTCAAACAGCGGCCCGTGATCATCGCCACTAGGCCGGTTCTTGGAGCTCCCCCGCCACCGAGCCCCGCACCAACTATCAAATCTCGGTTGCCTAGCAAAGCCACGCAATTACCCAACTATACGCGTTTCCGAACCACCGATACGCCGCATTGCGTAACGCTAGTAACACCGGGCTACCCGCCGAATATCGATCCCGCCGTCGAGTTTTTCTCGCCGCGCACGCTACACAAAATGGTACTGATCAACTTCTTCGGCCGCCTCGGCATTCGCATCATCATGCCCATGCACATCCGTGCTACGAACGCTTCGCTCACGTTGTAACAATATTTTCGAGATCATTACCGCCCCGCATATCAAGAACAACAACCGCCCATCTCGCACGACGTGGCCACTCTGATATTGAAATGGGTAGCGGGCCTTTGGGCTGAGGAGCTCAGTGTCGTTGACACCGTTCACACCGCCCACTTGACCCTTTTCTTATACGAAGCCCGCAGTTTGGATAACCCTTCGTGTCTGCTACAAGCCTATAACACTGCTGTCCGACTCATAGACAGTTGGATGGCTTATCTGCGCTACGCCCCGTTTCCACAACCGCCGGAAATCGCCGACATTCAACAAATCTATCTGCAGTATCACAGCGAGACGGATCGTCCCGCACCCCTGCTGCGTCGGCACGACTTTTCTGCCCGGTGGAATCTATTGCCACCACAACCGTTGCCGCCAACAGGGTTGCCATCTGATCGTCTGTCACTAATCGCCACTCAGCTGCCAGCCCGAGGCGTAAACCCGCTCTCCCCGCTTCAACCTCAAACATATACCTCGTCTTTGCGCCGCCGCGATACTGCCGATTACCGTCGATCCCGCTACTCCCGTAATATCCGTTTTGATGGTCATGACGACCCTCGCGATCCACATGGCTACCATAACGATCGATATCGCCGAAACGAACGCGACCGCCGCGATTCTCCTCGAAACTACCGATCTGCATCTGATACTCGCCACCGCCGCTGCCATTAAAATGAAGCTTTTGTACAGTAATTTTGTTTTCTTTGTCTTTGTTTGTTTTTCTTAGCCTCATTTCAAACCGGTTATTTAATTTCTAATCTCCTTCATGCTTTATATTTTTGTACTAGTGTTTCCAGTGCACGTGCAGCCGATGCTGCAACCACACAGTAAGTTGACTGCCGGTGGCCCGCTACACGCCCCCACTTGCACCGCTTTTTGTCCTCACCTTCGCCGCCGGACGCACTATTGTCGCCGCCCCAAAAATCCGCTCAAACTACCCCAACAACTCCGCCGGCCCTGCTGTGTGATGCTGAAGAATTCTTCCGCAACCCCGGTGACGGCCTGTAGTGGCGGAGCCCTTCCCCTTGCATGTTTTTCGGTATTTCTTGACGATTGCTTAGGGCGATCTACTGCAAGGGGGGAGGGGTGTTGTAGTGTGTTTTCCACCAATTTTTTATCGTTTTGTCAAAGCGCGTTAGAGGCCCGCAGGTGGCAAGTGGAGAGAGCAACGCGGACCACCAGTAGCCATCTTACTGTAGCGCACGTCGGTACGCGTGCGCTGGTCTCTCTCAGTTACTATTATTAACGTTATAATTTTTATATGTTTTCGTTACTAGTTGTGCGCCCCGTTGGCCACCACTAGTACATACTCGCCGCCTCCCACCACGCCTTTTTTTCGTCTCTCTTTTTCTCGCCCGTGCGTGGGAGTTTATTTAGTGTTCTTTATTTCCTTTTTCGTCTCGCCCGTCTCCGTTGTTGTTCACGTAAGTTTTGTACATTATTGCGTAGCATTAAAAGGTAGAAACTCCATCGCCTTTCAATCTTGCGTAACAAGGGAGACAATTAAAGAAAGCAGTTCTTTCTTTAATTGTTGGGATAATTAGTGTCGGGGTTTAAGTACCAGTAATTAGTTTATCGGGTAAACGTGGGTGTGGGAAGCACGTACATTAAGGACGCAACCTCGGAATCCCAATCCTGCATCACGCCGCATCATCTCCGCCCCGACCAAACCAAAATACAACATTTCTTCGATCAGGACAATAAGTCTCACTGCATATGCGTCAAAAGTATCGACGCGAAGCGCCAGGCATTTCGGAAAATTCAAGTCAAAAATATGTACAAAATGATATTCTATAGCAAAAATATCACGAGCGGAAGTCGTAAAAAAGTTTAGAATTTCAGTGGAATGAACTAAATGAAAAATGGACTGATGAACACCTTTAAAAACCTAGCTCTCAGCAACTGGACGTCTTAAAGGCTGAACGATTTTGACTAATGCGTTTTGTCATTTTTTATTTAAGCATTTTGCATATAAAAAACAACCTGCATTTGGATGATCAAACAAATTTTGAGTTATAGCGGAAACTGAAAAAAATTTGAAACATCATCCACTTTTTTAGTTCCATTTTGGTTCCATTCCAGGAAGAACTATATATTGAGTTGTCAGTAGTGTAGTCTTTTCCTCCACAGCATACATGTAATGTAGGAGAAGTGCCATAAGACCCCCCCCCGAAATCGTCGGCCATGTGGCTTGCCATATGGTGACCCCCTCAAGATTTTTTAATCATGTGGCTAAAATGGCCTAGTCATACAGTTTTTTAAAACAAAAATTACTATTTTTTTAACCGTTTTCCGATTGTTCAGTAAAAAAATTAATTTTTTTCCATCAGAGACTCCCCCAAAAGATGTTGGGAATCAGTGGCCCTCCAGACCTCAGGGCCCCGTTACATGTATGCCTGCAAGCTCGATAATCGGCTAAATTACCTGAAAGCCTTCGGCCTGAACTTGGTGAGCCCGTATTACGTGTGAAAATTGGTATTTTTGCAAAAAATTGTGCAAGGCATCAGACGAAAACACTTGACCCGTTTTCCGAACTGCGTTATTTCCGAATCCATTCGTATCCAAGTCTACGGTCAAACCGTCCCTAAATTACAAGTTTAGATTTGACAAAATACCTTCTCATACTCTATGCTGTTTTATAAAGGTTCATAACTCTTATCATGGCCCTTAAATAATGATAAAAAAGTTAGAGATGCTTTTCGAGCCTGAATTTTACCATAACGGATCATTCCACAACAACTGCCACGCGAGGTTAGAATTTTCTTTGTCCAAATCTAAACTGGGAGGCAATTGGTTGACCGCCGTAGAACAATGAAGACTCAACTCGTAGGTTTCCGGTGATGGTATGCCGCCGTGAGTTGCAAAAACCTGAAGATTTGAATCGATAATTCAGATGAAAAAATAATACTCGTAGAATTTTGATACAACAATCTACGAAAGAAACTTGCGCAATAGGCATAAAAATCCCTCAATAGCGCACATAATATTCTTTCTCGCGAGGTAAAGTAATAAATAAAATTGACATAAACTGATATGGCATATCAGAAAGAGAAGTTTTTGAACCTATTCCTTTTTTCGCAAAAAATTTGTATGTACGCATTATCGTTCGGTTTACTTTTTTATTTATAATTGCGCAAAGAGGTAAACAATCGAAACATTCGTTCACAGTTTCGAACAAACTTTCGCCCAATTCAGCTCCAAATTTCTGCAGACATTCTCTGGAAAGCAACAACTTCTCAAGGTTAGAATATTTCTACCAAGCTTAAATAAATAACGCTTTGTTTTGATACTTGTGAAATTGGAAAGCTTTTTGGATCGAACGGATTTCATGATTACCGCGTAATAAGTATACGCGATCCGGATATAAAACTTTTAAAGCTAATAAATAAGCCACCGTCTGAAAAGGCAGATAATGTATTTACTGCAATAACAGTTTTCAAGAATAGCATGAGTATCGTAATGAAGAAAGAAAAAATTATGAAATTGTTCCGGACCTGATCAACTGATTCAGAAAATGACAGAGAATGATAGAAAATCAACCAAAAAGAAAAAAGTTAAATTCAAAATTAACGAAGGATTTCCTTTGATTTCGTGAAATTAGACTCACTTCGAAGCCGTATTCACCTCTATCGACATAGTCACCGAGAAATAAAATTTTGGCAGGACAATACGCGGGTCCCAAAGGCCACAAACGTTGCTGAAACAGGAATAAGTCACCAATATTCCCGTGAATATCACCTAAAAGTAAAAATGGATGAAACATATTGGAAAATATACGCGCCAAGGACCTTCACTTCAATGAATAAAATCCCTCTTATTGCAAACATGGAATAAATGAGAGAAACAACAGCCTCTCCATACTTTTTGTGAGAAATCAAATTCAGAAATAGGTCGAGAGTTTTAGATGCTGCAAACGTACTTAAAAGAGTTTCAGTGATTGACAGCCTCATTAGATTAAGGTTGAATATCTATTTCGAGCGCGTTATTTCAAACAATGTTTTTCCATAAAATTTTACAATCGAAGCTTGAAAAACTTACCCAAAACAAAAATTGGATCGTCAAGTTCCAAACAGCGAGGTTCTCTTCGACAAATTTCTGTCGCTACCGAACATATGTTCATGAAACAATAACCGATCAAATCCATTTCGACTATATGCCAATTCATCTGGGGCTTGAACTTGCCGCTTTTCAGTTTGAATGGTTTATAGAAAAATTCCAAACCCCGGAGCAAGTTTTGCGCTTCCGCTTGTATACTCGACTGATGAAAACAATATGAAAACTGTAATTATCAATAATCACAGACTGTCGAGTTGTAGGCCAACTCAGAAGTCAATTAACAGTTATAACGTTTCTTTTTTCCCAAAAAACTTCCTTGGAAATCATATAAAAAATAGTCCAATAGTTTCAAAAGGTTCGCCGTGAACAGCTTTTAAACGCCAGTTTCGGGACGCAATTGTAATGGATTTTATGCGTGCGTTCATAAGTGGCCCAAAATTTATGGAGTGAGATCATTGAATGAGACTTAGGTTTCAAAAGTCGGGAAATTAGTTTCAAAAATCGTTATTGATATAAAAAGTCGTTAAAAGTCTTAGTCATGAACAGGGTTTTTTTTTCCGCACAGTGCGGACTTTTTTTGGGCTGTGCGGAAAAATTTTTGGGCATTTTCCGCACAGAACGGAAATTTCTTTGGACGTTTCTGCTGCTGGCATTGATGAAAAGGTGCATTTTGGTGCAATTTAGATGGTCAAAATCTCAAATTTTTCCGGCGCTCCGCGCCGGCCATGAAAATAATTTATAATATTAACTACAATTAAGCTGAAGCACAGTCAAGAAGAAATTTAGTTTGATTTCTCGGTTGTCCCTGATTGTTTCCATCAATCTTAAATGTCTCTGCAAGAGTGAGTAAAACTCGTCACTTTGTAGTGTGAATTGGAATTTTCATATGAATTTGCTGATTTTTCCTACATTTCTCCACACATTTATTTAATATCATCATTTTTCTAGGAAAAATCTAATCCGAAAGTATTACAAATTATCTCTAGAATACATTTTCCAACATTTCAGTAGCTCCTTTGTTCAAAAATTCTCTGGTGTGACGCATCAGAAGTTAAGTGTGCATGGTTTTCATGATTTGAAGTTTCTCATCCCATTCATCAATTAGTAATCTTCAGTATTATAGTCTTTTTTTCTTGAAATACTTCTAACTAATGAAGGTGGAAAGCAAGTAGTATTTCAGATTTTCACGATTTTCTGAAAAACAATATATCATATAGGACTGGAAATTTGTGTGTGAGCATACTGACCTAACCTTTAAAATTTTTCGAGTGAGAAATTTTAAAGCAAGAGCTCTATGTTAAAGATTTATACGACAGTACTGATTCATGTTACTTTTTCAATTTGGATGCATTTTGTAAAAAACGGACTATAGCAGAGGTCCCCAAGGTCAGATTTTTCAGGTAGGGGTAAAATTGAAAATTTGCGGGGGTAGTGTGGCTAAATGTCCACTAAACACATCATTTTGTCTCTAAATTTGGTGAATAGTGATCAATTTTAAGGACTTTGGGTAGGGGTAATACCCCCTCATATCCCTCCCCATGGGGCAGTCTAGACTATAGGTTCGGATTTTGTTGAAAATTGAGATTTAATATTGATCTCCATGAATTCTTTCTCTCAGTTGAAGTTTTCTGAACTTTGTGAGCACAAATTTTGTCATTGGGAAACTACACTATTTTCGGCTGAAAATGCAAACCTTTTATTTTAGAGATAAAGGTTGAAAAGGCTCATTTTCCAGCATTCTAGAATATAAAAATGTAGAAATTGAATCAATTGAAATCTATAAATCTTCAGCTCTAATCACAGAAATGACAGCAGCAACTACTAATTTTGCTCAATCAATCTAAAATAATTTTTTTGAGCTAGAAAAACGGATACTTTCCATTATTTTCTTAGCAATCTATAATTTTCGCTCATTTCACACATTTTTCAAATGATTTAAACTTCGAACGGAAAAAATTTTGGGTCATTTCCGCACGGTGCGGATGAAGGCGTGCGGAAAAAAAACCCTGGTCATGAAGTGAAGGGCCGAAAATAGGAATATAGTAAATAACTATTCTTTATTCAGTAGTAACCATTTCCTACCAAAATATACATATTCAGCTTTTTTTGTCAATAAGGGTATATACAGGGCCGTGCGCAGGATTTTTTCATGGGGGGGGGGGGGCGGACTAAATTTTTTTTCTACTGAATAGCCACAAAAAATGTTGATTCTATGCGATACACTGTGTGCATGCTGACTCAATGGGGGAGGGGAGCAGGGGGGGGGGGCGGCCCTGTATATACATATATATATACATATATATATTTATATATGTATATGTATACCATCCTCAACCATAAATGAGTCAAAGCAAATGCTGTCATCTCACTGGATGTCTCCCCTCAGGACCAGGCAGCATTGCTTGACCTTGGTCACATACACTGACCTCTACACCCTTGATGAAAAGGACACAGGTTCCACTGATCTGGTTCAGTAGGAGATTAGCACAGGTGAGGCCCGCCCAGTCCCTCATTTTCCTTATTGGTCGTCACCTAAGGAAAAGGATCTCATCATGCAAGAGGTCAAGGCACTCCAGGAGAAAGGTATTATCCTGCCGTGCATGTCACCGTGGGCCACTAATACCGTTCTAGTGGAAAGAAAAATGGTTCTCACAGTATGTGTGTCGATTTTCGGGGTCTTAATGAGGTCACCAAAAAGGATGTCTACCATCTCCCATGGATAGATGACATCTTCGACACTCTCAAGAGTATGAAATACTCCACTACCCTTGATCAGGCTAATGCCTACTGGTCAATCATGATTGCTGAGGCAGATAAGGAGAAGACAGAATTCAATACCCCCATTGGACTTAAAGAGTTCAATTATCTGCTTTTCCGTCTCTGGAACGCACATAGGACATTCCAATGCCTCATGGACCTACTTCTTACGGGAAGCTAATGGCAAACTGTTCTGACCTATCTCAATGACATTTTGGGCTTCAGTCACTCCCACACCCAAATGCTTGAGCGCCTGGCAGACGTGTTCTCTCCTCTTTGCCAGAATGGAATGAAGCTGAGACTGAGCAAGTGCAAATTCTCACACTCTGAGGTAGAGCATCTAGGCTACCGCATCTCACAGAGCGGCCTGGAGCCGTCCTACGTGTAGAAAGAGTTCTGCACCAGAAAAACACTTATTGAAAATAAAATTTTGAACAGTAATTTTTTGAACAGGTACCAACTGATTGAATATCCATTCCACAGCGTGTTACAAGCCGATTTTTCGATATGCTTCAATTACAAATTTTCGGTTCCCATAATTTAAATTTGGCGGCTAAAGATTTGGGCCTAGAAGCAACTTGGCTCATTATTTTCAAAGCAAAATGGCCTGAATATGTACTTAAAAACTGGGGGGGAGGATGATGTAACCGGGAAAACCTTGAAAAAACCGGGAATTTCATTTTGGGAAACTGCTGGCCACCCTGTATTCTGCACTTTGGTCACTCATGTTTATGATAAAGAAACGTGGGCCAGCTCGACCTGTATTTTTATATTATATTATTGTTTGGGATTTGTCGTCCAGAAATACAACGTCCCTCGCCGACTGAATAATTATTAACTTGCAGCAGAGGAAACGCAGTTTAGAACTCCGACTTTGAAGTACCATCCCTGCATGCAAGTTTACATTCTCTCCCTGACTTCTCTGTATTACTTGTTAATTTGAAGTTATCGAGCTCAGAGAGTGTCGGGATCAAATGCAGTTGAAGTGAACTGAATCAGGTGATCTATTGTTGAGATTGGAATAGACTGAACTTTTGCGCCCTAATTCTACCTCAGGACTCGTCCTGTATATGTGTAGTAGTGCAGTAACGAATAACGATTAGATTCTCTTATTCTAACCAAAATCCCATTTCGACAACTGTCAAAACTGACGAATTTTCTTTCATTCCAGATTTTTTGGATAGCTGGCAGCGCAGCACAGCTTACTAGAAAAAGCTTTCACACCAATTACATTTTATGATTTTAGTGGGGAATGTTGCATTAAGACATTCTGAACGTATGGTTAATCCATCAGGATCATGATTGATGGTCCATAATCAGAACTAATGTTACTGTCATGCTCTGCCAGTCTTATGTCACGCGGAAGATACAAGGTTGGGTAAACTATAAAAAATTTAGTTTACGGTGTTACGTTTTGTAAAAGATGGGAATCAGCTGATTGACAACATAGTCTATTTTCCCCAAAGAGCCCTGTTGAGCAGAAAAAATTCATGCAAATAAAGCTGTGTATATGGACACCTTTTTGTTCGTTCGATAATGCAGGGTGCACGATGTTACTATTTTGTAAACACATCCGCATCAATACAAGAATATCGCAGAAAACTAGGGTAGCCATCAAATGATGGGATTTAAGTGACCCTCAGTCTGGAAAAGGTGATTGTGACTGTGCTGCAGGAGTGATGAAACAAAAACTAAAACTTTATTTTGATGGAAATCACAAATGTACAACTGCAGAAAAATTTGTCAAATGTATTTCGTCATATAGTGGTGTGAAAAGAACCTTTGTGATCTATGGAACTCTTATTCAAGGAAGAAATAGTGGAGCGAAAATCAGCAACATCAACCTATAAACAGTTTTTTCATTGATAACAAATAAATTCGTGCTTGGAAGCCATATAGCATTGATTCCGATGCACTTGTACTAAAAAGCCATTGGTATGAAAAAGATGGAACTCTATTATTTGATGTCAAATGCATTTTTCATCAGGGAAAAGCTTAAGGAGAAATTGTATTTAAATCTTTGTAGCAGCCAATCATAGAAGAGCCTCTAATAACAGATCAAACGAAGTACATCGCAACATACAAGACAGTTCACAATTGCAGCATTCACTAAATCTATTTTTGTGTCCTGTTGCTGGATGTACGAAATCGTTTCAACGGCATCAATATCTCATGAAAACTATATGGAATCGGGCAATCATAAGTACCAAACTGAGCAGTTGACTACGGTTGGGGGTCTGGACCCCCAACAGGTTTTGATTGATCAAGGAGATGATGAAGGAAAATGAGAAAGAAAAGAAAAGAACAGAAAGACGTCGTAAGAATGAAAATGATGCTGCAGTTTAACGGTTTTTCTGAACATAGCATACATATTTCCAAAAGAGTAACATTAAAACTTTTAAAAGCGTATATTTTCACATATTTTACTAATTAAGATATAAAAATTTGTGGGTTGGATGTTAAAAAACCTTTCTTTTTGCACCGAAAATCAACATATACAAAAAAATTTATGACGGTGTAAAAGCCCATTGAAAACATAATCCTAATTTTCCAGAGAATTGGAAAATACCAAAGTTTAGGATTATTTCTTTTGATTTTAAGATTAAAATTATTAATAAATATCCAAATTGAAAATGACGACGACCACATGGAAAAACGGCCCAGAATCTGTTATTTGTGAAATATAATTTGGTTTCTGTAGATTTTATATCTAAGCTAGTCTCACAGATATTCTAAGCAATAAGGTGTTTATTTGTTATTTTTCATATGTGAATAGTTAACCGATCTGTAATTACATGCTGTAGCAATTTCTCCGCGTCCAGGTCCAAAATCTTATGAATATCAGGTCCGGATTCAGCAACACATAGGCCCAAAGTACAGAAAGTGGGTTAAACGTGGGTAAGAGTAAAAGTAAAACGGCGGGTAAAATCGTAGGTAAATAAAAGTCGAGTTAAATCGTAGGTAAATAAAACTCGAGTAAAATCTCGGGTTAAAGCCGAGTAAAGTTCGGGCAAAATCGCAGGTTATTTTCACGTCTTTTTCATCAACTTTTTACCCGACTTTTACTTTACCCACTTTCAGTAATCTCAAATTTGATAAAATCGATGGTAAAAAAAATTACTCACGATTTTACCTGCCTTTAACCCATCATTTTACCCACGATTTTACCCGAATTTTACTCGGCTTCAACCCGAGATTTTACTCGAGTTTTATTTACCTACGATTTTACCCGAGATTTTACTCGACTTTTATTTACGTACGATTTTACCCGCCATTTTACTTACCCACGTTTAACCCACTTTCTGTAATTTGGGCCATAATCGGGTAATTTCGGCTCCATGTATCCTGTGCATCTCTACGTAGGACTATGCAACAGCACCCCGTACTTGAACATGCATCCCCCCAGTGATGGGTCATCACATACTATGGTACTCGTGACCCCCTGACATGGGTCGACAAGAGACTTGAATTCAGAGAAATCGGACCATTTGTCCAAAACTTCACCATTTTCGGGCCAAATTCTGTCGGTTTTTAGCCTTAAATGGTCAAACTTTGATCGAAAAGTGTGTAAATAGCTAAAGTTTTGAGCGCTTTGTGATAATGAGCTTTTGTTTTCAGAACTTGATCGCGCATTTTTGAATCATTTTCAGCAATTGTTTGGTCAAATACATATATTTTTGGATTATGTTCGACCCTTCCCCTAGATGAACTGCATTGGCTAACCTACTGCTCAAAAAATGCTTTTACCCCCATATGTAAACTTGCATGCAGGGATGGTACTTCAAAGTCGGAGTTCTAAACTGCGTTTCCTCTGCTGCAAGTTAATAATTATTCAGTCGGCGAGGGACGTTGTATTTCTGGACGACAAATCCCAAACAATAATATAATATAAAAATACAGGTCGAGCTGGCCCACGTTTCTTTATCATAAACATGAGTGACCAAAGTGCAGAATACAGGGTGGCCAGCAGTTTCCCAAAATGAAATTCCCGGTTTTTTCAAGGTTTTCCCGGTTACATCATCCTCCCCCCCCCCAGTTTTTAAGTACATATTCAGGCCATTTTGCTTTGAAAATAATGAGCCAAATTGCTTCTAGGCCCAAATCTTTAGCCGCCAAATTTAAATTATGGGAACCAAAAATTTGTAATTGAAGCATATCGAAAAATCGGCTTGTAACACGCTGTGGAATGGATATTCAATCAGTTGGTACCTGTTCAAAAAAATTACTGTTCAAAATTTTATTTTCAACCAGTGTTTTTCTGGTGCAGAACTCTTCCTACACGTAGGAAATTGACCAAAAAATCTTTGCACTAAGAAAATTTTTATGTATGCAAAAAACCACCATATTTCGTGTATTTTTGCAGAAACCTTATTCGAAGATAGCACTTGAGATCATGTTCTTCTGGCACAAAGGTATGAGGTATTGAAAAATGCAGCTTCTGTTCTTATTCCTTCCTTACCTGTAAGAGGTCCGACGAGTTGGGGGGGAAGGGTAAACCCAAAATTTTGGGGTGGAGGACCCAACATTTCCAAAATTTTGGGGAAGGGGGTCGAAAAACCCTCAAAAAAGTCGAAAAACGAAAATTTTCCCAAAAAAAGGTGAAAAAAAGTCACCTTTTTCTTAATTTTTTCCAATTTTTCGAGTTTGGGGAGGGGTTGAGTATAGGGTTGACCTGTTGGGGGTGGGGGTTCCGACATTTGGGTACAGGGTTCGACCAAGTTGGGGGTGGGGGTCTCTCCCAACCTCCCCTACAATTACAGGTATGAATTCCATCCGTTGTCTCCTATCTTTATTCTGAAATTCTAAAATGTTGAAAAATCAGTTCAAGGATAACTTATTCAATAAGCATCAGGTCCAAATTTTCTGTGCAAAAAACAATTTTAAAAACTCATATTTTCACATGTTTGAAAAACTTCAAGTTAAACGTGAAATTTCTGTAAATCACTCCCATGATGGATACGTCAGCTCCATGTTTAAAATTGTACTTACGAAACAGTTAGAAAAATTGAGATTTTGACCCCTGAAATACACCAAAATTCATCTTTTCCATGTTAAACCCCCCATATTTTTCCCTCTTCCTCTTTTTCTCCAAAGAGATTGATTTGTGAAAAAATAGTGGACAGAGTAATCCGGTAAATTATAGAATAAAATTCGGCGCAGAGCGCCGGAAAATTTTATGTGTTTTCTGATTTTAGAACCTGCAAAGCACTGACTTTAAATCTAGAATTGAATGAAAATAACTATAAATCACTAAAACATAAAAATGTAAATCAAAATTTCAGGAACTAAAATGGCCCGTAGTTCCAAATTTTGTGATGACTAAAAAAGCCTGCATACAGTACTATTTTCAGAACAACGTTGCGCGTCGATAAGTTGAAAGCATTTCAAAAAAAATTTATTCTTGTTTTTTTACTTTTTTCATTCACCTGGAAAACGTGGAAATCCTGGAAAAGTCAGAGAACTCCGAATACGATTGTTATGCTGTAGTTTTTTTTATTAGGAAATTAGCCGAATTGTTGAATGATGAGTCAAGTTTGCGTGTTGGAAGTCGAGAACATCAGAATTTCACGGCGCTTTGTGCCGATTTAAAATCTGGATTTGGCTGAAATGCGGTTCTTTGGATGTCCAGCACCATTACTCAATTAACATTGAATTGTTTTCGTGCATTTGCACTCTGCTGTTATATTTCGTCTCTCTCTAACTATTAATATTTAATGATCTTCAAAGAGTAATATGGATTTCATTGCCAACTCGACGACAATTACAACCTCATCGGCTCATCATTGATGGACATAAAGAAAACGTTTTAAGTTTATTCTTAATTACGATTTTCAGATACTGAGAGCTAGTAATGCAGTAAGATTTATCGCTCTAATCAAGGAACAGCTATATCGTATAACTCTAACGACAGATGCTTTGTGTAATATTAATTTCTTCGTACATGTGAGTAACAACGCCCCGCAAAAATAAGAATAAAAATTTTCATAGGAGCAGCGTCACAGGAAAAAACAGAAACATGTTTTGTGACTCGAATCCAGCATCGGTTCTAACCTTTTGGACGCTTCCGAAGTAATTTGACAACAGCTTTTTTGACATGTGCTGACGTTTACGCAAATCAGTACTAGTGAATAGTAAATATAGTTGTACGTTTTCTGGAAAAATCAATATTGAAGTTGAAGTGCGGTTCTAGATATGATGAAAACATCTTAGCTTTTATTCAAACAGAACGTGACTAGGGATTCCCAAAAGCTTTGTTGTCAAACTAGCCATTGAATAATTAATTGAGTCGGTTAACTAACCAAGTATATAATTCAAGAATGAGGTAATTTAATTTGAATCAGATATGAGCCTAGTTCCTTTTGAGAGTAACAACGTCAAGCATGATTTCATGAGTCAATAATACAATGAAAGCAGGTTATTAGAATTGACAAACTCAGTTTCAGATCAACAGAGTATCGTTTGCCAACCGTACTAACTGTGCTGATGAAATATTTTTCATTAGCACGGGTGTTAATGGGACTTGTGCTACAAAAACCCAGTCTATAAGGTCTGCTAGTGCTGACATGTGCAGCAATTTGTTTTTCGCCTTTGCCTTAAAAATGATAAAAATCTCATTATTTTTTCGAAATTCTCAGTTATTTTCCGTTCTCACAGTTTTCCCGGTTCGAAAACAAAAAGCCCGGTTATTTCCCGGTTTTCCCGACCGCTGGCCATCCTGGGAATAAACGGCCAATCTATGCTCGCCTTCCATGCGAATTCGTGTAGTCACTTTGTGTGAACTTCCAGGCCAATCTGCATAACCTCTGAGATGCCTACCCCCGAAATCCCTCGAACCTCGAAACTGACCAACGGAAGATAAAAGATCCATAAAACGCTGTGGTTAGCTATCATCCCTTGTTCAGCAGTTGGCATCACCGAGGTTTCCTGGCATCTTTTAGTTTTTGATCACTTATACCCTCTTTCAGAAGCTTACCTAGTGACCAACACTCTAACGTCAAGTCTTTTTCAGGCATACTGATATGTCCACAAGGCTATCTGAGTGTGCTACCTGTTCGTCTGAATGCTGACAGATCAACAACTCAGTGCCAGCTCAATGTTTTTGGCAATACCACTGCTTCCAATTAAACTGCACCAGGGCTGAGGGTCTTCAACAGCTGCTCCTACCCATGCTATACCGTTTGGGCTATGCCTGTGATGTCGGTGTTGCTGTTGAGGCATCAACATCACACGCATAGCATAAAGTGTTGAGGCAACCTATTCCCATTGTTCCTGGCTTCAGTAAAAGTTAGGCTCGGTCCAGGACTTGAACCCAGGACCTTGATATAGGGATCTGCCAAAGTTCCAGCTCCGGCCTTTGGCAAAAAAGGAAGAAGGTTAAAAATTGGCCGGAGGCTGGAGGTTATTAGGTCAAATTCAGTAGATGATAGTAACGTTTTTTCAGTCAAAAACGTCTTTTTCAAAGTGAAATACAGCAAGAAACTTGTCATCTGCCATGATACATTGTTAGCATCATACACGCACATAGGGAAGGGGTCCTGGCCCGAAAAAATCGTCAAACACCCCTGAAATTTTTCCAAGACAGCTTTTTGATGATTATGAAATACATGATTGTGGAACTTTTTTCTTTTTTTTGCTCGCCCCTCCCCCATACAGTGCTATGGGAACCCCCCCCAGGATTTTCCAATCCTATGGCTAGCCATATGGTAGCCCTAGGGACCCCCATAGTTTTAGTCGGAAAAATACTGAAAAATGTCAATTTTTGAACAAAAAATGGTCAAAAACGTCAATTTTCTCAAGTACATATTTTATCATTTTTTAAAACAAAAATTACTACTTTTTAAACCGTTTTTTGGATATTTTTCATGGAAAAAATCGAATTTTTTTCCTTCAGGGACCCCTCCCCCCAAAATTTTGGGAATTACTGACCCCCGGCCCCAAAAAAGTGCTCCAACCCCCCAGACCTCGGAGCTCCGTTACATGTATGCCCTCCCCCCCACTCATCCACGATAAAAAGTCGAGCACCCCCCTTGAAAATTCTTGCCGTGCATCTCTGGTTAACATGGCAGATTGAATTCTAGGTCCCAACAATTAGGTCACATGAACAAAATCTAGATAAAGATATATAACGTTGTTTATCATATTCTCAAGGGAGTTCATCTGGGCAGTCAAACATAAAGTTGGTTGGCTCCAAGATGGTTTTCGTAGTTGCCAAAACTGAATTAGGGTAGGAAACCGAATGTAAGTAGGTTTATCTCACAGAATGTGGACACAATGCAATCAATTTGGATTTTCCAGCTTATCTCAGTCTACACTTTCCACACGTAGTGGAAGGGTTTTTTAGCGCGAGTCCCTTTAGCATTCGTGCGAATTAAAAAATATTTCATTAGCGCAGTTAGCACGCTTGACAAATGATACTTTGTTGGCCTCGAACAAATGTATGAGTTTGTCAATTCTAATAACCGTTGGTACTTTCAAAAGGGAAAAGACTCTCATCTGATATTAATTGAATTGGCTCATTCTTACATTATGCACTTGGTTAGTTAACCGACAAGTAAATGTTCAGTGGATGACAGCAAAACTTTAAGGAATCGCTAAAGTCACATTATGTTTGGATAAAAGTTTTTGTTTTCATTGTATTTGGAACTGAGCTACAACTCCAACATAGGTTCTCGATTGATTTTTCAGAAAAACGTACAATATATATTTGCTAATGACTATTACTGATTTGCGCAAACTTCAGCATATATCAAAACAGCTGTTTTCAAATTACTTAGTAGTGTCCAGGACGTTAGATCCGAAGCTGATTCAGATTCGAGCCACAGTCCTTCAGTAATCAAAAGCGACAAAGAGAATGGGGATATTGACGACGACGTTATTTGTGAAGACGAAGATTTTTGATTTCTCACAACAATTTGGTGATGTCTTCTCGAAATTTTTTGGAAAATTTCTCCCTTTCAGTCATCAGCACGTGTGCCAAAGTCAAAAAGATTTCCACTGGTACAACTCTGGTTTTATTAGCATCGTGCCTAAAAAACCCTTCGTAGTACGTACGAAAAATCAGTGGCAAACTGTTGAAGATAATACTCATTATTAAATACTGTTAGTCAGTCATTCAATCAAATAGATCCTGACATAAATTTTGACCTGGTGCAGGAAACTAGCTCATCTGGTGCCGAGCAGCATTCAGTTGAACCTATCGCCCTGTTATGTCGGTGTACGATCATACTAGTATAATTTACAATATAAATCTGGTATCGTAAGAAGTCATTCCTGAACAAGCGCTGCAGCCTTGTCCCATCAATGAGTACTATGAGTACATGAAAATGATAAGACGATACTTTCCAACTGCGATTTACATTGGCTCCATTAAATGACAAAATGGCTTTCAATTGCCATGGAAGTCAATTTAGTTTGTAGAAACTTTCCAAAACGTATCAGATATTCAATTGTTCATGTTAGAACATGAGTCTACTTCGAACAAGTTGCAAGTATACGAATGCCACGTCCTGCATTTCTGCATCGTAGTATCATCAAGCGTTCCGTTATGAACGCTTGTAGAGCTTTAGGAACTACAAAATTTATGAGTTGGAAACAAAAAAATCTTATCTATAGTCTGTTTTTCACAAAATGTTTACCATGCAGAGTATTGCAAAAGTCAGCATTGCGGTCAGAAAGACAAACTCAAATCTAGTGTCAACTGGAGAAGGTTCTCTGAAAAGGGCATGAAAATTCAAAATAGCTATTGATAAATATTATCCTAGTTCTTCAATAGCTTTTGTGCCGTATCAGTGAGTAGATGGTCGTACAATTGTAGTATATTCAAAATATATTCTTAAATCGTATTGACCTGATCATTCCGTGCATTGGATTGCGATATGAAAGATCTCAGAATCCCATATACTTTCTAATTACATTATGATCAAAAGTATAGCCTCCAGCTCCGGCCGGAGGTAAAATTGGACCTTCGGACGATCACTAGCTTGATAGTTACCAAAATCCTCAGAACTGAATAGTGTCTGAAATAATTTTGATCGTATGACCCAGATTTTTGTCGTGCAAAGCATATATGAATATTAGATGTGGAGTGAATATGAAATTCGACTTTATACTACTAAAGGTCGAATTGTTGTGTCAAACATAGCAATTTATCAATTATAAAAATTTCCTTTTTCAAAATTTCATTGCTGCAGTGGAACTCAGAGGGTATTTATCGTGTAGTCATGAATTTTCACATTCAGTTAGGGACATGGATGGTATATCTTGTGGTCGAATAGGGTTCGGATTGATATGACCAATACCGAGTTGTAATATTTAAAGTTAAAATTTATCAAGGATAAAAGTTTAATTTTTTAATATTCAATCACATGTTGCAGTGGAACCAAAAGTCCAGAAAACCTCTGGAACAATTGTCTGAAAGTCATACGTAATTACTATTGTTTGAAAAAATTGAAGTAACATTGTCGAAAATTGGCAGAGGCATAAATGATTACTTGAAGCAAAAACATGATATAATATGACACGTAAAATTGGGGTTTAATTTACATATCTAAAAATTGGTCAAAGGGTTTTACGGTGTAGCTCTAAATTTTTGCATGAGGTTAGGCACATGGAGGGTACATGTAATGGTCAAGTAGGATTCGATTCCATTTGACTGATCCCGCATTTTAATCTTTAGAGTAAAAAATTGGCAAAGGTAAAGTTAATGTTTTGAATTCTTTCGTACATTAAGAGTGGGGAGACAAATGTCTATGTTTTCCAAGGCCTGTTCAATTTAATGATGATTAAGAAAAACCGCACTTAAAAAATCTTTGAAATTGCGAAAAATATAAATAATATATAAGTAATTGCATGTGTGAATTTCGAGCACCTAAGACCACGATAGCTCAATGAGAAAAAATTCTTGCAAAATGTTTACCAAATTCGAAATCAGCGTAAAAAGTTGTATAACATATCTCCGAACGGGGAAAAACAAAATTTTGATTTATCCTCACTCAAGGTGGTCCTTAAATAAATCGTCTCTTGATGATGTCACACAAGTTAGCGTGTGGAAAAATATAGCAGACCGAGGTTCGAAACACGACCCAAAATTACCGTACTATTTTTCTGCATATGGACCCGATATTCTGAAAATTTCAGACCCGAACCCGATATTTATAAAATTTTGTACCCCGATCCGATATTTTCAAAATATACTACCCGATACGCCTCTAGTCTAGCGATATGATTAGCGAATTCGTGGCGTGGGGGGGAGGGTGAACGCCAATGATACTTCCCAACAATAACAGGTATGCTTCTGGATATTTTGGCTTGAAAATCTCTTCAGTCAACGCAAACCAGCGATTCAAATGTTTGATTATAACGTGAGGAGGCACGAAAAGTCAACAGGAATTTACTCGCGAACGTCTGAAAATTACCTGTTCGGGTATCGAAGGATCATCAGTAGTCTGAGGTTTCGAACTTGCGCTTATGGCACCTGACGATGATAAGATCAATCATATGAAAATATCAATAATGTTAGTGATATTTATTGACCATTTTATGTCGGAAGTCGAAAAAAAAAATTAGAAAAACTCAAATATGTTATTGATTTCTAGAAGATCGGGGATGAAAATACGAACTGCTGGCAGGCATGTCGGCAAGATATTTCCAGGGGGGAGTCATCGGACTATTTATTTTTATTGAGGAGGTAAGCGTTGGGTGAGCAAAAAACAAAAAACTCCAAAAATGTTTTTTATACAAAATATGCATAAAAATCACGAAAAATACTTCTTCCGAAAAAGTTGAGGGGAGTTGTTTGGCGATTTTTTTTCGGGCCAGGGGGGTGTTCAGTGTCTCAGGTAGGAGGGTTTACACCCTGTCCCCCTATGTGCATGTATGAAACCTTGGACGACCATACATATTTTAGAGGGATTCAAACGTGACTTTTGATTGATAAGTTAACATCAATAAGATTTCCTACCCGGCAAATTGGAAATCTGCTCTTCTACCGCACCCGTAGGCGTAATAACTAAAACGTGACTGGAGAGTATATAATCGCGTTCAACTTTTTGCCGTCGCATTCCTGAAAATTTCAAGTATAAGACTGGTGAAAACCGACAATCCCCACAATGAGCGATCAATTAACTCACTGGCCGTTTGGAGCCTCGCAGTCGGCACTGTTTTATTATCTTCATCGTCGATTGTTATTACATCAACTTCCCTTTCGTTTTTTACGGGGTTTGAAGGTTCCATTGACATACTAACCGTAACAAATTGCCTGGAACAAGATATTGTTAGAACGGCCTATCTCAGATGAAATCTTATATTTATATTAAAAATGTAAAAATTTTCTGTATTTGTTGTTTTTTTATTATTATTTCGTCAAAATGAGCAATATGTGTGATGAAAGCAATATTTGTTACTTTTCACATATCGCCAATCGGAAAAATCATGAAAATGACGAATCTTGACTGATTCCGGTGCTCCGCACCAGAAAATTCTTGATTTTCATCACTTTTTAATGTCTTAGAATGGATTTCCAGCAATACGAGACAAAAAAGTCTTCAGTCAAACTCCAAGGAGTAGGACGGTCGCCTAGACCATGCCTACGCCTTTGATCTCTTAGTTTCAAGAATAAGTCTAATTTCACCCTAATTTTTGTTGCATATGTAAGACATGAACCCCCTTCAGTCTGGAATTCCTATTACTCCTCTGAAATCAATTATCTTGAAAGAGTACAATGAAATCTAGAACAATTTTTGGATTCAAGTATACCTTGTCATACAACAAAAGACATGAGGAGTTAGGCTTGACTATGCCTGAAGGAAAAGTTAGTTCAAGCTCTATCTTTGATGAATTCGATTCTTAAAGAAAATTCTTGCTTAATTCCGAAGAATTCTTCACTACTGATAAAAATAGAAGTAGTTGTCGTCTGCACACCAATTACGTCAACAAAACAGTTATTTTTCCACACACAGTCTTTTTTATCGGTGCGGAATAATTTTTATCGCACATAACTGAAATTTTTTGAGCGTTTCTAATGCTGGCGTTAATGAAAAGGTCCATTTTGATGCAAGTTAGGAGGTCAAAATCTCAAAATTTTTCGGCGTTTCGGGCCCACAATGAAAGTAATTCATAAAATTCACTGAAATTAGCTGAAGCACAGCTAAAAAGAAGTTTAGTTTCATTTCTCAGTTATCCTTGATTGCTCCCATGAATCTGCTGTGTCTAATCTAATATTGGAATGAGTGAAACTCGATATTTTATTGAAGATATAGTGACAATAAGAATTTTCGCGATGAATGCGGATTTGTTGATTTTTCCCGTATCTCTTCATATACATTTATTTGATACCATCATATTTCGACTGAAAATCTATACCAAGAATATTACAAATTATCTCCAGAATTATTGTCTGATATTTCATAAGTTTATATGTCTAAAAATTCTCCGCTGCTATGCACTGGAAAAAATAAACGTTCATGGGTTTCATGAATTAAAGTTCTTCATCTCATTTATCAATCTGTAATCTCCAGTATTCGGTTTGCATTGAGTCACAAATTGAAATTTTTTATTGATCTTCATAAATTCTTTCTCTGACTTGAACTTTTCTGCACTTTGTGGATAGTGATGTGCGCCAGGAAAATTTCCATATCCGGATATCCGTGTTTTTGGCACCTTCTGACATCCAGATATCCGGGCATTTGTTTGCAAAGAGGTAAAAAGAAGTCGCATATTGAGTAAAGGTACACTGGATCAACTACAATACTACTACATAATAATATTAAATAGGTGCAATAACTGTTCGTTTAATATTAACGTTAAGCATGATTGTTATAAAAATATGTTACTTTTTTGAACTGCAATATCTCAGGGAGTACTGTAGGAAAAGTATAGCTTCTTCATGTTTTTTCTTCTCGTTTTTATTGGAAAGTTTTTAGTGAAAAGTGGAGAAAGCTTTTCGGTGGATATATTCTGAAAAATTGACCTGCTTCTGCGACGTCTCTCTAGAATTTTCGAAGATTCAGCCATATATTGGAGTTGAATCCGGATCTTGTATTCAGTCTTGTTATATTTTTTTAATTTTCTTCTTTTGTTGAGACTCTCGATTGATGATCTACCAAGAATATTTAAGATTTGATTTTGAGTTCAAAAATGATTTGGCAGGAGTTTTATCCAAGAGGTTCAGACCTTAATGTTAAGATTTACCCAGCATTGGGCCGGGGCACGTACACCTCTTGATTTTCAGACAAATGCTCAAAATATTTCCCAAACTGGAATATTCTAAATTGAGAAACCTTCGATTTCTCAATTTAAAATATTTATAACAGCAGCGGGAAAATAGTGCGGCGACAATTTATTGGCAGAGAAAGACGACCAGACATAAAATACAAAACCAATAATAATAATCACTCACCGAAACTCTGGCACATGACACAATGATTACAGTGATTGCATCGCCCAGTTTGAATTAAGGTGGCATGCTTGAGACATGCTCATCTTTGGTTGTAAAGATTAGAGAGTTGTAAAGTGACATTAAAACAGTTGTTGCAGACTGGGAAATGTCACTACAACACCCTTCCCCCTTGCAACAGATCGCCTTAAGCGATCAAGCTACAAGGTGCGTGAGTCATTGTAGTGGAGAATTTTTTGAACCTCACTTGTGGAAGTATGAGGGCAAGATGTAACAGAATCCAAAATGGCAAGAAAGTGAACTTAAGATACTTACTTAACTAGGCAAGACATGGCATTGCAAACTAGTTGTGTGAATTTGGTCATCACGAAGAAAAATGCGCACATAAAAAAAGTATTTCACAGGGCTGGTCCCAAAACTGTACAAAAGCTCTAAAAATGAAAGTAAAAAATGAGGGCACTGAGATTATATTTTTTGAGCACAGAAATTAAAGAAAACAAACAAAACAAATGCAGAAAAACGAAAATATCAGTAGTTGTGATAGACTACTGATCTAAGGGCAAGCGGTGTGGGAACCAAAACGTTGATGTGACTGTTGAGAAGGTTGTGGAGTAGCCTCAGGTAGAATATTAGCACCAGTTACGACTTGAGGGCAATCAGGAGGTGCAGTATCGCCAGGTAGTGGCATAAGAGGTAAATCAGAAACTGCAGGTACATAAAATTGACCAAGAATGGGATAACTGACCTGACATTTAGCGTGAGCATTGGCAGAAACCATGGCCAACTTTCGTAGCCTGTCAGGGTCAGTGACGCCTATGTCTTTTAGTTTTTGGAGAATAGATTCTATCATGTCAACAAAGAAGGTAAAGGCAGTCACCAAATGCGCTGAACATGACCATGATCAACTTTTGTGCAAGAAGAGAGTTAGGGCAGCTATTTGAACACTAGTAGCTGCGCCATATGTGGTAGCCCAAAGCTGCGTCCAGTCAAGGATGGTTTGCGACAGGGTGTCAGGAATGGCGTGGTCAGTTGGGGTAGTGACCATGACCTTATAGGTATCTTTATACAGTTGATAAAGAGATAGAGCTGCATCATTTGCCTTTTGGGCAGCACCAGATGGCAGTATGATATTAAGATTGAGGTATATTATTGAAAATATCAGGCTCCACCAATGTTTTAGGCTTGAAGAGTCTTGCGGGCAGATTAGCTAGTTGAGCCATTGGAGTAGCAGTTTGTGACGTAGAAGCAGATGTGGATAGATGGTCCTGTTGCTGAAACTGTTCAGGAAGTGTCAGAAAAGAAGTTGGATACCCAGCTGGCGGTGCCTGATAGACAAGGGTGGGCTGTGGTGTGGCACAAGTCGCTGGAGGAGGAGGAAGTTGAACAGGATACTGATACTGAGGAACAACAGCTGGTTGATACTGTTGTTGAACATAAGGCTGGTAAATGGGCCCAACAGCTGTGGTTGGCTGTTGTGGTGCACTGAAACCAGGTGGAAAAGAAATGGAAGACAGAGATGGAAGAGTTTCTATAGGAACCTTAGGAATAGATGGCTTCTTAGGTTGTGACCTAGTTACAGGTTTGCAGAGGCCTGAGCAGTCCTGGACTTAGGCTTGGTTGCCAGTTTAGTCTTCAAAGCCTCGGCGCCTTTTTTAGTGGCCAGAGAAGACTTTGTTTGTGAGATTTGCCAGATTTGTCCTGAGGCTCGATCTTCCGTTTCTTTAACTGACTATGGAGATAGTGAACGACATTCGTAACTGGTTTGTTAGACATGTCAAGGATGAGGAAGTTGTTGACAGTCTTAGTACAAGCTCGGATCTGAGCTAATGCTTCAGCAAGGTCTTCACGAGTGAACATAGGACCAGAAATTGGAGTAGCAGAAGTGGAGAGTAAGGCTTTGCGACTATAGTGGCTGCAGCGACTTTCGGTATACAAAAAGATTCTGTAGGTTTCGCAGGTCAAGACTGTAGAGTTGCAGAAGTGGACGGTTGAGGCTGCGCAGGAACTTGAGGTTGCAGCATAGTGCTCACACGTTGAGATTAGGAGGAGCAGGTGTTTGAACAACTAAATTTATTTCAACTGTCCCTGGCTGACCTGAGGTTGGGGCAGGAGTGGTAGGTAGAGGTCTAAAAATAGACTCACACAGAAATCGATAATCAGGCTCTGGTAAGTGGCTAAGCTCTTGTCAGGAAGGTGATATACCAAGAGTGGTAGGCCTATCTAGCTTGTGACATTGCATGATTTTAGACGCAATGTGGAACATATCTAGGTCAATAGTAACGCGCTCATCGAGGATAATTGCGGCGTATCTATTGGTGCTAGATGTGGTTCTTGATGTTGAGCAGAAAGTGAACCAAATGGGGAAACTGAATGAGCTGCGACCTGTGGTTGAGTCAGTAGCTCAGTTGTGAACATAGTAGAATCAGTAACTGAAGTGACCGAAACTATGGAAGGAACTTGCAACTCAGCTTGAGACAGTCTGCAGTTCTTGAGTTTGGTCCAAACTGATAGTGAGATTTGATAGTCGCATCCCTTTGTCCGTCAAAGGGTGAAATGGCGTATCGACTGTGACAGTAGGTGCTTAAGATTGAAGGTCAGTATCAGATGTGATAACAAGAACTTGGGACTCTTCCGAGGTGAGTGTAACCTCAGCATGGGATGTGGTTTAGTTGAAAGCTGTGTATTATCGCAAGCACATTTTTTGTAGAGATTAAAATTGATGATAGCAGAAGGTGGCGTCAAAATGTTGTATAATGGTAGAACATGTTATAAGTTTTGACATCCAGGAAATGTAGTAGTGAGGGTTACTCTCGTACCTAGGATCCTAATGTAGCAGATTCGAGTTGTCTATTACCATTCTAGTTGAGGAGACTACAGCAGCTCCTAGGACAAAATGGTTAGAGACATGAGTGAGAGATTCCAGCCTGAATTTAGGTTCAATTCGAGGCAAGGTGGCCTTATATGGTGTCAGAACATCCTTAGGGTCACCATTCACATCTTTCCAGCATTGGAGAGTGAAAAACTTCCCAAGTTCGTCATCCATGCCACTGATGGCATTACAAATAGTCTTCTTGATGTCTTTGTATTCCTGCAGTGAACATGGTAAGGTTAGCAGACCAGGTTGTGGAAGACCAACAGTTAAGAGGTTCAAGGCATGGACTTTTTGAGAAGTTAGATAATTAAGATAAGATTGAGGGGAGTACTAATAACTGTTCTTGAACTGATTTCCCCCCTTTAGTTGATCTGCTGCCATGCCGTCCTTGAAGGGGTCAGCTTCACAAGGAATCAGGTCAGTGGTGGAAATGGAATCAACAATGAGGCTGTGGAAGACCTGTTGAAGATAGTGCATGGACATAGGTGCACTCGAAGCATAGTGCAGATCGGCAGCGGTACCAGATCACATAGCAGTGGCTAGGGCTATTTGTAGATTGAGAGTCATTGAGAATCTTTGGATATTCTTCCGCTGACTGAGCATCACCAGGTTGAGTATTACGAAGATGCCTTTGTTGATTTCCCCATAACTTAGGAGGAGGAGGTGGAAAGGCAGAACGTTGCAATATTCTTAAAGATGCCGCACCATTGGTCAATGTGGCAGGGTACATGGGCTGACCATGGGTGGGCTGGATAGTTTGAGTGAATAGGTAAGAGAGGGCTGACATTGCCTCATCTTGCATAACTACTGGTAGGAATTTCCTCGACAGTGTGGGGTTATTAGGAATGTCTAAGCCAGTAGGTATCTTAGAGTCTGAATTTAACCCATGACAGATAAAATTTTTTGTTATATGGTTGATTACAGGAGGGTCGAATGCATTGTGGGGAAAGACTTGTGCAGTGCAGAAAATTTTGTCAAAGAATTCGTAGTGACCTAGGGTGAGATACAACAGAATGGAATAGAGAGCATCTAAACCTGCATATATCAGCTTCTGGCCGAACAGTTCATGTTCCGAAGGTGTTGCATAATATGTGGGGTTTTTTCAGAAGTCGTGGTAGAGACCATATCCCAAGCCCACATGCAGGTCATGCATGCTTTGAGAGTACAGCATTCAGGAAAATAGCTGATAAGCGGGGCTTTCTTGAAACGATCAGGATCTTTTTCAATTAGTTTGATAAACTGGTAAATGTCCACCGTCAGTATCTTGAGAATGACTGTAGGTTCGGCATTTTGACTTGCGGCACAGAACTTAGGACTTACTAGAGTATACAGGGCATGCCAGTCATTATCGACATCAAATGTCATGACAATGGTGTGTGTAATGTTTAAATGTTTAAAGAAAGCAGTCCAATCGCTCTCCATGGCCAGAAGAGCTTCAAAAATGAGAGCTCTGCCATCTGGATAAGCAAGTTGGATGTAACAAGGTACAGTTTTGGTGTCAGAGTTATACGGTATTAAAGAACAATGTTAAAACTTTGACAGTTCCAATGTGTTAATCGATTCTGTCTCAAAGTGGATCAGAGTGTATCCACAAATATTGGGCATCTCCACAGTGGCCAAGGCTGAGTGAGGTTACATGGGAGTATGAACTCTGGCCAGGTAATGAAAGTAGGTGGGTGCTGGAACAGTGACATGTACTACTGCTCCAGCTCCCTTACTCGAATGAGCTGCTCGACATTGAACTCTAAATACACTCAATTTAAATTATACACATTTCTTGAGATTACTGAGAGCAGGTACTTGGGTAAAGATTCTTGAACAGACATGGAGTTTTGAAAATAGTTTTTTTACCAAAAGTAATAGAAAATAAGAAAATAAATTTTTGGAGATTTAGAATAAAAAATGTTTTGAAAATATGATGCTGAGAATGTTTTGAGCTTTGGAAAATTTGTTGTATTTTGTTTTGAAAAATTTGGAAAGTTATGAGTTTTCAGAAATTTCAATATTTGTCGATGAAGTTTGATTTTAGGCAGATGGCTTTCTCAATTATGGACTTGAGCATGACCTTCACTACTAAAGTTAACTTGTGATTAACTCTAGAAGCAGTTTCCAGCCTCAGCGTCTGAATGTGCACGTGCTAGGCCAAGGCATAATGATTGATCAGATCGGTGGAAACTGACTGCTGGAAGTCCTGTTGGCTCTCAGGCAGTCGGAGGATGAGCAGAGTGGGAAACTCAAACTAGAAAGACCAAAAAACGAAAGAACATGCACATAAAGTTTATGAAAATACATGCAACTTATTATCCCCAAAAAATGAAACCTCATTTTGACCTCCCAATGAATTGGCCCAAGCGGCATACTGCTCCTGGGTGTTGATACCGATGCTAAACATTGGTGGCGGAAGGGGATCATAGGGCAGCAGCGAGACACCAGCTTGGTGGCTATGGAGATGGCTGGTTGTGCAATAAACTAATCTTAAAATTTTTGAAAGCCAAAATGGGGCGCAAACTTTGAAAGTAAAAATTTCTAAGCTAAAGAAAGAAAAGAAAATAAAGCATTTGCAGCAAATTCAAAACAATAATTAGCATCATGCAAGGAGTGAAATCCTGAAGGTCATCCAAGGTCTGCTCTCAGAGGTTTGAGGGTCAGTGTCAGGCAAAACTGAGCTGAATGACCACTCATGGTTCAGAACCTGTAGCTACGGGTAAGTCCCTCTATCTATATCCATAGGGTAGATGTAAAAGTTTACACCAGTAATGCAGTCATGAAGGGACATCTATGTACGTCATGTTTATCATGCATAATATACAACTCACGATTTCGAGTAAGATCAGACGTGGACAACTCAGACTACGTTTGAGGAAGTAATCAGAGGCAAAAAATTTGGTTGTTGGGGGGCCAATATACATAAATACAATACAATGCCGAAGTGGGGTGCCAAAAATGGTAAGTTTTAGAGCTTTTGTTAATTTTGTGAAAAATACATACCATATACAAAAATATATATACAAAAATACAAAAAATAAATACAGATATGTGATGAAGTTAACTTAATTATTAGCTTTGGCAAATGGCTGACGAGGACCAGCAACCTCAGCTAAAAAGATTTCCCTAGCAGAATGTGGAATATAATTTTTTAGGTGAGAAGTGGACACAATTTGAGGCTTACCAGGAGAATTTAATGCATCAATAGTGACAACATTATGCTCAAGAGTAGAGATATTGGTAATAATGTATGGGTCGATGTAGTAGGGCTGTATCTAATTACCTTTCATAGAGTTAACCAGTAACATGAGATTATGTATAGCAATCCCGCAATGTTCAACTTTTTCTTATTGTGATAGGATTTGCTAGCTGTTGCAGCTCTTTGCAGGTTTTCACTAGGGTTGTCCCAGGCCCCAGCCCCGGCGCCGGGGCAGCTGCCCCGGCCCCGGGCCGGGGCTAGGGTTGCCGTGGTTCGGGGCAAGACTACAAAAAATTAGTATTTTTGATAGTGTAACAAGCTCGATTTATAATAAAATTGAAGTTTAGGCTGTGACAAGTAAATATTCAGTTGTTAGTTCGACAGTAATACTTTTAGGAATCACTAAATTCATGTTCTATTTGAATAAAAGTTTAAAAGTTTTCATTATATCCGGAACTGCACTTCAACTTCAATTGATTTTTCCAGAAAACGTACGATTATATTAGCTATTCAACTATTACTGATTTGTCTAAACTTCAGCATACATGTCAAAACATGTTTTCAAATTACCTAAGTAGTGTCAAAGAAGTTAGAGCTGAAAGGAATTCAGATTTGAGCGACAGTCATTCACTATGCAAAAGTGAAAAAGAGAATGAGGATGTTGATAAAGTTGTTATTTGGGAAAATGGTGATTTTTGATTTTTCACCACAATTTTGTGATATCTCCAACTTTCTTCTCGAGTTTTGTATTATTTCTTGACATAGTTGAAAAAATCAAGATTTTTCTCCATTCTTTTGCAGTGTTTGAATATTTTACTGTTTTGCAGCAGAAAAATGACAGATATTCCATCTGTTTGGGGAATCTGAACTATCGGGTGCGTGCATAATTTTTGTATTAAAGATGTTGAGAAAGATACATTTTCCTGCTTTCTAGAACATTGAAATTTGAAAAATTTTCGACTTAAAGATTGAAAGTTGCTGCTCAATTTTTCGCAACCTTAATTCTCGTGGTTTCATTGATCTGAAAAGACTGTTTATTATTATGATTACCTATGCTAATAAACAGTGATTACGATCGATAGCACCATGCTAAAAAACCATGCAGATGAATTGATACAAGTTCATGTATGCAATGCAGTTTCTTCGGGAAAAGAATGAATTTCCTATGTTTTAGTAATGACAATTATCTTAAAAATTTAATTTTTTTGTCTGCATCAGACCCTATCTAACCTATCAACCAATGCAGTATCATAGCTGACATGAAATAGAAAGAAAAAGAATCACCTTAAAAATTTTTCGATGTGATACATGAAGTATGGTACCACTAGTGACGTATATGTTAATATGTTATATGTCTGCCCCGGCCCCGGCTAAAATGTCTGCCCCCGGACAACCCTAGTTTTCACTAATGTTTTTATAAAGATTCAGATGAGATTGAGTGAGGATATGCTGATATGCATCATAGTTGAAGGGTAAAGTCAGACATTTCACACATTTGTAATCAAACATAATTTGAGGCTCATGACCTATCAACAATTTGAAAGGAGAATGGCATGTAGCATTGTGAGGAGTAGCGTTATAAGCGAAGACTGTGTAGGGTAGGTAACATTCCCAATTATCAGTCTTCCACAGCATACCTTTTTGGTTGAGAAATTAACATTTGATTGAATCTCTCAAGCATCCCATTGAACTGAGGGTGATAGGCAGTAGTTTGAACTTTCCTAATCTTGAGTAGCTCACAAATGTCTTGCATGAGTTTTGAGGTGAAACAGCTACCTTGATCAGAAAGCAGAAATTGAGGAGTTCCCATGGCGTCTTCCATTCTGGGCCACCAGAAGTAAAGCTTAATGGTATCAAGGGTATGGTTGTGCCATTGATGGTTCATAATTTTTGCATCATGGAATTGGTGAAGAATGGTATGGACAAGTCCTGTGCGGACAATGATTTGTCTCGGTGCCTTAGACTGTCAGTAAAGTATACCATCTTCAATGAAAAAGCAGGTAAGAGACTTAAGAGCAGAGGTTAGAGCAGTTTTAATTTCAACTAAAACAGGATCCTCATTTTGAAGTTGAGTGATTTCAGCTGGTGAAGCAATAGAAATTCGTTGTACTGCAGGCAACTGGAAATCATCTTTTAACAAAGCTTGAGGATTAGACACAGTAGTTTGAGAATTTTCAGAGGTCTTAGCCAAAGAGTGGGTAACCCCCTATATGAGAGAAATATCTGATTCAGTGGCAGTAGGTGAAATAGTGTCTGTCACTGTGAAAGATGAACAGATATCATTAGAAGGAGTTTGAGATTGTTCAGAAGAGTGAAATCCAGATCTTAAGATTTCAGAAGCATGTTTTTCAGTCGGAGGAATAGGAGCCAGTTCGCCAAGACCTTAGCGAGACAAGAAATCTGTGCAGGCATTATCCTTTCCCTTGACATACTCTACCTTATACTCATAGTCTTGCAAGCTAATTGTGAAGCATTGCAGTCTAGTGTTCCTATGTTCCTCATTTTTTAACCATTGTAAAGGTTTATGGTCAGTATGAACTATGACATGTTGTCCATAAACAAAATGTCAGTACTTTCAAAAATGGTAAACATTTGGAAGACATACTCTTTCAGTAGTGCTATAGCGAGTTTCAGCATCAGTTAAGACACTGCTATAAGCGATTATCCACTTACTGTCACCAGATTCTTGATACAAAAGTGCATCTACTTCCATAGTACTGGGATCTGTTTGGATGATAAATTGAGCTTCACCATCATAAACAGGGTAACGCAGCAAAAGAGTAGATGTTAAAGCATTTTTGATACCATCAAATGCTTGTCTTTGAAGACCAGTAAGAGGGGATCAACAACTGTGGAAATGTCAGTTTGAACAGGTTGATCAGAGGATTCAGCTTCAACGTCCTCGACTGGCTCATCACTTTCAAGTGATGGATAGTCTGAAGATTGGGCATGAATCAGAATTTCTTCTAGAATATGTCCTTCAAGACTGGCCAGAGTTGAAATTTCTTCAGGTGAGTTAGGTAGATGTCTAGGAATTAGGGTAAGAGGTTGCCGTTTATTGGCTATCTCAACATATCCTTGCTTAAAGTTCAGAATGGCTTGGACATCAGGATGAGCCAGAAAGTAGGTACCAATGATGCACTGGTTACCAGTGTCATCGTCAAGAAGGACACATTTGACAAGATGTTGGCCACAATCAGATTCCATAGTGAATAGAACTGGACTGTGGGTCTTTACCACTGCTCCATCTGTGACACATATATGGCTACAGACTGGTAGAGGGTTACCAATCTCCTCAAAGGCTCGTCTAACAAGACCAGAGGATAACACAGGACACTGAGAACCTGTATCCATGAGAGCCTTTGAAGTAATGTGTCCAATTTTGATAGGAATGAGAAAGGCATTAGGATGTAGATAGTTTTTTACATAATTATCAGAAAGAGGAGTGCAGTTACCTATTGGGCATATTGCTGGGTATGCAATCCAAGGATCATTCCCTGAGATGTCTTCCGCATCCCAACTAATAATACCATGAGAGAACAGAGTTGCATTAGCAGAATTATCAGGCTTAGGATCAGTTTGTACCATATTCGCAGAATAATGTTGAGAAACTGATCCAGATTGTTGATTGGGTTCAGTAGTACTAGAAGTCAGAGTTTCAGATTGAGGAGCAAGTAGTGCAAGAGGGTTAGAGGTTATCTCAGTAAGACGCCTATTATTAGCAGAAAACTCAGCCCAAGGGTTGCCAGAGCCGTCTCCTTGGGGTAAGTGTGATACGCAATTGGAAAATTAGCAGAATCATAATGAGGAGCAGAAGTGACAACATTACAAACATCGACATCGCAGTTAGCATATGTGTTAAAATATGAACCACGACTGTTACAAAAATAGGAGTTTCCTCTATTACTGTAGCTGCCTCTGTTGTTTCTCCAATTTGGGTTGATGGGAACATCATTGCCAAAGTTTGGGTTGTAACTGTTTTGATACTTATAATTATAAGGGACTACTTGATGATCAGAGGAAGGTTGAGTTTGAGGATTAATGCACTTTAACCATTTGCAGTCTGCAGTGTTGTGTGTGTTGCTTTTGTGAGCCTCACACCAGGGACTGGTGGACTGGATGGATAGAGGTGGGTTATGATCCCTACTCTGAGACCTATCATAACGAGGACGAAAATCCGAAAGATTATCAGAATGTGAATGATCCCAGCTGCATGAGGCCGAAAAATCAAGCTGAGCAGAATTATCACAACTTCTGTTAGTCTGATATTGAGAGGGAGAAGGTCGAGACTCAGAAGTGAACTCAGGTTGCCTGTCATTATTAACTCCATCAGCGATTTGCTGAAGAAGGTCAGTAATCTTACCTACAGGAACAGTAACTTCACTAAAAGACACTCTAGGTTTACTAGAAGTGGAATTATCATAGTTACAATTAGGAGATTGTGAGTAAGGAAAACGTCTTCTATCATGACATCTTTGAGAAGGAGGAGTAGGACGTTGAGGCTGAGACTGAGGATCAGCTTGATTGATGAGAATGGGTCGTTCTGCAGTACCAATCTCGGCTTTCATAGCTTCCAAAATCTTACCAGCTTTAGAGACAGCAGTTGCAAGTTGTTGAACAGAAGTAAAATCCTGTGCATCCACACTGATTGAAATTTGGTAGAAAACATACATTTTCATCAAAAACGTCTTGATGACTTTCTGATGGCGGAATTTCTGATCCTTATCAGGAAATAGAAGTTGAACAAAAGTCATGACTCTGCTGAGAAAAGCGGCAGGGTCTTCCCCGAAGCTCTGCATCATCAAGTCTAACTCACATTCCAGAGTTGTCTTATCACATGTAGGAGCAAGAGAGAACATTAAAATATGCTTACCTTCTTCATAATCATTGATGTCCTGAAGTGTATCATTAGGAGCATCACGACTTATTCTGCGAAGTAGGCTGATCTTGAGATAATTACTCAAATCAAAACTGAACTCACTTTTGAGATGAATGAAGAACCATAATAATTCTTATCACAGGTAGCTTCCCTATTGTAAAGAGTAGTCATATTCTTAACTATTCCTTCAATTCAGCTTTCCTCATCATGATGTGATGGGTAGCGAATATCAGTGGTGTGATAACCATAGTTATGTGAAAAATTTACAGGAGGATAGTCAGAAAAACCAGGAGGAGGAACAGTAGGTGAGGAATTGTGAGGTATCTTAGAGTGAAGTATATACCCTTCTTTGATTACTGAAGAATTGCGGAAACTAGGAGGATTAGATTGATCAGATATGTGAATTTTTAAGTTATTTATAAGAGCTATAGCAGGTATGTGAGACGTTACAGGTACAGTAGTAGTAGCAGGTAAATTATGAGAAGCGAGATGTTCGGGTTGAGGTACAGAAAGAGGAGGATTACTTAAATTACCTAGGTTATTTATAGCAGAAGAATTAACAAAATTAGCAGAAACAAGAAGCTTAACTTGCTCTTAGCAGACATGGTGGCAGTTTGATTATTGTTCTTTGCCTGAAGTTTGTTCAGGAGTCGTAGATTTTGTTCCTCACCTTCTCCAGCTTTGTCTTCAACAAAACCGAGAATTTGATTAATAGTAGCAGTGGTGAGAATATTTTGTGTAATTGACTTACTAGCTTCCACCAGGGCAGTTAGCTGCACCAAAGCTTCCACTCAAAAATTCTCAATCTCAGCTGTACAGGCATTACCAATGCTTTTAGGCTGACATTTCTTACTCTTAACAGGGCGAGATGAGGGCAGTAGTGAATAATCAACATTTGCAGAATCAGAATCAGAAGAAACAGGTTGAAAAGAAGTTTCTTGAGAGATAGAGATAGCTCGGCATGATTGCGATGGCTGAATTTGCAAAGCATTGCTTGGTTGAGAACCAGTAACCCCAATAGGAGCAGTTGCCAATTGCAAAATCAGAGCTGCAACCCATACCTGTAAGACCTCGGACCAGTTGGGGGGGGTAAATCCGAAATTTTGGAGGGGGGGTAGAAAAAAGTCGAAATTTTTCCCAAAAAAGGCCAAAAAACATACACTTTTTTGCAAATTTTTTTTAATTTTTTCCAAACTGGGGAGATTGGGGGGGGGGGTAAATGATTTTGATTACAGGGTTGGCCAAGTAGGGGGGGTCACCCCCCCCCCAAGTACAGGTATGCTGCAACCGACTGAGGCAGTGATGCCAAGAAAACAGGATTAATAGGAGTAGTTTGAGCTGAATTCAGAAGGTTAATTACATAAGATGACTGAGAATTTTGAGGTACCTGAGATTGATTACTCAGCCCCAGATTTGCTGATAATTGTGCCTGATCCACAGAATCCTGTGGACCCAATCCCACCTGTGGTAAAGTGAGAGTCAATGGCGCAACTATCTGCGCATCTTGCGCTGGCTGCCCAGAAGCAGAAGTACTTTAGGACTCAGAGACCAATAGTGAAGGGCTACCTGCCCTGGGAGCAACTAGCGAAGCACTATTCGCCGGTGGGGTATGAGGAATTTTTTGAGAATTCGCTAGCATTTTGTAATAACCTGTAAAGTATCTTAAAGCAGATGTCCTACGGGGTCTAGCATCCAGAATTCGGTTAGAAGTTAAGGAAACAAGGCCTCAGCGCAGAGAAGATAAGTACTTAACAAACCTAAATGGATCACCAATGTTATATTTTTAAATTTTATTTTTTTGTTGAGACTCTCGATTGGTGATCTACCAAGAATGTTTAAGATTTGATTTTGAGTTCAAAAATGATTTGGCAGGAGTTTTATCCAAGAGGTTCATACCTTAATATTAAGACTTACCTAGCATTGGGCCAGGGCACATACGCCTCTTGATTTTTGGACAAATGCTCAAAATATTTTGCAAATTGGAATATTCTAAATTGAGAAACCTTCGATTTCTCAATCTAAAATATTTGTAATGGCAGCCAGAAAATAGCATGGGGACGATATATTGGCAGAGAAAGATGACCAGACGTAAAATACAAAATGAATAATAGTAATCACTGACTGAAATTCCGGCACACGATGCAATGACTACAGTAATTGTGTCACCCTGTTAGAATTAAGATGGCATGCTTGAGACATGCTCATCTTTGGTTGTAAAGATCAGAGAGTTGTAAAGTGACATTAAAGCAGTTGTGGCAGACTGGAAAATGTCATTACAAGTCTGCATTTTACTTTGGAATCATTGGATCGGACAGCTCTGATAAAAACTGACTTCCAAGAACTTGGCGACTTTTCAGGGAAAGTTACCTCTAGACCACATTTTGGACTTCAATTCTGCAACATCCTTTGCATTTCAAAGTAAGCAGAACTTTATATGTTTTTTTATGCCTCTTAATCTAAGACAGACTGCATCAATCACTGTTAAAGTCGTGTAGGATTCTCATTCTGTTTAAGATTGGTTTGGTATGCCAAATCTGATGTTACCAACCTAGCAAGGTTTTTTAGCATGGTGCGAAGGACTGAAATAAATTTTTTGAAGAAAGTTTGAGAAAAAAGTTAAGAATATCACAAAATTGTGGCAAAAAATCAAAAATCGCCGTTTTCACACATAGTTCCAGATACAATGTAAACGTTCATCGAAGCAGAATGCAAATTTATCGATTCCTAAAAGCATTACTGTTGAACTAGCTACTGAATATTTACTTGTCAATCAACTAATCAAGTGCATAATGTAAGAATGAACTTATTAAATAAGAATTAGATGGAAGTCTTATTCCTTTTAAAAGTACCAATATCAAGCATTATTTCATGAGTTGATAAAATGAAAGCATGCGATCAGAATTGCAAAACTCGTACATTAGTTTGACACCAACGAAGTAACATTTGTCAACAGTGCCAACTGTGCTAATGAAAATTTTTTTATTAGCACGAAGGCTAATGGGAAACATGCTAAAAAACCTGCAGTCAATAGTGTATGACACTTTATAATTTGGACCTTTTGTTGTTTGGTTATTGACACTTTGTGTAATAATGTAGCACCTAACTTCTCAGTAACCTTTACTTTTTTGAACAGTGAAAATATCCGTATATCCAGATATTTTTTCACATCCAGATATCCGTTTTTCAAAATATCCATCCGGATATCTGACCCTCATCACTAGTTGTGGACACAAATTCTTTCATTGGGGAACAATACACAATTTTCGACTTAAAATTTAAAGCTTTTATCCTAGGGACAAGGGTTAGAAGGACTCAAAAACCGGTATTCCAAAATATCAAAATCTATACATTGGATCAATTTAAATCTATAAATCTTCAAGTCTAATCACAGAAATGCTAGCAACAACTATTTTTTCTGCTCAATAATACTAAAATACTGTTATTGAGTTTGAAAAAAAATTGATGATTTTCCTGACAATCTGACATTTTCACGCATTTTTCACATTATTTTAACTCAGTACGAAAAATTTCTATGTGCAGTAAAAATTTTGAGTCATTTCTGCACAGTGCAGATGAAGGCATGCAGAAAAAACCTGCGAGAAGGTTGAAAATCTTTGGGGGCGCCCTAGAATGTCCCTTTTTATTTGCATCGTCTTTTGATTGTATCGAGTTTGTTTCTTTCAAGAAGGGTCATTTTCTTCAACAGAACTAAGCGAGTTTTCGATCAAATCGAATAAATAAAGCTTTCAATCCTATTAGTTCGTCCTTTTTTTGTTGGTCAGTTCCCGTTTTCAATTCATATTTTTCTGTCGTATAGACTTAATCCTGACTGAAAATTTATACGAAAACACACCGGGCGAAACTTACTTCAGTTTTTCATACACGTTAAGTCTTGAGCGGAATAATGCCGATGTTCCACGCAATTGTAATGTCCCAACTTTTTGTAAGAACGTGTTCATCGTGAAGCAGTCGGAAAAATGGCTGGAAGATAATTAATTCGGCTCGTGACAAAGAATAATATTGTGTAGGGTGGGCTGAAAAGGTTTTACTGGGAATGCTGTTGGCGAGGAAAAACGGTTGGAATATTTCGATAAATGTTTATCCAACTTGACAAATTTACTATTATATGCTAAACCTCTGGAAACCTTCGATTCCGTCTCAAGTCGGACCTAAAGGTACCTATGGTTAGAAGTTACATTAAGCACATACACGTAATTGGGGGGGGGAGTGCTACAGGAACCCCCCCCCCCCCCCACAAGAAATCGTCGGCCATATGGCTAGCCATTGGGCGGCCCTCCCCAGAATTTTCCAATCCTATGGCTAACTATATGGTAGACGTGAGGACCTCCATACTTTTGATCGGAAAAATACTGAAAAGTGTCAATTTGTTGACGAAAAATGTCAATATTTGAACAAAAAATGGTCAAAAACGTCAATTTTCTCGGAGCTTCGCGCCATAAATACATTTTTTCAGTCTTTTTAGAAAAAATTACTACTTTTTGAACTTTTTTTCGGACTTTTTTCGCGAAAAAAATCGATTTTTTTTCAGAGACTCCTCCACCCATAATTTTGGGAATTATTGACCTTCGGCCCCAAAAAACGGGCTCGACGCCCCCCCCTCCACCCGACCTCGGGGCCCCGCTACAAGTATGATTGAACCCCCGGACGATTACTAGCCAATGTGTTGCAAATGAAGTAAAACGATGAGATAAATTAATATATTTTATGATGAATTCGAATTTTATTAGAATTAATTTTTATCGAAATAGCAAAGCTCATTTTGATCGAACTTTCCAATGTTATCACAGAGAACAGGAAGGACAGTAGAATTTAGCTATTGTTATAAGTTGGCATCATTGTCTTAGCTAAACATCATACATTGAATTACAATGTAAACAGGGGGATTATGCAGCGATCATGAGCTAGGTAGGCTAGACATAGAACTTTGCCATGTAACATAAATATGAGCGTAAGAATGTTTTCACACCGTCAGGCCTGGTGCGTCATGATTTGAAAACACTAACATACCTAGATAACTGAGCCCTCTGAACTTCTAGAGCACCTTTAGTCTCTTTGGTCATTTTAAATGTCAAAATATCGTCTATCATTGTGACGAATTCGCCGAACGAAATGGTGAAATCGTGCTTTTTACAATAATAACGGAAAATGTATCGACATCTTTGCTCACCGGCTTCGTTTCCGTGCGTAGTATGCATTTCGAGGGCTGCGCAACCGAGAATAAAATCGATGAAGGTCAGACAACCTTTTTTATATTGATCGAAAGCTCTAAGTATTGAAATGAAAAAATTCAGCGATAAGAAAGAAGAAACATAGAAGAAACACAAGGTAAAAGATCATAAAAATTTCAACATCGTTAACGTGGAAAAGTGTCACCCCGCTCGAGGTAATCATAAGCAGATATTGGAAAATGCATTTTAAAGTTTCAAAAAAATTGGCGTCTGTAATACGGAAATTATTACTAAGTACCATACAGGGACACAGTGGTTCAAATCAAATCAAATATATTTTCATAACATTCTGGAAATAAATTCACGGCTAATTATATAGCATCGATGCATTTTTTAAATAAAATTGCTTTGTGTATTCCCTCTGCAGATTTTGTGAACTATAACTAACAATAGAAAATTAGATTCCGTATCGATGAAGTATTACAATACCTAAAATATTTTGGACAATTTACGGCGACGTCCGCAATTTGTATAAGGGCCAGGAAATCGTACAACTGATCTTGAGTCATCGCTGGTTCGGGAAACGTTAAACAAACGTAAGCGATCTTCAAAATATCAAAGGCTGAAAGATGATACATATTCAGTTGAAGAAATTGAAAATGCATAGGTTAGGCCTATGTTTATGATATACCTCAAAATTCAGCGTATTCGGACTTTGCCTTTGAAAATGAGTTTATTTCACAATTCAATAACAAACTTTTGAGAGACCATTTTCGAAAATATAGTGCGAATTCACAGAATTTTAAATAAAAGGATCAAAAGATTGTTTACAAAGCTATGAAAAGATGCGAATACCACCTTGGTAAAAAAAAATTAATTGATTACTGCGGTAGGAGGCCTCAAACTATTTTTGAAAATTAAACAGAGAATTATTAGATGAACAAATAGAGCTATAAAAGATTTACATTTTCTCAGGTTAGAATCTTTTGATATATTAAGTGATTTGCAAATATTTGCAAATTTCTTGTACATAGAATAATAATTCATAAACTTGGCAACCTTATGAATTCTACTATCGAATCAATTTTAAGAAAAACAAACTTTGTATTACATATTCAGAGAATAGGTCGTCACTTTTCAGCATTTTTTGACAGAGAACCGTTTTATACTGTTCTGTACGAACGTACGAATGAAAATCGCACTGCAGCCTTTTGGAATTACTCGTACAATAGAGTAAGAAACGTGTCACCAATTATTTTGAGTACATGGCCGTCTAGTCGGAAAGTCTATCTAAAGACAAACACGACGAAAAAGACGGGTTGGCATTATCTTCCATTTCTATGATGTATAATCAATTGGCCAAATGCCCACATACATTATAAAAACCTGTTACTAGTCAGTGCTCCATTTTTTGCGAGTACATTACCTACCAGATAAGAAGAGATTTACCCAGTCGAATTTTTCGTCTTCTCGAAATTTCCTGCAATGTTAACAGCAGCGGACTTAGACTTGGTAAATTTCAGTCAGATTCCGGAGCTACCAATCAAGATCGTTGAAAATTTGGGCGAAAAGCTATACAATATGAAAATTGACGACTTACAGATACTCAAAGGTTACGAAGATAAAAACTATTGGCTGAAACCATGTTGTACTGAAAATAGATTTCGGTGGAACAAGCATGGTTACGTACTGAAAATAACTAACGAAAGAAATTCCCAAATTGAAGGATTTATCGAAGCTCAAGTACATTTATTAAAACACTTGGTCGATTTAGGACTGCGTTGTCCGGAGCCATTGCCCGATGTGAATGGTAACCTCTGTTCGTTACAAATTTTGAACTACGACGTTGATTCGAGAGAACATGTTGCACAAAATCACAGACACTTCGTTTCCCTTCTTGTTTATATCCCTGGAAAAATGTTGAGCGAAATTTCCATCGAAGAAAAACACATGCGACAAGTGGGTATGCTTCTGGCGCGCTTTCACGAAGGATCAAAATCCTTTCGGCACCCGTTCTATAGCCAACCAAAAGAAACTATGTGGAGTTTACACAGCGTCCACATGGTCAGATCATATTTACAACATTTACCGAACAGAGACAAAATACAACTGGTGGACTTCGTCATCGAAAAGTTTTTGAATAAATTAGGTAAGTAATCAATTTAATGTCAACAATCATACCTCCAATTGTGGGGCTGGGGTGAGGACCCCCCTCCCCACATGGCTAACCTCCCAAACTTAGAAAAATTAGAAAAAAATGGGGAAAAGTGCCTTTTTTGGCCTTTCTTTTGGAAAATTTTCGACTCTTTTAGACCCCCCCCCCCAACTCGTCGGACCTCTTACAGATATGTCAACAATCAAGGGATCTTAGAATAATAAATATCTATTCCAGTCATACGCATCGTCTCGGACAAGGTGACATTTGAAAAAACCATGCTAAACTTTTTCAACTCCATTCAAAATCTATTGGTTTCCCAGGTTCCGCAGGAAAAAAGAAACCAATGACTATCGCAGGTTTTTAAAGTACTGTATAAGCCCTGCGAGAACTAACTTAGCGTCCATTTTCAGCTCATGCGAAGCAACGCTATCTTATTCCTCAGGGTATCATTCATAGCGATTTCAATACCAACAACTTATTAGTCAATGACACTGGTGACGGTTCTTACGACGTTGAAGCTTTTTTGGACGTGGGCGATTCGCACTACGGCTATTTGATTTTCGATCTGGCTGTCGCTGTTAGTTACGTTTTGCTTGAAACAACCGATCAATCAATTTTATACGTCGGAAACTGCGTCATCAGTGAATACCAAAAAATTCGACCGCTGGTCGACGAGGAAAAATCTACAGTTTTCTGGAGCGTCTGCGCGAGATTATGTCAGTCGTTAACTTACGGTTACCACGCTTGGACAATAAATCCAACTGAGGGAAACATTTACGTATTACAAACCCAACAGAATGGATGGAATGTTCTGAACAATTTGCTAGCGATTGGAGAAGAAAAGATTGAAAAAGAGTGGTTTAACTAGTATTTTTATCACTGTTTTACTTTGTTTTACACGTTTTCAACATCGACGCGATATACAGCTTTCGAATAACATTCGACATTAATGCAGGGCAAAATAAATATTCGTTTGCAGATCTCAGAGAGCGAACTTATAGTGAATAATCAGTCATGACAAGATGGGGTGCCAAAAACAACAACGTCACAGTGTTTTTTAAAAGTTTTCAGACAAACCTTTTTGAGAAAATCAGTCGATTAAAACTCACTTTTATCATCGTACTTGGCCGATTGCCGTAACTTATTTTGGGCTTGCGACATTGAAGCAGCAATTTTTTCTTCACTCCATTCACAAAGAACATCCCCGTAGGTAATGAAGATGAAATTACTCAAGGAACCTTAAGCATGCGAAAGTATTCAACTTACAAAGAGCTAGATTTAAAAAACTGCCTACCAGTATTTTCTAGCTGTTTTACCAGAGCGAAATTCGCGGCGGAAAATTTTGCTTTATTGATTTTCTTTTCGAGGGACTTTATTGATTGAAATCCCCAATCGGCGCAGGGCATCTGCTGAGAAATTCAAAATAAAAAAATTACAGAAAAGCATAAGAAATGTCAGAAATTAAAACGAAATTAATGAACTTGTATAACCCAAATAGCTAATTCCTTTCCATATATTTTTTCTCGAGCATTGAAACAATTTTTTCAAACAACTTCAAATAAAATGAATACAAACCTTGGCTTTTGGTTGGGCACATTCTTACAATTAATATTTTGACAATGAGGATGTAAGAAATTAATTACATGCGGAGTATCAGGGGAGTCAACATCGATTAAAACGTAAAATGCCATTAAACGTCTTTGACTGCATGGCAATGATAACGACTTGGTACAAATTATTCCGCGAATCTTCAGGCTGATGCCCTGAAATTTCTACGCAGAAAATAAAATATGTGTAATAGAACAGAATTATCTTTCGAGTTATAGAATACTTCTAGCACGAGTGGAGTAATGATGTCGTCGAGCACACTAACTTTTCCAGAAGAAGCATTGCACGTTTTAGGGACGCCGAATCGGGGAAATTTAACGAAATCTTCGGCGGTGTGAAGGAGGCAAAACGAAGCCTGTTTGCGAATCACAAAAATTATTTGATCCATGATTGACTATTGCACATCATCGACAAATGCTTGCTGATATTCTCAAACTTCAGTCTGAACAACACGAACTCGGAACTCCAAGTAAGATAAAGAAGAAAATCCTGTTAGAAAAGTAATGGCATTTACTTTAAATGAAATATATTTGCACGCTTTTGTGGAGAGCCAAAAAAAATGCATTTGTGGAGAGCCAAAGAAACTGAATTCTCCTTGTTGACACAAGTTGCCATTCGCCTTTTTGGCAGCTCCAATGACCAGTATTCCTTCAGAGCAGTTGTTCAGTGGTGTCAGCATTATTAAGTCACAAAAAACAAACAGATTTAAGATGAAACTATTGAAAAACTTTTGTTTTGAGGTACGACTTACAAGAAATCAATTTTAAATATTAAGACTGTTCATTGAATCAATCAAATAAAAGTTCGTTACCTCATAACGTTACCTCAGTGCCAATATATATACTTATAATGGGAGAGTACACTTCCACTTTAATTGGTACCAGTTATGTCTAATCTGTATTTGGAATTATCCAGATCTAAAAAACTGAAACGGGTTCTTCCGAATAAAGATCCCGGTAATTGAAATATGTTTCTTCCGGATATGGATGTGGGTGGATCCTGAAAAGTTCCGGATAACACACATCCGGTACCGGGTACCTGTTTCATCTTTAATTGTATTACCGCGGCGAGGCTTTTTTTGGTTTAAGAACCAGAAGCCAAATACCTGTAAAACACTCACTTTATTGAATTTATTATTTATTGAAACAAAATTGAATGAAAATAACTAAAATTCACTATAAATAAATACGTCAAAATTTTAGGAGCTGAAATGGCTCCTAAACCCGGTGTTTTTCCCGCATCGGCCTTCTGCACAGTGCAGAAAAGCCAAAAAAGTTTCTCACTGCAGTTTTCTCCTGTTACCACTAGTTTTTCCACCGGGCCTTTTCCTCAAATGAGGGAAGAGGTCAAAATTTGTTTTCCCATTATTCCGAAGTTGTTTTTCGGTTAAAAATGCTCATTGACGCTATATTCATGAATTTTTGAGCTTTTTCAAACCTTCTGCTGTTTTTTAGAGCCGTTTATTCATTATAATTGAGGAAACATTTGGTATTTTTGAGTTTGATCGAAGTTCAATTTACAAGCTTCCTGATAATCATTCTGAACATATATCTCAAAAGTAAGATTTTAATTTTGTGTTCATAAATCGTAATTTCTAGAAATTTATCATTCGAAAAATTTCAAAACCATTAATTTGTTCGTAAGCATTCGTAAATTTGGCCGAAAAGCTATGAGTCAGAAGTAGTGCTTCGCACGATGAAAATTTCCTAACTGGGTACCCGAATTACCCGGGTAATATTGAAATAACATATAATTAAGTATTTTATGGCATGTACAAGTAGTATATACTTCGAGCTGAAATATATAAAACTCAAATTTTCATCAATTCAATGAACACATGACTACATGAATAATTAGAATAAGCATTAAGAAGATCAACAAAATTGATAATGCAGCTCGTTTGAACCTGTTCCAATTTGTATTTCATTCAATTCGTGTCAGTTTTAGACTTTTAGAATAAAATTTCCTGAGTTTTGGATGAAAAATAAAAGGTAACTTGTTTGGCGCCTAGCGCCAGAAAATTTTGATTTCGAGGCCTCTAAAACGTCTGCAAAATCTTTTTCTCAGCACATTATTGTGAAACTATAGATAACCGATCGTGATCTTCACGTCATTTGGTTGGCAAAAGAGGTCAAACATTTTTTCTCAATTTTCCATGTAATATATCTTGGGTCAGTAATTTACCAATCATAATTATTCATCAAAAGAGATTGTTTTCAAATAATTTGAGGCATTAAAAAGCGCCATGGGTATTTTACCTCTGACTTGAATACTAAAATTCAAAAATTAGGCAAGCAACCAAGAATGCTGCTTCTTCAGCCGGTAAGAACTTCTGCTATTCTGTCACGTTGATGATTCTTTAATCATTTTTAAAATGCAAAAGGTTAACGTTCACGGAAGCCGAAAATTCTAAAGGACCGCAATTTTGCGAAAATAGTCAAGAAAAATCTTGATTTTCGTGAAGTACGTCAAAAACAATTCAAGATCAAACATTTATCCATAACATGCTGATGTTTAAGAGCTATAAGCTTAAGCTAGGCCGACATTTTCTAACCGTGCAACACGAATAAAATGATTTGAAAACCGGCGCGAAGCGCCAGAAAATTTTCGGTATTTTCTATCTAAGAACGCATAGACATGCATTTCTGAAGATTAAACGCCATAACCTGATCAAAAGGACCGTTAGGCTGGGTCTATTCCCAAGTGAGCAGTTTTCATGTTTTCACATCTGAGTTGGGCTTTACTCTAAAAATGCAATATGAATCTTCTGAAATTTCCTATACTTGAACATAACAACTTGAGTAAAACGCAGAAAACGAAAGAAAGAGGAAATACAGAAAAAAATTATGATGAAGAAAGAACAGCATGATCATGAACCAAAACATGAACAAAGACATAAAAAAATAAAACTAGAAAAAACTGAAGAAAATAATAAAAAGAAAAGAAAGAAAGTTTAGTGCTGAAACAGGCGTTAAAGTGGCCGGCACTAAAATAGCTGAGCCCAAACGCGAAACGTGCCTTTTCGTACTTTGCATGGTCTTTACAATAGTCGGTCTTTAGCGAAATCGTTGTGCTATGATGAAAATTGAGAACCAAAATTGTATGCTCGGGTCAGTAATTTGATGAACATAACCTTTCAAAAAACCCTAATTTTTTGATGCATATCCATAGTTTCCCCTGTAGCGCACTTTACAACATAAATCTTTGACACACGATAGCTATTTGGATACGGTATCGAACAGTGCCTGTTGTGTTTGCGCCACTTGCACACTATTTATGTCACCGTGTAAACTGAAAAAAATCATTTTTTGCGTATGGTTTCGAATGTTGTCGAAATCTTTTGAACGATGTGCTCTACAATCTTACGGTTTGGTGCAAAGCACAGAGAAGTGGGTGGGCTATAATGTGGTGCGTAAAAGTCTGTGGGAAACCAAGGGATGCAAAGTGATCGAGGATCAGCTATAGATCCAAAGAGAATAATTATACATATATATAGTTACCGTGTAATGTTCATTACAGGTCATTTAAATTGCGAATAAAAACTTCAACTATGAATTGAAAAATTTTCATCATTTTATAAATTTTTTCAGTAAAAAAATGCAACAACTTTTGAACACATGCTTTCCTTGTTGTCTGAATAAACGTACCTGTCAGAGGAAGTTTTAGAATGGCAATTTATAAAGTATTCAGACGGGCTATTGCACCATAGTAAAATTTGCATATTGAAATACTTTCAAAATGTTAAGCTGCAAAAGATTATTCCGATCTTATTGCAATTTAATAAATTTATAGCATTCTTGGCGTAACATGACATATGGAGTAATGGGAATTTTAAAAATAGATTCATGACATTCTTGGGCTAATGGGAAACTTGGAGTAAAGAGAAACAAGAATTGTTCAATATGCAATCCGTACGTTTCTACATATACACGAACAACTTTCAACACTATCTATGTTTTTTTGATACAATACCCGAATTTACTCGCGGCTGCCGGGTAGTATTTCTCTGATTCTACCCGGGTAGTTCAGGTACCTGGTGTAAAGCTCTAGTCAGAAGCTTAGAAATTTTCCAAAAATACCTTCATGAAGCTTTTGAATTGAATTTACCCTAAGAAAAGAACAAACGCCTCAAAAACTTCAGAAAGTTGACATGTTGATCTTTCTCAAAAAATCTATGAAGGAAAAAATGTGGATCTCCATTAAATATAAAGATATAATATCCAAGATTGTCAACTAAACATGAAATAATACACGTTTAAGATGATGAAAACTATTAAAGATTAAATGGTAAGTGAAGGTAGACATGCTAAAAACCGCACCTTGGTAATAAATAATAATGATTACTGAAGTTATTACCGGCACGAAGCCACGGAAGATTTTGAAATTTTGACTTCCTGAAACGCATCTTTTCGATATGAAAACCCCAAATTTTTCTTCCACATTTGTGGAAAGACGTCAAAACTTTTTTCCACATCCCAGATTTTTTCCCCATTATAGTGCAAACCCCTATCCAGGATTTTCAAAAAAGGGGGAATTTTCCAAAATTTCTTTAGAAATTCAACAGGCTGTTATCGATTTTACTATGAAGAATTCAAAATTATTGCTGTCGCCACTTTTCATCAACATGGACTGGATCATCTCAGTCAGTAAAAATAATATTGAGGCTGATGCGAAAAAGGACACCACTGTCCCGCTTAACTTTTGTACTGACGACGATTCAACCATATTGGATGATGTTAAATCCTTTGAGCTCGAGGTAGGATTTCCAGTCAACAACATTGTAGGGGCTAGGCGTTCTGGCCCAGAAATGACGCATGGCGATATTAAATTACCATGTATCATTACAGTTGAATGTACTTCGTCGACAGTGAAGAGTGAGTTGATCAAAGCTGTGAATGAAAACCAATGGGACGAAGTTGATTGCAATAACCACATATGTGCTAGGCCAGATATTTTCCGAAAGAGAGCAAGGTTGGCGTTTATGTAAGGAACTTGGTGATAAATATACACCAGGTAATCATAATTGGAAAATTGACAATACATGTAGTATTCTAATCCAAAAGCCTCATATTTATATAGCATGAGTAGCCCCTGGATCTAACTCAGAATTTTTGATAGGAAAAGATGGAAAAAGTATTGAATCAAAAAACTAAAATGCATTTTATTCAATGCTTGTAGCATTGTCAATAAGCTTAGAATTCCATGACTTACTGATGTCCTGAAAAATTGACATTATTTTCATGAAACATGGTTATTTGAAGAGACCCCAGATGCTCTCATTAGTATTGATGCCGATTATGAGGTATTACGCTGGGATAGAAAAGGTCAGAATGGAGGTGGTGTTGCTGCTGTAAATCAGAAAAATTTAGAGGTTAAAGTGTCTAAAATACCCCCTGAAAAATCTCTACCCGATGTTGTAACATTGGAAGTTATTTCTAATACACACTCTGTTATAGACCACCAGATATGACATTGAACTTATGGGTAAATTTATACTGCTTTTCGAATTCTGTGTTGCAGATTATTCGAAATGTATAATTCTTGGCGATTTTAATCTAGCATCTGTGAAACAGTATGGATATCCTTCTCATATTGACAATTTTACCCTTCCATTGCACAATTGTTTGACAAGAAATGGTTTTGAGCAATTTCTAATCACTGTTTTTTTTGTACTCTACAAAGATTTTTTCCCTTGTACAAAGAAAAATTTTGACAATCTTTGTACATGTACAAAGATTTTTTTTCCAGGAGGAACGATGTGCGTCAGTCCCGAGCTATTGCCAATGTTGTCGTCATAGCTGCATACAAAATTGAATCCTGATGTTCGAAATTCCAAAATTCAGAAAATTGAGTTTTGAAAGTTGAAAACCGACATGAATCAAATGAGGTTTAAGAAAGCTAGCTCCTGACAGCTTATTTATTGATTTTAGAGCGAGCGATCAAAAATCTATCTGTGCCATTAAAATTTTTCCCCAAGTTGCACATGGCAACCTGGCTTGTACAAAAAAACCTGAATGCATCCAAGCATACCTAGAAATAAATTGAGATCAGAAACTAAAAGACATCAAATAATGAAAGAGATGAATCTTGTTGAAGCTAGAGTTACATCAATTTTATCAGTATGTGAATAGTAAACTTTCTGCATTTAGGTATTCCTGATCTTAAATATAGAGACATAATTGCCATCAGTCCTATTGATAAATAAATAACTGATTTGCTAAATGATTATTTTTCCTCTATTTCTACCAAACCTGAAAATATTCCTGATCCTAACCTTACTTCTGATAAAAAATTTGAACATAAATTCTCTTGTAGTTTTGATCACTGTTTTTTTCCACATTTGCACTATAATGTGGAAAAAAAATCTGGAATGTGGAAAAAATTTTTGAGGTCTTTCCACAAATGTGGAAGAAAAATTTGGGGTTTTCATATTGAAAAGATGCATTTTGGTGCATTTTAGGAGGTCCAAATCTCAAAATTTTCCGGCGGTTATAACTTTAATAATCATCATTATTCATTAAGTAGCTGAGGCGCGGCTTTTATCATGTCTACCTTTAATTATCACTTAATCTATAATAGTTTTCATCATCCTAAACTTAGTATCTCATGTTTCAACTGGTCATCTTCAACATTTTATCATAATATTTAATGAAGATTCACATTTTTTCCTTTTGAGAAAGATCAATACGTCAAGTCTCTATGCTTTATGATGCGATTATTTCTTTGCTAACGTAAAATCAATTCAAAAATTTCATGGAAATATCTTTCGGAAATTTATACTCTTCTTACTCATATATTTTCGACCAAGTTCATGAGAGTTTACAAATAAATTACAGATTTTAAAATTTTTCAAGTAAAATTCTAGAAATTACTACTCTTGAACACAAAATTGGAATCTAATTCTTGAAATAAATGTTCGGAAAATTGATTTTCCAGCATCCCAGAATGTCAATATAAACAAAAAAATTTACGGCGCTTCGCGCCGGAAACATTACCATCTTTTTTGGGCTTTCACTTGTCATCATAGGGGACTCGACCATCGATTTCTCATGTAATTCAAAGTCAATTAATGCTCTTGGATAGTTTGCTAGAAAATTTGTTCCACAATGCTTGTAGATTAGGCTTTGAGGGCAAATATTTCAATTTTTTCTTCAATTTTAATGAATTAACTTCTCTAGAAACACCGGAAGGCTTGAAAAAGCTCAAAAACAGTGCGATAAAGCGTCTGGGAGCATTTTTAAGCCAAAAAACGAGGATTTTAAGACGAAAAAAATTTTTTTTCACATGTGGAAAAAAATTTGACCCCTTTCTACATTTGTGGAAAAAAGTTCGAGAAAAAAAACAGTGGTTTTGATTTCCTCCTTGTCTTTTCAGTGCTCAAAAATTTCAAACCAACGTTATCACTGGGTTCAGGATTACTGAAAAGTATTTACAAAACGAAAATTTTTTTGTACAAAGAAAAATTAAAATGTACAAAGACTTTTGACTCCAATCTTTGTACAAGTACAAAGGGGTGTTGTACAAAAAAAAAACCACAGTGTTTCTAATGAAACCAACTCGTGGCCATAATTTTTTGGATTTACTATTCTGTAATTTCCCTGGTATTGTGAATTATTGCACCACAGGGAAAAATTTTTCTACGAGTGACTATTGTACTGTCAATTCTAGTATCAATGATAGAATCAAGGATAAACTCATTTATGATGATAAATTTGATTTCAGGAAAGCTGATTATGAATCTCTTCAAATCTATTTGACAAAAGTCAATTGGACAGATTTTTTTGATCAATGCATTACTGTCAATGACTTCTACCTTGTCTTTTTAGAACTGATGAAGAAATTAGTACTGGAATTTGTTCCCAAAAAGAAAAAATTCTCAAAAACCTCTAATTTGCCAAAGTATCTTTTGAAATTAAAATCAATAAAGAAAAACTTGTGGAAAAATTGTGTTAAAAATCGTAGTAATGCTAACAAAAAAAGACTCAACCACAATTCTAAAATCTTGAAAACTGCAATGAGCAAATATTATGCTAGAAAGGAAGAATGGTTGCTAAAATCGAATTCAATCAAAAATTTTTATAGATTTATCAATAATAAAACTCAATTGAGACACACTATCCCTGCCATTGTTTCTGGTGAGTCTGATATAACTGATGATAAAATAAAAAGTGAAATATTCAACCAATATTTTCGATCTGTATTTATCTTGGACAATGAAAAAATCCCGGAATATCCTCAAAAGCAGTTTAATAAAGATTTATCAATCAAATTTGATTTCTTAAGTACTTATTGACTAAAATATTTGAAGCCTACACTGTCCCTTGGTCCTGATGGTCTGTGTGCCTTTTTTCTGAAAAAATTATATCTAGTTTTGGCAGAACCTTTGAGAACAATTTTTGAAGTTTCATTTAGAACTGGACAATTACCAGATATTTGGAAAACATCAAATGTGGTACTTATTTTAAAAAAAAGACCCAGCAAAGGTAGAAAATTATAGACCAGTTTCTTTATGTTGTGTGTCATGCAAGGTTATGGAAAGTATTATAAATGTAGACCTGATGGCTCATTATGAGTCAAATAATTTTCTTAATGATAGACAAATTGGATTTAGAAAGAAAAAATCTTGTGTTCTTCAGCTTTTAAGTTGTAAAACATTATGGGCTGAAAATTTAGATAAAAAAGTGGCAATAGATTCAATTTATATTGATTTTCAAAAGGCATTTGATTAGTAGTACTACGAGGTGATCTTGTCAAAGATTACGAATGGTAATTGAAATGGCAATTATCTATTTCTCTGGAAAAATGCTCTGTTCTGCATTTTGGAAGTAATAACCCCAAAGTTGAGTATTATATAAACGATTTTCTGATTGCTACTATTTCAGAGATGAAGGATCTTGGTGTTATGTTCAATGAAAAATTGTCTGCAACTGCCCACTGTAAATATATGGTTAAAAAAGCATCTAGGGTGGCAAATTTGATCTTTAAATGTTTTCACTCTAACTTCGATGAATTAAAAATCAGGGCTTTTAAATCCTATGTTCTCCCTATTCTGGAATATGGTTCACCACTCTGGAATCCTTGTCTGGTTGGGGATACTCAATTGGTAGAAAAAGTTCAACGAAGGTTTACAAAAAGACTTTTTGGTTATAAAGGTTTAAGCTATAAGGAGCGCCTCGACAAATCTGGCCTTGATGACCTCACATTTAGACGTACATGTATCGACTTATCTTACATGTTCTTAATTTTGAAATTTGAAGCTATTCCACCTGATTTATTTTTCAAATTGAGTCTGTTCAATTACCGCGCGTCCAACTTATTTAAATAGTATAAATCGAAATATAACTCTAATCCTTTAAAACATGATTTTTGCTTGCAAAATATTGATGTTTGGAATTCCTTACCTAATGATATCATTTGTTCGGAAAATATGCCCTGTTTTCGGTCTAAATTGAGTCATTTTTTAAAGCTCAATTCGCACGTGCTTTTGTCACGTCCATGAGCTTTTCTGTATTATTCGTATTTACACTTGTACTTAATCGCATTTAATAAATTTCTTTCTTCCTTTCTTTTTGTCCCAGCGTGGAGCGCCAGAAAAATTTTTGGATTTTCACTTTCTAAAACGCTGGAAATTGAACTTTTACAACATTGGGAAATAAATTAAAATCCGACTGATGAAGTACAATTTGTTCCCCATTAGGACGCGAAGTGCCAAAAAAAATTCTCAGTTTTTATAAGGTAAAGTGGGGTAACTTTGGCCAGGGGGTAACTTTGGTCAATTTCACTTGAAACATCACCGAATTTTTCCTCTGCAGATACAACTTGGCGCACTAAAGTCTGAGTGATCAGTGCATGTTACTGTGAAAACAAATTGAAATCCAAACAAAATTGAGAAATTTGTGGGTCGACAAAGTTGCCATCTTTACAATGAAAATTTTCAAATTGGAAAAAAATTTGGGTTTCACTCATCTGTTGCACTCAAAACATTCACTAACAATGAAGTGTCTTTAGAGAGTTTCTCTTTTCTGTTTAAGGAAATAAACTAACCATTTTCGAACAAAAAAATTGGTCAAAAAGCAAGAAACTTTGGTCAGGGTGGGTAACTTTGGTCACATTATATTTTGGCAGGTAACTTTGATCAAATTAAAATTTTTTGTGCCACACATTTTTCTACTTATAAACAATTCAATCTTACTTCATTTTCAAACGAATTATTTTATCCTGTATATACTTTTCATCGATTATGTACATCACAATATGGTCAGGCATTACAAAAGAAAGCCAGATGCGCGCAAATACCTGACTAATTACTCAACAGAAGATCTCAAAAAGGCCATCGAGGCCATTTGAAACGGGTCAAAAATTTGAAGAGCAGCTCGTATTTACCATATTCCTCATGGAACTTTACAAAACAAAGTAAATGCAAGGCATTCGGGAATGATTGGTCGTACAACGTACCTCACAGCAGATGAAGAATCGCTACTCGTCAAACTGGTCAAATCTGTTGCTGTCGTGAGGGTCCCATTCACAAAAGATTGCCTTATCACAATAATCGACAGTTATCTACACAAAAACAATCCGGAAGTGTTCAAGAAAAAGAAGACCGTAGGACGTGAGTGGTTTCACTCATTTTTGAAACGTGATGGAAATGCATTATCTGAAAGAATTCCACAAAATTTGCCAGCTGTCCGGGCAAAAGCGTTGACACAATTTGTCGCCAGTGAATAAACAATTAATCTTCCTTAAAATTTGGTTAATCTCATGTATTTTGATCTTGAAAATGCACATTTATCATTGTTTTAGCTTACCCCTTATTTTTTGTGACACGTTAATTTTTTCTTGTTAATGAATTTTGAATCATTGATATCTTTATTTTCATTCATATTGATATTTTCATGTACCTCTCAACTTGCTGTATCTGAATAACACAATATTTTTCACGTCAGGCACTTTTTTAGGTAAATGGACCAAAGTTACCCACTATAGGGACAGGGCAGTGGTTATCCAGCGCCCGGTGCTGAATATCCTTCTGTCTTAATTTTTTTTTTGATTTTTTTTTTATTTTGATTTTTTTGATTTTCTTTTTGATTTTTGATTTTTTATTTTTATTTTTTTATGCAGGGCCGGGTGCTGAATAACATTTTATCATTACGTCGGTTATTCAGCGCCCAGTTCTATTATGTTACAATATACTTCTCCCGTTGCACCCATAAAGTTTATGTTTCATCAAAATATGAGTTCCATCATCCATAATGGGAAGATTCGAAGTGTGAACGCCTCAGATTCGGGTAAACCCCTCTGAACTACGATCAAACTTCGACTGGTCCCTTGCAGTCGGTCCACCTAAGAATGAATTTTGACAACTTACAATTTTTTACCATTACAATTGGATTTTTTCAAGTGATTTGTGGTTAAGGAATATGATTTATCTAATCCTCATTAGTTTCATTGCAATATATACAACACCAGTCTATTTCTAAAAGCCGGACTTTAATATAACGTTTCTACTACTGTGACTATAACTCGCAGTCTTCACCCCTATTAGGTCTTTGGACTTTTGCTGGAGTCTCGAAAATGATTGAACACGAATTTCCATCTGCTTAGGAATAAAGAATTGGCTAGTCAAAAACAGTTTCTCATCAAGCATACGATTTTTATCATTTGGTGGATGTACAACGAAGCTTTAAAATCATGAAACAAGTGATGGAAAAATTTAACAGAGCACACATTACAAGTGGTGGCAATCTTTCTATCCATCAAGTTCTGCTAGCAGCAACCTAGAAGTTCAACAGTGTTATTTTGCACTGTATTAAGAGGTCAAGAGTTCAGGATTACTTGCTTGTTCACTTGCACAAAACACTTCTAGAGTAGTTCTTTTTCATCATTTTCAGGATTAACTTTATTCCATATAATATTACCAACGAAGCAGATTACTTATAGTTTTTTCGCTTTTTGTGACACCACTGAGCATGTGAGAGGTACGATTCAACCACCATACTTGTGAATTGTGAAAGTAGCCCCAGATCAAAAATTGAGTCAAGGCCAGTTTGATTGGAAAACTGGCCAACAGTACAGACAAAAAAAATTATGTCCAACATGATAATTTCATTTTTATTTTGTTCAAAAGTGTCCAGACTGTCCCATAGGGGGTGGGGTACGAGGGGGTATTACCCCTACCAGAAGTCCTAATAATTGATCACTGGGTGGCTAGTTTTGTCGAAACTGGTGCATTTATATTGGACATTTAGCTATACATTGCCGCTGCAAATTATTAAATGTACTAGTATCTGAAAATCTGACCTTGGGAGCTCTTGATAGACTCTGAAATAAGCCCGACAATCAACTTTATTTTGTCTATTTTCTTCTAAATAAATGTACTACAGCCGGTTTTCTAACCTGATTTGGCTTGGCAAAGACAGAGACGATTTGAGAACCAACTGAATTTCTGTATGGACGGACTACAGATAAACCCATATTGTTTTTGCAAGTAGCGATAGTTATGGTAGCATGTGCTTTCATGTTAGTCATGCGCAGTGTTAGACAATGAGAGAAGTTCATGCTGATTGAAGAATCCAGATTTTTGGTTGGGGGCCAGATCTGTGATCTTCAGTTGTCTATCATCAATCCAAAATTAATGTGATTTTTACCGTTTTGCCGATTTCTAGCTCATTTTTTTTGTTATCCAGTTGGTTGACCGCAGTGTCTGACTGATTAAAAACATCAGTACATCGCCCATGCGTAGTCATTTGCTACGTGGTCATCTCAGTCCATTTTGACATACAATATTCAAAGCTCACACATGAAAATCCACAAAATTAAATTATCAAATTAAGCCTCTTCCTTGAACTTAAGCCTTGAGAATTATGTTGTTACGTCTTATAATCATTCATGTCAAAGTTTCATGGATACGGAAATCCATAGGCAACTCCTAGAATAGTTCAGGAATTACTGGCATACCAGTGCTTGTGGGAGGGCTGGGGGGTACCTCTACCCCGAATTCGGTCAAACCCCCCCCCACCCTCAACTTGGTCAACCCTATACCCAACCCTCCCCTTCCGCAGGCTTGGAAAAATTGGGAAAAAAGTGGCTTTTTGGGAAAATGTTCGAAATTTTTGGCGTTTTTAAGGAATTTTTTTACAAGTCGGTTCCCTTCCAAATTATGGTCCAAACTGGCATTTTTGAACTCCTCAAGATGCCAGCTATTTAGATCAGTTCGAAAATCCAGGCGCACATGGCATTCGGGAACTCATTTGCATAAAATCTGCCTACATCTCACATAGTCCTTGTCACTACAGAAAAATCCTACCTAGTTCGAAAATCGAACCTGGTCCACCAGCCTATGGACTCAATGCGTTTACAACTACAGAATTTCACCAGAAAGAAAGTATAAACACTATATTCCTTTAAGACCCTTGATACTATTTAACTAACAACTTCATTTGGAAGAGCCTCAACAGCGCTACGCCCTTCACGCACAGCTGCTGTACCCTAAGCCTAAGGAAAATTTTGAAGGAAAAATAAATGTCTACTCACTAGTCACAGAAATCCATGCTGAAAATTAGCAAGCAACTCATATACAATAATTAGGCTGAAGGCCGGGAACCGACTTATAAAATTAAGCCCAAGCGGTCCCTATTACTTTGGCAGTGGCTAAATGGACTCGAATCCATCTAGCCATTTTGTGGGTTAGGGCTAGACGGACTCGAGTCCATTTAGCCATTTTGCGGGTTTTGACCAGATGGACTCGAGTCCATCTAGCCACCGCCTATTACTTTTGACTTTCGTTCACTAATATCGCTGATTTGGTTAGTATTTTCCGCATATAATGATTTAAGTCTCGATTACTGTAGTTATCGTCGCCGGGGCCTGAATAACCGTGTGTCGTGCCACTGGTTATTCAGCGCCCAGCGCTGAATAAAAAAAATCATAATGCTTGGTTATGCAGCGCCAGGCGCTGAATAAAAAAATGAAATATTGTTATAGAGCGCCGGGCGCTGCATAGCCCCTGCCTAGGGACAGCTGGGAGTAGATTTACGAAAACTTTTTTGCTGTTAATGATATTCATCATTTTCAGCTGAAATTTTGTGACAATAAAGGTCGATAGCTATGTTACCTCATATCCAAAGTTTGTTTTGTTACGTTCTATCTGTGGAGAAATATAACGATTCTACTTGTCAGAAAAGTAACTTGAACAGAAATTATAATGGCGACCAAGGTTGACCACCATGGTGGGTAACATTGTTCAAAAACTTAGCTCTCTCCAACGATCAATGGTAGGTTAAATCTGCATACTACTTATGAAATGATGTGATTAAACCAATTTGTCTGACATTTTTGACATATATGAGTTCCATGAAACATTTTTACGAATTCCCCATGTATAACAAGTTAAATGTTAGAGAAGTCGAATTGACTCGATTTTGACCAAAGTTACCCCACTTTACCTTATGTACCCACACAGCCACAATTTTTTTCGTCATTTCCAAATTTTTTTCCTCAAAAGACCACATTTGAGGAAAAAACAGTGCCTACGCCTAAACCTAAGCCTAAGCGTAGGCCTAAGCCTAAGCCAGAAAATTTTCCAGAACACCTAAAAAAATCAATGAATTTTTTCGACCATACAAGTTGATGACAGATCTCGCTGCGCAGCGTTTTTTTTTTGTACACGGACATTTGTGCCAATTGGCACAAGAGGCCAAACAAATTTGTGCCAATGGCACAAAAAATTTTTTTTTACTAGAGACATACTGAAAACTGCGGAAAAGTTTTAGGCCAAAAGTTTGATGAAAAGTTGTTGTTTAACGCATTAATTTTTTGTAAAAATCGTACCCAATCTATTTTTCAGCTAACCATGACAGTGAGAAGAGAAAAAACTGTGCGACAAAATAGTTCACTAAATCCCAGAAGGAAATCGAATGCTGAGACAATTTAAATAGCTCTAGAATTGTTCAGGAAGTTCAAATTGATTCAATTTTCGACTACGAACGAATATCTATGTTATGTTTATTTAACAACCATGTAAAGACTAGAGAAAATAAAGTCGAAAATCGTGTTAATTTTCGATCGAAACATTATGATATTATCAACGATATCGATTTTTCTATTTGAATCAATTAAACACAAAAAAGTAACAATTTCAGTTTTAAATCCGAATCTGACTGAATGAAGAGAGAATATTCAGATTTTTTTTCACTCATCAATCTTGACAGCCTATAAAGTTTGCTGCAACGATACTAATACACTGTTCTAAGAGAAATCGTTCGCGTTCGGGTCAAATGTACGAATAGGAAATATTATTCATTGATTCGACGCGAAGCGCCGAAAAATTTTTGCATTTTCAGCCCCTAAAACGTCTAAAAATCAACAAAATTTAATGTTTGACCAGCCAAAAAATTTGTGCCAACTGGCACAAACGCTCAAAATTTTTTGTGCCATTCCAAATTTTTTTGTGCCAAAAACCATGTTTAGGCACAAAAAAAAACACTGTCGCTGCGCCAATGCTTTCTTGTGCAATTATTCCCATCTCTACAGTAAGAAGAAATATCTTCGATCATTTTACACTAAGGATAACAACATGCAAACAATATATATGGCAGATACATAATGGTTCATTCGATTCAAGATGATTAAGTGTAAAGGAATAAATGAAGTAGGCGCTATTTGATAATCATTTTTCATCCGAAAAAGATTTTATAATGTAGAAAAATGCTAAATTTCATTCTGTGAAGGAGAGAAGACAAAATCAAAAACATCATGCTTATCCATTGTTGATTTCGACAGAAGTGCGTCGATACCTGGGTGTTATCCGAGAAATTTTAGCCACTTAGGCCCAAATTACAGAACGCGGGTAAAATAAAAGTGAGGTGAAAGTAGAATCTCGGGTAATGTAACCCATGTTTAACCCGCCATTTTACCCGCCTGTGGGACCTCAGTGGCAAAAACTGAACTGGATGGATAGGTACACACTTTAAAGTTACACTGGGTTACTGTAAACGCTAGGTTACACTACTTATTAATGTTTCGTGCTTCGTTTGTGTTTATGTTTCAGGTGTTGGCGGCAAAGAATGACGGCAACGAAAACGGACGACGTCAGCAAGCGAGTGGCAAATGGAGAAGTCGGTAAGTTTCTCAGCTCAAAAGGTAAAGTCTCAGACTAATCTTAAGTCCTACGATGTGTCCAATGGGTGAGTTTCTTGTTTATTAGGGTGACTCTGGTAAACGCGGTAACCACTCAAAAATATATACAAATCGGCGGGTTTCTATTTACAGGTGACGAACACGAAAGCGAACAAGCGCGACGATCTGGATGACGAAAACGACGAAGATTATACACCAAAAGTAAGTTTTACATGTAGTATATATATAAAATGTATGACATAAAAAGTAGCGAAAGAAACAAAAATGTTTCTAATTTATTTTCTTATTTTTTCGTCTTTTTCTTCATAGGATTCCATCGAATGACGCAAATCAGCGTTCGAGCTGACCTTTCGGTGAGTTACTATCTTAAATTTTATCTAATTTTATGTTTCTAATCTTTTTTTATTCATTTAGGCGGCGTTGCTTTTCAAGAAGGGAAGGCGGCGATGACGAATGCGAAGAAGAGCGGATCTCCTGGGACGCAAACAGAATTCTCTGCTTCTAAATATAGTTTCTTCATTCTAAAGTCTCTAATCTCATTTTCAGTATCTCCTCAAGTTGAGTTTCTTTTCGAGTTTCTCTTTTTTTTCAGTAACTCCTATTCAGTTTCCTCAATCACTTCATAAGTTTCTTTTTCTGAGTTTCGGTTTTCCTATGCTCAAGTTGTCTCTCTTTCTTTTCTTCGTTGTTTCTATTCCTTCCTTTTATGTCTCTTTCTCAGTGGTTTCAGTTCCTTGGTAGACGATCAAGTGGCATAATTTACTTAAGGCGGCTACTCACTAAAAAATTAAATGAAATAAAATTTCGGTTTCATAAAAATACAATTTCATAAAAATATATATATATATTTTTTGTTTTTTTTTCTTTTCTTTTCGCCGGTTTCTTTAATATGGGTGCTGGCGTCGACCTTGTCGTTCCAGTCTCTCACAGTTCCAGCGATTTGCGTAAAAGCGCAAATGGGCATAGGCGTAATCGCGAAGTAACGGTTGCACTTTGTCGTCCGGGAATTGTCGGGCGATGTCGTACGATCGCGAAAAACAAAACAAGTCGTGGATCTTGCACCACGGGTTCACTTCGTTGGCGAACCGAATCTTGAAGGCGTTTAAAGCCTCGACGGTTTCTCGTTCGACGCGGGCCTCCATTTCTCGTCGTCGGTCTCCAGCGCGTGGCAACGGTTCACGCGGTGTCTCATTTTGTTGCAGCGGCTGTTGTTGTTGTGGCTGCGGCTGGGGTTGCGGTTCCTCGGGGGCGCCTTGATAATTGCGCGGCGGTGGCGGAAACATCCTCCCAGCGGGCGTCGAAACGTCCTTCGGTTGCTGTGATAAGGCGTCAAAAATTCGATTATGCAAATGAGGGGAAATTGATGAACTTCTGTGACTAGGTGACTGTAGTTTCCAATCCTCATTCTCAGTTAAACTAAATGATTCTATCTCTGTTTCTTTTTCTTCCTCATTTTCATGCTTCCTGATCTTCCTCAAATGTTTTTCATTCAGAGGGTCACTGATCTCATGACTGTTCTCAATTGAACTTTGCTCAAAGTGCCTCTTCCTTGATTCGGTTATTGATTCATCAATTTGAAAGCTTCTTTCTGCTCGAGTTTCAGGTGTCTTGTGTCTGAACTCACAGTTCCTTGCTGACTTCAATTCAGTATCTGTCTGATCTATCGGTTTTCGATTAACTACAGGAATTCTGTAGGAATTCATGTTGGTGGTTTCAATAAGTTCTAGATCTGTTTCTTTATTGACATGCTTTCTTAAGGTGGTGACTGTATCACTAGTTTCTCTTCTAACAGAGGTTTCATAAATTCCGATTGGTTGGGGTAGCATTGGGATTGCTAATAATCGTTTCTGATCAGCTACTAGATGTTGCAAGTTAGAAAAAATTGGATAATAAGCATCTAATGCCAAATAAAGATCTAAGGTGACTAGTGATTTTAATGCAGCATAATGAATATGTTTCTCAGTGGTTTCAACAGCTGGCCAATTTGGTTCTTCCTCAAAGGTTGGGCCGAAAATGTGTTGAACCATAGAGGGAAGGGTTGGTTTCACTGTTTCAGGTGAAAAGGGTAAACCTAAGAGCTTGCAAAGTGTGATGTCTTCTGGGGTGTCAAATTTAGCATATTTTTCGTGCAAAAATTGCTTAGTGTTACTGTGTCTCAGTGCAGTCCAAATTCTTTTTGAATCGGCTGTCGTTTGATAGGTTACTATATCTTCTGTAAATGTAGATATTGCACGGGCATCCTCTTGGGCGCCAAAGCCTACTGTCAACAGGGTGTCTGATATCAGATGAGCAAGTGGAGTAGCTATGCAACGCATTTTGGTAATATCAAAAACAACTGTGGTTCCATCAAATCGGGTAACTTGAATTGTAGCTAGAATCGGATTCGTATGCTCAGTTCCTGCTTCTATTTTGTACAAAGATTGAATGCCTTCTGGCCAATCCTCATAAGGTCTCTTGTCTCTTAAGCAGGTTGTGCTTATGGCGACCAAACCAGGTCGGTTAGTGTCTCTTAGTAACATGTTACACAAAAGGTTACACTGATCTACTGTAGTACAGTGTGTGTATCTTCCTTTCAAAGGGGTACGACCTAGCTCAGTTGCAAAATAGTCTAAAATGTTACTCCTCATTTCTAATAAAGATAGGCCTACTTCGGGTAACACGGCAATGTTCAACTGTAAACCTTCGTCATCGGACGAATGGTTGCTGTTGGCCTCGTCCGGGCTGCTGCTGCTGCTGCTACTACTTTGGATGGCAGCAGTCGACGGTCCCACTTTTTCCAATCGTCGTCAGCGGTTGCGTTGGCGACGTAATCGATACATAATCCAAAAAAATAAATTCGTCGAAATAAGTAAATAATTTCTGTAAACAAAAATACAAACAAAAATAAAATTTACAGTATACAGTGGCGATAATTAATGAAGATGTCTTATTAAATTTCAAAAAGTATTTTTGGATGATGAATAATTACAAATAAAATATTTAGCTCAACGGAAAAATAACTTGGTGGAAAAACAGAGCAAAAATAACTTGGTAAAAACGAAGCTACTCGCAACAGGTAAAAGTAATAAAAATGAGAAAAATATGGGCGATGCTCCTGCAAAAAGTTACTTTAGAGGCATATGAAAAATGACTAATGGACAGGGAAAATGAAGATGAAAAGTTACACGGGCAAATTTTTCATGCAAAATATGTACAAGCATTTTTTTCATACGTAGTTTCACAAAGAGCTGGTGCTCGTTCTGCTGCGGCAGAATGGCACCGGTGTATAAATCGAAAAGATGTGAGCCTCTTTTTGCATATTTTGTTTCAATGTGGGGTCTGTTGCATTCCTTATGGGTTTTTCTGTTTCTGTTACTTTATTCGAATGTTTCTCAGCTAGGGCACTTTTTTTCTTAAGTAGATTCATATGTACCCACTCAGCTCGTGTTTCTCGTCCATTAGGTAGATTTATCTGCACTATCGGGGGTTTCACATCTAAAACTTTATAGGGGCCTTGCCACGGAAAGGTAAATTTTGGTGAGTGGCGTAGTTTCACAGTAGGATTATACTTGAAAACTTCATCTCCTTTCTGCACATGTAGTTCGTGTTGTTTCTTATCATACTGTAACTTTTGGGTTTCTTGAGCTTTCTCAATGTTTTTTCTTGCAGATTCCCACGCCTCGGCCAAAAATCGTTGGAATTGGTCGCCGTATTCATCGAGATCAATACGATAGCGGCTCGGTTGGAACGTCAAAGCGGCGTCGATCGGCAAATTCGGATGGCGCCCAAATAAAAGAAAAAAAGGTGAGTATTTTGTTGATTTTTGTGGCGTACTATTGTATGCAAAACAGGCATACGGTAGGTATATATCCCAATCTGTATGCTTGTTATTGACATACATGGAAATCATGGTAGCTAGTGTCTTATTAAATCTTTCTGTAAGACCATCTGTCTGTGGGTGATAAGGGGTTGTGTTTACTTTTCGGGTGCCACATAATTCACAAATTTTGAGCACTAATGCTGACAAAAAATTTGCTCCTTTGTCTGACAAAAGAACAAGGGGGGCACCAAAACGCAAAACGATTTCTGTAACAAAGATTTTTGCTGTAGTTTCTGCTGTTCCATCTGGTATGGCTACGGCGGTTGCATACTTAGTTAGGTATTCTGTGAAAACAATGGCATATTTGTTTCCATTTTCTGTCATTGGTAAGGGTCCTAAAATGTCAACAGCTATTCTATCAAAAGGTCCTGTTACGGGTATGGGTACCAAAGGTGCCTTTGTTCTCTTCCCTGTCGTTTTCTTCATTGTGCAACTGATACATTTTTCACAATGTAACTGGGTTTCTTTATACATTCCTGGCCAAAAATAATGAGTTCTTATTCTGGCTAAGGTTCTAACAAATCCTAAGTGACCGGAAAAAACATCATCGTGACAAGCTTCTAAAATTTCTTCTACCATGCTTCTGGGTATGACTAACTTAGGTTCGGTTTCTGGTGCCTTAGGTATACGGTACAAAATATTTTCACTGATCACGTAATCATCACTCGTGAGTTGCACATGTTGCATTTCTCTAAACTCAACTGGTAACTGATTAAATAGTATATACTCAAGGTACTTCCTACAAAATTCATCTTTCTGTTGTGCTTCTCGAATCTTGGTTAGCATCTCTTGAGTCTCATTGGCACTGGTAACTGCAGCACAAATGGGGTTTCTTGAAAGTGCATCGGCATTCTTATTCACTCGTCCAGGTCTATGCTTAATATTGAGTTCCTGAAATTCTTGAAGGGCTAATCCCCACCTTGCAATTCGTCCAGAGGGATTTGGTTTCAAAAAGACACTACTTAGGGCTGAGTGATCTGTGTAAATGGTAACTCTCTGTTGATAAAGATACTGTCGGAAATGTTTCACCGCCCAGACGACAGCTAAAGCTTCTTGTTCGGTAACTGAATAGTTTCTTTCTGCTTTGCTCAAACTTCGACTAGCAAAAGCGATAGGTTGCTCTCCATTTTTGGTCTGTTGTGAAAGCACTGCACCAATACCTTCTATAGATGCATCAGTGTATAGTATGAATGCATTGTGAAAGTCTGGGTGAATAAGTAAGGGTGATGTAACAAGGGCGTTCTTCAAGGTTTCAAAACTTTCGTGACATGCTGATGTCCAGTCATATTTCTGATTAAGTTTCAAAAGTTGATGAAGAGGGTACGCTTTTCTGGCAAAGTTTCTGATAAATCGGCGATAGTAGCTTGCTAAACCTAAAAAACTACGTAACTGGTCAACATTTTTTGGAGTCGGAAATTGTTTCACTGCTTTTATCTTTTCTTCATCCGGTCGAATTCCAGTTGCTGAGATTTGGTGACCAAGGTACGAAATTTCTGACTGCAAGAAGTGACATTTCTCGAGTCTAAGTTTCAATCCTGCATTTTGTAATCTTTGAAAAACTTCTTCCAATTGTTCAAGGTGTTCCTCAAAAGTTCTTCCAAAAATTAATACATCATCTAAGTAAACTAAACAGGTTGACCACTGTAATCCACTCAAAACTAAATCCATAAGTCTCTGAAAAGTTGCGGGTGCATTGCATAATCCAAATGGCACTACTGAAAATTCAAATAGTCCATTGTAAGTTATAAATGCTGTCTTTTCTCTGTCTTTTTCAGCAACGGGTATCTGCCAGTATCCCCATGCTTGATCAAGTGTCGAGAATAGGGTGGCTCCATGTAAAGCATCAAAAATGTCATCTATCCTAGGTAACGGGTAACTGTCTTTCTTGGTGACACTGTTAAGTTTCCGGTAATCTACACAAAAGCGAAATCCTCCTGTCTTCTTGGGCACCAGAACCACTGGGCTGGCCCACGGACTTTGTGAGGGTTTAATCACTCCTTTCTCAAGCATCTTATTGATTTCCTCATCAATGGCTTCTCGTTGCTTGTAGGGTACTCTATAGGGTATCTGCCTAATTGGTCGGTTGTCTCCAGTATCAATCGTATGTTCTGCTAAGTTAGTTTTTCCTAAATCTGTTTCATCTCTGGCAAAAAGTGAAGAGAATCGGGCGAGTAACTGTCGAAATTGATGACTTTGCTTAGGGCTAAGTTTCGCCTGTTTGATTTCCTCATTGATCACTTCTAAAACTTGTTCTGGTATCGTACTATTGTTTCTTGTTTCACTCTCCTGACCTATAGTTGAAGCAATGACCTGACATTGGGGTGTTTCAAAGGTTTTGTTGCATGACCATGGCTGTCTATATACTCGAACTTTCCCTACTTTAGTGTTTCTATACAGAATAATGGGTGTATTGGTGACATTCAGTACACTGACTGGTATGATTCCATCATCTGGTCGCACTAAACATGAAGCGACTTGTAACTGAAATCGATTTAAAAATCGTGGGATTGGTTCAAAAATTAATGAGTCAAATTTGGCATATGGGGCTTCTAATCTAGCTGTAACAAAACTAATTGATCTGGGAGCCAAAGTTATGGTCTCGTCTAGAACAGCGATTCCACGTGAGGTCTCTGGTAGATAGATCTTAGTGTTTTTCATGGGTACTGATATGTTTCCAAAATCAATCTGAGCTTTCTTCCACTGTAAATCAGTTTTAGCAAATCAACGTAAATAATCGGTTCCAAGCAACAAATCATATGTCGAATCTTTAACTACATGAACTCTTAAAAATTCTGCTGGGGCTACTACAGAATTTGCGATATTAAGTGACACTTTGATCCAACATGATGCTACAACCTCAGTAGTGACGTTATTAAACACTCTAAATCCTGGTATCACAGCGGGCAACAAATTGTATCCTCTCCGAGTAACTAAATCTAAACCTATCAGTGAAATATCTGATCCACTGTCAATAAGGGTTGTAACTGGGACTTCAAAGTCTTCATTAATCCAAACCTCGATGGTTGGGCATCGATCTTGACACAAACCGCTGTGGTTAGCGACAGTTGGTAAATTATTCCTCATCTTGGGTTTCTTTGGGGTGACTATCGGTTCAAGTGCCTGAACTATAACTTTTCCTAATGAATCAAGTTCAACGTCCTCATAATCTGTTCCTTTCGCCTGTGACACATTCTGAATCTCGGTTACATTATCATTCCTGTTGGTTTCTTTCACATGACTGATCTGATCAGTTGCTCCTTGGGTTTCTACACGTTGTTTCAAGGTTGAGAACTTTACAATAGGTTGTTTCATTCGTTTTGGGAACCATTTTCTTCGGGTAAAATAACTCGGACATGCACAAGTCTTTTTCCGCAGGTATCTTTGTAAAATAAGCCAGGTTACTGTGGCAACACCAGCTAAGATCAAAAGAACTATCAACATGTTGAGTATCAATTGTAGTGGTCCTGATACTAAGTAATTGGTGAAATTAATCAGATTATTGGTTCCAGTGGTGGCAATGTGTTCAAGTGAATTGGTTGCTCCTTCTGTGACTTCTGCAATGGCCTTCCCAGTACCAGCCAAAGTTTGATAAACTACTGATGGATCAAGTGCTAAATTAGCTGTATACTTAACTAGTCTATCTAAAGTTCCTTCAAAAATGCTCAGTTTCGAAAAGTAACTCCTCATGAGTCCAAAAGTGTGAAGAATTCCAGTCTGTTGATCATGGAAATATGATGGTGAATTAAACGTTTGTAACTTATAGCTTCCTGTCCATGAGATGTCGAATGGAACACTGGTTACATGTACCGGTCCTGAACTAGTTTTCCAACCTTCTTGAGGGTCATTATACAATCCTATAGTATGGTGGTTGCAGTCTACAATGGGTGCTTGATCTAAAAGATCATGGGAGCCGGGTACAACAAAGTAGGTGAGGTTTCTCGCTAAAATTGGTAGATAAGCGTAGCATGTATCGTTGATTCGGTAATCCCAAAAAAATTGATCAGGTATGATTTTAACACATTCCCATATCATGAGAGCTTGACCAGCAAAAGTAGCAACTATGTCATTTCTCATGAGTAAAGCACGAGCACCTAGAGTTGGATCTAACTTGAGTAACTGCCAAATCATCTTTAGGTGTCTCTCTGCAGAATGACAAAGTTCAAGCCATACTGTTCGAAATAGCTTTGATTCTTGTTCCATGATCTTATCATACAAATACTGTATCTTAGCATTTTGCGGGTCTCTATCAGTAAGTTCAGCTTCTCCCTCTGGGGTGACTATTGAAATAGAATCCTGAAGTTCACTAAGGTTTCTTGTAAACTGTAAAATCGGACCTTGTTCAGTTTCATAGGCAAAGGTCAAGTGGCATATATTTGTAGGTCTAAATAAAGTAAAAGCTCCTTGTATCGCCTCAATAATTATATGGTTTCTGATTAGGTGACCAATATATTCTCCGATCTTCTCAATCGAACACTGTTCCACTAAAATAGTTGAGTTCCAAATTATAGTTCCTCCTGAATTCACGTATTGTCCAGCATTTGGCGTACATCCTCCTGTATCTCCTAGGTCGCTGATAGTGGTTTTCTTATCTACTGTTGCAATGGTGCCTACCTCAATCAAAAAATTAACTATCGATTGACAAAAATCTTGGCAACACCATCTGTATCTCAAGTTGAGGGTGTTATTGGTGACCCAAACTCCATGCTGAAGTTCTCTCAATGGTTGACCTCTATACTCTTTATCATCCCATGCCTGTCGACAGGTTCCAGGTGTTACTGTTTCTTGTTCTGTGGAATCGAGAACAATTCCTTGTGATCCAAAAAATCCGGTGTTCGTACAAATGGTTCTGTTTCTCAACAAACATCGTACTGCTTGAATTCTGCTCATATGGCCATTAGCTGACCAGACACTCAATTCGAGTTCCTTCTTTTCTGTGCCAAACAAAGGCGGAGGGCGACAAGGTATATGTTTCGGTATAGCAATTGCTCGGCCTCCTCGTGACATTCCACACTGATAGTAAGGCTCAGAAGTAGCTCTACCAATCAAAAATGAAAGAAAAATCGAAATGACTAAAATAAAGAAATTACTAGCTGTAGGTAATCTGAAATTGGTTAAAAATGGTTTCATAAATCTTATAAAAGATCTCCAATTAACTGATCTTCTAGGTCTGGAAATTCTTCCATTCCTCCATCTATGTCTGTTTCTGTTTCTCCTGCTCCTTCTAATTTGCATAACGGGACTGAGTGTATTGGGTGGGGCTCTATAAGATTCAAACTGATCATCATTAGTTTCATTCTCAGATTCCGAGTTATGATCAAAATTATAGTTTCCTTCTCTGTATGGTAACATAGGTGGAACATGAGCTAATAAGCGTCCAAAATTGTCCCGGGTGTCTCGTCTTTCGCTGTGACCTTCAGTATCATGTAACACATTCGATTGCCTGCCCATTCCACTACTGGTTCGTGGGTCAGACGTCAGTCTATTCCTGGGTGTCTCGATGGTCTCATTTGTTACGCCTCCAAAGCCTTCTCGCCAATTAGGATGAATTATTTGCCAATATTGGCTAGCGACTGGTGCCGAAAAAGAGTTTCCCCACTGTAAATTATACTTTTCTTCTTTTATTTCTTCTTTTTCACTTTCTTCTTTTTTGATTTCTTCTTTTTTCTGTTCTTCTTTTTTCTTTTCTTCCCGGGAAGCACGTTGTATGGCCGAAAAACTATCACCCATAGCAGAAATTGAACCGGAAGGCGGGTTCCAATCTTCAAAATCACATAAGTAGCTACTAGTTTCAATAATCTCACTAAAAGGGGAAAATTCCCTATGGGTGGAGGTCGAAGGGATGTCGCTAAATCTGGCTCCTGTACCAGTCCCTACACCTACCGAATGGCTAGATTCTGTATCTGTAAAACTTATTCCTTGGACCATACAAACGTTGGTAGGGGTTGCCATATCGGAGTTTCTCAGGAGTTCAAAGTCATCACAGTTCCAAGGGTCAAATTGAAGCTCAGAATTGTAGGACTGTTGCTCTAGGGTACCATCTTCTCCTACCATTACTAGTTGGTTATGCACTCCACGCAGGTCTCCTTGGGTACCTGGAGAACCTCCGGAGTCCGAAACACCACGAGAACTGGGCATCTGAACTCGGGGTGATCCTCCCCGCCACGTGTTACGGTTTGGATTCGGCGCGTTTCGATTCTCATCATAATTCCTATTAGATGTATCACTCTGCATGTTGGTAACATTGTTTCTAGGCTGAAAAAACTCTGGGCAGTTGGCGATATAGTGCCCTGATCTACCACAGCGATAGCAAATCACGTTCCCATCAGGGGTTCTCCTCGAGTCTTGGGCGCGATTTTGGTTGTTATTTTGTCGCAGGCCTGCATTGCCAAAGCCTCGGGTCGTTCCACGTGATTGGGCTGAATTCCATCGGATCTGATTCTGTGCTCTACGAAAATTGTTACTAAAATTCGATCCTCAGTTCCCTCGAAATCCTCCTCTGAAATTACCTCGAAAATTCGAACCCGAACCACTACTGATTGGCACTTGATTAGCCATGCTCACTGCTCCTAATCGTTGGACAATGTGACTTAACTCATTCACCGTATTAGAAAAAACTTGCATCGGTTGACTTGAGACTCCGTTATACTGTAACTCTCGTAATTCCTGTTTCTCAGCTTCTGACACAGCATCCTCAAAACTTCCTGGTTCTGCATTCTGCACCCATCTTCTAATATTTGGTTGCAATCGGTTGATAAAATGGTTTTTAATCATGATGTCACCTTCTCCTTGACCATTCCAATGTGGAAATGCTCTCTTGCCTAATCTCCTGACGTCTGCAGCAAATACTGAAACTGTCTCTCCTGGTAACTGACTACGGGCTACTAATTGCTCATATTTCACATCAATCTGACGGTTGTCTGGAAAACGGGTTAGAAAAGCATGTGACCACTCATTCCAAGTTTGTAAAGCAGGGTTTCGACCTTCTACTTCTGACAAGTAAATCAATGCGGGTCCTCGCAAATAAGTTGACAACAATGCGGTTTTTCTAGCTAAAGTTGTTGCTCCTGCTAAAATAGCAATTCTGGAAAAACGTTTCTCCCAATCAGTTCAATTTATGTCACTTGGGTCTCCTGAGAATGGCATCAAATCTCCTGAGTGCTGAATAATGGGTCTAGTATCATACATTTCACCTACTCGGGTTACTGTCTGACGTAAAAGTTCCTGAACTTCCTGCAAATTGGCTAAATTTGCTTGGGCCATTTCTGGATCAAAAATAGTATCTGCAATTTCTTCTTCCTCACTAGATGAGCTAGTTTCTGTTTCTGATAATGGAGCAATGTTAGATTTACTCCGTGTTCTTCTAGGTTCACGAAAATTCCGGGTGGCGTCAGCAACGATTGCGTCAACGGTGTCAAAAAGTGGTCGACGAGCCGTTGTACGAAAATGGACAAAAGGCGAAGTTTTGCGGTCAGTAAAATTTGTATTTAACAAGCTCTACTGAAGATAGTAAGTTTCTGAGTATCAAAGTTTGGTCTCCTTGGCTTCAAATTCAATCGGGTATGCTGTTTCTTTTTCTGCTGATCCGAAGATTGACAAAATTCTGACTCCTGCACGTGCCTCGACAATTTTGTGGGACCTCAGTGGCAAAAACTGAACTGGATGGGTAGGTACACACTTTAAAGTTACACTGGGTTACTGTAAACGCTAGGTTACACTACTTATTAATGTTTCGTGCTTCGTTTGTGTTTATGTTTCAGGTGTTGGCGGCAAAGAACGACGGCAACGAAAATGGACGACGTCAGCAAGCGAGTGGCAAATGGAGAAGTCGGTAAGTTTCTCAGCTCAAAAGGTAAAGTCTCAGACTAATCTCAAGTCCTACGATGTGTCCAATGGGTGAGTTTCTTGTTTATTAGGGTGACTCTGGTAAACACGGTAACCACTCAAAAATATATACAAATCGGCGGGTTTCTATTTACAGGTGACGAACACGAAAGCGAACAAGCGCGATGATCTGGATGACGAAAACGACGAAGATTATACACCAAAAGTAAGTTTTACATATAGTATATATATAAAATGTATGACATAAAAAGTAGCAAAAAAACAAAAATGTTTTGAATTTATTTTCTTATTTTTTCGTCTTTTTCTTCATAGGATTCCATCGAATGACGCAAATCAGCGTTCGAGCTGACCTTTCGGTGAGTTACTATCTTAAATTTTATCTAATTTTATGTTTCTAGTCTTTTTTTATTCATTTAGGCGGCGTTGCTTTTCAAGAAGGGAAGGCGGCGATGACGAATGCGAAGAAGAACGAAAGTCGGACGATGATGTCAAGGAAAAACAGGTTAGTTACTGTAGCTTAGTTTCTATGTTTCTTACACGCCTTCCTTCTATTTTACCCGTGATTCTACCCATCTTTAACCCGAAGTTTTACTTGCGATTTTACCCACGTTTAACTTGAAAATTTACCCGACTTTTTTAATTTTCGTATTACAGAATGTAGGTAAGTGGCGGGTTACCCAACCCATCATTTTTATATATGTTTTTCATGGTGAGCTTGTTTTTAGTCATATGAACAGGCTATTCCAAAAACTAAAATGCCGATATCTCACAATGAAACATTTCTTACGGTTCTAAGCAAGCTCTCATGACTATGGGCTACTTCCCTGATTATGTGAGCCATCCGCTCATGCTCCTGTAACTGCAGCTATCCTGAAATAATTATTATGCTTTACTGTATTGTGTGCAGGAATAAAATTCACACAAGGGAATTTTCTGACAGGATTACTGTGAGCGTAAAGGGTATTGTTTTGCTTAATAATCACTATTTAGAATTCGCCATGCGCCAGAGTGGTGAACTCATTGTGTTTTTTAATTGCAACTTCTAATACCATAAGACAAGCCATATTTTATATTTTTAGATTTTCTGCTAATGCAATATGTCATTAAAGAGTGAAAAACTTGACAATAATTTTTGAGTAAAAAATTCTTCAGCAAAGACTTAGTGCAAACGATTTTAAAGACAGTGTTAATTTTCCGATTTAAAAGCATTCTATAAAAACAGGCTGTAGTGATTTCAGTTGTTATAGCATAGATGGTATTTGTTTATTAACTCAAAGACCGTAGGAGTCATTGTTTTTTTGAGCCTAAGGAGAATTTTCTGGAAGATTATTCAAGCTTCAAACGTTTTCATCAAAAGCCACAATTTTCATCAGATTCACATATCAAAATATTGATGTAAAAACCGTGTTGATTCATCTCAACCGAGTTTGAAAAGCAAAAGATGTGTTTCAAAATTGTTGCACTACCGAGTAAGTAGCTCGAAAAAGCGTTCTTCGACAATAACCCACTGGTATCACTACCTTATGCTGATGCTGTTGTACTGAAATTTGTACAATGATGATCATTGAATTTCTGAAAAATCTGAATTTTCGGACTTCAGGTCATTGCAATTACTAACATCAGATTCAGTTTAACTTGCAACACATCGACGACATGCAAAGAACCAATCAAATCCGAGCCTTACGTGAAAAATATAAAATTCTTGTCAATATAACCCTGCTAATAGCAGGGTAAAATCATAGATTATTTTCATGTCTTTTTCACCAATTTTTTACCCAACTTTTATCTTACCCACCTTCTGTAATCTCGATATGGGTAAAATCATGTGTTAAGGCCGATGTATAGTAATCCGTAATCCTGATCCTTAATCCTGAGTTCCTGACCCGATAAGGATCAGGAAAGGATAGGACCAGGTAAAGTCGTCCTTAACGTCCCTAAATTTAAGGATTGGGACGACTACATGACAATTATTTTACAGTGAGATTAGATATTGAGATGCGTAAGTTGTATAAATAAAGACGACCAGACAGTAGATTTTATACATTTTATTGATCTTATTTATTATTCTGATTATTTTTTTGTTTTCGTTCACGTTGTACATGTTTACATACATGCATTTACATTATTTTGTTTACAGTGTTTTTTGTTTATTTGTCATATTTTAATTCCCCCTAATTAATTTTTTTGATTTTAAATTTTAAAATTTTTTTTAATTTTAAAATTTTTTTTAATTTTAAAATTTATAGTTTTGAATTTTTAAATTTTAAATTTTCAAATTTTAAATTTCCAAATTTTAAATTTTCAAATTTTAAAATTTTAAAATTTTAAATTTTAAATTTTTAAATTTTAAACTTTTTAATTTTAAATTTTAAAATTTTTTAATTTTAAATTTTAAAATTTTTTAGTTTTAAATTTTATATTTGTTTAAATTTGTTTATTTGAAATTTTAAAATTTTCCAATTTTAAATTTTTTAATTTCAAATTTTTTAATTTCAAATTTTTTAATTTCAAATTTTTTAATTTCAAATTTTTTAATTCCAAATTTTTTAATTTCAAATTTTTAATTTCAAATTTTGTAATTTCAAATTTTTTAATTTTAAATTTTTGAATTTTGAATTTTTGAATTTTTGAATTTTTAAATTTTTAAATTTTAAATTTTTCAATTTTAAATTTTTCAATTTTAAATTTTTCAATTTTAAATTTTCTTATTTAATAAGATTTCAATTTAAAATGTTTAAATTTTCTAATTTAAAACTTAGAGAAATTAAAGTTAAAATTAAAATCAAACTTTAATTTTTTTAAGTTTTAAATTTTCAATATTTTAATTTTAAATTTTTTTAAATTAATAAAGTTTGACACTAAAATTAATTAATTTTTTAGAAAGTTAATTTTTAATAAATAAAAACGCTGGTATCAATCAACAAAAGCCGCAAATCTGCCGTTTTGTTGTAAACAAACATGGCTACAGTATTACAACACACTGTAGTTGCAAAGTATTGCACTTGCGTAAAGTGCGCATATTTCATCGAAAAAAATGAAAAATCTATTTCTTAGCTGACTACTCTATCTTATCTGATAACAAATTCTTAGTTTTTGCTAATTTCACTTCATTTTACATTCCAATAACCGGAAAATGTAAATAGGATTATGCGCAGGCTGAAGCCGTTACGCATTTGATGAGTATTTACTGTAGCGTGTAGCTTTCCCGATCCTTAAAAAGTACGGAAGGCTTGTACTTTGTTCCCGACGTCAGGAAAGCCGATCCTTTCCCGATCAGGAAGACATCGGGAACACCTTTCCTTATCAGGTCGGGAACGCTGTCCCGATCCTGATTTCAGGATTACGGATTGCGTCAGGATCGAAAATTTAGGGAACGAGCTTTCCTGATTCAGGAAAGGCCATTTTTTTAAGGATCGGGACGACTATACATCGGCCTTTATTTTTTCTACCGACGATTTTACCCGTCTTTAACGCACGATCTTACCCGCGATTCTACCCGATTTTTACCCAGCCTTAACCTACGATTCTACCCGAGATTTTACTCGACTTTTATTTACCTACGATTTTACCCGAGATTTTACTCGACTTTTATTTACCTACGGTTTTACCCGCCATTTTACCCTTAAGGCCCTGTCATTCTTCACCGCGCCGCCGGTTGTCCTATTCATACTAACAGGCGGCGCCGCGCGACGCCGAGCGGCGCGATGGCTTGTCATACTTCGCCGAGCGGTACTGCCGCTTTTTTACTTTTGGATTTTGCTCTTCTCAAAAAATGTGTATTGGTTTAGTTGAAACCTGATGGGGCGCCGTGCGGCGCCGCAAAAATTACAAAAATCTATTCATACTTCAAAAGCGGTACCGCGCGGCGCCGCTTTTTAGTATGAATAGAACAACCGGCGCCGCGCGGTGAAGTATGACAGGGCTTTTAATCTTACCCACGTTTAACCCACTTTCAGTAATTTGGGCCTAAGACAAATTATTGGTGGAATTTTTGTCGCTGATCGGTTCGCCGCTCAAACTAGTTTTTCGGTATATAACTTAGTTTCATGTGATCGCTGCAGCGTCCATTCCATTATGAATCAACCTGCCGAATAACATATCGTTTACAATCGGTGCTTTCCGATTTTTATCGAAGTTTTAAAATTGAATTATTTGTCGCTGTAATAACTCAAGCTTACTATTCGCATTGCAGTATTTGATCGGGTCTTTCGAGAAAAAATTTCGGGCATTGTTCTCATTGTGGAAAAAATTTGAGTGAATTCGAAACCGAAAAGATGCAAGTCTATTTTAAATGGTTAAAGGAGCAATACAGGGGTAAGCGGATTTGTAGTATTCAGATTGTGAAGTACAGTTTGTGAATAAGCTAATACTGGACAGACTTACAATTACTGTAGTTTTATAACTGAAATTTTTAAAGAGTCGAAATCAGTGGCTTTTTTTGTGCCAAAACATGGTTTTTGGCACAAAAAAATTTGGAATGGCACAAAAAATTTTGAGCGTTTGTGCCAATTGGCACAAAATTTTTGGCTGGTCAAACATAAAATTTCCTTGATTTTTAGACGTTTTAGGGGCTGAAAATGCCAAAATTTTCGGCGCTTCGCGCCGAGTCAATGAATATAATAATTCCTATTCGTAGATTTGGCCTGAACGCGAACTATTTCTCTTCGAACAGTGTATTGGTACTTATCGTTACAGCAAACTTTATAGGCTGTCAAGACTGGTGAGTAAAAAGAAATTCTGAATATTCCCTGTTCATTCAGTGAGCAGATTCGGATTTTAAACTGAAATTCTTACTTTTTGTGTTTGATTGATTCAAACAGAAAAATCGATATCGTTGATAATTGTACAATGTTTGGATCGAAAATTTACACGATTTTCGACTTTATTTTCTCTAGTCTTTACATTGTTGTTAAATAACACAGATATTCGTAGTCGAAAATTGAATCAATTTGAACTCCCTGAACAATTCTAGAGCTACTTAAATTTTATCAGCATTCTATTTCTTTTAGGATTTTCGTGAACTATTTTGTTGCACAGTTTTTTCTTATCTCACTGACATCATGGTGAGCTGAAAAATAGATTTGGGCACGATTTTTCCAAAAATTAATGCGTCAAACGTTAACTTTTTATCAAACTTTTCTGCAGTTTTCACTTATGTTTCTAGTTTAAAAAAATTTTTTGCGCCATTGGCACAAATTTTTTTGGCCTCTTGTGCCAATTGGCACAAATGTCCGTGCACAAAAAAAAAACGCTGGTCGAAATTTTTCCCAGAAAAGGCCTGAAAACACAATTTTTTTTAATTTTTTCCAAACTGGGGGGGGGGGGGGGTAGATGAATTTGGGTACATGGTTGGCCTAGTTGGGGGATCCCCCCCAACCCTTCTCCCAGGTATGCCCTAAAGTTTTGAGGAATCAGTGATCCCCGCACCCGGCTAATGTTTTTTTAGTGCAGCGCGAATTAAGCACCGGCCGCGCTAATGCTGATTTTGATCATTAGCGCGGTGCTCTCAAAACCGGCATTTTTTCTATATTGTAGTCATTTAAGAGTGTGGTTGAAACAGCTTCTTTCAGTCTAAGTATCCTGTCGGCTTTTTTGAGGACATGATAATGGCATGAGACGTGATGACCCTAGCTATGGATAACTAATTGTTTGGTTTTTTCAGACAAACTCATTATCAATAAGGATTTCCAATTTCAAAATGAATCATTTATTGATCCGCATATGACTACTTCCATCCAAATGTCATCGTCAGCGCTCGTTCAGCCCCTGCAATCTTTGTCGTACGAAAGTCGATTTTCTTCGACATCTAATTTGGCGGCACCCGTAGCGTCGTGTAATAACTGCGCCGACGCTGTCTTATTTTTACCGCCACCGCCTCCTTATTCTATGTCAAATAGCGCTTTGGAACAAGACCAACAGTGGCGCTGTAACTTTTATCCATCGTGACAAAATCGCGCTTACGACGACGAGAAATTACGCAGCAGTTTTTATGCTAGAAAGGACGGGACAGCGGGCGATTTCGTTTATAATTTGGCGAACACTACCGATCGAGAAGATTACCCAAACTTTTCTAACATATAAATGAGCTGCATGTCAGTGTCGAAAGTTTTTGAATGTTGGCTGAACTGACGTAAAAGCTATGCGTTTGCCCCCTATCCAAAAAGGTTTCCTCATACATACAAGCTCCGCAGTCTCGCGCGACATTTTAGTCGACGAAACTCAGGTTTTTGAACCACTCCAATATTTATATTTTGTATACACGTCCGTACCTGATTTTGATTGAAAAATCGTCGCAATTATTCGATCAAATTTCATTGGAAAAATTCAACTTCGAAAGATTCGTGCCTGAAATTAAGTACAATTTTCGCTCATTTTTTCTTTTTTTGTTTGATCCCGCGAATTTCGTGCTATATTTTTATATTTCCAAAACGTATGTAATAAATAGCCTGATTGTGAATCTTCACGTTATTGTTATTCACTTTTTATTCGTATTTATGGTAGCATGTTTATATACAAATGAAAAATGTTTGATCAAAATTGTATATTCTTTTCCAAAAGTTCGTGTAAATTTTTTGCTCAATTCCGTTGAGAATAAAATTCGAAGAAAATAACTCAAAAAATTCAATGTATACGAATAAAGATAATCTACGTCAACGGGATTGCATTGCAACAATAGATCAAGTAAAAAGCAATTCGTGCTTCTACAAATAGTTTCCTAACTCAATATCCTAAATTGGACAGCCAACAATTTTTCCCAGAATAGAGAATCCAAATTTTTTTATTCCTTTTTTCAAAAATTTATTCCCTAAAAAACGATTTATTTTGGAAGGAATGAATAAACTGAGAAAATTCAAACTACAGTATAACCGCCTTGTCGTCATTTATCGATTCAATATCGAATGACTGTTTACATGTGAATCAAAACACCTGTGCATTACTGTACTTACCCCTGTATTGTTCCTTCAAAATCTGAAAATTTTCCTCCGCTTCGTGCCGGCCATGCGTTTAGTAATCATTATTCTCTATCAGGCCAGTTAGCATATCCACTTCCGTTTACAAATTAATGCTTAACAGTTTCTACCAATCAAGTTAGCTCCTCTCATTTTGTAACCGTTTACAGCCAGTATTCCGCCGAAGATTCAGATCTTTCATAAGTCTCTCAATTTTTTCTCTCGGGGCCCTCAAATTTCTCAAACGTTTTCAACATGTAATTTCGGATTTATTAGACGATGAAGATTGAACACATCATTCTAGAATGCAATTTTAGAACTTCTATTCAGGAATACTTGTTGCACAGATCCATTTTCCAGTGTTTTAGAAAATGAAAACTCGTAAATTTTTCCGGCGCCTCGTGTCAATGAGAGCGAAAAATTACACTTTGCCAGTGCCAGTTTAATTTTGATTTATTCCTGAACGTTGTGAAAGTTAATTTTCCAGCGTTTTAGAAAGTAAAAATCCGAAAATTCTTGCAGCGCTCCACCCCGGACTAAGAAGTCTAATAAAATATTGGAACCACAGAAATACTAATATGGTGGATAAATTCATGAGAACTCTATCGTTAGTAGCTTCCTGCTCCTGTATAACACCACCAATGTATTACTCATCAGCTCAATTTGACCGATCTGACTAAAATTTTCTCAATTTTTTCTCATTTTTGCAGATTACTGACTCTAAAAACATCAGAATGCTTGAGTATGCTTCTAAAATACTGAATAGAGCATCCGTGGCAACTTCATAACCGTTTCTAAAATTGTGGAAAATTTTCGGAATATGAGGAAAAAATTTTTTGGTTCGGCTCTCATGTAGAAAAAATCTTCGAGGGAAAAAACGGTGGTCGGCCAAAAATTTTTTAGCGTTTATGCCAATCGGCACAAACTTTTTGAAAGGTCAAAGATTAAATTTCTTTCATTTTCAGACATTTTAGGGGCTGAAAGCGAGAAATTTTTCTGCGCTTTGCGCCGAATCAATGAATCCAGCACTAACGGCTCGAACGCGAGCGAGGTCTCTTCTTAAAGTGTATTTGTATCTCCGTACAAAATCTATAGCTTGTCGATGGCTGATAAGTAAACATATTTTGAACATCCTGTGTTCATCCAGTGGGATTGGAATTGGGAGCTAGGATTCTTATTTTTGGTTTTGATACAAATATAAAAATTAACGCTTTTGACAGTATTTGTCGACCAATAATTTGCGCAACTGTCGACTCAGTGATCTTCTACAGTAAGTAATCTGAATACCGATGTTTACATCGCTGTTATAAAGAAAAAGAAAATATAAACTTCCTGAACAATTCTTTAGATATATTAGAAATTTGAATTGTGGCATTCCATTTCTTTCTGATTTTGAGATGAAATTTTAAGATAATTTTTTGAGTTGAAAAATAAGATGTAAGGGCACGGTTTTCGCATTACACTAGTGTGGTGCGATAAAATGTATGTAGCTCTAATTATGTTTTTATCAAAGTTTTGGCCTGAAACCTTCAAGAAGTTTTAGTATGTTCCTATTGAGAAAAAATTTGTCGTGCCATTGGGACTAATTTTCTAGTTTTTTGGCCCCTTGTGCCAATTGGCACAAATGTCCGTGCGTCACCGACCAGCGAGTACTTTGAGAAAAAATTTTAGAAATATGGAATGATTTGATTTATTTTCTGATTGATTCACAACTAATCGAAAACAAAAGTAAACAAGAATATAAAAAAGAAGGTCTGAATAACAAAAATTTTATCACCGAACAAAAGTAAAAAAATACTCAAAGAGAGCGAAGAAAACAAAAATTGGACAAGGTAAAAAAACGGAAGTGAAACAAATGTTGCAACGCAGTATTACTTCAGAACGATAAACTACATTTACGACAAATTCGATTCGTCTAGAGAGGGCAGAAGCATATACTGAACTGATGCGCTCTCCGTAGAGCTTGGAAAAATCGATTTTCATGATTTCATACTTAAATACATGTAACGCAAAATTAGTCAAACATCCCTATTTCCTTTTGATAGAGGGTTCCTACACGTTTTTAGGGATTGGGGAGAGAGAGAGGGTAGAAAATTTTCAAGCCCGATATTTCTGTAATAAAAAGTCCGGGGCAAAGAAAAGGGATTTTTTTACCTTTCTCAGCTCAATAATAAGTATTTATTTTACATTACAATTATCAAGACCTGCCTGCTACTAATGCTAGTAGTAAGGCTACTAGTGCAGTAAAAGCCTAAATTTGGTTCCATTCTATTTATATATTATGTATTTCTCTATATTGCTGTGCCTTAGTAAAAATTCAGCGAAAATCCAAAATTCAAATTCAACGAAAATTCGGTCAGCGTATGTGCAGCCGGCTTTTTTCATCGGCCAAGTTGCAATGTGGAGCTTAGGGGAAAGATTTGGTTGCGCAGAGAAATTTCTGATTGCTTATTGTAAAATTGATAATTGGCTTGACTTTATCCGAAAAACAATTCAAAGATAGTTTTTTGTATTTTATTCGATTCGCGTCAATCTTAGACCTTTTTAACGGAATATTAACAATTGAAAAAAATAAAATTGTACTAAGAGTGAAATAAATAAGTGGAAATACGAGTAGTGATGAAAAGCTCTTTGAACGATGAAAGCACGTGTGATGTGAAGAAAAATAATGAAAAGGCTAGTAAGATTGGATTGTTCGGCGCGTAGCGCCGAAAAATGCGATTTTGTACTTCTAAAACTCTGAAAATACATTTTTCAACTTATTCTAATGCAACCGTCAATGGTCGTGATGTTTTCGCCATTTGGCCAAAGAGTTCAATGTTTTTTTTCATTCTTTTCGCTGCAGGTAGCGATGGCCTCCCTTTAAAATTTGATTTAAATTTTTTGGATCACCTAGATTCTGTTTTAGAAAACATGACCATGTTCAAAGAAGGTAAACTCATGAGTCAATGTATCATAGCATCATTTCTCGTATTAAATGTTGATTATAAGACTTTGGCGAAAATTCCAGTTAATCGTCTTAAAAAAGTTATACCTAAAATTGTTCATCAAAGTCAAACATGTGCAGTTCAAAGAAGAGACATTAGAGATGGCTTGATTGTTACTCAAAATATAATTGATTGTGTAAAAGAGGAAGGCCTAACTGATATTTTACTTTCACTGGATCAAATTTCTGCTTTTGATATAATAGAATGGCATTTTGTGTTTCGAACAATAGAGTTTTTTAATTTTAGTTCAAAGTTCAAAATTTATAAGCTAGATTAAAATGATATACAAAAATGGATATGTAACTTTGTCTTTATTGATTAATGGTTAAGAATTATTCCCCTTTAAAATCAGTCGAGGAATAAAACAAGGTTGTTCGCTTTCCGCTTTAATATATCTTTTGGTTTCTGAGGTACTTTGTAATTTTATTAGAAGGGATAATATAGTTAAAATAAAAATTTTAAGCCAGTCAGTAAAACTATGCAATTATGCCGATGAAATAAACTTCTTTGTTGGAGATTTTCAATCTGTACAAAGGATCTTCCAAATAAATGAAATGTTTCAAAAGCTTAGTGGTGCAACTGTAAAAAAAGCGAAGACAAAATTTTTTCTTTTCGGAAATGCTGTAAATAATCAGGTTCTTGATATTTATAAGGATTTTATTGTAGAAAAGATTAAAATTTATGGAATCTATCTTGATAAACTGGGCACTAGTAGTCCGGAAAACCTTAACGGTATTTCTCATGAATTTGAGAAGATTAAAACGCAAAATATTAGTTTTCATTCGACGATCTTCTGAAAGTGTTATTTGGGCAGCATCTAGCCAAAAGAGTTTTGTTGCAATTAAAACGTTGAAACTACCGGTAGAACTAGGAGGCATAAATCTTACTGATGTCCTGCAAAAATGGAAGCTATGAGTTTGATGCTTTCACTAAGACAATTAGATTAGCAGAAATTATAACTGGTCTCAGATACACAGATAAAAATGAAATTATATGCAATAATCAAGTGATCAGTTTGAATAAAGTAACCACAAAACTATTTTATTTTTGTATTAGAAAAGGAATCCTGACCAATGAAAAGCCAATGTCCTACTGAGTAATAAATTTAAATGAAAGTTTATTGGATATAAATGAACTTTTAAGCTTATCAAAGTGCAAATTTTTGGACGGTGGTACAAGAAATCTTCATTTTGCAATTGAACACCGGTTAGTTCTAACTAGATCCAAAATTAATCATATGAATAACTACCAAGATCCAAACTGTAAATTTTGTATATCACAAAATGAGTCCTATAGAGAAGATGTTTTGCACGCAATAGTCTTATGTCCAAGATTGACAGATTTTTGGGTAAAGATTGTACAACTGTTGAAAAAAATTCATAAAAATTTCAATGTAGATTACTCAATTTTATCTTTGGTTTGAAACTAGATTCTTGTAGTAAGGAACAACTGACTGGCCAATATTGTCTTATATGTGGCACAAAATTTTATATGGCTGACGAGACAACCGTATGAAAAGAATGATAGTTTCGTAGATATTTGGGAGCTGTTTAGGAAAAATATACAAAAAACTGTGCTTCGACTTTTTGAAATCATGGACCAAAAAGCTTTTGAGAATTACTTTTTAAAGCATAAGATTGTCAAAATTAGTAGGCTTGATGAACCTGTGATTAATTTTTTAATTAAGAACCTTATTTTCCTTAATATGTATTTTCCAATTCATATAGAATGTGTTTCATTTTTCGCTCGTTAATCATTATTTAAAAATCAGGTCGTGCTTATTTAATTGCATAATATCGTTTCCGGCGTAAATTATTTTTTAGGGTCGTCTTAAAGTTGATTTTTGTGCATGCTTTATTTTGCTCTTTTAGGGTAAAAAGTCGTCGATGAAAAAAAACTAAGACACGGAAAGTTGAAAATGATGGACAATTAAATTTTGAATACTTTTTGGAAAAGGTTAGGAATGCTTCTGAAAGGTAACTGAACGTACTAAATGTTCTAGAATTGTACAAAAAATAGGTTAGCGGAAATCAAAACTGGTCCTGGGCACACAGATGAAAATGAAATTATTTTGAATGATCAAGTGATGAGTTTGAATAAAGTAACCACAAAATCTTTGTATTTTTACATTAGAAATCTGACCAATGAAAGGCCAATGTCGTATTGGATAATACATTTAAATGAAAGTTTATTGGATATTAACAATTGGTAAACAAAAAATCTGTTTTCTTACACTCCCTTCATCAGACAAATTTCAACTATTTGTGTCATTGGCGAGATGATACAGGGTCTATTAAGTCACATGCCCTATTGAAAGAAGCAGGGTGTTCGATCAATTGGTTTGATTATGCAAAAATAGTTCATGCAATTCCAAAAACTTGGAAAACTTTGATAAAAAACTATGAAATACACTGGAATGAGCATGAATTTGTCCCAAAAAGTTTTGATGCAAAACATTTGAACGACATAAAAATGCGTATGATAAATGGGCGACAATGCACACCGAAAGGGGAAATAGCTTCGATGGATGGACTTAAGATATCTTCTGAAAAACGATTCGAAGAATCATGGAAAACATTGCATGGGTTGAAAATCGGGAATAAATACCAACAATTTCAACTCAAAGTATTACACAAGATACTAATTACGCCCTATTAGCTTGCCAAATACAAAATCCAAAGATCTGAACTATGCACTCAATGAGATGTGAAGGATGACATTGCTCATACATTGTATGAATGTGCAATTGTTAAAATATTCTTAACAGATTTAGAGGTGAAAATACAGAAAACCATACAACCTAATTTTAAAATAAATGAACTTGATTTCATTCTAGGTTCAATCAATACAGACAAAATAATGAGAAACACACTAAACATTTTCATGCTATTCACCAAATTTCATATTTACAGAATAAGAATAGCCGGGAAAAATCTGACTTACAACTATTTCAAAAATGATCTATGCTGTTTCTTTAAAACACTAGGAACCTACCCCATTGAGAAACAATTTATCGAAGACATCGTCAACAGTTAAATAAAAAATTAGATCTAAGACTCTTTGCATAAAGTTTCATTCATCAGGAGTAAATGGCCATAGTGCCAAGCCTCAGAAGTATGTTGTAGTTTATAAATTCCTTTTCGTTTTTGTGTGTGAAAAAATTGTGTATATTTGTAGTTGTATTGCTTGCCTAATAATATCGCTAGGAAAAAAATAGAAATCTTCATTTTGCAATTTTGCACCAGTTTCTTCTAACTAGATCCAAAATTAATCGTATGAATAACTACCAAGATCCAAATTGTAAATTTTGTATAGCACAAAATGATTCCTGTAGAGAAGGTGTTTTGCACGCAATTGTCTTATGTCCAAGACTAACAGATTTCTGGATAAAAATCTGTTGAGAAGAATTTATAAAATTTTCAATGTAAATATAATCAATTTTGTCCCTGGTTTGAAATTATTTTCTTGTAGTAAGGAAAAACTAACTGGCCAGCAGGGCCGTGCGCAGGATGCGCTGGCGGACTAGATTTTTTTACTGAATACCCAAAGAAAATGTTGATTTTACGCGATACAGTGTTCGCATGGTGCCGCAATGGGGGGGGGGGGAGAGCTCTCCCTGCCCCCTTGTGCACGGCCCTGGTGGCCAGTATTGTTTTATATATGGCATAAAATCGTATATGGCTCCCGAGACAAGGGCATGAAAACAATGATAGATCGGTAGATACTTGGCAATTGCTCAGGAAAAATATGCAGAAAACCGTGCTTAGACTGTTTGGAATCAAGGATTATAGTGCTTTTGAGGATTACTTTTCAATGCATAAGGTGTCAAAATTATTAGGCTTGATAAAGCTGTGATTAATTTTTGAATTAAGAACATTATTTTCGTTAATGTAGTATTTTTCAGTTCACATAAAATGTGTTTTATTTTTCGTTTCGTACGCATTATTTAAAATTCGGATCGCGTTTATTTAATTGCATAATTTCGTGTCCTGTGTAAATTATTTTTTAGGGTCTTCTTAAAGTTGATATTTGTGCATGCCTTATTTCTTCTTTTCCAGGATAAAAGCTCGCTAGGTTAAGTAGAAAAAAATTTTGCCGATAAATATTGACTTGAGCTTCATTTGTGTCTTTGAACTTGTTTCAACATATCAATACATTCGCGTAGAGTCAGTAATTCACTTATCGTAATTATCAAACAAAAGAGGTTGTTCTAAATGAGATTAAGCATAGAAAAGCGCGATGGGTATTTTATCTTACAAAATTTTGCGCTTTGATATTCTAGAATGCTGGATCATTTCAAAACCTATTTTCTGTGTCTGATTTTTCAGTGAACTCACGGAATTATCAGTCGGGCGAACTGAAATTCAACAGCTGGCCAAGCAAGCAGGAATTTAGACTTTTCAACCAGCAAGAATTTCTATCTTTACCCTGTCCTGTTAATATTACTCAGGAAACTTCTCAAATAATGTCTAAATATTCTTTACGTGTCCTGACTGGGCAGGCGAAGAGAAAATGAGGTGAATTGGACGCATTGTTTTTTGCCCGCCGGCTTTTTCCTCGAATGGGGTAAGGAGACAAAATTGTTTTACACATTTTACCCAAGTCGTTTTTTTCGGTTACAAATGTTCACAGATGCTTTATTCGAGTGTTTTTAAGCTTTTTCAAAGATTCTGATGCCTTTAGAGCCGTTAATTCATTAGAATTGTACAAAAAATTTAAATTTCAGAGTATGAAGTCTAATTTACAAGCAATGTGGGACAAATTTTTCAGCAAACTATCCAATAGTATAATGACTTCAAATTATACATGAGAATTCGACCGTTAAGACCTTAAAGATGATAAGTGAGAGCCCAAAAAACATGCTAATTTCTTCAAGTATTGACATTCTATGACGTTAGAAAATCAATTTTCCGAATATTTATTTCGAGAACTCAATTCGAATCATACCTATAAGACCTCCGACCAGTTGGGGGGGAGGTAAATCCGAAATTTTGGGGGGGGGGGGGGAGAAAAAGTCTAAATTTTTCCCAAAAAAGGCCAAAAAACATACACTTTTTTGCAAATGTTTTCCAAACTGGGGGGGGGGGTTGGATGATGTTGGGTTGGTTGGCTAAGTTGGGGGGGGGGTTCCCCCCAACCCCCCCAAGTACTGGTATGATTCGAATTATCTGTTCATAAATCGTAATTTCTTGAAATTTATCATTTGAAAATTTTAAAACCAGTAATTCGTAACTTTTTATAAATTTGGCCGAAAAGCCATGAGTCAGAAGCGTAGAAATTTTCCAAAAATTACTTCCATGAAGCTTTCGAATTTCATTTACGTTAAGAAAGGAACAAACGCTTCAAAAAAAAGTTGACGTGTTGATCTTCCTTAAACAACGTGTAAGGAAAAAATGTGATCTTAATTAGATATCAAGGTAAAATATTGAAAATTACCGATTAAAACATGATATGATACATTTGAGAGGATGAAAACCATTAAAGATTAAATGGTGAACGAGTCATCCTGGCATTACAGAGAAATCAGCAGGTTTTGCTTGTTAATTTGTGATTAGGCAGTTCAAGGCTGCCCCATGAATTGTCGTACCCTAGGAATGCACCACCGCAGTGTTTTTTGTGCCAAAACATGGTATTTGGCACAGAGTAAACTTGGAATGGCACAAAACATTTTGGGCGCTCGTGTCAATTGGCACAAAATTTTAGGCTCTTCAACATTAAATTTCCTTGATTTTTAAACGATTTTGGGACCGAAAATGCAAAAAAATTTTCGGCGCTTCGCGCCAAGTCAATGAATATTATATTATCTACTCGTATTTGACCCGAACGCGGACGAGTTCGAATAGTGTATCAGCATCGTTGTAGCGAAGTTTATAGGCTGTTAATGAATGATGAATGGAAATAAACTCTGAATATTCTCTGTTCATTCGGTCACATTCGGATTTAAAACTGTAATCCTTACTTTTTGTGCTTGATTCATTCAAATAAAAAATTCGATTTCCGACCGAAAATTTACAAAATTTTCGACTTTATTTTCACTAGTCTTCACATTCTTCTCAAATATTTGTATAAGATCCGTAGTCGAAAATTGAATCAATTTGAACTTCCTGAACAATTCTAGAGTTATCTAAGTTTTCTCAGCATTCCAATTTTTTCCGAGTCGTCGTGAACTACTTGCACAGTTTTTTCTTACCTCACTGACATGGTTAGCTTTAAAATAGGTTGAAAACGATATTTGCAAAAAATTAATGCGTGAAACGTTAACTTTTTATCAGAATTTTGGGAATTTTTCCACAACTCGGTTCCCTTCCCAATTGTAGTCCAAACTGGCATTTTCGGACTCATTAGAATGCCAGCTATGCAGATCAGTTCGAAAATCCAGGGGCTCATGGCATTCAGGAACTCGTTTGCATAGAATCTGCACACATCTCACGTAGTCCTTGTGACTACAAAAAAAATTCTACCTACATTACATCAAGAATCGAACCTGGTCAACCAGCCTATGGACTTAATGCGTTAATGGACAATTTCAGCAGAAAGTTGGGCTAAATTTTATAAGTTGGTTCCCGGCCTTCAGGCTAATTATTGTATATGAGTTGTCTGTTAATTTTGAGCATGGATTTCTGTGACTAGTGAGTAGACATTTATTTGTCCTTTAAAATTTTCCTTAGGCTTAGGGTACAGCACATACATGTAATTGGGGGGGGGAGTGCTATAGGAACCCCTCCCCCAGAAATCGTCGACCATATGGCTAGCCATTGGGCGACCGCCCCCCTCAGGATTTTCCAATCCAATGGCAAGCCATATGGCAGCTGTGGGGACCCCCATACTTTTGGTCGGAAAAATACTGAAAAATGTCAATTTTTTGATGAAAAATGTTGAATTTTAAACAAAAAATGGTAAAAAATTTGAATTTTCTTGGCGCTTCGTGCTATGAATACATTTGTTCAGTCTTTTTTGGGAAAAATCACTATTTTTCGGATCTTTTCGTGGAAAAATCGATTATTTTTCCTCAAGAGACCCCTCCCCCTAAAATTTTGAGAATTACTGACCCCCAGCACCAAAAAAGGCGCCCTACCCCCCCCCCAGACCTCGGGGCCCCGTTACATGTATGGTACAGCTACAGCAGCTGCGCCAAATGAAGTTGTTAGTTGAAATAGTATCAAGGGTCTTAAAGGATTATAGTGCTTATACTTCCTGGTGAAATTGTGTAGTGGTAAACGCATTAAATCCACAGGCTGATGGACCAAGTTCGATTCTTGAAGTAGATAGAATTTTTCTGAAGTGACAAGGACTATGTGAGGTCTGTGCAGATTTTATGCAAGTGAGATCCTGAATGCCATGAGCGCCTGGATTTTCGAAATGATCTGGATAGCTGGTATCTTGAAGAGTCCAAAAATGCCAGTTTGAACCATAATTGGGAAGGGAACCGACTTGTAAAATAATTCCGAATTTTCTCAATTTTTTCCTCATTTTTGCAGGTTTCTGACTCCGAATACAATAAAATGCCTTGGGTATGCTCCTGAAATGCATAAAAAAGCATCCGTAGCCACATTATAAACGTTTTTAAAAATGAGGAAATTTTTTTGAAAATGTGGAAAAACATTTTGGGCCCGGTTCTCATGTGGAAAAAATCTTCGAGGAAAAAACGGTGCAAGCATTGCGAGGCAGTCAGTGTTTTTTTTTTTATGCCAAAACATGGTTTTTGGCACAAAAATTTTTGAGCATTTGTGCCAATTGGCACAAAATTTTTGGCTGGTCAAACATTAAATTTCCTTGATTTTAAGACGTTTTGGTGGCTGAAAATGCAAACATTTTTCGGCGCTTCGCGCCGAGTCAATGAATGTTATATTTCGTATTCGTATATTTGACCCGATCGCAAACGATTTCTCTTCGAACAGTGTATTAGTATTGTAGCAGAAAATTTTATAGGCTGTCAATGACTGATGAATGAAAAGAAATTCTGAATGTTCTCTGTTCATCCCGTCAAATTCGGATTTAATACTGAAATTCTTACTTTTTGTGTTTGATTGATTCAAATATAAAATTGATATCGTTGGTAATGATACAATGTTTTGACCGAAAATTTACACAATTTTCGACTTTATTTTCTCTAGTCTTTACATTGTTGTTTAATATACAATATAGATATTTGTAGTCGAAAATGGAATCAATTTGAACTTCCTAAACAATTCTAGAGTTATCTGAATTTTCTCAGCATTCCATTTCTTTCTGAGACGTCGTCAACTATTTTCTTGCACGGTTTTTTCTTATCCCATTGACATGGTTAGCTGAAAAATAGTTTATGCACGATTTTTACAAAAAATTAATGCGTTAAATGCTAACTTTTTATCAAGCTTTTGGCCTAAAACTTTTCCGCAGTTTTCAGTATGTTTCTAGTAGAAAAAATTTTTTTGTGCCCTTGGCACAAATTTTTTTGGCCTCTTGTGCCAATTGGCACAAATGTCCGTGCACGAAAAAAAAGCTACACCACCGTTTTTTCTCGGATTTTCTCATCATGAGAACCGGACCCAAAATTTTTTTCCTCATTTTCCAAAAGTTTTCCATATTTTCAAAAACGTTTTTAACGTGGTCACAGGCGCTTTTTCTGTATTTTTTTCATAGTGAACACTTTTCGGAACCATTGACAATGTCATAGGCAATACTCCCTCAAGCCCCTGCTACACTTCGACGGTCGGCGCCGGTTTCGAGCTGCTATACTTCGTCTTTTTGACAACGGTCGGCGCCGGTTGTCAATTTCGATTCAATCGAAATTTCTGAAGCGGCGCTTATGTTATTACATATGAATTATGATGCAAAAATTACATTTCTCACGTTTTTCAGTCATATTCATTACAGACGGCACCAGATCATACCTGTACCTGGGGGCGTTGGAGGGGATCCCCCCAACTTGGCCAACCATGTACCCAACCCCCCCCCCCCAGTTTGGAAAAAATAAAAAAATTTTCAAAAAAGTGTATGTTTTTTTGGCCTTTTTTGGGAAAAATTTCGACTTTTTCCGACCCCCTCCCCCCAAATTTCGGATTTACCCTCCCCCCCCCCCCCAACTGGTCGGAGCCCTTACAGGTATGCACCAGATGAATTTAAAAATATTTGATCCGGCGCCGGCCGTCGAAGTATAGCAGGGGCTTGCTCTTCCTTGTGCAGTTGTTTGTAATATTCTAACCAAAAAGTAGATGAATTTATCATCGTTTAAAGGGTACATAAGAATTAGATGGCGCCATAGCATCAATGACTTTCTACTTTCAGCACCATCAAAAATGTTACGTCATCTTCTACATCGTATACTTCATAACGAACAGTTCATTCAAAAAGTTGGTATTTCTTGTATTGAATGAGTTCATGCCATATATGTATCGATGTTTCTTCAGCTTGCTGATTCGCGACCGATCCGAATCGCCGCCCGTATTTTCGTTTGGAAGTATGAAGAAATCCTGAACAATAGTGAGTCCTTCCTGTTACTTTTTTATATGTATACACACGCACACAGTATCTGAGGTACGCGTGAATACAATTGGAGGTTTCGATACATTCAGTGCGTTAATAATTTGACTTCGGCTATATGTATCCACAGACTACTTGATTAATTGAAAATTAAATTGATGCAATTAGGTGAACGTCTGAATGTTGTGGAGCAATTTGACGTATTTGTAAAGCTCGTGTCGTTTGCGAGAAAGATCGGCAAGTTTGATTTGGAAAGATCGTGACGAGACCACCGAAGAGGCGTGGCTACAATGTGAAGAAATTATGAAAGTGTTCTTTCATTAGTTTTTGCGTTGTACTGTAGCCGAAAGGTTGTGTTTTTTTGGTGTTTTGTCTGAAAAGTGTGAGGCGGCTTTGTACATTAGTAAATTGTGTGAAAAGTCCGTTCTAAATTAAGTCAAACTAAGTTTGAGTGAGTGAGTGAAACTCCTAAGTGGTTAAGAATATACGGCGCGAGTTTCGGCATCCGAAAACCTTTGACGACCTGAGCGAAGATCCCTGGATAAAATTGACACAGCGCTCTCTACGAGCCCGTCAATCTCCTGCGTTCGACTATCGTTGCGTTATTTTCGTAAAACACTCCGAGTGTTTCGTCTACAGCGTTCCGCACGCTCTTCCACGTTCCGTACGTCTCTCTAAAACACGCGATAAATCGTCGAGCTACACAGCTAATTTCTCATCTGCGTTCCGTCATCTATCATCTTATTTTCTCACGCACGACATAATTTGGTGACCGTACCAGCTCGTCTAAAGGTTGAGGAAACGCCGAAATTTGCAAAAAATCGAAAATCCGAAAAATGGAGGAAAACCGCACGCGTCGCTCTACTGCGCTCGGCTACGAAAAAGGTTTCTATAAGAAACTAGCGAATCCCGAAAATCGAGAAATCGAAAATTTCGACTGCGAAAACGTGAATCTACCGCTTCTCTACGAAGCAGATAAGCGTAATTTCGATCTACCGGAAACGTCCGCTCCGTTAAAAACGCGAAAAACCTCGCGATCTCTATCTCCGAAAATCGTTGAAAACCGAAAATTCAACTTTCTAAAATCGAAACCGAAGGAGACCGAAACTCGAAAAATCTTCGATAATGACGCGTATATCGACGTAATGCAAAAATGCGATGCGGAAATGATAAATTTTCGTGGCGACGCTACTAACGCGTTAAGCGAAATCGTAACTATCGCGACTCAACAGCGGAAACTTCTCGATGAGTTTAAAACCGAAATCGAAGCGATGAGAGCTCAGAAAGAAGAGCTAACGAAACCGAACGTTCCCGAAATCGAAAATATCGCGAGACCTACGAGCTCTTACGCTCAGTCTCTGAAATCGACAAAACCGAAAAACGTCACTAGCGATCGAAAAAGTCAACTTAGTTTTCGTGGAATAATCGACGATGACGATGATCTAATCATCCCGACGCAAACGTTTGATCGCTCTAACGCGCTAAACGCGCTAAACTCTCAGATAAACTTTCCGTCTATCCCACCTTCTCAGGTGCATAGATCTTTCGCTGATGATGAAACGAGAATTAAGACTATCTGTAAAAAGATAGCGCCGCAAAAACTAGATAATTCGACCCGAAATCAACAAGTGTTGAAATTCTTCATTGCACTCGAAAACGAGTTCGGCCTTGATGCGTCTGAGTATGTAAAACTTCACACGTTGCGTCGCTTGACTTGCGATGGTGCTCTGAACACCATACGAGATGTCCGATCCTACGATGAAGCGAAACAGATTTTGATGTGTATGAATGCTCCGAATTGCGACCAAGATACGCTCCAATGCGAGCTCCAGTCCATCGCTCCTTTTGAAACCGAAGATCCGTCAGCTTTCTTAAATCGAATCAGTACCTACGTACATCTACTGTACTATGACAGAAGCGCTCAGTATCGCCATAGAAAAGTTATCACAACTTTTCTTTGGAAAATGCCGGAAATCTACAGAGTCTCGATTGACGCGAGTACTCTAGAAACAATCACTGACTTAGCCATAGCCGTCGCGAAAGTTCAGAAAATTCAGCGAGCGAATAAACAGTCAACTGTCAGAGTAGAACAACCTATACTGGTTAATACACTCGAAAATCGGTCGGAAGAGCAACCAGCTCAATCGCGCTTCAGAGATAATTCGAAACTTCGTTTCAGAGATAACTCTCAATCCCGAAACAGAGACGACTCTAGACAGCGAAACAGCGTGAGGTTTCAAGAAAATTCGACTCTAGCGAAAACCAAAGAATTGGAAGAAAGCATAAAACGAGTCCTAGAAAAGTTCGGAATCCGAGAAAATTCGCAAAACGCTAACAATTTCGAAAATCGAAGATCGCGATTCGATCGCGGGACGAGTCCGAACTTTCGGAATAGAGAAAACATTCCTATACGGGATTTCTCTCAGAATCGAAATTTCCAACGAAATCAGTCACGTGAACGACCGGTAAAGTATTGTACCTATCATGGTCAGTGTAAACACGACAGCTCCGAATGCTATCAGTTGAAACCACAGGCTTCTCAGCCTCGGCAACAGCAACCGAATCATCAATGGCAAAATAACCATAATTGGCGTCCTCGTTTTCAACAAAATACGCGTAACTACACGCTCAATCAGAATCAAAATTTTGATCGAAATAACCGATTCTTCAATCGCGATAACCGAAACTATCAGAGAGATGTTGCAAACATTTCTCTTTGCGATTCCGAATCCCGACAAGAAAAGATAATCGAGAAGCACTACTACTATCCGATGAATAACTCACAGTCTATACAGACTCAGCTAACTTCTCCGAAATCTTCGCAACAAGTTTTGCCATCAGAAACCAAAACGGTGTCCAACTCACCTAAAACTTTCGTTCCGATGAAACCGACAACCAGTACAGCTAATATGCTTGAACCGACAGAAGCTTCTAAAGCTACAAACTTCTTCGTCGCTCCGGGAATCACTGATTTCACAATCGAAAAACCTACTGAACCGTGGATCGCGAGATCTAGCGTGTGTCGAATCGAAGAATGTTCGCAAAAAGATATCAAACTGCTGAGCTTGTACGCTCCTACTCGTGCTTTTCATATCGATGCCGAAATCGGAAAAACCAAAACGAAAGCGTTGATCGATACCGGTGCTCAATGTTCAGTCATTTCCTCATGTCTAGCTCAACGCTCTTTGGGGATTGACTATGATACTTTGGAAACATCCGCGCAGATAAAAGTAGCCGACGGTGCTATCGTCGATGCCAGAGGTCCGATAATCTTCAAAATCAGTTCATCTTTCGGAACGCATCTAGTACGATGCTGGATTCTGCCTACTACAGGAGAGCAATGCCTCCTAGGAACCGATTTCCTAGTGCATCCGAGCGTTCGAGCCGTAATAAACTTTCGCGAAAATTTCATCAGAATCGGAGACGTCCAGCAAGAACTAAACCTAGTTTTGAAACCGGTCGAAAAAGCGCCCTACGATGAAGTATTTTCAAATACTTCTACGGGACATAGTCAAACGCAAATCGTAAAAATCGACAGATCGCTACCGATTCTGAATATCTCGTCATGCTACGTAGAACCGAATTGTCAGACTTGGGTAAACGGGAAAGTCTTCCCTTTCACAAACGAAAGCTTCAAAAGCGTCATAGTTCAACCCGTGAACTTCGGAAAAGAAAACTGCGAATATCCGATCGAACTTGCGATAATCAACATAACCGAGGGCAAATGTCCACTATTATTCGTCAATAATAGTGCGAACGGCATCCATCTAGAACCTAACCAGCTCATCGCTGAGGTTAAATTCAAACTCGAAGAATCGAACATGACCGTCGCGTCGCTAAGCGATCATGAAGAAGACTATGAACCAGCGACGTTGGTTAAAGACCAGTCAACTATGTCGGAAGAAGAAAAACTTCAACACGCTCTCGAAAAAATGACCGAAAAGTCGAATATCGATGATGAAGATAGAAAAATCGCTATCGAAGTCTTCAAGCAATATCGTGATGTTTTCAGTCTCCCTGGAGATCAACCTACTCTCACTCACGAGTTAACGGTCTCTATAGACACCGGTGATGCAAAACCAGTCGCGAAACACTACTACCGTGCGCCGATCGAGCAAAGACCAATGGTTCGTCAGAAAATCCAAGAAATGCTGGAAAAAGGCCTCATCGAACCTTCGCGATCACCGTGGGCAGCACCTATGTTTCTGGTAACGAAAAAAGATGGAAGTTGGAGACCCGTAGTCGATTATAGAGGTATAAATGAAGTTACTCCTAGCGATAAGTTTCCGATCCCGAGAATCGATGACTATCTAGATGCTCTAGGCAACGCAAGATTTTTCTCAACTCTAGACTTAAAAGCAGGGTATTGGCAAATCCCTTTAGACATCGCTTCACGCGATAAAACTACTTTCGTCAGTCAAGAAGGCTTATTTCGATTCAAAGTTCTACCTTTTGGCTTGAAAAACGCTCCCGCTGAATTTCAAAGACTAATGGAACGGATCCTGCATCCATATATTTGGAAAATCTGTTTGGTCTATATCGACGATATCATAGTCTTTTCGCAAACATACAACGATCATCTAGCACATATTCAACTGATCTTTGATGCTCTCCGTGACGCGAATCTAACGCTAAGACCAGATAAATGCGATTTTGTGCCGAAACAAGTAAAGTTTCTTGGTCATTTGCTAAGCGAAAATGGAATCTCGCCTGATCCCGAAAAGGTCTCCGCGATCGTAAACTATGAAATGCCAAAAACGGTCAAAGATCTTCAAAGTTTTTTGGGCCTAGTCCAATGGTGTAGACGATTCATACCGAATCTTGCCACTCTTTCGCGACCGCTCTATCAACTACTACGAAAAAATGCGAAATATGAGATAAGTGAAGAACATCGTACAGCGTTTAACGAGATTAAAACATCTCTAACCTCAACTCCTTTCTTGCGATATCCTGTCTATAACGACGAAAAATCGAAATTCATCATCCAAACTGATGCTAGCACAACTGCTATTGGTGCAATTTTGTATCAAGAAAACGAAACTGATCAATGGGTCATCGCGTATAATAGTAGAGTTCTGTCTGACGTAGAAACCCGATACAGTACTACTGAGCGCGAATGTCTCGCAATCGTAGAAGCTTTTCGTTGGTACAGACACTATGTCTATGGTCAAAAAGTAACGGTCAGAACTGATCATAAGCCTTTGCAATGGATCAAAGAAGAAAAACATCGAAATTCACGACTTCAGAACTTCGCAATAAAGCTTCAAGACTATGACTATCGCGTTGAATATGTAAAAGGCAAAGAAAATGCTTGTGCTGATTTTCTATCACGAAATGAACCTCGCGCTAAAGTAAAGCCAAAGACTAGTGAAGAAGTTACAAACGAAATATTCAGACCAACGTTTCGCGAAGTAAAAAAGACTGTCGCAGCAGCCATAACAAGGTCAATGATGCAAAAAGAAGAAAGAAATAAAGTGTCGAAGTTCGAAGAAGATTTCCAACAGCCTGAGAAACGGCTAGTAACTATAGAAACACCGGAAGAAATCAGAGAAGCTCAAAGAAAAGACCCGTACATCGCGAAGTTGATAAAAGTTCTGGAACAAAATCAAATCTCTACGATTTCATCTGCTTTCCATACTGAAAACGAGATAGTGTATCGAACATCGAAACAAGCTAATACAGCCTCCGCGATAGTAGTTCCAACTACTCTGATTGAAAGTGTTTTGTATCAATTTCACGGCGCGAAGATTTTGAGCCATCAAGGTCACAGACGCACTACAGCGATGATACGTCAGCATTTCTGGTGGCCGAAAATGGAAGAATCGATAATAAAGTGGATCAAAACGTGTAAAACATGTCAACAAACGACTTCTCAGTTGCCGAAACCTCCTCCGTTGATGCCGATTCAACCAAAATATCCATTTGAAATCGTCGCGACCGACATAGTAAACATATCCCCTCTGGGTGAGAAAAGATCATACGTCATTGTATTTCAAGACTACTTCACTAAATGGGTAAGCGCTCATTTGATTCCGGATCAAAAAGCAGCCACTATAGTTGAAAGTTTCGTAAATAATGTAGTTTTGGTTCATGGCAGCCCGAAACATCTACTATCAGATCAGGGTTCAGGATTCACTTCAAACTTGATGAAAGACATCGCGAAACTACTAAAAGTTCAGAAAATCAATACCACTGCGTATCATCCGCAATGTAATGGAATGGTAGAAAGATTCAATCAAACACTGATTTCCCAACTCAAGAAATTCACCGCTGAAGACCCTGATAATTGGGAACGATATCTACCTTTTGCGACTTTCGCCTATAACGCTGTTCCTCACACAGCTACTCATTTTTCTCCGTTTCGACTTTTGCGAGGGTATGAACCTAGAATCGCTATAGATTTCGACTGCGCTAAAAGTCTAACGCTACCGCTAAACTACGATGCGTATCAGTATATCTTCACGCAAGCGCAACTAACGCTATATAACGAAGTTTTCGAAAACTTAAAAAACGCGTCCGAATCGCATAAACGATACTTCGATAAGAAAGCGAAAGAGCAGAAATACGATCTAAACGATCTCATACTGTTGCTTAATAACAAAAAAGCAACTAAAATCGACAAAGACTATATCGGACCCTTCGTAGTGGTCGAAAACTCCGAAATTTCGAAAAATGTCATAACTATCGATAGTCTAGATTGTCCCGGACAATCTCAGAAAGTCTCACTTTCTCGCGTAAAGCCATACATGCCTCGCACGGCATCGGCGATCTTAGAAACGGAAGACAACGGTCCTCCAAAAATTTGTAAACATTAAAATTAATATTTTTGATATATTTTAACTAACACTAATTTTTAATTTTGATAAATAAAGTCTAACTATTTAATATTTTTGAGCAAAGTGATGAGTACATATATTTTCGAATATTTAAAAACGCGCAAAACGCGCTCATGCAGATTCTATGTGGAATGAATGAAAGGAATGCGTGTGATATTATTATGTGATTTTGTACTTATTCACGTCCATTTCGAATAAATTGACCTTCCATAAGTAGTTGCGCAGAAGAGACATTGAACAAAAATCGCGCTGTAGGAAAATCTTCCTCTGGTCCCACCCAATCTGAACTTTACACTTTTCGCCATATGTATGAAAATTTAAATTCGTGGTTTAACAACTTTCCACTTTACACCTTCATTTTTATAGCAAGATAGTTCGGCTTAAATTTTTCATTTCGCAAAATTGAAACGATAGAGAACGGTCGCATCGAATTTAAAATTCTTCAAAATTTTCAAAGTTGAAACATAAAGGCGATGACGAGTGAATCGGAGGCGACGGCGTCGCAAGAATCGGCGATATCAACGTCGCTTATAAATCCACCGCCGACATTTCGAAAAGCTTTCAACAATCAAGACCGATACGTGGCGTATCAGAAAAAGCAATACCGTCAAGACGACAGATTTTTCTTTGCTGATGGTAAGTTCTGCACTGCCATATAGACTAAAGTCTTTAAAAAGAAACTCTGGGTTTCACTTCCCCTGGGAAGAGTAAAGTATCGATCCGTCGATAAGAAAATGGGAGTCGCGGTAACTTCGCTAGAAGATTTGCACGCCGCGATTCGAATGAGTGACGTTTCCATGCGAAACTACATCTCACAGAAATTAATCGAAATTTTATGATATTTTTTAGAATACAATATCAAAAGAATGATCTGAATCACGGAATTCGAACGTTGGTTCGAGACGGTATATGCGAGACCGCTCAACGTGCTACGCGATCCTCAATACGTTGAGAGCGGACAATTGAAAGGCGCCCTATCGGCATACGCGAAACCGAACTTCCGCGGCCATGTGCTAGTCGGATTTGACGTCGAAAAGATCTCGACTACTCAACTGTACATACACAAGAAAACGAAGATGAATATAGTGAACCAGAACGCGACCCACGTCGCTCGGTTCGTCCAGCTGGGTTTTCCCACTGGATACACTATAATGTTCGACGCCTTAGCGGCGACAGCCGAGGATTGGACGGCCTTCTACGAGTTCGTGTCGGCCCCTAAAACGATCGTAATCGGATTCGATCAAGCCGACGATTGGAAGTGTCTCAAAGACATGCACGGACGAGAGTTTTACTCATCCGATGCTCGAAAAACGCACTCTAACGTGCTCGCGCCTAGTATACTGGTCGACGTCCAGATTATACTAGAAAATATCGAACGCTCACCCGAAAAGTGGGAGAGAGCTCGTCTGATCGGTTTGTGCCCCGAAAATAAAAAATTGAAAGGAATCGTCGCTGACGCGTTCGCGCTAGACGTAGAACGCTACACGTTGTATTTTCCGCAAGCGAACGATCGCATCGCCCAAGCAGGCAAACCCGACGATCAAGTTTTGACGTATTCGATCCTAGATGCGTACTATCCGATTCTAATGTTTTTGGCGTACGGGCGCTACGGCTTCGTAGACAGCGTCTACGACAGCATACAAATCTTTCCGCATGATTTCTTGCCGCCCGAATACATCCACATCGCTGCGCAAAATTTGTACGACAACACCAATATCGATCGCGAAGGCGATGAAAAGGGCGCTTTTGGAGTCGTAGATCCGACGCTCTCGAAGAGTATGCTGCATGCGATCATGCGCGACGAAATCTTGGCGTTAAATCGAATCATACACTACGACTATAACGTTCCGAACATGCGATACTGTACGTATAATCATGTAAACGTGGAGCACTCCACTAAACCGCTCGGACTGAAAATGCATCCGACAAAACTACCGACGATAAAAGGTAGCAAAAACAACACGTCCTCGTTGACCGACGACGGAAAGATTGAACCGTACGACGATGCCGCCGAATGCGCGAAAGTAATTGAGCGAGCTCTACGCTCCAATGACGTAGTTAGCATCCATCACGCAGTCGGCGCACCTATGTCTTTGCTATTTCTTTCCGAAATAGACCAAAACATGGTGACAAGTGATGACGCGAAACAAATAAACTTCGAATTAATCGTAAACGATCCGTTCACCACCTACGGTCCTCCAGAAACGTGGCCGATCTACGATATAAAATGCGACCATCAAATCGCCGAAAAGCCGGCTCTAACGCCGCTCTACTCGGTTCCGAACCATCATCAGTGGATGAATGCTGTTCGCGGAACTATGCCGCTAGTCGCTCACGTCTGCTCTCCACACTCCGAAATGGAACTGCGAGCAATCCTCAAAAATGAGATCTCGAAACTGTTATCGAAAAGTGACGGTATCGACATAGATCTTATTTGCGAGCAAAATTGGGTGAAAAGAGACGGCACGTTCGAATTCGAACTAATGGAATGGACTAGTCGTCTGCCCTATAACGAAAAGAGTCGCGTCGACAGTAAAAAACCGATATACGCGAATCGATATTTTATGAGACAAATCGTATTCAAGAACGACTGTTTTCCAGTCTCCAACGAAACAGATCTCGTAACGAAAAAGAAGTACAGGGAAAATCCCTACTACTATTTTTCTTACAATTCGCCGATTTTAATGTCGAGAAAATGCGAGCAATTCATTTGCTTTCCGCCGAGTCATACTCTAACAATGAGTTCGAACTTGCCCGTAATACCGACCGCCATATTGTCGGGAGAAAGTCCCACAAAAACGCCTACACAGGCTCCTACACAATCCACCGCGGAAACCGAATTCGATGCGGAAACGGCGATGGCCGTCGATTCGTTGCTCAAACAAACCGCCGAAGAATCGTTCGCGGTAAAAACAGAACTACCGTCCGAATCTGACGTCATACAACTCGAAAGCGAAGAAGAAGACGTATCCACAGCTGATACTACTGCACCTGTGACGACGACTAAAACAACATCCTCGTTCACTCCGCTATCAAAAAACTTGTCGAGCAGTACGTTCGAATTGGAATCGGAGGAAATAAAGAAACGAAATATACAAGAGGTAGCCGCGTTGGTGAAAACCTCATCAATGTACGATGTTTCGCGTATGGAAGAGGAAGAAGAAGACGAATCGAAAATGGTACCTCCAAAAATCATACCTACGCGATATCAAATTCAAAAGAAAAACGAGGAAGACACCTCTACTCCGATCAGTACCGAAACAGCCACTCCAGTTTTGGAGGTGAAAGATGACCGATTGTGCGATGAACACGGCGTACCTATTCGTAACGTTAGAGCGTATCAGTTCTCACTGTTTCGCAGACGAAATGCCATCGATAAACAGTTGCGCACAATACAGGATTACCTGGATACACATCCAGAAGATCCTAATTACGTGCCCCCATCCAAAAAACGCCGCGAATCACGAGAAGACACTCGTAGTAGAGAACGAAAACAAACCGAATCACGATCACGAGAACGACCCTCGCGGTCTACTGCTCGCAAAGAAAGCGACGATTATGACAGTCGAAAATATCGACATGGTGAATACGCGTCAAACGAGCGTCCTAGAAAATTTCACCGAGACCGCGATTATGGACGAGAACATCCTAGCGAATCGAAAGATCGACAAAAAAGAATCGAATGGGCTAGTGCCTTGAAACGCGATCAATTGAAAAAAGAACAGTTAGAGAGCCAACAGCCTCCGACGGCTGGCTCCGAACCAATGATCGAGGAACCAACAACGTCGCAACAAGCGGAAGCGGCTAGCGAACAACAAAAGTCGCAAAGAACCGTTCGAGAATACAAAGTTGCGCATCGACGACACGGTAGACAGCGTACACCGCCGGAAGAACGGTACCCTAGCGTACCTACAGCACCGATTACGGCTCAAATCCAACCGAGAACGACCGATGACGTAATTATCATTAATTACTTCAATCGTGCTCATTTGGATTTTGATCCCGTAATTCTACGTCAAGCCACCGCGGCTTCGCAACAGATAGCGCAGGACTTTCCTGACTATTTCCAAGCGCGATATTTGCGACGAGATCCGCATTGCACTGAAGAACTCACTGCAGTTCTTCTAAGTTGGATGTGTGATTATTATAAGTATTACGGCGCCGAAAACGCAATCGTGATAACGCAGCTCACGCTGTTCCTCTTCCACGCCAGGCAAGCCTACGACTACAAAACTACCGATAATTCGTACTCGATGGCTCTGCGCTACATCTTGCAATGTCTCACCGACACGCGAGCCCCGAACTATCCGGCAACTGAAGAAAGAAAGAGTATCATTCGAGACATACATCGCGAGTATCAAATCGAAATGGACAAGCGAGCCGAAGAAAAGAAAAAGAGAGACGCCCAAGCCATGGCAAAAGCGGCCGTACCGCCAAAATACCAAATGACACCGGCTCCGATCATCACTATGGCAACGACAGCGACAACTCAACCGTCGATGGTTGGAGTACGAACCTCACTTGGAGCCGCGCAAAGAGCTTTGGCCCCGCGAGCACCGACCACGAGCCAATCGATACAGATGCCCCAGCCGGGTATTCTGAAAACGGGCAAAACCCCGGTCAAAGTTTTGCCTAAAGGTCGCGGATTTCCGCCGAAATGAGTCGAAAGGGATAAGTATCACGATGCTAACGCATCTCATTTCCTTTTACTAGTTTATTCTTTTCCACTAGAATCTTTTTCTTTGAAATCTCTAAAATTTTAAATTTCTCGGTGCTAAATACTAGTTTTCATTTGCTCATCACTTTGTGCCGTAACATTTTTTGTGATAACATCGTTTAAATTTTCTTTGTTTGTGTAGTATGTGCCGCAGAGTAGAAAAACGGACAAATCGTCGAAAGAAAACTTGCCCAAAACGAGCTAAACGCTCTCACTCGATCAATACGCAAACTCACCACGACACGTCGAAATCGCTTGAGGCGATTTAGATCGAAAGGGGGAGGAGTGTTGTGGAGCAATTTGACGTATTTGTAAAGCTCGTGTCGTTTGCGAGAAAGATCGGCAAGTTTGATTTGGAAAGATCGTGACGAGACCACCGAAGAGGCGTGGCTACAATGTGAAGAAATTATGAAAGTGTTCTTTCATTAGTTTTTGCGTTGTACTGTAGCCGAAAGGTTGTGTTTTTTTGGTGTTTTGTCTGAAAAGTGTGAGGCGGCTTTGTACATTAGTAAATTGTGTGAAAAGTCCGTTCTAAATTAAGTCAAACTAAGTTTGAGTGAGTGAGTGAAACTCCTAAGTGGTTAAGAATATACGGCGCGAGTTTCGGCATCCGAAAACCTTTGACGACCTGAGCGAAGATCCCTGGATAAAATTGACACAGCGCTCTCTACGAGCCCGTCAATCTCCTGCGTTCGACTATCGTTGCGTTATTTTCGTAAAACACTCCGAGTGTTTCGTCTACAGCGTTCCGCACGCTCTTCCACGTTCCGTACGTCTCTCTAAAACACGCGATAAATCGTCGAGCTACACAGCTAATTTCTCATCTGCGTTCCGTCATCTATCATCTTATTTTCTCACGCACGACATGAAGAAGAATGTCTAGCCCACCGTTTGTTCCTCAAGTGGAGTATTTTAAAGAAAAATCTGGAAATGATGAAAAAAATTTGAACATATTTTGGGAGTTAAGGATAGTTCTGGTGGACTTTAGAAGGTCAAAATCTCGCAATTTTCCGGCGCTTCGCGTCGATCATGAGTATCATACATGCAGGCCCGTACCCAGGAATTTTTTTCAGAGGAGGGGTAATTCCAAAAATTTTAAACATAGATGAAACTCGATCTGGTGAGATCGCGTGGCTATCGAATGTCTCGCTTAGAGGTTCAGTGTGCAGCTCCATTATCACGCCTATGAGCTTTCTGGTGGGTTCGAAGCTTCAGAATGAATGGATTTTTTAGCTGCCTTAGGCTCGAAAAATTTCCGAAAATGGATAGTTAAAACAGATAATATAGACTACTCATGATAAAAATTTATTTTTAAATTGATACTAATCTATGGATAAAATCATCTATTCGAATCAAACGAAGTATTATATGTCCATCACCTATTATCACATTCTGATAATGGAGCTGCACACTGTTTTCCTCGAAGATTTTTCCGTATGAGAACCATACCCAAATTTTTTTCCTCATTTTCCTAAAATATTCCGCATTTTTGAAAACGTTTATAATGTGGCCGCGAATGTTTTTTTCTTCTGAAATTTAGGAGCATACCAAACATTCTGATGTTTAAGGAGTCAATAACCTGCAAAAATGAAAAAATAGAGAAAATTCTAGTCGGGTAAGTCACTCACATTGAGCTGATGAACGACATGCTAGTTTAATATTCTACAACAGTTGAAAGCATATTAACGATAGATTTTTGATTAATTTGTCTGCTACTAGCGTTTCTGTGAATCTGATTATGAATATCGAATTTCATATATTCATTACAGCATAGAAATTCTGCTGGGGGTCAGCCAGGACAGGTTATGGAATACAGAATTTTTTCGTTCTTGATTAGGAAAAAAGTCTTAGACAGGTCTCTAACATTCAAGCAGCATATTCTCCGACTGATATTAGTCAGATACAGGGCCGTGCACAAAAGGGGGCGGGGGCGGATAAATTTTTAACTAATGAAAAAAGATGAGGTCGTATAATTCAATTGATAGAAACTATTGAAGGTTAAATAGTAAGTGGAAGCAGATATTTTAACGGCTGCGCCTGATAGAAAACAATTACTATCAAAACCTATGATCCGCGCGAAGCGCATTATGGCTTCCTAAAGTTCACCAAAATGCATCTTTTCGGTTGGAGCTGCATTATCAGACAAGCTAAAAAAATTTATTCGATTTTATTTCAGGTGGAAATTCTCCCCTCCCATTCCCCTCTTGTTACGGGCCTGCATGCATGTAACGGAGCCCCGATGTCTGGGGGGAGGGGATTCTGGTGACTTTTTGGAGCCGGGTTTATCGATTCCCCAAAATTTTAGGGGATGTGTCCCTGAAGGAATAAAATTCGATTTTTCGCCCAAAAAGTCCGAACAACGGTTCAAAAATAGTAATTTTTGTTTTGAAAAACCTTAAGGAATTTATTCGTGGCGCGAAGGGCCGAGACATTCTGGATCATTTTTGTGCCCTAAAATTGACATTTTTCAGTATTTTTCCGACCAATAGTATGAATGTCTCTATGGACCATATGACCAGCCATAGGATTGGCAAATCCTGTGGGGTAATCGCCCCATTGCTTTCCACATGGCCAACGATTTCTGGGGAGGGAGTTCCTATCATACATGTAACGGAGCTCCGAGGTCTGGGGGGGGGGTTGGAGCACTTTTTTCGGGCCGGGGGTCAGTAATTCCCAAAATTTTGGGGGGAGGGGTCGCTGAAGGGAAAAAAATTCGATCCGAAAACCGGTTCAAAAAGTATTAATTTTTGTCTAAAAAATGATAAAATATGTACTTATGGGGCGAAGCGCCGAGAAAATTGACGTTTTTGACCATTTTTTGTTCAAAAATTGACATTTTTTATGAAAAAATGACATTTTTCAGTATTTTTCCGACTAAAACTACGGGGGTCCCTAGGGCTACCATATGGCTAGCCATAGGATTGGAAAATCCTGGGGGGGTCGCCCAATGGCTAGCCATATGGCCGACGATTTCTGGGGGGGGGGGGGTCCCATAGCACTTCCCCCCCCCAATTACATGTATGGTTCCTATGGCGCTTTCCCCCCAATCTCCCGATTACATGTATGATGAATATAATAGTCATCATTTCCCATCGTACTAGTATATCTACTTGCACTTACTAATTGACCTCCAACAGTTTCTATTAGGGATGAGACGGTTACCCGGATCCGATCATTGGAATTTCTTGAGATCCGGACCCGACGCTATCGAAGACTGAGATCTGGTTATTTTAAGACCTATACTCACCTTGGTTTGCATTGATTTCTCTATATTTCCAAACCAACGATAGCTAAATTATTCCTCATGAACCGTAATTTTCCAGTGACAGGTCCGACGATTTTTGGTAGGACTGTAAATGTGAACTTTTATTATGTTTGCCCGTAAAAAGCAGTTTACATCATAAGTCTTGATCTGTTATTGACTTTACAGATGCCATTTTTACTTAAAAACAGTCCAAAGCAGGCTTTTTTTCTGCCCAGTGCACATTTTTTTGGCCGTGTGGAAAAATTCTTTATGAAAAAGTGCATTTGGTGCGCTGAGAAGGTCAGAATATCAAAATTTTCCTGCGCTTCACGCCTGCAAAGATATTAAGTACAATTACGCTGAAACGTGGCCAAAAGAAGTGTAGTTCTATTCCTTAGATATCTCCGATCATTTCCGTGAATTTATTATGTCTCACATCACATTAAAGTGAGTAAAACTCGACACTTTTTATGAAAATATAGTGAAAAACAGAGTTTTCATCTTACCATGAATATGAAATCATACATTTTTCTCACAATCCTCCTTCACTCATTTAACACCATCGTTTTCTGACTGAAAATCTAAAACGAAAGTATTAAATGTGTTTATTTGTTTATATTTATTTGGGACAGGAAAAACTTCAGTGCAAAATTTTTCCGGAAATTTCTGCGCTGTACAGCTTACAAAAATCCTTGTCTAAAGATTTTGAGCTCTTGCTTCAATTTGTTCCTTGTTCCAATGAGTATCGTAATAACTATTAAACAAGTAAAAAATACGAATTATTTATTGGCGTTTAATTGATTTTGAACAACAGCTTGATTTTTAAAATTTAAACATACATTCATTTTCGGATCCGACGATTGCAGTTTTGTAGATCCGAATACGATAAAGCAAACTTTTTTAATATCCAGATCCGATCCAGTCAAAAAAGTGGATCCGTCCCATTTCAAGTTTCTGGTATCAAATGATCCTCGTCTTGTTTTGTAATAATTAACAGTCATTATATTTTGCCGAAAATTGAGATTTGTCATCAATCTTCTCAATTCTTTCTCTCGCAGGTTTGAAGGTTTTCAAATGTTCTGAACGTGAACCATGTTCTGAACGTGAACCTTTGCATTGAAAAACGATGAAGACATCATTCTAAACTGTAGAATTAGAGCTTTTTAGTTTTTTCATTCTATTAGTTTGATTTTAATTTATTCCTCAATTTCGCGACGATTTATTTTCCAGCGTTTTAGGGTGTGAAAACTCGGAAAATTTTCTGGAGCGCGGCGCTGGAAATAGATCTAAGAAAAATCTAATCAGAATCACAGAAATGTCATCAACAAATGGATTCATGAGAAATCCATCGTTGATATGATTTTGAATGTTGTAGAACATCCTTTGTGTCGTTCATCAGCAAAATTTTGCTGATTTGACTAGAATTCGTTCTGTTTTTTCCTCATTTTTGTAGGTTATTGACACTGAAAACAACAAAATGTTTACTTATATGCTCCTGATCCTGAAATGCATAAAAAGCATCCGTGGCCACGATGTTAAAATATTGAAATTTTTGAAAAATTGGAAAAAAGTATTGGGTACCCTATGGGTTTTCGTGTGCAAAAAAAATCTTCAAGAAAAAAAGCGGTGATCCAGTCTAAACCTTCCGTTGGAAGAGTTTTGTTGGGTTTGCCGCTACCTGAGACCCCGACTTCAGGATTGACCGATTTTGCAAAAAGTTCTCTAGTGAATCCTGGCGTAGCCTGTCCCATAGGCTTGAACTATCCCCCCCCCCCTATTACTACTTTTTCTAAATATAGTTCCAACTGCTATACACTTGTTATCCGACTATTGATATTTCAGTGAAACATTTTCAATCGGGAAGTGCATCGCCGTTGATACAACGAATAAGTCATTTTTCAAAACGCCTTAAAGAATTATATCAACAGGAATGGCGTAAAAGTATCGAAAGTCGCGACAGAAAGAAGTGAACCGACATATTTTCATCATACATGTATTATGAGTGCCAAGAGATAGCCATGAATAGTCACATATCATGGCATCCACGACCTCCGCTAGAGGCGTCATATTCCTATCGAAAAAATTCACTTCTGGTCTAAAAATCGTCAATTTTGATACAATAGGTATGAAAAATGTGAAATTTCAAAGTCATTTTATGAAATGTTCGGAACTTGTTTTTGAGACATTTTTCTGCGATTTTTGAGGATAAATTTCCCCCGTTCTCGATTGTCATTGATATCCTGTCCCTAAAGAGTCGCATCAATCGCTGCCTCTTTAAAAAGGCCTCTGACGCACCCATACCTGTAAGAGGTCCGACCAGTTGTGGGGGAGGGTCGAAAAAAGGTCGAAATTTCTCCCAAAAAAGGCCAAAACATACACTTTTTTTCCAAACTGAGGGGGGGTGGGTGGGTAGATGGTTGGCCAAGTTGGGGGGTCCCCCCCCCCCCAATTACAGGTATGGACGCATCCTAGCTTCAGTCAGTTAGTACTTGTATGATTTTCATCACTAGTTGGTTCAACTTCAAATTTGTAAATAAAATTTTCTATTATGTTTTGTTCTATGTAGTTGGCAATGTTCGAATAGCAGGTGAGTATTGGAAAGTTTCGGATGCGGTCTAAATTAAGTCCTTGGTGAAGATTGTCTTCTGTTCTAGTTATTGGAAATGCCGAGTGAAGAAGCCAAATATTCTAAAGACGAAAAAGTGTTGTGCAAGCACGGCATGTGTTATTACCCGGCTAAAGTTCTGGATGTAGAAAAGATGACTGCCGCAGAAATCGACGATAGGAAAAGCAACGCCGGAAACGATAACGCAGATGTCATCGCTGCGGCGGCTGCTTCTACCGGCGACGGCTATAAGTATTTCGTTCATTATCAAGGTTGGAATCCAAAATGGGACGAATGGGTTACTGACGCACGTTTAGACAAATTTACGGACGAAAAAGCTAAATTGGCTCTGGAAGAACAGAAAAGAATACTTGAACAAAGAAAAAAGAAAAAAAGTGGTGGAGCTATTCAAGGAAACTGTTCAAAAATGTCGTCCAAAGGTTAGTTTAGGATCACACAATTGAACGATTTCGGTATTATTCGTTGCCTGAATTTGAATAATCTATATTTTCAAAATTTTTTAAAGAAGTATGATTTTTAGAATTAAGGATTTGCAGAAATGTTATTTTCTAGAACTGGAAATTTTTATCGGATTAGTATCCGCATATTAGAGGAATAACTTAGGTAAGACTGCTGGAACTAAAATGGTACTTGAGACTTACACCAAACGGTAGAATTTGGAATATTCGGAAAAAGTCTTTCTATGAGGTTGCAGATGCATATTTATGGCCGACCGATGCATCAGCCAATTGTTGAGTCTTGAGCCGTTGGCCAATGGGCTGGTGGAGGTTTTCAAAGGACAGGCCGATGGTTTTCATGGTTTGTGTCCGTCATGGAGAATGAATAAGTTTGAGCTTGTTTGCAGAAAAGGAAGTATTCTTATCCTAAATCTTGTTTACCAACTTTTCCCAAAATGTTTAGAAGCGTATATATATATACTGCAGGAATATAATTTATTCGTGTGCAGAAGGTGACGAATCTATTCGTGCTGGACTTTTTCCTCTGTTTGAACAGCTTAAACATGATTAAAAAACGGAAAAAACATATACTGAAAAGGGCAGCATATTATCATGGAGTAAACCAACCAGTGAAACAACCAACCACCAATGAATCAACCAGCCAGCGAACCATCCAACCAACACTCGAGCCTAGCTTATGTCAGATGACCCGATGGGGTCTATGCAGATATGGTGGGTTTCTGACCGTTGGTTGATCCAAAGTTTTGTCATTCCGCATGTTGCTTCGTTTATAAACTGATGTCAGATACCTTTGAAAATGTTGCTTTCTACTTAGGGAATAAGACTGATTGAAAAATTTTTCATTTTTTAAAATTTTGTACACGTTATGGACTATATATCGGCCGATGGGCAGAAAGTGTCTATCAGTTGATCGCTATCATAGTTTTGAAAATGTACTGCGTAGCTTATTTTGACGTGTAAAATCGGTAGACTTGAGAACTGCAGAGCACAAAAAATTGTTAATGCTTTGGGCTGAATTTTCCATGGAAGACATCATACTAGCTTTACGGAGGAAGAAGTGAAGAAAATTAAAGGAGTAAAGGCCCGAGAGCTAGTGACAGCGCCATGTATATACCATGTGAGAAAGAAGAGCAGTATACTAGAACGATGCAAGTTTGTTGTATTGCGGAAACGACCAAATCATAGCACTCCCGAAGTAAGCAAAAAAATGAGACAAGGGGATAAGCACTACCTTCAACATATAGGATTTTACCTCCCCCTAATTTAAAGGCCTTTGAGATGTCTGGGTGATAGTCCTAACCATACAAGCACGGTGGGAGATGCCATAAAAATTATCCTGCAGCCAAGTGCACTGCACCAAAAATGTTGGGTGCCCTGGAAGGAGCGGTATAAGTATACAAACCTGGACCTTAAAATCAACGGGGTTTCTTCAAATTTAAAAAAAAACATACGAAAATAAGCAACGACAACCTACCTGGAATCTCAAAAACTGTTAGGCCCAAAATCTAGGTATTTCGTAGGTGTGTATGGGGCCAAATTTTATCGGTAAATTTTCAATGATATGAGGTACCACTCAATGCATCGTAGAGGGCAATGCGTTCAACCCTTGCCTTAGTATTTCGCAAACCATCCTGCTGTCACTTGGTCGGCATCAAAATGAGAATATGCACAATTTCAATATACCTGTAAGAGGTCCGACCAGTTTGGGGGGGGGGTCGAAAATTTTCCCAAACAAGGCGTTTTTTAACCATTTTTTTCTAATTTTTCCAAGTCTGGGGGTCGGGTATAGGGTTGACCAAGTTGGGGGGTCCCCCAACTCCCGCCCCCCAATTACAGGTATGAATTTCAGTAATATATTGTTGGTGTTACTGTAAAGATTTGAAAACGTCAAGTTATTAGCCGCATGGCATATGATTCGGAAAACCTGGGTGATAGGACGGGAGTGTTGGAGGAAATTCCGCCTGTTTGAAGGTTCTGAACTTCAGGTTCGTGGATTTTGCACTATCTTTTCTAGCATATGAGTAGCTCTCATTAATGGTGAACAATATTTTGCATATCTTCATTCTTAAATTAAACTAATCGCGAGTGCGGTACAGAGGGAAGTTTTAACTCAATGTTGGGGTTACTATCGCCTCATGCAGAGTTACCTGATTCAAATTTCCGCATCAATTTACCGATGAAATTCGGCCCCATTCACACCTACAAAATATCTAGATTTTGGGCCCGAGAGCTTTTTAGATTCCAGGGGGGTGTTTTTGCCTATTCATGTTTTTCCAAATTTGCAGGTTCTCTGTGGATTTTAGGGCCCTGGTTTGCACTTTGCTAAACGATCAAAAAATCGTTGTCCTTATATCATGGCCGAACATAATAGCAATGATAATTTTTCTACTATCTCTCGGTTGATTGCGGTCTTTCTATAGAGAGTGACCGAGCGTCTATAACGTCAAGCGTCCCAGATCACGTAACCTTGAAAGATATCGAGTTGGGCAGTCGAGGATCGTCTCCATCGGTCGAAAGCACCGTTTCTTCGTCGGCCACGGTTGCGACGAGTGGTGGAGCAACGGGTTCGGCTACTACTGCTAAAAAATCTCGAGCTAAAACGTCGAAGCCCACTGTCGTTGTCGAAACTGGCCAGTCGAGCGGTGCTCCGGAAGCCAAAAAGCGCAAGACAAAAGCCGCGGAAATCCAAAATGATCAGTCAAAATCGACTCAACAGTAAAAAATGGTTTTCATTCAGCACTATAGAAAATTTTCTGTGGCGTATCCCCTCACTAGTTTGTTAAAAAATCAAGCTGATCTAACATTCGTTTTAAACAGTGGCGAATCCAGATTTTTTTTTCGGGGGGGGGGGGGGACGGTGCTCAAATTTAAGTATTTTTCCAAAAGAAATTCCAAAATCCTTCAAATTCGCCTATAGGTATACAGTAAAAAATCGTATTTCAAAAGTTTCGGGGTGCGTCCGCCCCCCCCCCCAAATCCGCACTTGGTTCCAAACATGACAATCGCTTCCGTTATTATCATACCTGTAGTTGGGGGCGGGGGTTGGGGGGGACCCCCCCCCCCCCACCCCCGGCACTTATGGAGTTTAGGTGGTACGGAATTTTTTTTTCAAAATTTTTCCAAATTTGCATATTTCTGACTAAAATTATGACGCTGATTACAAATATGCAACCGAATATTTTGACTGCAAACAGGGTGTCCTATCCTATGACAAAATTTTGTTACCCAAAATTTGCATATTTGTGATTATGTTATGGGTAAATCGATGAAGCTGATTACGAATATGCCAGTAGTATTGCATGCAATCAAACATATTGACCAAAAACATTAATTGTGAGGTTTTCATTTTCATCAACCTGCAGTTTATTGTGTAAAAAATAATTTAAAAGAAAAAAAGCTAAAGAAAAAAATAAACCTCGTTTCGGTACGCATCGTGCAATGCTAACAAATTATTTGGCCGAGTTTCTTTGGCGCCAACGTTTTTCGAATAATCCGTTTCATCATCTTGTTGAACATATTCGCTTGGTTTACCCGGAAGCCGCGATTTAAGTGTTTTATATGTTGTTTTACTGTAGTCACTTTTTGTTAAAGATGTTTATCAGTAGTATATTGCAATATATGTATGGCTACATTTGGGTTTCATCATTTTTACATCTTTTTCCTTGAAAACCTTCTCACATATTTGTAACCAATATCTGTAATCGATTCACCAAATTTCGAGAGAAAAAAAATTGATTTTTCCATAGTTCGTAGAAAATGCAAATTTTTGAAGTTCTTTTAGAGAACAAACTGCAGGTTGATATGTTTTTTGGTCAATATGTTTGATTGCATGCAATACTACTGGCATATTCATAATCAGCTCCATCGATTTACCCATAACATAATTACAAATTAAGCAAATTTTGGGCAACAAAATTTTGTCATAGGACACCCTGTTTGCAGTCAAAATATTCGGTTTTATGGAAAACTACTGGCATATTCGTAATCAGCGTCATCATTTTAGTCGAAATTATGCAAATTTGGAAAAATTTAAAAAAAAAAATTCCGTACCACCTAAACTCCATAAGTGCCCAACCCCCCCCCCAAGTATAGGTATGATTTTGGTGCATTTTAGAAGGTCATAATCTGAAAACTCGAAAATATCCATTTTTTCCTCAATTTTAATGAATTAACGGGTCTGAAAACACCAGAAGGCTTGAAAAGGCTCAAAAACACCAAAATAAAGCGTCTGTGAGCATTTTTGAGCGAAAAAAAACGACTTCGGGAAAATGGGGAAAAAATTTTGGCCCTTTTCCCCATTTGGGGAAAAAATAGTGGTTGGGGGGGGGGGGTAAATCCGAAATTTGGGGTGAGGGGGGTCGAAATTTTTCCCAAAAAAAGGCCTTAAAAACATGCACTTTTTTACAAATTTTTTAGTTTTTCCCAAACTGGGGGGGGGAGTTGTGTATATCGTTGGCCAAGTTGGGGGGGGGGTCCCCACAACCCCCCTCAATTACCATACCTGTAATTGGGGGGACCCCCATCCCCAACTTGGTCGAACCCTATACCCAAATGTCGGGACTCCCACCCCCAACTTGATTAACCCTATACCCAACCCCCCCCAAACTCTAAAAAAGTGATTTTTGGCTTTTTTTTGGGAAATTTTAGAAATTTTTCTGACTTTTTTGGGGTTTTTTCGACCCCTCCCCAAAATATTGGAAATGTTGGGACCCCCACCCCCTAAAATTTTGATTTTACCCCCCCCCCCCCAATTGGTCGGACCTCTTACAGGTATGCCAATTACAGGTATTGTCTAAAGAGCTGTTAATTCAATAAAATTGAGAAAAAAATTAAAATTTTCGAGCATCGAGCTTGAACTGAACTTTAAGTCTAATTAACAAGCATTCAAACAAATTTCTCAGCAAACTTTCAAAGAGCATAATGACTTCGAATTACATGAGAAATTGACAGTCAAGTTCTGTATGATGACAAGTGAAAACCCACTAAAGATCTTTCCGTTGTTTGGGTACTGGAAAATCAATTTTCTGATTTCAAAAATTAGATTCGAATTTTCTGTTCAAAAATCGGAATTCTAGAAATTTGTCATATAAATTTCAAAACCAGCAATTTATTCGTAAACTTCCATGAATTTTGCCGAAAAGATGTGAGTAGGAGCATACCTGTAAGAGGTCTGACCAGTTGGGGGGGGGGGTCGAAAAAAGTCGAAATTTTTCCCAAAAAAGGCCATAAAACACCTTTTTGCGAATTTTTTAATTTTTTCCAAACTGGGGGGTGGGTTGGGTATATAGTTGGCCAAGTTCCCCCCCCCCTCCCCCCAAGTACAGGCATGAGTAGGAGGACAGGAAGAGTAGAAATTTTCGAAAACTAATTCTTTTAATGAGGCTTTTTGTTCAGAAAATCGTGAATCCGCTGGAGGTCAATCAAAACCTGCGGTGTGCAGACCCCCCGAACCTCCTCCGTATGTACACGAATGAGGATCACCCAATGGCGAGCCATATGTTCGACGATTTTTGGTGGGGCTTCAATGGCATTTCCTCCTCAATAACATAAAATGTGTTTTCGACCAAAAAATAAGTATTTTCCTCTATTTCTGGCCAGTTGGCGGAGTAAGTTGTTAACCATTGAAGTTAGTAAGAAAGTCCTCGACTACTGCTTATACAAATAAACTTTCTGGGGGTTAGGGTTGCTTACCCCCAAGTCCTCTCAACGAAATGTATATGGGCCATACCTGTAAGAAATCCGACCAGTTGGGGGGGGGTCGAAAAAAGTCGAAATTTTTCCTAAAAAAGGCCAAAAAAAGGAAATTTTTTGCCAATTTTTCCCAAACTGGGGGGTTGGGTATATGGTTGGCCTAGTTAGGGGGGCCATACCTGTAAGAGGTCCAACCAGTTGTTGGGAGGGTAAACCCAAAATTTTGGGGGTGGGAGTCCGAACATTTCCAAAATTTTGTGGAGGGGGTTCGAAAAACCCCCAAAAAAGTCTAAAAAATTTCGAAAATTTTCCAAAAAAGCCGGTTTTTCTTAATTTTTTCCAGTTTTTCGAGTTTGGAGAGGGTCGGGTATAAGGTCAACCAAGTTGGGGGTTGGGTTCCCGACATTTGGGTATAGGGTTCGACTATGTTGGGGGTTCCCCCCAGCGCTCCCCCCAATTACAGGTATGATATGGGCCGATCCACATCAAATTTTCGGAAAATCAGCCATACCCAATCTTCTTTCTTTATGATTTCCAACCCATGCCAACTAGTCCAAGCTCGAAGATCTTACGGGTGTACTCTTCCGGTCAATACGTATGCTTATGAATATAGAAACGCTATTTTCCCCCTGAACACTGGTCGATGTGTATGGTTTTCTGAAGTTTTCCAACTTTTTTATTTTCGCATAAGGAAAGACCCCTTAGTCCTTATGCAAACCAATCATAATTCGATTTCACCATTCATAATTATCATTAATAGGCTAAGTCGACGATGGGACAAGATCAACAGTTACGCAGAATGGCGGCGTCTTCAAGGAAGGCAAGCAAAAACCCACCGATCTTCAGCCAAGAATTTATCATTCAAAACCATGCCGACATTATGTCTTGCGTGGCCATGGTTTTTGTGGCCGGTTTAATGTTTCAAATTTCGGCTCCAGTTGCTTCGGTATTTGTTGTACTTCAACACAACATAACGGATCCAGTGCCCAGTAAGTTGTAACCATGCATTATATGACAGCTTCTCTGAAAAATGCAGTCTTGATATATGACGACCTCAAAAGTAAAAACAGAACAGCTTGGAAATTGTCACTGTCTTAATTTATTTCTGATATACATTACGAATTGTTTTACTTCGATAATTTATATACTTGGCGAATTTAGGAACTCAAGATACAGCTTGGCTCTACAGAGCAGGATTCAAAGACATTGCCACCGTACTTTTCTACACAATAATATGCGTTATTGTGCATGCCGTCGTCCAAGAATATGGAATCGATAAACTTCAAAGACGTGTGCATTTGTCAAAAACTAAAACGTCAAAATTCAACGAATCTGGTCAATTGTTTGTTTTCTCATCGATTTCGGCCGCTGTCGCTGCTTTTATTATTAATCAAGTAGATTTTAACGATGGAAAGCAGATTTCATCTGTAACATGTGTAAATTATAGGAAGGATTAGTCGGCGATATTCGCCTCTTGTGGGATAATTATCCAACAAATCATCGCGTTATGAGTTTCATGCTCAAGTTCTACTTTGTTTCCCAAGTAAGTTAAACGAAGATATCTGCCCATCGCACAAACAGAGCCCGTAGAAAATTTTGAATATCGATATCATGTTTAGATCTCTTGTTTTTTCTCGAATTCCTCGTATTTCTAAACCATTTCGCGATTCTGCTAACAAATTTCCGATTTCTTCCAATATAAGTCATAATCGGAATCGATTGAAAACGGCTGATCATAAATATATGCCGTCTAGATATTACAGAAAATGGAAAGTAGTAATTTATGTCTGAAAAAATCATAAAAATGTTATGGCGCGAAGTTCCGAACAAGTTGACATTTTTACCAGTTTTTGTTGAAAGATATCTTTCATAATTGTGCATGGTCAATCACTCTGAGAGGGTAAACTGGGATTTTGTTAGAGTCCCGTCAACCGGGGTTATTCCGGAAACTTTTCTACCTTGAAGTGTAGTATGTTTGTAATGGCTATAGGTTAACTACTAAATTTTTTTTAATTCTGGTCTTTGTCTAGCTTAGAAACGTACTAAAGAGCATAAATAAATTTACAGTACATTTATGTATGTTTTTTTGAAAACCTTAGTTTCCGGATTTACCTCGGCTAGGGGGCTATTCCGCATATTGTGTGAATTTAAAAAATGCTCGTTAAACGCCGTCAAAATCGAAATACCTGTTCAATGCGGTTATTCCGGACACTTTACGAATTTCACAAAATGCAAAAAATTGGAATGCAAATTTATCAGAAGGCACATCAAATCAGATCCAAATAAACGAGATTAAGACACAACTGAGAATACCGGTATAAACGATAGTAAAAAAGAGAATCATAGCTCAACACCACAAATGCTAAATATTGCGATAGGCACCCATGTGCGAAAAAAACGAATCAAAGTTGTATGTGCATTATCCGAAAAGGTAAAATAAATCAGCAAAGGTATGCACTAGGTAGTGGTGTCGAGTTTGGCAAACCAATGTCTTGCTTCTTCAAAAACAAGCCTTGGATGAGCTTCAAACATTCCGGATCCACGCTACACAAACGACTCGAAGCAGGCACAGGCGGTTTTGACATTTTGATCAAGATGCTAGCCTCCAGACATGTTTCCGAAATAGCCCCACAATTTTCAAAAAATGACATTTTACTTTTCGACGACCAGCAGTTTTCTATCGGCAGTTGAATGGATGAATTGACTACTGAACGATAAAATAAAGATATGAAGCTATCTAAGTGAAAAATTAGAAAAGTAAAGCTTCAATCAGTCGCGAATACTGAAGAAAGTTTGCAAGCAATGAAATTTCGCTGAAAAAGTAACATTGTGTAGATAGGTTACCCTGACCTATGGCACAGTTTGGCTAATTTCTTTGAAGCACCATATAATCTCAGCACTAAAAACAACTAAAAAAAGTTTGACGATATACATAAGCAATAAATTCGAAGGAAAAATTAATAAAAGCCTAAAACGAAAGTTTGTCTGGAATAGCCCCGGTTGACATAAATTACAATTGGTTTTGTTTAAGAGAACCCAAGTAGAGAAGCCTTAAATGGCCAAAATCCCTTGTTAGTATTTGGGCTCCTGTTAAAAAAGTTCAAGTAAAACAGTTTCTGGGTTGTAAAGACTGGTAGGAACTGACATATTGTTCAAAAAATCTAGGCTACAAATGCTTATATGCCCAAAATCCATGAGTAGTAAATTAGCATTTTCCAGGCCTGGTATGGGTTATACCCCTACAATACCCCCTATGCACAGGTATGCCATCTCCTACCAAAAATTTGACATCCTTCAGTTTTTCGTCAAAAAGTATGGGTATCCTATGACTAATCTATTTCAGCCCTATGATTTTCAAATCGTGCTAGTCACTATGGCTTGCCGTATTCTAGGAGAGTTATATGGCACTACCCCTCCCCCCATTTGTTTCTGATTATTGAGTATGCTTGATATTTTGATACGCATTGTAGTGAATTTTGGTATATCCCTTTTAAGATTTTGCGTTTAACTTTTATTTTTCAAGGTCGCTTATTGGTTGCACGTCTTTCCCGAGTTTTATTTTCAAAAAACGAAACGCGAAGAAATTAGAACTCGCTCGTTCTATGCAGTTTTGCATTTGATTTTTATCGTGACCGCCTATTGCTTGAAGTAAACGCAAGACACCAAATTTTTAGAACATTGAGTATTCAGCTTTTAACTTTTTCATCAATGAAGTCACCATTGTTGTGGATTTTTCTGTTTTACATCAGCTTGCGCTGAATTCGCAGTTTATTCTTAGGAACAAAAGGTGACTGATTCTTCTTCAGTTATAAGTTATCAGATGATACTAATCTATAATAATCAATTTTCAGCTTTACGCGCGTAGCGATTTGCATATTGTTGCTACATTACGTTGCGGATGCCATCTTTCACGTTTGCCGCATAGCTCATTTCGCCGAAAAGACTACAATTTCTAGAACTGGGTATGACTACGTTTCACCCCATGCTTCTCTACATGTGAAACAGAAATATCTGCTATAAATTTGTTTCTTTATTCAATGCCGTGGAAGTCCATGGAAGCTTCAACTCAACTCAAGTTTCTCTTGTTTATCTTAAAAGTTAATTTTTCTAGTTTGAATGCAATTTTATAAAACCGGCTTGAGAATAGTTGAAAAATGCATAGTTGATAGCACCATTGCACTATGATTTCCCCTGAAGATTTAAAATTTGGAACATCATTTTCGTCGTTGTTCGCTTATCGTCGATGGCTCTAGCAGTTTTGGCGTTCTGGTACGGTCTACGAACGTCAGAAACGCCGCACGTCGATCTAGCGTCCGGCAATTTTAACACAACGTTCATACGTCTGAATTGTTTATTGGCCGTTTGCTTGTTGCAAGTTTGGATGATGTGGCATTTCGTTAATTTCCATTTGAAACGCGTGCGCGAACGATCGGCCGCCCAACAAAAATCCCGTTATCAACCGATTAAGACGGCCAAAAAGAAAGGTAAATTTCTTACGCAGATTGTACACTATTCTACTTACAGCTTAGTAAAGTTGCAAATAATTTTTCGGCGTGCAGGATCTTTCTCATCTGCCAAGTTGTTTTACACGTAATTTCCAAAAATTGTAGTGAAAGACATTATCAGTGTATTAAAAATCAATTAATCCAGAGTATCTTCCGTCTCAAAAAAGTTTGAAAGTTTAGTTATACTTAAAAGATCATCGATGAGTTTTTGGCATAAGATTCATATCTTCTGACTCGTATTGAAATTTGGTGAAAGACGAAGTTGAAACAAGAATAGAACACCAGTTGCCTGAAAAAAAACTGAAACGGCAACAGAATCTTATCAAGGCTCGTTGATTTTCGGGCTAGAACCGTCAAATAACAAATGAACGTAGGAAAACGGTAAATCTCCCTGGAACCACAAATACGCCTATCTGAGCAATGAGCATTCAGAAAAACAGTCATTCGACACCAGTGGGGTTTAAACATTGGTCTCAGTTTACATACTTTGTCGTTCATTTAAGGTTTGTTGCGAATACCATGGTATGAGATAACCATTGACTAGGGGAAATCTCAGCACTTTGCATCCCCTTTCGCATGTGCGATTATTTAATGTTTATGTTGTCGAAAATGGGGTATGTAGTGCAAGCCGTGTTTCTTTTTGAGGTTTCGCGGTGTCTTCACCTTTTCAAGATGTACAATTTTACACAAGACTGTTTTAATCTTCGTTTTGCTATGAAGGCAGTATCTAGCCAATTCACACACAGCTTGAAAGTTGTTCTATCCTTCTGGTTACTAGGGAAAGGGATGTATCGGACATTTGACCCGGTATTTTCTAACCCTACCGTATATTTATCCAGTTGTGCATTACGGGTCACTTTCAAAGGATTAGTTGATCATTGTTAGAAGAAAAAACAAAGCATTTTATTCCACATTCGAGATATGAATGCAGTCATTATTATATTTCAAAAATTGAATTTTATCAGCAATTTCCTTTTGAAAGTAGTGAGTGATCAATGTATCGGCATCGGCTGGATGTTTTTTTTGTATATCGGCCGATATTCTTCTGCATTCTATGATCGATAATATCCTATTTTGTACGGCGATTATTGTATTAACCAACCTTCCATGTAATTATTTAGTAGGCAAATGGAAATCTTAAATCATATAAAGTTAAATGGTGACTATCATGACAAATTTTTTTGTTTCAGTACATTATGACACAATAGATGATGAATAATTTTTGGCCCTAACATGCTGAAAAAGTGTGCTTAAAAGTCATTCAATTTCCCTAATTTATGTTGAATTATCTAACAATATGTTAAATAGTGATAATGTATCAAAAACAATTTTGAGATAAAATATTGAAATTTATTGATATGATTCCAAATTATGAAACTAGAAAACTAGCACAGCTTACATGTCAACAATACGGTATCAATTTTAGTCATTCTTCAATTTACAAGCATTTAACAAAAAGCAGACAAGAAGTATTGCTGTAGTCAAAATCGGAAACACATCAGAATTTTCTAGTTATTAATTCATACAGGTTAGTAGGCCATGCTCCCAGATTTTGTGTCCTATGTGTCCTATAATTTAGCAGAAAATTGTAAATTCCTAGTATACTACTTGCATTCTAGTTTTATTTAGTATTTCAAGAACATACAAAAACAATTAATTTATGGTGCAAAGAGTGTTGCTTTACTTATACGTTATAATTTGCATCGGCTGATAGTACTGGTGGGGCGACCAATGCATCAGCAACTTCAATTATCTGCAATCGAGCGTTTTCTACCTAAGAGAAAGTATTCAATGCACAGTTTTCACGATTGAGCTGAAAATATGAAATCTAAAACATTTTTTCGCAACCATGATGGGTATATCAATTCTTTGACTACTACTTAAGATGTTTTCTTATCTATTTTCTATAATCGTAGATCATTCGATTTTCATTTTTTGCCCTAATTAAAAGAAATATTTTGTTTCTTCCTCATTCCTCATTTGATTTCTTAGTTCTCAGAACACCAGTTGTAAGAAGCAATAAGACAAGTCCTTTCTTATTTCCAATGTTCATTTGCACGCTTGTCACATGGTTAATATGTGCTTGTGTTACACTCTTTGAACTGAGCATACTTTTTTTGACCCGTGACCTGGTATGCTATGAATCGTGTCAGGGATTCCTGACCCGACTTAACTGCTGGACTCCACCCGATAATCCCTCGCCCTCTATATCCCTGCTGGTTACCTATGTTATTTCATCTATGGTCTGTTTCTTGTAAAAATACCTGCGAACTGAGACGGGGAAAAATTTAGCGCTGTCAGCAAACCCGTTTATATTAAGATTTTAGTATAGAATCTACTCAAAAATAGCTAGAGGTTAGATGATATTCCCACAATTTCCGGTCATGTGTAACAAACGGTATTGCTGAAAACTGTAAAAATATTAGACTATTGTGCCAAATTGCATTAAATTGAACCCATTGTCCCCCAATATGAATTGTTACTACTGTTTGGATTTTTAGTGCCAACTGTATAGATCGAAAAATAACTTTTCGTGTATCCAATTTCATTTCAGCTAAAAAAATCGAAAACGAATTCAAAAAATTACCCGAAGCCGATCAAGAAGTAACCCGAGCTTTGCGTTCTAAAGACAAAAAACGCGATTAGGAATATGAATCTGCAAGATCGTTTTGATTCATTGTCAGTACTCATTATCTATCCTATTTATATACATGATAAATGATTTGGAATGGTGTTTCAACGATTTTTGGATTATTATAACCGAAGATGGAGCAAAGCCTGTCAATAGTACGTCTTTTTTTTCTTCAGTGGCAAATTCGCAATTTTTGTCTATTTGAGTGTAACCAATTCGACTTTAATTTTTACTCGTTCAACAATGATTGGATTTTTGGTTTTTTCATTGAAAAGCGGCTATTTTGGACGGCATTGATGGCCGATTGTTATATAATATTTATTCAAGCATTTTTCTTCCGTTTTTTCATGGGCAGTTTTAGGTCCATTCATCTGTAAAATGTATGCTATACTCTGTTACCGGGATACATTGGTTGGAAAGTAAAAGTTGTGGAATATGTGCATACTGTTGCTTAGAAATATGTTGTCTGTTACCAAACGTGACTGTGTAATTTCGGCCCAAGCGCCCCGCTCGGCCATCTCGAGACACAATTTCTGTAAGAATTAACCGAGGCCTGTAGTTAAGTGTGATAAGTAAAAAATTAATCATACCTCCAAAAAAGATATTTTGTACAGTTTTTTGCGCTGAATAACATGTCAGTGTTCGTTTGATCTAAAAATCAAAGTTCGTTTTGTAACATCAATCCAAAGGTTCAAATTTTTTGCAATTTTTGAAATTTAGGCTACAATATTTGAAGGCCTATAAGTAATAGAGATGTATCGAGTCCAAAATTTTACGAAAATTGGGTCCGGGTCCAAAATTTTAAGAATATAGGGTCCGGGTTCAAAATTTTGAGAATATCGTGTCCGGGTCCAAAATTTTAAGAATACTGGGTCCGGGCCTAGCAAAATGATGGGGTCCATTATATTTTTACACATGCGGTGGGCATTCAAGGTGGGAAGAATGCATTTTAAAAGAATAGAGTATAGAGTACCAACCACCGACCAGTCAGGGTTTTTTCGCACTGAGCAGATTTTTTTGCGGAATTTTTGGAGAGTCTTCTGCTCTGAATGAGAACTTTTTCAGTGTTTTTGGTGGTTTTTAATGATGGTGCACAAAAAAAGTGATCTGTGATGACCTGTTGGCACTATCAGTTGAGCTGAAATTTGGTTAAAAAGTTGAAGGGGAAAAGCCCGTCTCCGTCGTTTTCCCCATGTTCGGCCGAAAAAATGTTATTTGTGAAATATAACCTGGTTGCTATACATTTTAAATCTAAGTCAGTCTCATAGTGATCTAAACAATTAAGTTTCATTTGTTACTTTTCATATTATAATAAATCATTGATGTGTAAATACATTCTTCAATGTGAGCAGTGCCGTGCGCAGGATTTTTTCATGGGGGGCGGACTAGATTTTTTCACTGGATAGCCCCAGAAAATGTTGATCTTACGCTGATATACTGTGTGCATCACCGTTTTTTTCCTCGAAGATTTTTTCCACATGAGAACCGGACCCTAAATTCTTTTCCTCATGTTCCAAAAATTTTCCACATTTTTAAAAACGCTTATAATGTGACTACGGATGCTTTTTCATGCATTTTAGCAGCATACCCAAGCATTTTGTTGTGTTTGTAGTCAGAAACCTGCAAAAATGAGGAAAAAAATTGAGAAAATTCTGGTTATTTTAGTCAAAATGAGCTCATGAAGAATATATTGGTGTTCTATAGAAGCGGATAAAGCAAGTTAACGATAGAGTTCTCACGAATTTACCTGCTATAAACATTTCTTTGATTCCGATTAGAATCATCTAATTTCATTTAGTTCTTGGTCCGGCGCCGAGCGCTGGAAAAATTTTTTGATTTTCACTTTCTAAAACGCTGGAAAATGAACCTTCATAACGTTGGGAAATAAATTAAAAGCAGATTGACGAAGCGTAATTTGCCTCCCATTCCGGCGCGAAGCGCCGAAAAAATTTTCGGGTTTTTGTATTCTGAAACGCTGGAAAATAAATCTCTCCAACAGATAATTCGTGAACAAATGTTTTGAAATCGCGTTCTAGAGTAATGTCTTCAATTTCCACCTTCAATAAACGCAAAAGTTCAGATCGCAAACGTTTAAAAAATTCCAATTATCGAGAGAAAAAATAGAGAGACTTGATGAAAAATCTCTATTTTCGGCGACATAATTGACTGTAAACGATTAGAAAATGAAACGAGCTAACTTGATTGATAGAAACTGTTGAGCATTAATTAGTAAGTCGAAGTAGATATGCTAACGGCCGCGCCTGATGACATATAGTTATAACTAGTTCATTAGAAAATGCCCCGATGGGGCAGAAAAATAGAGAATATACTTGCTTCGAGAGTTGCCATGGTAGAAAAGGAAGTGGACTAGATTTTTGAGAACTTGGGTCAAAGTTGGAAAAAATTCACTTCCTTTATATTGGATTTTCATTCTTTCTCAAAAAAATTGTCTATGTCTGTGAAAAAGTATATTCTGCAGCATCGTGCATTTTGTCCTTCAACTGGCATCAACTACAGTAAAATTTTTCTATATGAAAATTATATGCACCTGACTTCAAGTGTAAAGAAATGGTAAACCAATAGCATTCTAACTCCCGACCGATTCAAAGCTCCTGCCTCTGACTCTAGCCGAAAAATAGCGAGGGAGGCACATTATAGTTATTTTCAGAACTATAAAGGAACCTGAGGTTCGTTGCACTAACCAAACATGAGGCCAATCTCAACATCGGGATTAAATTGATGATCCTGAGTTTAAGCTATTCACAATGTCCAAATTATTTTCTTCCAATGCACAAATCATACTCACTTCGGGATTAACTAATACTGAGGTTTAAGTTCGGGTTTGGGAATTGCAGAAATTTTTGTATTCATTTGCTTTAGAGATAAGAAAATTATGAGAAAATTTTAGTGCAACCCGACAGCTCGAGCTGGGGATAATCTCGACGTTGAGCTCATTATGATCCCGATGACATTCAAATTATACCGAACTTGAGATCAAACCGAGTGGCCTTTTTGTTCGAGACTGAGCTTGAGCTCAGACCCCTTTAGTGCAACTGGGATTTGGTTACAGTCATTGGGCACTGATCTGTGAATGGGATTCAGCCATGCATATATTAGGGGTGTGCGCCAAATCCCGTATCCAGTTCTCCCCGACTCTAATCGAAGGGACAAAGATGGGTGAAATTGCTTCCCATTTGCAATCCCGCAAAAAGCGCTCTTTCTGCAAATTTCAGTTTAAATCCAAAAACTGTGTTAAATAGAAGAGAATAAATTTGTTTGTAGCTTGTAATCAGTAGAACTTACGGAGTGAATTCTATATGATATGTTATATAAAATGAGTGAATGAAACGTATCTGGCACAATCGATTTAGTTCTTAGAAGACTTTGTGCAGTATCTCTTTTTCTAAAAAAGCTGAATGGGATTTTATGTGCCACTTTCCCTCAGTTGATTCCTTTTGTTGACACCAAATTCAGTAAAAATGTTTAACACAGTTGGAGAGGGGACATGGGGGTATAAACTTCCACAAGGGTTTTGAAACTGGAAAATTTGTTATGCGAAAAATTTTTTGGTCAACTTTTTTTGAATTTTTTTGTCTCACAAAATGCTAAAACACCAAGGTCCACGCCTGTACCCTCCTAAAAATTTCAGAGATGCACATTGGTTGGAAAGTGTGTTGATACACTCAGCTGCAGAATATACTTTTTCACAGACATAGACAATTTTTTTGAGAAAGAATGAAAATCCAATATAAAGGAAGGGAATTTTTTCCAACTTTGACCCAAGTTCTCAAAAATCTAGTCCACTTCCTTTTCTACCATGGCAACTCTCGAAGCAAGTATATTCTCTATTTTTCTGCCCCATCGGGGCATTTTCTAATAAACTAGTTCACCTCTTTTTAGTGGGCCTCAACCATGCACGAAAACTTTCATAGAAGCACATTGAAGTTTTAAATTTGGTCATCTGCACTTCAAAAAAACAATAAAAAAAACTTCAAGCAACGAATTCTCACCTCCGGCAAAAGTAAAGGATGTGTAAACCGCATAGTACTTAAAAAACGTTGTAAAGATACTGAAAGGTGACCATATCTATTGAATTCCTCATGGTTTAGAATCCTTCAACATAAAAAAACGCAAAAATACATTTGTTTACACAAATGACTTTTTTCGTGTAAACTGACTCCGTTCATTGAATTTCCCATGGTCAGAAACATCTTCCCTCAAAAATCGCAGAAATACATTTGTTTACACCCAATATGAATTGGTGTGTAAAGTGATCACTTTCATTAAATTCCCAGTGGTCGAAAACCCTTCCCACAAAAAACTCACGAAAACAGGCTTGGTTAAATCCGGAATAATATTTTTGTGTAAAGTGACACATCCATTGAATTCCCCGCAGTCGAAAACCCCTTCCATAAAAATCACGAAAATACGATTGTTTACACCCGCGATAAGTTCTTGAGTAAAGTGATCGCATTCATCAAATTCCCTGTGGTCAAAAACCCCTTCCAGCAAAAAATCACGAAAATACGTTTGTTTACACAGGGGATAATTTTCGGTGTAAAGTGATCACATTCATTGAATTCCTCGTGGTCGAAAATCCCCTCCACAAGAAAATTACGGCAGTACGCTTGTTTACACTGTGGATAATTTTTTTGTGTAAAGTGAGGACGTCTATTGAATTCCCCGCGGTCGAAAACTCCCGCCACTGAAAAATCACGGAAATACGTTTGTTTACACCCGGGATAATTTTTCGTGTAAAGTGACCGTGTCCATCAAATTCCCAATAGTCGAAAACCCTTGCAGCCCAAAAATCCCAATAAGGCTACAGGTATATTTGAAACTGCAAAAAAATTGGTAGGTAGTGCATTATGCTGCGAAAAATTTTTTTTTTGAACCCATAAGTATTATATAACAAAATTGGGGAATTTGGCGTTTTCCGGGACTTTGGACAACCATATAATTGAATTGAGGCCATATTTCAAAAAAAGAAAAATTCGCATTTGAGATTACACCCCCATGATGCTTAGGCCGAAGTATGGAGGTTGGATATGGCACACCGATTGCTGGGCATGGTGGAACTGGGGGGCCTAAAAAAGTGCGTTTTTTACCTGTTTTTGGGCCCCACCGAGCACCACTTGCAGATAGAGGCGAAATGACAAAAGGCACCCCATAGTTTGCCCCTATGCCCGATATTATGCAAAAAAACCCGAAGGTTCTAGCTCTTACCGTTTTGGCTCTAGAGGGGGGGGGACATGAAATTTGGGGGTCAAGTATATTATAGGTTGACGCTGTCGCGCCACCTATGATTATATTTTTGAGATTTTGACCTTTTAAAGTCCACCAAAATGCATTTTCTCGGTTTAGAGTTACTGCCTCAATGGGGGCAGGGGGGTGAATTGATGCTTTGTGCTGAATTACTATAGTTTTTTCGGACCTTTTGTAGTAGTTCACCACCACTATCTTTTTCATTTTTTCAGTTTTATGGCGTTTTTTTTTGTCATCAGGTAGGGTTCGAACCTGCAACCTTTTGATTCAAAAACTCCAGTGTGTTACCACTGAGCCAAACACTCAGTTAAAAATCACCCTTTTAATTCCCATTTATTATTTTCATTATCCTAAGCCTAAACCTAAGCCTAAGCCTAAAAAAAAATAATGGTGGTGAACTACTACAAAACGTCCGTTTTTTCATAAACTACTTCTAAATTCAAAAATGACAAAAAACCAATACTGTTGTCAAAATTGTTCACAGGAAAGTGTTACTGTATGATTTTTCATTCAGAAAATTGTTGAAGGCTAGTTGTATAAATCCACAAATTTTTAGCTCTATGTGAGTTATGGTTTGGCAGAAGTCAAAAAGTGCCGTTTTTCTAATTCAGAAGCTTTCCGGAAAAATAGACTATATATGATACATCAGACCCGAATCAAAATTGTGATAATTTTTTCGGATCCGGGTCCAAGATTTTGGAAATATCGGGTCTGGGTCCAGATCCAAAATTTTGAGAATATCGGGTCTGGGTCCAGCAAAATGATCAGATAATTTCAGGTCCTATTTCGGGTCTGGGTACCCCATACAAGTAATCAGGTATGCAATGTTGATCAATAAAACTTTGTCAGCAAATGTAACAATGTTTAGTGTATATGCATGACACATAGATATATGTACACTACCAGGCAAAACTAACCGTCCATGCTGGTCGCGTCCAGGACGCGAAAAGCACACTATACTGACAATAAAATTGACAGGCCATGTGCTTGTGTCACACAAAGCCAAAGAATTTTGCTGAGGCTTCCTTCATACCTCCCTATAGAAAGCACACATCATTTACCAGATATAAACGAAAGGTCAACTGTTGTCATACTGTAGGTCAAAACAAAGTGCATATCCACTACACATTATGAAAGAACTATGATTGGCAGTTATTGCATGAATGTCAATTACTAAGAAAGATGAAAGTTTTCTTTGTGCTGCAGAAAAAGACACGTTCTGGACGCAACCTGGACGCGTGGCGGACGCGAATTTTTGTGGGTTAGTTTGGCCTGGTAGTGTAGCATCAAAATTATGGTTTACACTACACTTTAAATTTTAATTTTTAGCAGTTATCAATCACTCAAATTCACACATTTTTGTACCCCGTAAAGTCAAATAATGAGTGTCATTGATTAAACTTCACTATGCTATGGCCGGACCCCTTGGCCACAACCCACAAAGTTTTATCAAAAAAAAAAAAACCATTGAGTGTGCCACAGTGCAACAAGTGGAAGCCATTTTTGAATAAAAATATAAAATTTTTTGTTGCAGTCATTCACCCAAAGTTCTAATAATCCAACTAAAACTTTTATGCATTGCAGGCTGAAATCTTGACTATATATGCATAAGGCTTAGTCATAATATTATCCCTTACATGGGAAATTACACAAAGTTAAAGGCATTCTTGATATTGTTGAAAAAACTACAGGTGCAAATTGTTGTTCCATTTAGTCAGAATATTATTAACTCGAGTTCAAATCGACTACATTGCAGCTACAGTATGTGGCTATATACCAATCAACTTGCATCAAAGGTATTGTCACGTGCCGACAAATTTCGCCCAGCATCACGTGATTCACATCATACTTTTTCGTTATGTTTTTCGCCACGTTTTGTGTTACAGTAATTCACATCATTTTTACGTTTCGTTTTTATAATTTTCACATGCATTTTCTGTGTGTACTTTTTCTGTTTCACTTACGCACTTTTATTTCCGTTTCGATTTGTTATTTTTCAATATACACCTACACTATGGTATGTCACCCGCTAGTCAAGAATTTCTGTTGAAGATAAGCTCTCAGAGCTCATCGCTGTAATTGGAGCACAACGTGCACCTCTTATCAGTAAAAACTAGCGATGTCTCGCAACGTGAAAGGCCTAGTTGGAAATTCTCACTAGATGACGTTCCTATGCTAAACATGGAGAGTGAAAACTCACCCCAATGCTTAACGTAGTGAACCGGAAAATGTTTATGTGACCATAGGCATCTTCTGCAGCGATTTCTGCTGTAGAAGTTAGCTTGGAGTGTTAGCTCCGCCCAAGGCATACTGTAGATTACTGGGCCCTTTAAAAGGGCCTGTTTTGTTAGTTTTTGCACTCATTTTTGGGCCTAACTGTCTTGTTGCGTTTTTACAGCCTGTGTCCCGCGTTTGCCGTACGTCATCTTTATTATAATTTATATATTTCATCTGCGTTCCCAGCCCATCAAATAAATTTACATATTTCGCCCTCGGTCTCCCTTGCATTGCCAGTTACCATAACCAAACCGTAGGAGCTTACCCTTTGCGGTTGACAGAGAACCCCCCTCACCTCCCCGAGGAAATGTTTGATACCATCGCTCGCCGACCGGCAGCTGCATTACCCTCTACGCCAAATGGCTCCGGATTCCCATAGCTGCTCACCGCGGTCAGTAAGACCCACGCTTTGGCCCTTGAACCCATCGCCCAGCACTGAGTACTTTGAGAAGAGGATTTAGTGAGTCTTCTCAGGGGTTAATATTGTTGAGGGTATATTTGTGGGAATCCTCCTTAAGCTAGTTTTCCCTTGAGAGTACCCTCAGTTGAGAAAGCCCTCAGACCCTTAAGGTCAGGGCCAATAAGGGGATTTAGGTTAACAATGGGGTCCCCTACAGTACGCCATTCTGTGAATGGCACCGTCCCTCATTCCCAGTGAATGAGGACTAGAGATTGCCACCCCTGACCCAGCCGCATTGTCCATTATTCTACAGCTGAACCCAAGGACAAGGCCAAGGTACACCATAGGTTTTCCTGTGGTAGTACCAGCTGAGTTAGGTTCCCAAAGTAGATAACCTCACGGAGCCACCCAATGGGATCACAGCATGTCACCTACAGTGTCATGGCTGTATCCCCTATGGGATATGGTATAGATTTCCCATCAATGTGACTGATCACCCACTTCGTCTAATGTGACATGGCACCCAATTTCTACTTAATGTGACATGGCGAGGCTGGAAAATCGACCTTTAAGTCTGGCTTCACAGTCCTTAGGAACGAACCTTTACCCTTTTGAGTGGAGATACCTCTTTCAATTCGGTAAAATTTCAGTTTGAATGGGGAAACCTCTCTCAGGTTAGCTGATTCGCATTCAAAGTAAGACCACTGACCCTTAAGATGATCTTTTGCCCTCATGTAAGTCAGATACGCCCCTAAGCAGGTACACTGCCCCTTCAGTTGGAATGACCCTTATGGTGGAATTTTATCGCCAACTCAGATGGCACCGCGTTTGAGTAGAGTTTAATTACTGTAGGTCGGGATTGGCCCCAATGAGTGATCAAATTAATGATTCTTGTGTGTAATTTATCGCCTTATGAGTACTGTAACGCCCGTAAGCTTTAATAAATCCCCTGGTGTCAGGTTTTTCTCCAGAGTCGATCCCCAAGAGTCATAATTTCCCAGTCCAGTCTAAATAGAGTATTCTGCCTCAATCTCCTCTGAGCTCTCTTCTTTTATTTTTTTTCTTTTCTCTTTCCATTTTCCTTAAATTGCACCCCATCCACTGCATGTTATCGGATAGGTTACTGCACCGTTGTATGGCTTTTTGGTTACAGTATGACTGCGATTTGCACGTACTCTAACTACAGTATACCTGGGTACAGGTACTTGAGTATCACAGCCCATGAGGTTTTTACAGCCCCTGAGGGTTTCGGGATCTCCAATCACGAGATACAGTACTCCTTTCACTCTTGATTCTGGACGTCAAGTGTGGTCATGATTTGTTATCTGTGTCCGGTATGTGTGTCAACACACTTTTTCAAATTTTTCTTATCCTCACTGAGCACTAGCCAAGTTGCTCATTTTTCCAGCCAAATAAGCCAAAATTATACTGTTGACACATATAACACCATACTTAGCAGATCAGATTGCTTATCTCTTGGGCCTAAAATTTTATTTTATTTACTTTACTTTTTATTTTCTTGGTCTTCTACGCGTAGTGTGTGACCCAATTATAATAACTTTTTCACCCAATAAATTTTCTTATCTCAAAAATCAACTCAAATAAAAACTAATAACCCATTTTCTCTCCTTTCTAAACAAACAAATTAAAATTTTATCCTTTTTCCTTCCTACTAAACCAAACATTCTCCTACGGCTCTTGTCCAAGGGTTGTGTCTGCGTATCACTGGTGCCTGGGAAACATCAGTTGAAATGCTCACTCAACCTGAGATGCACTCCGTCCGTCATACTGATCAGGTTGTCCGCCAGGGTAGCAGCACCGATTGATCAGCACGTGACTACCTTTCAAAGCTTTAACTGCAAGTTTGAATGGGTTTACACTTGGCCTCAGCTGGGTTGGTTGTTCAACATACGCAACGGTTAGGCATTTGCAGTGGGTACTGCCTGTGTCTAACAATGGCAAGGGTTGACAACCTTCTTGTAAATTTCTTATCTAAATTCACACATTCCTTTCTCATCAATGATCTTCTTTGATGTCCCCACCAGAATAATTCCTCAGGAATTACGGCACAGCCACTGGTTGGGCCTAAAGTGTAAAAGGCCCCTCTGTAATCACTCTTTACACTCAAACGCCTTCATTAGCTGGCCTAATAATGTCCGCACTAGAGTCACCCTTAATCCTGAGTCCCCCTCCATTGGTTGTCCCTATAGCATAATATGCTGCTAGTCTGCCTAAGGGAAAGTGTTCGAGTCCGCCTAAACATGTTACAACTAAGTCTGCCTTAGCCCCTCACTTTACACTCATTTAATCGAGACAGACTGTACCCCTGATCTCAAGATGCTTTGAGCCTAGCCTCGAATCATAGGAGGAAGCCTGCATTTCCCCACCTCCATTAGGCACAGGTGAGCCAAGGATCCCCATGCCACCCATTTACTGACTGAGTGTGTCAAAATAGCACCTTGGTACCTGGTGCTCTTACCTCCAACTGGTGACCTAGCGATCCTCACTTCATCTCAGTAATTGGAATCCCGGCCCCCAGCTGTATATAATGCTCCTGGAGAGTTCCCATTCTGTTCGAAATGCGCATTCCCCTTTTGGGCATGGTTGTAGAATATATGCAAATGTCGTCCCCTTGGGAACCTCCTGTCTAGTCATCACACTTTTCAGAGATCGCAATTGCTCCTAGTGAGTGAGGCCGATTGCATAATAGCGCATCCCCTTTGCGTAGTCTGGTGTGTAAACTAATTTTGTCCCTATCTATTTACGCCCACTAAGTTTACTTTAAGTTGTCCCCCTTTACTTATTAATTCTTAAGCTACTTCAGGCCCTACTCCTGGTGAGTAGGACTTTGTCGGTTACAAGCTCTCCCATATCCAAGGTTTGTAAACTAGCACAACGGACTTAACCTCCAAATAAAATTCCCTTTTGGGCGGGTTTATCCGTACTAGAATCCTTACGTCGTCCTTTCTTTTATGCTTGGGAAACCATCATTTCATTTTAAATTTATTTACTTTTGGTTTCAAATAACCGGGTCTAGCCCCATTTCTTTCTCTCAAAGTTTGGGACGTATAACTTTCCCTCTCTTTACACACAGGTTACCCCCTCTCTAAGTAAATAGGTGACCAGATAAATTCCCTTCTGAGTCAGCCTATCTTTCCTTCTGGCCGTTCTGAGGGCTAAAACCTTGTTCTTTTCTAGCCCCATCATTGAGTGGTCGCTATTTATTGTAGAGAACAAGAGTTAAAGCCTCAAAAACACCGTGGCGTAAACGATCTCATAATTCCCGCGCCTCTTCGCCCTGAGACCATAAGAGTAACACTTACCTCATTTTCACAAAATAGAGACACGTAGAGGTTCCTGTCGCCTTAGTACTAAGCTTAAGCAGACAAGTGAGCCCCTCTCTATTCAGTTTGATCGAATAGCTTCACAGGCAGGATTATCAGTCTTAGCTACCTTACAGGAAGATGAATTCTCAACTATGAAGTCAGAAGTTGATCTACCTTCACAGATTGAGAATAAGGTCCAAGCTGCATTTGAGAATGCCCTTGGACTGCTCAACCAATAGCTGGAGGCTATGAATGGCAGAAGGCACCCTCCTGTGCCAGCTTCATGGCCCCTCCTGCCTTTTCAGGTGCTTTTGGTGAGTCTATAACGGATTTTATATCTCACTTGACCTGCTTCTTTACACTTCAAGGGGTAACAGAAACAGATCATGCATATAAAATCGCATTTCTGGAGTCTTGCCTAACAGGTCCTGCTCTCGCATCCTACTGGGACTTTAGCAGTGGTACTCCGCAGCCTACCCGCTACGAAGAGTTCACGGCTTTTCTTAGGAAAGACTTTCCAGTAGGGCGTGACTCAGATCTGCATCAGCAGTTGATCCAAGATCGCCTGCAGAAGCGGACAGAGTCTGCAATAGTCTACCTTGAGCACCTTAAGAGACTGTCCAGGGTGGCTTATCGGGATCTTGCGACTGACGTTAGGGATTCGATTATAAAACCTATCTTTCTGAGAGGGTCGAAACCAGTCCTTCGAGATAGTATTAAGTTCAGGGAGTTCACAACTCTTGAAGAGACTCTCAAAGCAGCTTGCTATGCAGAATCGCAAATTTTTTGGGATGAGATTAGGTATACTGCCCCATCTAATGCTGTTTTCTCTTCAGAACCATGGACCGCCGACAACGTCAGGTCATTGTCGAATCAAAGGGGCACCGCTCAACGTCTGTCAGCAACGCCGTCCAATGAGATTCAAGGTTTACAATCGGAGATGGCCCGGCTTACGGCTCACGTTGTGCAACTTAGGGCTCAGCAAACGGCGCCGCCTCCGAGAAACCCGATGCTGTCAACGACGCCGTCGGCCTGTGTCCGAAATGCTGGCAATCGCCCATCGGGGGCACATTTACAGATGTGCTCCTACCATGGGCGTTGCACCCACAATGACGCTAGTTGCTGGGCCCAACATCCCGACAGCGCTGGCCCTAGCAACGCCTCCGCCAATGGTGCCAGCTGTTGCTATTTTTGTCAAAGGAGGGCACACCCTACTGACCCATGCGACAGACCCTGCCCGCATTGCCGAAAGATACGAGTGCACAGGGCTACAGCCTGCCCAAATCCGACTCCGACATTGCCTGGTGAGACTAACTTTGGTAATTCTAGTTACTCTCCTCAGGGGGCAAGTGGAAATTTTCGGCGTTATGCTAATCCAACTCCTCATGGGACAGGGAACCAATATCGGTCACCCTTACGGCAAAAATATGCCATAGGGGCTACCGAGGGTCTTCTTCACCCAGATCTGTTTGATCTGGATGATGAAGTTCTGGCTGAACATCTGGCCGATCACTCACAACTGTGTTATCCTGTCTGTGTAATCAGTATTGGGTTTTCAGCTGCCGCAGTGGTTTTGGCACTGACTCTGCTGTCAGCTTTGCCGCCACTGCCGCCAAAATACTCGAAGCCGGTCAACATAAACCCGTCAACGACACCGAAAACAACTGGCGACGTCAGCTTAATCGCGTCGTATCGACCGACGGAAGGTACACCGGTGCCTCCGGTCCCTTTTATTTCCCAAGGACCGCCGCCCGAAATTCCTACAGACTCCGCATTGGAGGTCGTCGGTCAATAGGAATCGATGAATCTGCTAGGTAAACTACCTTCTTTTTCTGACATTTCAGGTCTGAAAATCAGATATCCTTATGAGTCACCGGCTTTAATGATTTCTCCTTTACAGATTCCTCATCCATCACTGACGTGATGCGGGCCGTTTGATCAATGGATTTGGCCACAAAGTATCCGCACCTCCCATGGGCGCTACTCAATGAGCCGTTCGAGGTTGAGGCGCTTACAGCCGCCAACGTGGTGCTATTGGCGCCAACGGCGCTGCCGATATCGGGACCCGACGTTGCTCGACGAGGACTTGAGTTTATCGCTGATGGAACTATTCGCGCCACCCCGGTGGACAAGATCCTGTTGGACGGTGAACTGTCATCGCTGGCAGTGGACGCTGTCTGCCGCGCTGTGGAAGAGGCGAGTTGCAACGCATGGCCCACAGCAGCTGTTGCTGCATCACCATCAATGATGACGACAGAAGCCCAAACCCTTGCGGTGATTGCTCAACAGCAACTGGTCGCCAACACTTTTGGAGAGACATTGCACGCCGTCAATGACGACGTCAGCATCATCGAGGCGTCGCCATTCCCGAGGGCAACCGCCCTGCGGTCCCCGAAGATTGGCGTTCTTTGCGAAGTCCACCCATGCAGAGGCTTGGTCATCGACTTCCCCCGTGAGGACCTGGTATCATCGGACGACGACGATGAAGAATGAAGCCGCCGGATGGGTGAACACTGTACATATTGGTGTATATTTACGAGCACCATTTGTAAATAGCTTGTACATAATAAATTGGGCCTTTGTGACACTACTGTTCTTAGGAATGAGCTCTCCAACACATGCTACTCAGTACCAATTTTGTGGTCTTTCAAGAAGCAGTCATCCACTTGAGCTACCTCAAAAAGTTGAATGCAAGCCACCAAAATCTTCGTGGAGTCCACGACGCATGAATGTTACAGTGTATGTTCATATTTCTGATCCAATCACTACTGTAGCCTGGAAGTGCACGTTGTGAAACCCTAAGGTGTGCACCAACACTGGTTTTTTTGGATCTAGGGGCATTACTGCAGACGTCATTACCACTCAGCATCTAGCGCCTGTGGCTTGTACGCTAGCACATCCCAAGAAGGTGTTTGGTTTACAAAAGCTTGTGGAAATACATCCTGGCTTTTATAGCACTAACCAAACGCTGGAGGTGATGTACTCATGGTGCTGCAGTGACATCTGCAAGATAGTGACTAACCTCTTCATCGAGGAGGGACAGGTCACTTCCTGGGATGGCACTACAGCTCTAAGTACCTTAGGAGATGTAGGTAGATGCAGTCCTACTGCAGGTCAATGCACTACTCTAGATGGGGTAATTGTTTGGCCTGCAACAAACTTTACAGCACAGTGTCATTACCATCCTCACGGCAATTACACTGTGTCTGTGTCAGGGAACAACATCATCATCGATGATTTGCAAGTTGCCCTGAAGATCCCAGAAAACTCTCGTGTCTTTCGGTTGTGTCCCGACCTCCAGTTAAACACAGTACGAATGGATCAGGGTCTTCTTCTACTCATCCACGGAAGATTTAATTGGACCCAAAGGTTGTTCGGATTGGCAAAGGACTCCCGCCCTGACCCCGTCAATGCCAAACTGAACTACCTGGCTCAGCAGATCAAAGAATCGGAAATTAACAATTTTTGGTTCATGTGGCTTGAGCTCTGCTCTCACTCTCAACGCTACCTTGATCTGACTTTTCAGTTGCTTCGTTTTGACCCTACACTAGAAGCCCGGGCATTCTTGCAAAGGAATGACCTGATGGCGGAATTCATGGGTGAAGCACTGACGATATGGCTGTGTCAAAAGGTCAAGGCCACTTATGTCTACCATTTGTACCAGGTGGGGACACCTGTTACAAGTATCTGCCCGTACAGGTTGGCGGTACCATTTATTTTGCCACCCCGGGTGGCCCAGATCTCACTAAATTCAGCCCAAAAGTGCCATGTGACCACCACTACATGGGGATTTTCGGAAATTGCTCGGGCTGGTTTACTGAGTCTGGCATGGTCCACGTGAGCCGCATTCAGCTTGAACTGTTCTGGAAACAGCGCTTCAACATCACTCACTTTGACGCTCCTGTGCTCTTTCATGATCAGTTGGCGATGACCCCTTCGAGTTTTACTTTCTTTAAACAATATGTTTACAAGACTGAGCAAATTGAGGCGGTTTTAAACCAGTTGGTAAATTATACCACTGGTCTATCCCTACAACCAGATACTCTTTATCAGGCGGTTGCCGGGGTAGGGACTGACATCAAAGCCTCACTGGAAGGTGTTGGTCTGGCAGCAAACCACGTGATTACTGGTCAGCAGCACAACCTCATACAGGGCTTACAGTCTCTTTTGAGTGAACCAGTGCAGTTGATCTTTAACACCCTCATCGCTCTGGCAGTGCTGGCCAGTACAGGATTTCTCATCTAAGTTGGGTTCTCCTAGTATCTCAGTTACTGCCTGCGGAAAAGACAGGTTCGGTTTGTTAGCCAATACTCTCCATTGAACCTCCTCCGGAAAGTTCAACGCTGGGTAGGTTTTCATTACGTACAGAACAATGTGCCAACTCAGTTAGACAGGATCACTCCGTGTTTTGTCATACTGGTTGACCTCAAGGAAACTCCTGCTTTCCTTGACACTGGTTGTTCACGGACCATCATTAGTCAATGCCTTCACAGGGCCTTGATAAGAGAAAGTCCGAAGGCGGCGATGTCTTTCCAGCAACATCACGACTTTTACCCATTAATGAGTATCAATGGGAAAGCCGTCCATACTCTCCTATCGGGACCGTATCGGATCATGTTGCCTGGAACGCATCAGCCACACACAAGAATGGATACACATCTCCATGTGTGTAAGACTATGTCTCCTTTCTGGGCACCGGTCAATCTGATTCTTGGATTGGACTTTCTAGAACAATTCCAGAATATCCAGTTTGATTACCAACAATATATCTGTCGGTTGACTGCGGTAGAACTGCCACTTCTTTTGGCAGCAGCTGAGATTGATCAGGTCGAACCCTGGTGGGAGAACACACGTTCACTATCAAGGGCCTCCCACAGGTCCGGGTCTCGATCAAGATCAAGGACTTCATCCATTTCTTGGCCACCCTCGTGAGCTTCCTCAGTCGCCTCATCACGTGGGTCAACCAGAGGTAGTCCGACCTCATCTAGATGGGCCAGTCGTCATTTTATGGCCAGGTCAGGGTCAAACTGTCCTCGACCCCCGCCTGGAAATTCTCTGGTTACACTGGAGAAAGGCTGTTTTCGCGAGCCTAGTGATTCTGATGCGCCTGCATTCCCTGTACTAGAGGTGCCTCCACTCTCTGACACCGAGGTTGAATCACTAGGAGCTACTCAGAGCTCAGGAGAGCGATCGGATCATGTGCTTACTGTTCAGGTCCATATCACTCCTCGGACCAATCCGGAACCATCGGTTGGTTATGCTCTGGTAGGATTACTCCGACGCACCGGTTTGCTGATACCGAAACGAACGGATGCGCTGGAGTTGAGTTTTGATGACCCCGCACCTGACCCAGGTCATGTGGTGTCAGCCTTCTACCCCACTGAAATGAGGACCCCTCATATCAGAGTTCTACTGAACAATTGGGTGGAAGCCAAAGCTCTGATTGATACAGGAGCAGTTTTCTCCCTATTGGATCACAAGTTGGTGGTCCAGTTACCCGACTTGGTACTCACAGAGACTAGGGCTCACCCCATAGCAGCCAATGGATCTCGGAGTCTACTGCTAGGAGCTGCCTATGTCATGGTGACAGTGGCTGATGTCTCTGAACGGATCCAGGTCCAAGTTCAAGAGAACTGTTCAGCTGAACTAGTCTTGGGGACGAACTTCCTCGGACGGTTCAATTGCCTCAGCTTGAACTGGGAAAAATCCTTTCTTCAGTTCAAGGAACTTCGGGTTCCACGTGAGGGCCTCATTCACAATCCTCCCTCTGCTCATGGGGCACTACCCTTGCAGGAGTTAATTGTCCTTGAGCCTCACTGGCTGACACAATTGACTACACCGGTACCTTCATTATACGCAACTGTGCCCGAGGTAGCTTTCTTTCCTAAGCCCCTTTTGGGACAACAACACAGTGTGTATTTTGCTGGTACTGTGAGCACTGTGACTAATGGTGGCATACCCCTACAGGTAGTTAACCCAAGTACACACCCAGTGGTTCTCTACCTGCACACGACCATTGGTCATGTGCAGATGCATACTGATTCCTCACAGGGATTGATGGTCAAGTCTGATACTGTTCTTGATCGGAAGTGGGTCAAAGCGAATGCTGTGATATCTCCCGATATCTCCTCACAGGATAAGACAGCGTTGCTCAATCTACTGGTTGCATTCACTGACCTCTATGCTATTGATGAGAAAGACACAGGTTCCACTGACCTCGTGCACCACCAGATCAGCAGGGGTGACGCTCGCCCAGTCCGCCGTTTCGGTTATGGCACTGGGCCCAATGAAAAGGACCTCATCATACAGGAAGTCAGAATGCTCCAGGAGAAAGGTATTATTCAGCCTAGTACCTCCCTCTGGGCTACTAAGTTCGCAAGAAAAATGGGTCACACTGGATGTCTGTGGACTTCTGTGGTCTCGAGGAGGTCACGAAAAAGGATGTCTATCCTCTCCCCCCGATTGATGATATCCTCGACACACTCAAGGGTATAAAATACTTTACTACCCTTGATCAGGCTAACGCCTACTGGTCTATACCTATTGCCGAGGCAGACAAGGAGCCAACGGCGTTTAACACGCCTATTGGACTTTATGAGTTCAACTATCTGCCTTTTGGTCTCTGCAACACCCCTGGGACGTTTCAAGACCTCATGGATCTGCTTCTCACAGGACTGCAGTGGCGCACAGCACTGACCTATCTCAATGACATCTTGGTGTTCGGGAACTCTCACACCCAAATGCTTGAGCGACTGATGGATGTGTTTACACATCTGCGTCCGGGTGGAATGGAGCTCTGACTGAGCAAGTGCAAGTTTTCACACTCTGAGGTAGAATATCTAGGCTACCGTATCTCACAGAATGGCCTCGAACCGGATTAAGTCAAATTGGCTGCTGTGCAGGATCTACCCATTCCACAGAAGGCCAAAGACATCAAGTGTTTTATTGGCCTTGTGTCTTATTATAGGCGTTTCATCCCTGGTTGCGCCTGGCTCAGCGAGCCGCTGAGCCATGCGCTAAAACTGACAATTCCACCGCGAAAAGGTTGGTCTAATGGTAATGCTTACGCATTATCACGCCTGCCTAATCCTAATTCCCTTGCCTGGGGAGAGTATCAACGATACTCCCCTATACAGACCCGAGGGAGAAATTATGATGATATCCAATGGTGCACATCGCCTGGCGAGATCATCCCAACGGACCACTGATGGTGAGCAGCGCCTGGGGAGGTCTGAGTCTTATGCTGAGATATCACAGGATGCACAGTACCATGATCTTCTTGCAGCTCAATTTGAGGATCCGGAACTAGCCTCCACTCTTAGGCCACTCAAACCCTACAGTGACTAGAATGATGCTAATGGCTACCACCTGTTGGATAACATCCTTCAGAAGTGGACAGGCGAGTCCAACAAGCTTGTCATTCCTTGATCAATGGTTACTACCATTATTGAGGCTCACCATAGTGACATTCTCGCTGAACACTTTGATGCAAAATGTACTGCGAGGCTTATAGCCCGCAGGTACCACTGGCCTTCCCTCAGTGCGGATGTCAAGTCCATTTGTCAGCGGTGTGATCTTTGCCAATGGAATAAACCGACGAGACAAAAGACCGGAGCAGCTCTGAAATCGATCAACATTACGGGGCCGTTTCATCGAATAGGTGTCGACTGCATGGGACCAATGACCACTAATGAAAGTGGCAACCATTTTATTGTGGTCTTTATGGACTACTTTACCAAATGGGTTGAAGCTTTCGCTACTCTGGACATTACTGCACAAACCACACCTCGCCTTTTTGTTACACAAATTGTCTGCAGACATGGGGCACCACAGATTCTTCAGTCTGATCGTGGTACTGATTTCACGTCCAAACTGATGACTGAAATCACTGCCATTTGTTCAACTAAGAAAATCCACTCCACCGCTTATCACCCAATGACTAACGGAGAAGTGGGAAGAGCTAATCAGACGCTAGCTACACGGCTACGTATGTATGTCCACCAAGGTCATACTGATTGGGATGAACACCTGCCGTATTCTGTGTTCGCCATCAACATTAGCATGAATGAGTCCACAGGATATTCCCCCTTTGAGCTCATGTATGGTCGTACGCCCATGCTACCTGTTGATGCTGCGCTCTCATTCAACCCCTGCCACCCATATCATTGATGTTTCCACATATGATATGGAGGTCAAACGGCATTTTACAAATGCCCTGACCTTGATCCGGAGCCGAATTGAGAGATCACAGATGGCTTATGCCCGGTCTTACAATCGCTTGGCACGAGATGTCTCATACAAAGTTGGTGATCAGGTGCTCAAACTGCGCACCACCAGCAAATGTGGCGTGATGCCTAAATTGCTGCCCATTTATGATGGGCCCTACTTTGTAACCAATGTGGCATACCCCAATGTCACTATTCGGCTTGAGGCAGATCAAGAAGATACTGTGCATGTCAATCAGCTTAGATGCTACGTGTCACATAATCAGCCTACTGAAGCAGAGGAGATACCTTCCCCTTCACAGGTAATCGAGATGGCACCTTTGTTGATTCCATCAACAAACCGAGACTTTACACAAGATCTTGTTGACCCACATCTTGATGCAGAGGTCTCCGACCCGTAATCAGGTAGCGCTTCTCTTCTTTAGTCGACTTATGGACAAGGTCATCCTTTTTCGAAGGACCGCCATGCCCCTCACGGAATACCCGCTCCTGCTCCATGCTGGAACAGCAGTGTAAAGAGGAGAATGAGCAGCAGTCAATGCATCTAAACTAGGGTATTACTTCATATCACAGGCGCATCTGTGCGATAGCCTACATCTCGCCCCTAAAATTTTTCTTTTAGTCCCATTATAGATTTCACAAATCAATCCACAATCGGCAACTTCACCAAATGGATCAATTGAGGTTAGCAACTCCACGCATTTCCAATTGATGTCAGCAACTCCACGCACCATTGACATAACTCCACGAGCCAAAACGCACCGAAAAACCACTGGACCATCGACCCCCCGCCCTCACCTCTACCTGGACGTTTGACCTCCACAGACATGCCGCATTTGATAATACAAGGATGAAAACGCCCTTTTTCGAAGGACCGCCATGTCACGTCCTGACGAATTAGGCCCAGCATCAGGTGATTCACATCATACTTTTTCATTGTTTTTCGCCACCTTTTGTGTTACAGTAATTCACATCAATTTTACGTTTCGTTTTTATAATTTTTTCATGCATTTTCTGTGTGTACTTTTTCTGTTTCACTTACGCACTTATATTTCCATTTCGATTTGTTATTTTTCGATATACACGTAGACTAGGGTATGTAACCCGCTAGTCAAGAATTTCCGTTAAAGATAAGCTCTCCGAGCTCATCGCTGTAATTGGAGCACAACGTGCACCTCTTATCAGTAAAAACTAGTGATGTTTCACAAGGTGAAACACCTAGTTGGAAATTCTCACTAGATGATGTACCTATGCTAAACATGGAGAGTGAAAACTCGCCCCAATGCTTAACTTAGTGAACCTGAAAATGTCTATGTCACCATAGGCATCTTCTGCAGCGATTTCCCTTGTAGAAGTTAGCTTGGGGGAGTGTTAGCTCCGCCCAAGGCATACTGTAGATTACGGGGCCCTTTAAAAGGGCCTGTTTTGTTAGTTTTTGCACTCATTTTTGGGCCTAACTGTCTTGCTGCGTTTTTACAGCCTGCGTCCCCTGTTTGCCGCACATCATCTCTATTATAATTTATATATTTCATCTGCGTTTGCTGCCCATCAAATAAATTTACATATTTCGCCTTCGGTCTCCCTTGCGTTGCCAGTTACCCTAACCCAACTGTAGGAGCTTACCCGTCGATGTTGACCGAGAACCCCCGTCGCCTCCCCGAGGAAACATTTGATACCGTCGCTCGCCAACCCGCAGCTGCATTACCCTCTATGCCGAATTGCTCCGGATTCCTGTAGCCGCTCACGGCCGTCCGTAGGACCCACGCTTTGGCCCTCGAACCTGTCGCCCAGTGCTGAGTACTTTGAGAAGAGGATTTAGTGAGTCTTCTCAGGGGTTAATATTGTTGAGGGTATATTTGTGGGAATCCTCCTTAAGCTAGTTTTCCCTTGAGAATACCCTCAGTTTAGAAAGCCCTCAGACCCTTATGGTCAGGGCCAATAAGGGGATTTAGGTTAACAATCGGGTCCCCTACAGTATGCCATTCTGCGAATGGCACCGTCCCTTATTCCCAGTGAATGATGACTAGGGATTGCCACCCCTGACCCAGCCGCATTGTCCATTATTCTACAGCTGAACCCAAGGACAAGGCCGAGGTACACCATAGGTTTTTCTGTGGTAGTACCAGCTGGGTTAGGTTCCTGAAGTAGATAACCTCACGGAGCCACCCAACGGGGTCACAGCATGTTACCTACAGTGTCATGGCCGTATCCCCTATGGGATATGGTATGGATTTCCCATCAATGTGACTGATCACCCACTTCGTTTAATGTGACATGGCTCCCAATTTCTACTTAATGTGACAGTATTAACACCCATTGTATATTAAAGAAATAGAAAACTATGTTCTTTTGGTTAACTCTAAGATGAAAAATTGTAATTTTTAGCCAAAACTGATAAATTAGTGAATCAACATAAACTTTTTGGATCTTTCTTAGATAAATGGGACCCACATGGACACAAGATACTATACTAAAGCTAAAAGAAGCAAAATTTTATTTAAAAGGTTATTATGGACTCCACTTACAGCCAAGTAACATATTTCTGATCACTGCTCATGGCATGCTCTTAGTGATCCAATACATCAAAAGTTACAGAAGAAATGTACAGATCACATTCATGACATGAAATGTGACAATTGGGAGCAGTTAAAGAAGATGCTGTAAGACGTCAAAGAGGCAGTGACTCAATTTTGATTCGCAAACACAATTGATGATAAAGTTGAAACTGAATATTTAGCTGATGAAAGTATCAGTAATATATTGGAATGGCATCAACACCAGCTTAGATCAATGCTCCAAATGAAGCATGGAAAGACACCATTGGCAGCCTCCAGAAGAATAATGAATCTTGATTGGGCAATGATATTGCTGCCTTCCAGGGGACTGGAAGATCAGTTAAGCTGGTTTGGTAAGTGCAGTTTGCCATGTCATTGCATGTATGCCCTTGTGATGAAAAGTAGACACTATACCACCACACATTTGTCCATGTTTCCAACTGGCTTTCACAAGACAATAATGCAATTATTGGAACACTGACTGACACATTGACAAAAATCAAGGCAGAGCAACCTGCAATCAATACAGCTTTTGTGTGATCTGACAATGCTGGATGTTTTCTTGGCTCCCCTATTACCTTGCTCATGGTGCCAACAATATATCAGAAAACAGGTGTAACTATCAAGAACTGGGACTTCTCTGAACCTCAATTCGGCAAGGGCCCATGTGACCAAATTGCTGCACTAATATAGAGGCAAGTTTGACTGTTTATAGATGAAAGCAATGAATGTACAACTGCTGAAGAATCCATCAGGTGTGCTACGACAGATGGAAAAGTCAAGGGAACATCATTCTTCACTGGCAATCTCAAAATCCTACACAAAAAGATGAACCTTAAAGCATTTGGTACCAGGAGCTACTTTAATTTCCAGTCCACACCTATTGAAATCAAGGCAACTAAAGCTTACAAGGTTGGTACTGGTAGCATATTGAAGATGGAAATATTGAAGTTTGAACAGTTACCAAAAAGCTTGAAATCCATCATGTTGTTCATGAAAACCAGCCAGAGGTTGCACCCTGCCAAACATCAAAGTTCTGGATTGCTATTGATTTAAAAAATTACAATCATCAACATTGAAGAAGAATCTGAAGATCATCCAGCTGCCGCTGATGATATAAACTGGAAAGTGGTGCCTTTAAATGCCCTGAAGAAAGCTGTAGTGCTTCATACCTTGCTGATTGGGGTGTATCTCTACCGAATTCCCCTTCTAGTGCTGTTAAGAAGCTAAACATATGCTGATTTACCATACCTTCTTCCAAAAATGGGTAACACACCCTTAATGATATTCCTCACAATTATTTATCTTGCCAAATTAGATGTTGGCATTTCCCTTACATCATATGATGCCATAAGAATAGGATCCATATCAGAGTTTAATGACTGCAACATAATTTGGTTTGGATCTCATTGAGGTGTCACACCTCCTTGATTTGATGGTAAATAGTCTCTGTCAAATCCATAGTCCCTATATGGGAAACATGCCATCCAGTTGATCTGGTCTAAGGGTATTTGGATCAACTATATTGCGTCTACCATCATAGACTACTCAAGTTAAAGTTGGATGCTCTTGAGCTAGTACATTCTGATTCTGTCAGCCTACCAGTTGATTAGTTCCCTCGAATCAAACTTCTCTAGTTGGACTTCTCCAACTTCTGGGCTCAAAATTTTGTCTCTGCCCTTCATCAGCTCCTGGTCTATTCCTAGGCCCTGCACCTGAATTTCTTTCAGCTAAGAGACTGCTGTCTCTTTCTGCACTTCTATTATATGGTCTAACCTGTCTCTCCTACTCCTGGCAACAATTTTCAGCTTCCCTCTAATTGACTTCTGTGGTGGCATTTGGGATGATGTTGAACAATGCTTCCACCATTCCCTTCAGATTGTGGGGCTGGGTCACCATCTCCTGATTAGACATTTCTGGAGCCCTTTCCAACTTCTGGAGTCGCTCCTGATCTCATCCGATCCGCTCTAACCATTGCTGTTTGGTTTCGGGGTCCACATTATTCAAATCAGGTCGAATTTCATGTGTTACGATGTCCAGTTTTAGTCCTGCTAATTCAATCTTTGGTGGTGATCTTTTTAGGTTCAAATGTGGAGGGCCATCAGCATCTGGATTTGGAGTCACTGGGCCTGCCTGCTGTGGTTCCAAGGCCATTGTTGGTGGCTGCACTGTTGGCATGGGTAAAATGCATTGCCTGTTATTGCAATGGCTGAACCCTCGCAGGAGTCTGATCTGGGATGACTGGGTCAGGAGCAGCATGGTATTGCTGATCTCCATCTCCCAGATTCACCAAATTCTCAGCACTTGCCGCTGTGGGCGGTGATCTATTTAAAGTATTACCTCTTGGTATCCTTGCATTTGGCATTCTAAATCCTCCTAACTTTCTCTAGAAACCTGGAGGATATTCTTTTCTACTAGTTTAAAGGCCGATGTACAGTAATCCATAATCCTGATCCTCAATCCTGAGTTCCTGATCCAATAAGGATCAGGAAAGTAAAGTCATCCTTAATATAAGGATCAGGAAGGTAAAGTCATCCTTAATGTCCTTAAATTTAAGAATGGGCATGACTACATGACAAATATTTCACAGTTAGATTAGATATTGAGTTGTATAAATATGACGACCACACAGTAGATTTTATACATTTTATTGATCTTGTACATTATTCTGATTATTTTTTTTCTTTCACGTTGCACATGTTAACATACATGTGTTTACATTATTTTATTTGTGGTGTTTTTTGTTTATTTGTCATATTTCAATTCCCCCTTAATAAATTTTTTCAAATTTAAATTTTAAAATTTTTTTAAATTTGGATTTTAAAATTTTTTTAAATTTGGATTTTAAAATTTTTCAATTTTAAATTTTAAATTTTTCCAATTTCAAATTTCAAATTTTTTTAATTTTGGATTAGAAAATTTTTTAATTTTCAATTTTAAATTTTTTAAATTTCAAATTAAAAATATTTTTAATTTCAAATTTTAAAACCTTCTAATTCCAAATTTTAAAATCTTTTAATTTTAAATTTTAAAATTTCCTAGTGTTGAATTTTATGTTTTTTAAAATTGTTTATTTGAAATTTTGAAATGCTCTAATCTTCTAAATTTTTAAGTTTTTTCATTTCAAATTTTCAAATTTTAAATTTTTTAATTTTAAATTTTTCAATTTTAAATTTTTTAATTTTAAATTTTTCAATTTTAAATTTTTAAATTTTAAATTTTTCAGTTTTAAATTTTTCAATTTTAAATTTTCAAATTGTAAATTTTCAAATTTTAAATTTTCATGTTTAATTACCAGTTGTTGCATATATTTGTTTATTGTCTTATTGTTGTACATATTTAATTTTTTGTTTTTGCCTGTTGTATATATTTGTTTATTTTGTTATTGTTGTTGTACATATTTGTTTGTTTTTTTTCTTGTCTTTCATCCTTATGTAAATAAAATGTATGTTAGAAATCATAGGTGGCGCGACAGCATCAACCTATAATATACTTGGCCCCCAAATTTCATGTCCCCTCTAGAGCCAAAACAGAAGAGCTAGAACCTTCGGGTTTTTTGCATAATATTGGGCATAGAGGAAAAGTATGGGGTGCCTTTTGTCATTTCGCCTCTATCTGAAAGTGGTGCTCGGTGGGGCCCCAAAAACAGGTAAAAAACTCACTCCCCCTAGTTCCGCCATGCCCAGAAATCAGTGTGCCATATCCAACCTCCATACTTCAGCCTAAGCATCTTGGGGGAGTAATCTCAAATGCGAATTTTTCTTTTTTTGAAATATGGCCTCAATTCAATTATATGGTTGTCCAAAGTCCCGGAAAACCCCGAATTCCCCAATTTTGTTATATAATACTTATGGGTTCAAAAAAAAATTTTTTGTGGCATAATGCACTACCAATTTTTTTGCAGTTTCAAATATGCCTGCAGCCTTATTGAGATTTTTGGGCTGCAAGGGTTTTGGACTATTGGGAATTTGATTGACACGGTCACTTTACACAAAAAATTATCCCAGGTGTAAACAAGTGTATTTCCATGATCTTTCAGTGGAGGGAGTTTTCGACCGTAGGGAATTCAATAGACGTCCTCACTTTACACAAAAAAAATTATCCACAGTGTAAACAAGCGTACTGCCGTAATTTTCTTGTGGAGGGGTCGAAACTGTCGAAGCAAGTATATTCTCCTTTTTTCTGCCCCATCAGGGCATTTTCTAATAAACTAGTTCACTATATACATTTGAGTGTTTAGGGATAAAAACTATTCAAGTGTACAAAATGCATATGAATCCGTAAGTTTGATGATTTGTTGAGATGGGTTTTGTTCTTGTATACCAAATAACCCTGAAATTAAGAATTACAATATCTCCATATCTGCATTACATATCCGCCAATTAGACGTTGTGCTGATGGTGGATATCTATCTACAGTGTTTTTTGGAATCCGCCAATTAGACTTGCATATCCACCAAAAAAATTGCCACTTTCGATAAAACATTTAAAAATTACTGACAGAATATCCACAATGCACAAGACGTATCCCCCTTTTCCACATGCTGATGGTGGATCTCAACATTTTTGTATCCATGGATTAGACCTCAATATCCACTGGAAAAAAAGCGGATTCTGCCTTTTCTATCTCTCGATCAGGGCACTGATATGCAGATTCCGCATCTGCACCCTGACTTAGGGCACTGATATGCAGATTCCGCATCTGCACCCAGACTTGGCTGATTAGTGATACCCTAGAAAATTATTCGCAAAGCTCAAAATTTTCAGGCATGAAGTGCTCTAATGTGGGGAAGTGTTGTAAATTTCCACTCTGCACATTATAATTTATGGGCACCCTAGTCCCCACATGAATTATCAACTATCCGATTTTATGACCACTTTCTCAAAAAAACTATGTGACACCAAATTTTCTAACTGGTATAGTTCCAATCAGAGAAAAATTTGCTTACGACACAATTTATGTATGAATCAACTGAGGCCTGCAGTTGAGTGTGATAAGTAAAAAATTGATCATACCTCAAAAGAACCTATTTTGTACAGTTTTTGTGCTGAAAAACATACTATGGTCTATTTTTCTTGAAATGCTCCTAAATAGTGAAAGTGGAAACCAGGTAGTATTTCATACTTTTACGATTTTCTGCTAAACCATACATCAGATAAGACTGAAAATTTGTTACAATATTCAAACAACTTTAACAATTTTTTGAGTGAAAACCTCACTGTAAAAGATTTGTGTTAATGATTCTGATGATAGTGCTGGATTTGGTAATTTTTCAATATGGAAGCATTTTATAAAAAACAGACAATAGTATTTGTTTGACCTAAAAATCAAAATTCACATTGTAACATCAATCCAAAGATTAGTATTTTTTGCAATTTCCAAAATTTTAGGTCACAATTATTGAAGACCTATAGGTAATCAGATATGCGGGGGGTATTCTCATGTGAGTGATTCCCAAGTGAGTGATTCACAAGTGAGTGGTTCCCAACTGAGCCAGTTCCGAAATGAGCAATTATCAATTGGGTGATTCCAAGCCAGTGATCTCGGATGATCGAGAATGTAATAACACTTTCTCCAAGTTTTCCTTCTTCAACTTACATTTTTTTTAATGTACTCCTTTTTTCTTTCGTTTTCTATGTGTATAGCTTATGTTTTCATTTATGTATGTTTTTACATTTTCATCTTGTCTCTTCTTTCTTTCATTTTCTTCATTCTCGTCAAATATTTTCTTCTTTTTTTGCTCAGGATACAATACATTACAAGTTGTCATTTTAAATAACTGTAGTCTTCCTAATAATACTTCTACAGTTGGGCATGCTTGAGTCTTTCATTGTTGTAAATGTGAAAATCTTCATAAAAAATATAAACAAAAGAATGCTGGAAGAAAGAAAACAAGTAGTTATACGGGCCTGTTTAGGGGTATACAAAAGATACCCCTGTACAAAACATATACACGAAAGTTTGCGACCTTTACTGTGTGAGGCAATACAGGCAGTATAGAAAGTATAGCAGATGACCCAAATTCATATTATGTGCACGGCAAAACAGGGGGTGTAGAAAGTATGATCGATGATGTAATACTAAATTTCATTGAGCATGCAGGGCAATATGAGAGGGTGCAGGGCAATACAAGGGGTGTAGGGAAATATGAGGGGGTTTAGAATATATGCCTGATGTGTAAAATTCAACTTAGATTCAGAAAGTATGCCCGAAGCTTCAATGGATAAAATTTGATTTCCATGTATAATGTATGCCCAAAGCTTCAACCCCTAAAACTCTACTTCCATGTAGAAAGTAGGCCTGAAGCTTCAACATGTAAAATTCGACTTCCATATAGAAAGTACATCTGAAGCTTCAATGGGCGAAATTCGACCTCAATGTTTCTCGACTGACTTGGACATTAAAATTGAGGAAGCAATGTCTCTCAAAAAATTTAAAAAAGAGGCCTGAGGGTCATAGAATTCAGTGATCTAACAGTTTTACTTATTTTTCTACCAAGGTTTCGAAGAAAATTTTGTTCACAACACATGTCTACATATTTGGGACACATTTTTCACTGTTTCACACTCAACTGCAAGCCTCAGTTGATTATTATGGAAATTTTATCCTAAGCACTTTTTTCTCTGACTGGAACTATACCATTTTGAAATTTCAGCATCGCGTAGTTTTTTTGAGAAAGTGGTTGTGAAATTGAATAGTTGATAATTCATGGGCCGACTAGGGTGCCCATAACTTATAGCCTGCAGAGTGGAAATTAAGCACACTTCACCACACTAGAGCACTTCATGCCAGAAAATTTTGAGCTTGGATAATTTGCTAATGCACCACATAGGATCCAGCTTTTGACAAAATGCAAAAATGTGCAAATGACTTTTGAAATGCGAATAGCAAATGATAGGATCTTTTCTACAATTTTTCCTCCAGGACATTTTTGAAATATTTGATGTATTATTAGTCGTGTCCTAAGCTCAGTGTTTGTGATGCAAAATTAATAAAATGTCATGGCAGTAAAATTGTAGTAAAAGTTCCATTTTTTCGAAAAACACTTTTCCTTTATAAGAGGGTGAAAAAATTTCAGACTTCCTGAACAAATAATCGACCCTGGAGTTAGGTTGCAATGTAATCCTCCAATCATAAAACATTTCTTCACATATGTGTGCCTCCCAGAAATTTATCATTAGAGCCCGGAATCGAACAAGCAGGGCAAGAATTTTCCATGGGGGGGGGCAGTCCTCGGACTTTCAAATGAGAAGCAGTGGGGGGATGAGTGAGCAAAAAGTTCCACAAGCATGTTTATCATATATGATCAAAGGCACTTGAGCACTTTTTCAGGCCAGGCAGGGTGTCCAGGTTCTCAGGTTGGAGAGTTTACCCCTCCCTATGTACATGTATGCCCCAAATGCCTTATGTGATTCTCATTGTTATTAATGATATCTGATGGGTGCAACTACAAAAATAAAGATATCCTATGTAATATTTATGAACAAAAAATTCTTGCATTTGTCTGATGTGACATAAGCTGCCACTAGCAGTCAAGCTGGTAACCCCATTGCCTGGGGGTCAGGTCTGATAGCCAAGCAAGGTTCAGCTGTGGGTCACTCATCTACTTACCTACAATGTGACCATGCATATGGTAATTAGATAAGTGGGGTTCTTAGGAAGGTTTCCTGGAACTTCGAGTTGATTCTTCAACGTTCCCAAGCCTTAATTGGGTTATTTGTCTAGGATATCAAGCCTTAACATGGGTTCTTTGTCTAGAATGTTGTCTCTGCACTGAGCCACTGCTAGTGGAACTGCTATATTGTTGATTTTGTGGAAAGGTTGAATTTAAAGATTTTGATGATGTTGATTGAGAATAAGAAAGTGGACTTTTGTATGAGGAACTAGCGGCTCCACTATATGACCTCTGGGTGGTTGAAGTTGATCGTTGTTGTGTCACTGGCTGTTGTTTCTTAGCGGATGGAAGTCTAGGCACTTTGAACTTACCTGGGCTCTTGGCATCCGTGCCCTGATATTTATCAGGCTGCAGTTTGTATTCGCCTGGTGCCTTCCTTTTCACACCCATTTGGTTTAACCTTTGGGAACCCATAGAAATATATTGGTTAAAAGCTGAAATGCAGAATTCGTCTACATGGTTTCCGTTGGCTTCGATGACTAATTGTCTGTTCGCAAATGAACATGCCTGGCAAACCATCTACCAACTGCCACGGGCGTGATCAGAGCCAAATCCAACTGTAAAAATATCATCAGGGTCACATACCTGATGGCTGTAAAGACGTCTGAAGCATCATAATCCTAGAGCCATCTGGGAATGAGACCTAAAATGATCCATTTCCAAAGTCCTCAGGTATGCGTTCTCTGTCAAACATAAAACCACCTTGCATTTGGAATTGTTGGCAGTAGTTATCATAAATTTCCGCCATGGCATCATTGACCATTCTATAAACTATTGGCCCTTCTTGGCGGTTAAAGGCAAAGTAATTGGCGACCTCTGGATTTTTAAATGAGATCCGACCAATCATTCCCCTCTGTTCCCTTTGAAACTCCCAATAATCAATCAGAGTCTCTGCTAATTGACCAGAAGTGACATATTGTTGTGGTCCCCTTGCCGGTCTATTAACTACCACATTCAATTTGACCTTTTTGATCAATTTTTCCTCTGATTCAAAATCGGGCTTTACCAACACACTTCCCACCGGTTTCTTACTCTTAGCAGTATAGCTTGTGGGAACGGACTTAGTTTTGCCAGATGAAATACTAACCTCTCCACCAGTTTTGGATACCATTTGCCTCTGAGTTTACGAAGCAGCAGATGTTGCTGACCTATCCGATTTGGTCTGACTTTTTGAGGTCTCCATTTTCGTTTGACTCTTTGAAGTCTCTGTTTTTTCGACTTTTGTGTTGTTGATATTTCTGGGGTCCTCATCTCTTCAGCCATGTAATAGGCGTCATTTTCTGAGCCAGGGCGTTCCTTGCAGCTGCTGTTCTGCTGCTAGTCTATGTGCTCGGGCCTTACTTAACGTTTGTCGGCATCTTACCTTTTCTCTGCCTAGGTGGCCAATGAATTTCTCTGACATTCCTTCGGCCAACATCTGCTGAACACACTCAGGAGAATATACTCCGGGGATTCCTTCCTGACAAATTCTTCCCCTCTTCATCAGCTCTGTTGCTGCTATAGCTGAATCTGAGCTGTCATCAGCACATGACTGTTTCTTCAATTTTCTTTGCAATGCCAGCTGGCACACGAATTCCTGCTGCGCCAGGCATTTCTGTTCTTGAATTTTGGCCTGAAAAGCCTCCCACCTCGCTTGCAAATCATGATCCTTAGGATCTTTAGTTTGCAAAGGTATCTCCTGGGATGCCTCTTGCATCTTGTACAGTCTGACATCACTTCCCGACATTTTAGTTGCGACCTCATCTATTTGCCTTTGGATTTTCTCCTCCTCAATTTCCTGTTGCTGAGTTTTAGCCTCCATCGAGTCTTTTTCCTTCACTGTCTGGCTCTCAGATTCCAGAATCTCACCTTCTTCTTCCTCCTCTGAACTGGACTCAGAGTCTGAATTCCGTATCTTCGGCAACGGCTGTTTAATTTTAGCTGGTAAAACAGCTGGGGATGGAGGTACAGTTTGCATGACGGTGACTACTTCCAGTTCTACTTCTGCCAGTTGCTGTACTTGAGGTACTCTAGTCAGCTGTGCCAGCACTGGTTGTGTTGGCAGCTGCACCACAACTACTATTGCAGCGGCTTGCATAGCCCCAGTGCCCAAAGCTGGTTGTTGTGTTTTGACCACCAGGGCCGGCGCTTGTAGCTATATCTTAACTTGTCCCGACCCTCCAGCTTGGGCTGATTGGGATACTGAAGGACGATTTAAATGTACTTTGGATACCTACTCACCAGCTGGGGTATACCTTAATGTATACCCATGCATATCCGAAGCCAATGTTCTCTCCCGGAAGCTATTGCTGACAAAGTCCGGTCTGATTTGGAGTGGATTTTGTGGAGCATATGCCGTTGGGTAGTCCATTGGTTCTGTGTCTTCCCTCATGGGATACCGCAATCCCTGTGTCAAAGTTTTGAAGCCTATATAATAAAAAGTTGCATAAAAGTAAGGATTTACCTTATAAGCTTCGTTTTTTAGTAAGGATTTATAGTCACTAATTTGCAAGGCTTCCTCCACTTCTCTAAATTGCAGCGGACAAATCAGAACCGATTCTGCCACGGGTATACCCCTGTTTTCACTGGATTTTGGGGTTCTGACAGGGAGAACGTTGCTGCTAAATCTAAATAGCCTGACTTCCAGGACACGAGTTTTATCCCTATCTGGCCATCTCTACTATGACTATTTAGAAAATTGTAATTTAGCAGCTGTGCTGTTTCGAAATTGTTTTCTGCTCTCGAATGAGGCCATGCCAAATGATAGGCCAAATGCATAAATTTACAGATTTGCTCTAACTCGATAAAGTTTCCCTCATCTAAAACTCTCCATATCTTGGCCAAATTCGGCGTAAGAAGTTTGTCCTATAGACTCCTTTATGGCCTTCGATTTCCACTGGGTAATGGTTATTACCGGTAAACGCTTCTTGTGGGATCTCATCAGGCTTCCGGGCTTGTAGCCAGTATAGCTTAGCATTCTCATACAGCGTCGAGGATATCTTACTGCCTAAATCCCAGTAAGACCTACCGCTCTTGAGATTTTCCAGGATATCTCAGCGGATATTACTCCAGTCTGGTACTTGAACATCCTGAATATTATTGGGATCACTGTCCTCGCTATACCCGTCATCTTTGAGTGGCTTGCTATCCCTTGGGAGTAGCGGGTAAAATCCACTCGGCAATGGCACATCTCGTGCCCAGGCCGGATAAATACTCAGTTGGTGTGGTATAATAACCTGTGTTATTTCCCTGCATTTGAATGGCCCAAGGGTTATACATCTCACACTTCATCATATGGTACACCATATTAGGCTGTACCTGATCGGTTTCCATTGCCTGGTAACCTAGTCCCATTTCGCGATTTATGTGCCCTGGAATTGCTGAATGTTGTTGGTAAAAATGAAGGGCAACCCTATTGATCTGTTTGGGCCCCATTCTATCATTATTGAAGACCTGCATCTGCATCAGCAGGTAATCGGCCATGCCATAATGGATGGCAGCAAACATGACCAATAGAGAATAATACATGTCTAGAGCTGCGTACCTCAGCTCTTCTGGTAAAATGCCTCTTTTGGCAAACCAATCATGGTTCACCTTAAGTGTGGAGTCCTATTGGTAGAAATGTCTGTAATTATGGAAGAACCAGACCAGGGTAGTCCTAATTTCTTCTGCTTATCAACTTTGAGCAGAACCCAGTCCTTTTCCTTGAACTTATGTTCTCTGGACTTTTTATTGAAGTAGTTCTTGGATTTTTTGGCAGCTCTCTGGATATTTTTAGCAATATCCTCGTACAAGTTGACTAGATGGTTTGTCAACATAAATTTGTAAGCCTCTGCATTAATGTCCAGCATTACAATATTGTATGCTTTCAAGGGCTATGTACACACCCGAAATAAGATGAATGGGAAAAAAACGAATTTTTGCCAGGCAAGTTTTGGGCACTGCAAACGTGAAAAATTTAAAAATTTAAAGCAACAATAAAACGAGATAGTATTTTTCTGTATTTTGTATTTTATTCCTGTTTTTGTATTTTAAATTTTTTGAAATAAAATCTCTACGAAATGATAATTTTTGGTCCAAAAACTATGCGGCCATATAAAATTATTGTTGCCTGCCGCCACCATAACTGCAGTATTGGAAGCTGCCACAGCGAGGAAAGGGACCACCCCAAGCTCCAAGGCGCCTGAGGAATCCCCCAAAAACTCCTTGAGGTGCGGCAGCATGAGGGGCATCCGCCATCCCCTGACCTCTATATGGTTGTGGATTAATCATCCTGAAGGGTCCTCCTTGACCCTGTCCCTGACCCCAGCCTCGGCCATATCCCCCTCCAGTTCCCCTCTAGTATGAGCCCTGAGTGGAACTTATGGAAGACACTCTAGAAGCTGAGGTACTGGACCTACCTTGACTTTGCTGGTTCGCATAAGGTAACTTAAATGCTCCAGGCCGTTACCTACCCTGCCAATGAGATGGCTGTTGCAAGTGCTGGCTTCCAGTCCTGGATGCATTTCTAGGTTGCCTTTCCATTAAGATAGGGATTTTGAAGGGCTGACCTTCATCATCTTCGGCTTTCTGGAATTTACCAGAAAACCTCTGCACTACTTCTGACAACTTCCTTTTCTCTGCCATATCCACTGCAGTTTGCTGGCATTCCTGCATTTGGTTGGCATACGCTTCCCTGAATGCAGTACTACCCTCTCCCCCCAAGTAAATTGAATAGTACTTCTCCCTCACAAATGACTTGGCCTGTGCATCAACTGCATTAATATGTCTTGGGCCCAACTGCTGTTGTTCCAACTTTAGCAACACCATGGTACATAAGTATCTCACGGCTGCCATCACTATCTCTGCATCAAAATGATGAAACCAATTAGGCATCAATTAGGCATCAACCCAAAAGGGCTCAGGAACGTTTATGTGATCATACAGGAAACCACCTTGAACTTCAAAGTGATCCCCATAGTTCTCATAAAGCTCCTCTACTCCATTATTCACTAATGCCCAGATGATTTGATTTCTATCATCATCTGGCATATCTTGAGCAAAAAAATGGATAACCTCCAGTGTCAAAAAATCTATCCTTCCTTTCTCAACTGGAAATTTCTTATGGACATCCCAGTAGTCTCTCAAAACAGAACTCAAGTACTCCAAAGTTACTTCCTTATCTCTACATCTCTTGGCCGGCTTAGTCAGTTCCAACGTAGAGGGTTTGGAAATAACTTTTTTCTCCGAGGAACTGCTCTGGGTCTGCTGTGATGTCTGATCCGCTTTAGACATGGGCTTTGTCCAAGTACCTTTTGTCCTTGCATTTACCTGAGATGCAGTCAATTTACTAGGTACTTTGGCTGAAGCTACCCTCGACTGCACTTGACTCGTAGAACTCATGGTTCCAGGCATCTGGCTCATCCGTGTAGTTCGCGTCTTGGACTTAGCTGAGTCGGTCAATAAAGTCGTCAATCCAACAAATTTCGAGTCCACAGATGCAGAACTTCCTGTGTTTTCTACCTCATCATCACTGATTTCTATTATGTCTTCCCCGTCTCTCTTTTTAGCCCTATTGGCCTTTCGGGCTATCTTTCTCCTTCCTACCTTCTAATCTGGTTGTCCGTACGACCAGCTTCTCTAAACTTTCTAACTTCTTCAGTGGTATAGATATCTGGTATACCATTATCTATTCCTGGATCTCGGCACTACTTGAACTGCGGGCACCACCTTGCTGACTGCAGGTTGGATAGCCTGCATACTAGCTGGTTGTGCCGCCAATTTGGGGATATGATAAGCAGTAGGCAGTTTTACTGAAGCTTGCACGACTGTGGGCACTGCCAGAGGCGTCGGCTGTACCATAAAACCAGCAATAACTTGCTCCAGTTGCTTCTGCTGCTGATCTAATCTCCCTTTCTACTCCGCAAGTTGTTTAACAAAAATCTCCTTTTGTCTCTCGATTTCTTTCTCAGCTTGCTCCCTGAGCCTTGCTTCAATTTCTGCTATGGTTGGAGCTGCAGCAATCATGATCATATTGCTTTCATCCAACATCTGTTCTCCTCTGACATCCATCCCAGAAAGTAAACTTTCTGTCTGGTCTACCAAAGAAGTTACCTGTGTTTCTTCATCAGGTTGGAAGATGATTCAACAGTGAGCTCCTTGTCCACTTCTGAATCATCTCCTTCTTGATTCAAATCTATAGGGGTGTTGAGGTCTGCAGGTATCGCTTGTTGCCCTGCTTTTGCGGCAACAGGCTCAGCCTGCATCCCCTGCACCTGATCCATTTTGGTACTCTCTACTTTAGACTTTTCAGATTGCTGAACCACCATTGTGCTTACCTTAGCGCCTATAACTGGGGCTGCCAGTTGCTTACCTATCGGCATCACCACAACTTTATTGCCAATATGCCTAATTTGAATACCCGGTTGATCGGACGGCAAAATATTCTTGAAAAATGGCAACTCCTAACCTGGAACATATTCCAGTTGATAAGCTAGCACGCTTTTCTTTTGATTTTCTTTTGTCCGGTCCTCGCTCAAATCTATCCGGTATCATAAACCTGGCACTCGAACGGCTATTTGATGGAAATAAAATCTTTGGTAGCAGTATGGATTGTCCTTGTACTGCAGGCACTCCTCCAAATGCTTCCATTGATCTGCCAGCTTTGTCCCCCATGATTTCATCTGTTGGGCACCCTGTTGATGTCAATTCGCGTGGGGAAATCGACATGCAAATCGACAAAGATGGACGACCAGCGGCGCAGACATTTGCATAAAAATGGAGCACCAAAGAAAGACCAAAAAATGATAGTGGAATCATTGTTCACTATTATCGCTTTTTTATAACATTCTTGTTTACTTAGCTGGCGTCCATAAATAAATTCCCAGCAATTCGACTTTGTTTTTACATATTATATACTGTGGTATACCCACATTCTTTTTACATATTTCGTCGGAATTATTGTTTAATACATTTGTTTATTTATTTAGATTACACCGAGTGATGAAGGCGGAGGGCCAGAGGCCCAGGGCCAGCTTACACCAGGTAAGCTTTGGGAAACCCCTTACGGGTTATACCCAAGTAAGTTTATCCCTGAGGGGATTCCTTGTCTCAGCTAGGAGACTGCGGAGGTCCTTGGTGAGGCCCCGCTTTTAGAGCAAAGTTATTCTTTGTTGTTGTAGGTCTGGGGAACCGGACTGTTGCACTATCACCGAGGCTTGGCCAAGGGATCAGTTCTAAGAGGTCAGTTCAGACCAGATATATCTTTTCTTACGCCTCTTAAGGAAAGACCTGCACAACACATCTTGGGCCAAAATCGGATCAGTATGAACCCAAAATGATTTCCCCAGCAAGTAATTGCATTGCCTTTGGTTGGCGTATGCACTTCCTTCACTGGCAGACTATTCAAAAAGGCTAAATACTGCCCATACCTATCTCCCTCCACAACATCTTCAAGAGTATTTCCTTTCCCTCAGGGCTAAAGGATCTCATATAGTTGTTGTCAAGGAGAGAGGTAAGGTACTCTTAAGCTTCCTCTCTAAAATGTGGCCAAAATAAATGAAAAGTAAGGGGAAGTTTGTTACATACAGCCTTCAAATTCTTAAAATTGTGTTCAACCAATATTTCAGAATATGGAGCAATATCCATGCTTCAGTGTTGTCTTACGTACGAGTCTTTACCATTCGATATGTTGACTGGTTCATACTTGTGGTAATCAACTTTCAGAGATGTTATCTCAAACAAGTGCTTAGTTTCTTTCCTATACCTCAGAAAATTTTCATACAAAACCATGGATACTGGTTCATCAAGTTTACTAAAACTTTTTCCTTGATTAACCATAACCACTACTTTTCCCTTAATCCGAGTTCTAATCTGCTTTTCCGACAAAGCTTCTTCGAACTCTTCATCCTCACTTACCGTATCATACCCATCTACATTCTTACTTTTTTCCTTGATGGTATAGTCAGGATGAATCCCCTTCAGAATACTTACTTATTTACCTCTATTCGGATTCCCTTCGTAATGAGGGAAGCTGTACTCCATATAGCCTCCAAATGAGGAGTCCAATTGGGCAGCCATATGGCAATACATCTCCTTCCTCATCACGTGATATATAGATGATGATTTTGGCTCTTCCACTTCCAGGCTTCCACAAAAGGTCTGTGGGAAGTTCTCACCATGAATCATATTAAAAAATCTGTACAGCCTAAAGGCCATCACCTGAATCTGATCTGCTTTTATCAAATCATGCGGGAAATATTGGAATCTGACCTTGACTTCCATAGCTAACTCAGTGGAAAAATGCTAAGAAAACCAACAATGAGTAGTTGGAGTCCAGCGCTTAATACCTAATTTCAAACTGTGTCAAATTGTGCCTACAGAATCATTCACTTTGCCCTCTCTGACGGAAATTGATTTGAAAGTAACCAATATCCGCCAGATACAACTCCGTAAACAACCCTTTCAGCTTAAATGTTTCCAGGCAAAGTCCCAATTTTCTGGACATTGCCAAAAATCTCCCATTCAACTGGTCTCCTACCATGGCTATGTCATAATAATGGCCATACGAAGACATTACTCTATGCTTGATCTCAGCTGCCAGATCAATATCTTGGTGTTTTCTACCTGCACCATTAACATTCCAAATGGCAACCAGATCTGTAACCAAGTTGTATCCAACCAGAAGCATGTCCGAATCTAAGAGCTGATGAATGAGCATCCATTTCTTCGGCAATGATTGTCATAGTATCTACAACAAAGGTATCTCCAGTCACTGTTGAAAAGCTAATGACTCTTGCAAACTCCTTCCTTAATGGGTTATCAATCCCAGAAGCTGCAAAAACCTTAATCACATATTCTTGAGTTACCTTTTCGGTATCAAAACCGATCACTGGCTGTCCTCAAAACCTACTATTTTTCAAAGTTTTGATCAATTCAGCTACCTTACCTATCTCGACCATCTTCAGCTCCGTTAGTTCCAACAAGTATCTACCGAAGTTCATCGCGAACCAATAGTCCAATTCACCGACTCTGACAAGGCATTTAACATTGTAGTCTGTAAAATTAGACAAAATATTTACTAAATTTTTCATGAAGATTTTTCCAACTGGACAGACATCCGTTAATTTTCACCTTCACTACAAACAGTAAGCACAAATAGAAAGTTGCAAGCAGGGGAAAATAAGGTACCAAACATATATTGGGTTAGTGTTGGCAGATAGCTAAACACAAGTGCCGCCCTGACTTCTACCTTTTAAGGGAGTACACGCACAGACCACCTGCGTCCTTCATCACTCGACTGCTAGCAGTCTCAATCCAATGCCCAAAACGGCCTATCCAATCAATGATTTGAGAATTTCCAAGAAAAAATTTTGAAAAGTACTTACCAGTTTACACAAGTTGAGGAAATTCTTAGAAATTTTGATAAAGATGGAATTTTAAAATTTTAAATAATTTTGAAATTATCTACCCCTAGTCGACTAGTTGCTATACTCCACTTCTTCCCCATCACATAGACGAATTTATTCAACTCGCTATGTGTGTAGGAGAATAATGAAGTTTCGCAAAAAGTCCAAATCTCGCGCTACGGGCAGCTTTGCCACACTTTTTCAAGTTTGACAGAACAATTTGTTACCCACTAAATTTTTGAAAATTGTCTAGGACTTCATCTAGACACCCATGAGCTATAACTTCCTGCTTTGCCCAAAATCTTTAGATTAACCAAGTTAAAACTTAGATCGCTTACAGTTGACTAAAAAATACCGATTATTTTGCCACAGTTGCAGCTGTCCATAGGCCACGTGGGGGCCCATGACCAGGTATTGCTTGATGTGGCATCTGTTGGGGGGCCGCAACATCTCTTCTGCTTCTTTTTAAAACATTTCGAGTTCGGAGCTATCAATTTTGAATAATTTTTTGATAAATTTTATAAGAGCTGAAAAATCGACAAAGTTTCTGCTTTCACTACTTTTTGTCTCTTTTCACTCCAAAACTCAGCGGTTTTCCAATTCTTCCAGTATTCACAGAATTGGTGGGCAACAATTGACTAATTCCTCCGAAAAAATTAATCAGAATCAGGGAAATTTGAAAAAATAAGGCTGTGAAAAAACTTTAAGAGTTTGGGTTTTAGGGATGAGTGATTTTTTACCAAAAATTTTGAGAAATTTGCATTTTACGCGAGAAAAATTTAAAAATTTATGATCAATATGCGATAAATACAATAAATAGATACAAATGAATACACTTTGTACCTAACCACAAAATTTGGGATGAAAAAATATGGGGGGGGGTTTGAGACAAGCCCTTTCGGAAAAAAATATGGGGGGGGTTTGAGACAAGCCCTTTCCATCAAGGGGTTTGAGACAAGCCCTTTCGATCTAACATCTTCAATTTGACGGGCTTCTTCAAACTCCTCCTTCGATTGAAAAATATGCTTTACCTCTTCTACTGGGTTTGCTTGTGCAGGGGGATGTCCTTTTTCCTCCTGCTGCAATTTTTTTGCCATTTGTCTAGTGACTACTGCCTCAATTTTTTTTTATTTTTTTTTCTAGCAGTTTTATTAATCGCAATATAAATACAATGTACACAATTTTATCACAGACTAGCACAAGCAAAAAAACAAAGTAGATTACTACTTACCTTCTGAGGCACAACGCTTGGCCATTTACAACTTAGTAAAGTAGTAATAATGCAAAGAAACTTCTATAAAGTTTATTTTTTATGTATTAATCATGTTTTCTAATAGTTGCTTTTCTGTAAAGTGATGAGATACTATCGTGTTTAAGGAACAGTTTAGATCGTTTTCGAAAAATTTGTATGTCAGATTTCTATCTATTCTTCTTGTTTTGTATATATGGTATTTGGTAAAGACCATTAAAATGTTAAGGGTATTTTTCATTAGTCTGTCTTTACTCGTTATACCTAAAATATAATCCTGCTGGTTTTATTCTGAAATTAGATTCTATCTGATTCCAAATTCTCATTTCTAAATCACTCAAAAGAATTCTGACAGTAGGACACTCATAAAGCATGTGTGAGATGTCATCTTTTACGTCACAATGTCTACGTAGTTCTGATTGGCATATTTTGTATTTGGCAAGTAGGTACGGCGTGACTAGTATATTATGTAATATTTTGTATTGAAACTGTTTGTATTTGTTCCCAATTTTTAAGTCATGTAGTGTTTTCCATGATTCTTCAAATCTTTCGCATGAGACCTCAAGTCGGTCTTTCCATATTGTTTCTCCTTTTGAGATGCATTGTCTCGCATTTAGTATATATTTTTTATGCTACTCAGTTCCTTGGTAGCCCAAATTGGTGCAGTGAACACACTCTCATTCCGAGGTCTTCCATAATTTTTTATTAGTGTTCTCCATGTTTTTGGTATGGCATACAATATTTTTGCATAGTCAAACCAAGTTATTTGACACCCCTCTTCCTTAAGTACTGCATAGGATCTGATAGACCACGTGTCATCTAACCAATAATATAAATAGTTGAACTTTGTCTCATGAAGAGCAGGAAAGAAAACTGATTCTTTATTTACCAGGATGTATCTGTTGTTGTTTATCCATTGTGTGGTGACTTCAAGTGGTGTAACTACCTCATATACATTGCTACTTGAAATATTATGTATTGTTTCTAGGATTTCTTTGTAGAAAGTTGAATGAGTAACATTTAATTTGTCCGTACAAAAATTGGATTGTATTATTTCTGAAAGACCACCAATTTTGTCAAGATAGAAGGTTCCAGCCTAATTCCATTTACCAGCAGAATTTAATATTCGTTCAACCCATTTAGCCTTCAGTGATATTATAACTGTCTGAATATCATTCAATTTTATACCCCCTTTTTCATGACTTTGAGCCAAGACTACAGATTTTATTTTGGGAGTTGAGCCATTCCACACAAACTTTCGTTGCATACTTCTGATCTGTTTAATTACGCTCTTGTCCACTGCTAAATTTATAAAACTATAATTCAATTTTGACATTATTACGTAATTCCATACTGTAACTTTTCCCTAAAATGTTAGCCCCCTGGTCTTCCATATGCTACATTCTTTCTGACATTTTTTGATTTTTTCTGTAAAATTTGTTGTGTTCATGAGATCCTTGTCATATGAGAAGTGGATTCCCAAAATTTTTATGCTATCTATTTTATTGCATGAACATAGTCTATTTGTTTTTGACCAGTTTTCTCCCAAACCTAGGATTTGTGTTTCTTACAGGTTGACACACAAACCAGATGCTTTTGAGTATTCTTCTATTATTTTCAGTGCATTTTTTAGATCTGGTTCATCCTGTACCAGTAAAGTTGTATCATCAGCATACATGGATACTTTATGAGTCTCGTCTTCTATCTGTAATCCTCTGATGTCCGTAAATTAATAGCCATAGATTCCAGGGCACAGATAAATATATAAGGAGAAATGGGACATTCTTGCTGGACACCCTGCAACAGTTTAAACCTTTTGGTTGTGAAGCCTGAGTTCATAACTACTGCTTCTGCTCCATTATATAATATATCTATCCACTTAGAGAATTTGTCTCCAAAGTTGAAGTGTTTTAAGGTTCTGATTATGAATTTTTTATCAAGTGAGTCAAAAGCCTTTTCGATGTCAAATGAGATGATGTATCCAGACTTGGTTGATTTTTTATAGTGGTCTATAATGTCCAAAAGATACCTTATGTTTTCACCAATGTACCTATTTGGCATGAAACCTTTTTGATTCTCATGTATGATTAAGTTGAGCTGACTCTTTAGTCTTGTGGCTAGTACTTTAGCTATTAGTTTATAATCTACATTCAATAGTGAAATCGGTCTCCAGTTTGACAGTTCTGATATATCTTTTCCTGATTTGGATAGTAATGTAATAATGCTCCTGCGCTGAAAGTCTGACATAATACCTTTCTCTAGGTTGTAGTTTAGGCAGTTAATTAGTGGGTCTTTTATGCCCCAATAGTTTTTGTAAAATTCTACCATAAGTCCATCATCACCTGGAGATTTCCCATTTTTCATATTTTTCAGTACAGTTGTGTATTCAGATTGAGAAATATTCTGTTCTAAGCATTTGTTTTTTTCATCAGTTATTTTTGTGTATTCTGTTTCTGCTATTTTCTGAAAGAAATTTTTTTGAAATTTCATTTTATCTATTTTCTGTCCATACAAGTCACTATAGAATTGAAAGATCTTGTCTAATATTTTTGATGGATCCGTAATTTGTTTACCATTTCCATTTTGAAGACTTTTTATACATTTCCTATTATAGTTTCTTTTTTCCATATTTAGAAAATATTTATTTGGTTTTTCTTCCATGGTATCCCATTTGTGTTTTGTTTTTTCCATTGAGAAACCTATTTTTTTCTCCATGATTATGTTTAGTTCTGTTAGAATTAAGTTATGTTTTAATCTGTCTTCATCAGTTTTGAATTCATCGATTTTTCATTGCAACTCTTGTAGTTCTATTCTGAGATCTTTTTCTCTGTTTTTGGTTGATTTTGCTATTTTTTACAGTAAGTAATTGTATCCTTTTTTATAATGTATTTTATATACTCCCATGTTTTTGATGGATCTGAGCCCATGTCCTTGCTCTCTTCTATTGCTTTGTGAACCATAACTGAGAGTAATTTACTGTATTTTGTGTCTGCAATTAATGAATTGTTAAAATGCCAAAAACCAGGACCTCTCCTTTTGAAGAGGCTTCCAGTTAGTTTAAGAGTTATAGCTTTGTAGTCTGAAGGGAGGCTGCCAACTATGTCACATTTGCTGACCTGACCCATAATTTCCTCAGAGGCGAAAAAATAATCAATTCTGCATTTAACATTTGACTTAGGTTGATACCATGGGTATCTTCTTGTTGTTGGGTTTCCTCTTCTGTACGTGTCAACTAGATCTAAAGCAGATACATGTTCCAGAAATTTAGTTACTGATTTCTTTTTGTAATTTTTACTGTTCCCTCCAACTTTGTCTAGTTCTTTGTCTATGGTTAGATTGAAATCTCCACCCATAATGATAGGTAGTTCACTTTTGCTGAAATTTTTCAATTGGTGGAAGAGATCATCAAAAAAAAAGATAATTGTTCTTTTTCTTGGACTGGGGCATAGACATTTATTAATATAAATTTGTGGTCTGATATTTTTACTTCAAGAAATATATACCTACCTTCAGTATCTTTTTTCGTGGATATGGTCTCATGTGAGCAGACATTATTTAGGAGTATGGCAACGCCTTTTGAATTGCTTCTTCCATGTGAAAAAAGAGTGTATTTGTGCCACATCCCCACTCAAGTCTAATTCGATTCTCAATCCCTTTGACTGTGTGTGTTTCTTGTAAAAAAAATGATATCCGCATGATTATTATTTGCATATGCAAAAATACTTTTGTGTTTTGCCTCAGGTATTATAGATTTAGAGTTTAAGGATAAGAAAGATAAGTTATACGACATTTGAGAAAGAGATACATCATGCGCTGGGTCATTTTCTAATCAAATTTGCTTGTGAAAAGGTATTTTACATAGACGTAATAGAAATTTTTGTTAGAAAAAATGAAATAATACACAATAGAATGTGAAAACCTGCAAGCCAAAGCATGAGGCGCAAAGTGAAATAAATTTCTCAACCCCGAAGGGCGCAGAGTAAGGCATCACCTAAAGATGATGCTAAATTACCAATTTTTTATTTGGCCAATCGAATACAATTTATTGGCATTTCAAAAAAGAAAAAACGAGTAAATATTAACAAGTACAGTAAATAGTGGATGATATTTTTATGAAATATGAAAAATGATAATTACTACTAAACACTGATGAAAGAAAAAAATGGAAAATTAAATCGGATAATCAAAAAGAAACATTATTAACATTTATGATGAAATTTGCCCTTTCTTCTTATTAAATTTTTCTCGTTTTTCGTCTCATTGTTGGCAGGTTAAATCGTCCGCAAAGATAGTTGGTGGTTTCCTGTCTTTATTGAAAGTTGCTAAATTTTGGCATGAGATGCAACCATTCTTTTTTGTTCGAGATTTGAGAAGAGGATCTTTACTTGACAGTTCTCACCTGATTTGTTCTTGAGGGCCCCGATCCAGTCCATTTTGATGTTGTCCATTTTGGTTTCAGCCACAGCCATTTTTTCGATTATAAATTTCCGTAGTTGCCAAAATTTTTTCTCAAACATCGACTTCGGATTTATTGGATAAAGGTCCGTTGGAAAATTAAAAAGCCAGGCAACAGGCTTTCGGACAATGCATTTGACCATTTCAACTCGTTATCCAATATATCGACCTTTTGTTTGATCGCCAATTTTTTGTTGTTGTCCTTTGATGATGAATTTTCAACTTGATCATGGAATTTTGCCTCAATTTCATATTTCTCAGGTGTTTGATAATTATCAAATTCTGAAGAAAGATTAAGTTGAGTGTCATCACTAGCATCATACATTGAAGCCACCGAAGCTGTGGCCATCTTCACAAAAGTGAAGACTCCTACAGCCTCATCCATTTCATCTCCTCTGAGTTTCCGAAGTTGGTTCACCAAAACTTTGTGGTTTTGGTTAATAATTTCGTCTTCAGCAAGAGATTTCACTCCTCCTTTCTGAAAGATAAGCTCCCATTTCAGTGGCAACTTTTCTTTCTGTTCATGTGGTTCCTCCTTTCTGGAGAGAAAATCTGCCATGGCATTTTGTCTACCAGGCATGTACTCCAACTTGTGATTGAACTGGCAAATGAATGCGTACCACCTCTTGAGTTTGTCATTAGTTTGTGTGTTGACCCTCATGGATAATAAAGGTTTGTGGTCAGTTTGAATTGTGACCTTTTGACCCAAGAGATAATGTTTATAAATTTTTAGGCTGTAAACTGCAGCTAAGCATTTTCTTTTGGTGGTGCACCATTTCCGTTCTTCTGCCCGCAATATCCCACTATTGTAGGCTATCACCCAAGGTTCCGAGTCAGTCTCTTGACATAACACTGCTCCCAATGTGATTCCACTAGCATCCCTTTGAAGAATGAATCAGGCAGATCCATCTAGAATTGGACGTCATAAAAAAGGCACTGAGGTCAATGCTACTTTGAGCTTTTGAAAAGTTTGGTAATGTAACTCTGTCACATTCCATGTTCTCTTCATGCCTGTTAATTTATACAAGGGTTCAGCTAGTGCTGCTGGGTCCGGTATAAATTTGTTACACCATTGTAGCATACCTAGGAATCTTTGCCTTTTCTTAACAGAATCCGGGAATGGAAACTCTGTTATTGCCTTGACCTTCTTAGGATCCGGGGAAATTCCATTTTAATCCAAGATGTGTCCTAAAAAATGGACTTTCTCAGGAAGAAATTCACATTTCTCAGGCTTAAGAGTCAACTTCGCCTTCCTCAATGCTTCTAGCACCAATGTCAAATTCTCTAAGTGTTCCTCATATTGGAGAAGATGATTACATTATCTATGTACACTAGGCAAATTTTCCATACAAAATCCCCAAGGATTCTCTCCATCATCTTTTCAAATTTGGCCAGTGCATTCTTCAAACCAAACGGCATTACTTTAAATTGGAACAATCCTTCATGGCATATGAAAGCCGTTTTCTCCTTGCTATCCTCCTTCATCGGGACCTGCCAATATCCTGACTTCAAATCTAGAGTCGTATAAAACTTGGCTCTTCCAAGGCAATCTAAATAATCATCCATTCTTGTGATGGGATATTAATCATCCCTAGTCACCTCGTTTATACCTCTAAAATCAACTAAGGGTCTCGTAGTTCCATCTTTCTTCCCTACTAGGAACAAAGGTGCAGCCCATAGTATCTTTGAGGGCTCTATCACTCTTTCATCTAACATTTCCTTGATATGTCGCCTCACTCCAGGCTGACTATTAATTGCAGCTCCATAATATCTTTTTGCTACAGGTCTTGCATCTCCTGTATCTATTTTACATGTAAGAGCTGGAGTTGTAGTTGCTGGATCACCAGGCAAGCTAAAGACATCTCTGTATTTCAACAAAGACTCTATAGCTTCCAATTTTTGCTTTTTGGAAATTTTTGCTTTTGATATTATCTTTTGATATCGAAGTATAAAACTCTACAGAATCAGATTTTGATAATACAGTCATTTCTTCCTTTACCATGCAGGTCTGATATTCCTTCTCCTCCTTTATTTTCTCCATTTCTTTCACCTTCTTGTAAGTATCATCATCTTCAATTGGCATTGATTCTGTATAGCCAATGATTTGATCTCTCTCAAATCGACAACCAGACTCCATGTTATTAGAGATTAGTACTACAAATTCCTTCTGTGATCCATCTACAACTGCTTTTTCTATTCTGAATTTCGTTTCAGAATCTTTCAATTCGACAATAATTCCATTTAACGTGGCATCTCCATGCTGATCCCAAAGTTTTGCATTGATCAAAACATCTGTTCCATATGGATTGTAGGTTTTCCCACATGCGACAATCGAAACAGCTGTCTTTAGTAGACAAACTTTTGGATAAACACTTTGATTTGTGCAATCAGTCAATGCCACACTAACTTTAGGCACTTCTTCCACTACCATTTGCACAGTAGCTACAGAATTGACTTGAATTATGTCAATCGTTTTTTCAATGCCCTGTATCCTCATGGCATTCCTTTTAAAATCAATAACCACACCTAAATCTGGGTGTGCTAGAAAATCCGTGCCCAAGATCAGGTCTTCACCTGCATCTGGCACCACTATAGCATTGACTGGAAAGTGTCCAAACTCCGTCTTCATACAAAATGGCACATACCCGAAGGCATGCACAATATTTCCATCAGCTACAGTCACCTTAAAAATATGAGGGTACACTGTGTAATCAACATCTAATGCCTTTTTCAAGAGCTTAGAAGACATGACTGTACATTGCGCTCCTGTATCGATTAAGGCTCTGGTAGACATTTCTCCAATAACTACATTAATTTAGAATGGAACCGTCTTTGGATAATTTTCCAACAACTTTTTCTCCATATCTGTCACTTTTCTTCCATACTTTACATGAGCCAAATCTCTACTTTTTACTTTTTTTGGAGGTGTCACATTATCCAGGTGAATAATACTTCCTAGAATCAGACTTGAAGATTTGTCTCTACTCGGTTCGCTTTCATCATTCACATCTGTATGGCTTGTCACCATTACATTATGCAAACTAGGTTGTGACTGGTTCAAAACAAATGATCCAGCCTGGTCCTGGACAGTACTAGCCTGAATTGTCAGTTGACTAGTTGATGGGGGTAGTATCAACTGAGGCTGCCTCTGCAACTGGATGCCTTGCTCTCTAAGTCTGTAGAATTCCTTGTATCTCTCAAATTCTGGGTCATACCCATACATTTGATCTTCTTCGGGGAATCCTACATATTAGGCACCTCTTCCTCTTCCTCTAAATCCAAAGTGAGGTCCACCTCTACCTCTAAAATTTCCCCTAAATGCAGCATTTCTATCACCACCATAATACTGATTCGGCATGCCACAGTAAAATCCACCGCCTTGCTGTTGCTGATGTCTGTATGCTAAGGTTTTACACTCCACCCTAGCATGAGTATTATTCTTATGATAGATGCAATAGGGTCTCTGCTGCTTCCCCTGCTTCTGCTTTTCAGCAGACACAGACTTCACTGTAGTCAACTCCCTTAAAGCTTCATTTTGAGTAATCGGTAATTTATCCACTTTCTGAACGAATTGCAGCCATTCCTTTGAGAGAATAGCTAAGAATGACTCCTTGGCCTGCTCCTTGTTAGTCTTTTTGACATAACGAGTTGACGGGCCAGGTTGCATCTCTTCACCATTCTCCTCACTTCTGTCCTCTTCCACTGCCTTTTTCAACTGATTTTGTGGTCTTGACTTCGTCTGGTTATACTTTTTAGTATTTCCATATGGAGCATTCCCTACAAAAGTGATTTCCAGGCACTTCTCCTCCGTAGCCACAACATGGTTCACTACAATTGGTTTATCCTTGGCTCCAAAAGTAGTAAAAACATTCTTATATTTTTTATCAATCTGTGTTACAGTGTATGCAAGGTCTTGCCATGTTTTCATGGATGGCAATACATCCTGCAACTCTATCTGATATAATGGACTACTTTTATAAATAAAGGCATTAATTATATTCTCTTGCCTTACTTGGTCTGTCTGGTCTGCATAGACCAGATCCACATGATTACTTAGTCTTTTTAAAAACCCTAAGCCTGACTCGCCTTCTTCCTGTTTCATATTGAATAGCTCTCTATTGAGCATCGTCAAGTCATAAGTCGGTGCGAGATACTTTAAAATATTTCTCCACACTTCTGTATAACTTGAGGATGTTCTCGCTATCCTCCTAGCCATATTTTGAGACAACCTTCTCAAACATTCCTTTTTGATCTTCTCCATAGTATTCCCCAGAAATTCACTTTCCAGATCAGTGAAAAATTTGAGTGCCTCTGTCCGCTTTATACTATCATGTAAAGGTCTATGTTTCAAGGCCTTTACCACATCTCTAACATCTACTTCTACACTTGAGCTAGAGTTTGATGTAGATGAACTACTATTATCACTGTCTGAGTAGTGTCTACTCCTAGCTCTTGATCTGTGAGATCTCCTTTTACTCTTTGATTTCCTCTTTCTTCTCTTCTCAGGGCTTGGATTGGCTCTATTTGCAGTATCTCTCCAAGGAGCAGGATGAGAAAATCTATCCTCTCCCTGGGACAATTCATTGCAGATAGTCGCCTTCCTTTCCCTAGACTTTCTATTTTCTGAGTAACCATAGGCATTTGATTGTGCTTGTTCAGCATTCCTCGAACTCTGTGGTTCCCCAGTCCATATTTTATCTCTAGCAGAATATCTATCTCTATTCTCTTGAGATCTTATATAAAGTTCTGATTGAGCCTCTTTTTTGGGTTCATTTACCCTTTCTGCTCTACTTTCTAAGTAAGAAGACTCACTTATCTTCTTTCTTTGATCTTCTCCTGTTTTTTTTCGCGATCCTGTGCGCTTTCCATTACTTTAATTAGTAATTTGACCTTTTTCTCCAAGGCATATATGGTTCCCTTTGATCTTTGCATCAAATCCAATTTGCCATTTCAGGGTCGTATCGCCTCGAATATTTATCATCATATAATTCGGCCGCCGCATCCTCGTAATATTCATCATCATTCATATCCACCATGTTTGACTTCCATACCAGTTTTGATTTCAGTCTAATCTCATCCAGCATTTCGGCCATCAGGTGCATTACTTTGGGGGGTGACATCAGTCTTTCTCTCTCGTAGGTCTAATGACCTTTGACATTTCCGCTTACAGCAGTTTCGATCTCGGCATGCCTAGCCATCTCACAACTACAACTACTCCTCCCCAATTCATCTTCCACTCTTGCCATTTCCGCATTTCTACTCTCTAGCCTCACTTCAGTCTCAGGCACCTGTGTTTGATCTTGTCCTACCACTGCCTGTTCTTCAGCTTAGTCAAAATTCGAAACACTATGTTTGTGTGACCTAGGAGGTGTCCTCAAAGTTTTTCCTACTGGAATACTCATTTTCTGTACCTTCCCAGTGTGTAACTGTAAACAAAACCCTGGAGGTTTAGTTATTTTCCTGGTGGTTCTCCAGTTATTCGTCATGAGAGGTGTTAAGAGTCCACCACTTGTTGGCTGCTGTGGGTGAAAGATGCTGTAACCGACCTTTTTGTTTATACAAAGGAAGTTGCAACAGTTCTGACCGCAGGCTAACAGTAACAATAAACTAAGAACTCTCTCACATGTTTCACCAGATACAAACCAGTACTTCACCAAACCTCAGGCAGAACACCTTGGCATGTACATCAGGAGATCCTACCCAAAGCTCCACTCCTATCCTTATAAGAACCTCCACTATGCTCAAAAAACAATACAAGTTACCTGTTCAACTTGTATTGGGAATGCAACCGGTGACCCCAAAAACCATAATAAAATAACTATAAAGTAAACGATGACTGGTGGCGATGCTCCCATAGAACCACAATATTCCAGAATGAAAAGAACACAAAAACTCGTGAAACAGTGGCTACATATTTCTATGTAAATTTTCTTCTTTCTTTTCGCCACTTTTTGCTGCATCCTACTGCCTGCACACCGACGCCAGAAGCTGAACACATGCACCTGTGGCAACCCCGACATACTTATCATCCTTGGTGACCTCATTTATACCTCTAAAGTCCAGACTTTGATGGCTCTATAACACCCTTTTTAAGCATATCTTGGACATACTCACGAACATGTGGCCTTAAATTAGAAGCAGTCCTGTGGTACTTTTTAGCCACAGGTGCTGCAATGCCTGTATTTATTTTACTGGTCAAATAGGGTATAGTAGTTGGAGGATCATTTGGCAAGCTGAACAGGTCCCTATATTTTGTAAGACAATGTAGAGCTTGTTCCAATTGCTCAGATGCTATGTTGGATTTAGCCAGCATACTGTACAAAGCTTCCCTGAACTCTCTCTCATTGCTTTGAGTTGAATGAGGTTTAGCTTAGACTGCAAAAGTTTGCAGCTTCTCCTGTTCCTCAACTATCTTCCCTTTGAGCTGATCCTGGTTATCAGTATCCCATAACACAGAATTACTATAGCCAATTACTTGATTGCATTTCAAATGGCATCCTGATCCCGTGGTATTAGATACTATAACTGCAAAATCATTCTTATTACCATCTACTATAGCACTATCTATGTGGAACCTTTTTTCATTTTCTTCAGACTCAATTATGATTCCATCAGGGCCGTGCACAAGGGGGGTGGTGGGGGGCGGTGCCCCCCCCCCCAACTGAGGCATTAACTCTGAACTGAAAAGATGCATTTTAGTGGACTTTAAAAGGTCAAAATCCCAGAATTTTCCGGCGCTTTGAGCTGGTCATGGGTATAATTATAAGTATATTCTATCAGGCCCGTATAATGCTCAACAGTTTCTATCAACCAAGTTAGCTCGTTTCATTTTCTTATTGTTTACAGTCAATTATGTCGCTGAAAATAGAGATTTTTCATAAAGCCTCTCAATTTTTTCTCTCGATGATTGATTTTTGACTAACATAACCAGAATTTCTCAATTTTTTTCCTCATTTTTGCAGGTTTCTGACTACAAATACAACAAAATGCTTGGGTATGCTCCTAAAATGCATAGAAAAGCATCCGTAGCCACATTATAAGCGTTTTTAAAAATGTGGAAAATTTTTGGAAAATGAGGAAAAAAATTTGGGTCTGATTCTCATGTGGAAGAAATCTTTGAGGAAAAAAACGGTGATGCACACAGTATATCCACGTAAGATCAACATTTTCTGGGGCTGTTCAGTGTAAAAATCTAGTCCACCCCCTCCCCATGAAAAAATCCTGCGCATGGCCCTGGATTCCATTCATGCGATTTTTGCCTACCTCGTCCCAAAGGTTCGCTTTCAGAAGTATATCAGTACCACTAGAAAAGTAGATTTGATTCACACTCACTACTGGCACGGAAATGTTTAATAGGCAAATCTTTGGCTGACACTGGTCAACAACACTTGTAGATTCTGTGGCATTTGTGGTCATGACCTCTCCACAATTCATTTGGGGCTGGTCTGGTGTCACGTATGACCTTTGTTGGTGATTGTTGAGCATCATCATCCTGTTTCTGAAATCTATTATGGCTCCTACCTGAGGATGAGCCAAAAAGTCTGTTCCCACTATAACATTTTCACCTGCTTCAGGGATAACAATTGCTTTTACAGGGAACTGTCCACACAGGGTACCGATTCTAAATTGAATATACCCATGGGCTTGGACTGTTTTACCCTTGGCTACAGTAACATTTAATATCCTTGGATATTCACTGTAGTCTGGACCCAAAGTTTCTTTGATAAACTTAGCTGACATTACTGTACACTGAGCTCCTGTGTCAATGAGAGCCAATGTCTTATGACCTCCCATAATAACCTCAATATGGAATCGGGCTGTTCTGGGGTAGGTATCCAGTGAATGTTACTCCTGAGGGCTAGCTGGTATGCCTCTCTTTATCACCTGTACCATTGGTACTACAGTTTTAGCTGCAATAGCATTCATTTGGACAATACTGCCCAATACCACAATAGGGCAATTCACTCTCTGATTTACTTGGCCCAAAGGATTCATTTGTGATTGCCTAGCAACCATTACACTAGAATAATCCTTCTGGGGCTGCTGATTTGTGAATTGATCCTTTTGCAGAGTCTGAGTTGGTCCCGTAATAGCCTGAGTTGGCTGAGGTTGCTGTAATTCAGCTTGCTGTTGGTATTGCTGCATTTGTGTATACTGCGTTTGCAGTTCCTTTTGCATTTAATACCAGAAATTCATTGTAATCGGAATTCTGTTGAAAACTTTCGCGGTTATCCTGATTTCTGGAGTAATCAATATTATAAGCCTCTGCTATTAAAGCCTCCCCTATTGCCTCTGCTATTAAAGTTAGCATTGGGGTAACCTCCTCTACCTCTTTAGTTACCTCTAGCGAAATTGTTGAAGCCTCCCCTATTGAAGGTAGGGAAGCTAGCTCTGCCTCTGCTCCTCCATTCAGACAAAATTCGCAATGTCCAGCAGTCTGCAGTATTATGTCTTATGTTTTTGTCGAACTCACACCATGGCTTTGTTGGATCTCAGGAGACTTGACCTTCCTGGCTAGTGCCGGGTATGGCCATATCAGACCCATTTTACATTTGTCTACCATCAACCTTTTGCTGGAGCTGATCAAATCTTTCGACCAGTTGTACCATTTCTTTAGAAATTTTTAATAGAAGAGACTCCTTCTTACCTTTTTCAGTCTGAGCCCTAGTGGCTTCTCAAACTGGAATCTCCTCTACTTCAGGTGAATCCCTTCTAGACCTTTGGGTCTGGGTTGGTACCTGATTATCTAAGCTTTGATATTGTTGTCAAAACCTTTGTCTCTGGCTCTGTTGAAAACCCTCTGACTAATTCCTAGCAACTACTACAATTTTAAGATCATGTCCACTCTGCATGGCTACCTCATTGATAACAATTGGATCCTGCTGAGTACCCTTGGGTTCATACCTTTGAAAGGCATTCCTATATCTTCAATGAATATCATGAACTTCTACTGCTAAGTCATACCAAGTTCTAAAGGTATGCTTGGAATTTTTCAGTTCAGACTGAAATGTGGGATTATTCTTGTACACAAATGTGTCAATAATCAGTCTCTGCTTTGACTGATAGTCTAAATCACCCTTTACTAGTTCCACTAAAATGCTGACTCTCTTAAAAAGTCAATGGCCTGTTCATTGGGTCTTTGCTGAATCTCAAATAATTCCCTGGTTAACATTTCCAGGTTACATTCTGGTGCAAAGACATTAATTATGGCTCTCCTGGTGTCCCTATAAGTCATGTTGTCACTTGCAACAGCCTTGGGTCTGCCCTTAGAAAGCCTCAGCAGTGCTTCATACTTAGCTGATTTGGGCTTATCCCTACGGAATTCCTCTTCTAGTGCTGTCAAGAAGCTAAGCACTTGCTTATTTACCATACGTTCTTCTAAAAGTTTGGGTAACACACCTTTAATGATATTCCTAATAACAACCTCTTGTGCCAAATTATTTGTTGGCATTTCCTTCTGATCATATGCTGCTGTTAAAACGGGTTTAGAGATTGCAAGATGATTCGATTTGGATCTCATTGCGGTGGTACACCTCCTTCATTTGATGGTAAATTGTCTGTGTGAAATCAATAATCCCTATATGGGAAACATGCCAGTTGATCTGGTCTAAGGGTATTTGGATCAACTATATTTCCTCTACCATCATAGACCACTCTTGTCAAAGTTGGATGCTGTGAAGCTATCTGATTTTGATTTCTAAAGTCTGCTAATTGCTCAGTTCTGTCGAATCGAAGATCTCTAGCTTGACCTCTCCAACTTTTGGGCTCAAAATTGAGTCTTTGCCCTTCATCAGCTTCTGGCCTATTACTAGGCCCTGCACCTGCATATGGTTCAGCTAAGAGATAGTTGTCTCTTTCTGCATCCCTATTACGTGGTCTAACCTGTCTACCTGGCTCCTGTCCGCAACTGTTGGCTTCCCTTTTGTTGTCCTCTGTGATGGCAATCGTGATGATGTTGAACAAAGCTTCAACCGTTCCTTTCAATTCACGTAGTTGCATCGCCAATTCTTGATTGGACATTTCCGGAGCTCTTTCCTGGAGGTGGAATCGCTCTTGATCTTGTGGGATCCTCTCTAATTGTTGTCGTTCGATTTTGGGGTCCACTTCATTCAAATTTGGTCGAATTTCAGGTGTAAAGACATCCCGTTTTGGTCCTGTCATTTCAACCAGTGGTGGTGATCGTTTATTATTTCGCAGTGGCTGTCCATTGGGGTCTTGATTTGGATTCATCGGGCCTGCCTCCTGTCAGTCAATGGCAATGATAGGCGGGCGGTCGAATGGTACACCCGCATCTTGGGATGTAAAATGCATTACCTGTTGTTGCAATGACTGCACCCTCACGGGAGTCTGATCTGGAATCACTGGGTCCTGGGCAGCATGCTGTTGCTGCTCTCCATCTCCCAAATTGAGAAGATTCCCAGCACTCACCACTCTAGGTGGTGATCTATGTAAAGTATTACCTCTCAGTATCCTTTCATTAGGCATTTTAAATCCTGCTTACTTTCTGTAGAAACCTGGAGGATTTTCCTTTCTCCTAGTCTGACTACGAAGTTTGGTTATGAGGAGTTAAAAGCCACCACTTGTTGTGCAGGTCTTTCCTTGAGGGTTTAAGAAAAGGTTGGTTCTGGTCTGAACTGACCTGTTAGAACTAATCCCATGGCTAAGCCTCGATGATAGTGCTACAGTCCAGTTCCCCAGACCTGGCAACAACAAAGATGAACTTACTTTAAATGAGGGGCCTCACACAGAGCCCTCCTAGTCTCCTAGAAGAGAAAGGGAATCCCATCTGGGATAGACTTACCTATAGGATCCCCTGACAGGCCTTCCTTGGCTTGCAGTCAGCAAGCTGGCGCCTGGGCCTTTGGCCCTTCGCTCCAAAAGCTCAGTCAGATGTAAATAATAATAAACAATAGGTTAAGCAATAATATGGGATGAATATTAAAACAATGTCGGTTCACCACAAATATATTTATGCAAATTTGATAATGAAATGCTGGGATAAGTTTTATTGGACGCCAGCAATGTTTATCGAAAATATATTAATGACCATGAATGAATCACTATCACTTTTTTGGTCTTTCTGTGGTGCTCCATTTCTATGCAAATGTCTGCACAGCTGGTCGTCTAATTCGTCAATTTGCATGGCGATTTCCCAATGCAACTTGCCATCAACAGGGTGCCCAACAATCAATCACAGAGAATATTCACTAGTTTTTTTTTAAATGCTTCTAACCAAAAAAAGATGAAATGAAGTATAAATTGCTTGTTCAATTACCAATTATTCAATTCAAATTACAATTATTCAATTGTTCAATAATTGAAGGCTATTTGTTAGGAAAAAAGTTGGAAATAAGAAAAAAAAATTTCGCACATGGTTTTCATTTAATGAAAAAAATTCGGGAATTAGGATTGTGATACAATCGATATGCTTTTGAAATTTCAAATCTCAAAATTCGATGCATCGTGCCACAGCGCTGGTCATTTGCTTAGCTTTTTCTGTGCAGAGTGAATACTTTTTTAGCCATGCAAAATTTTTTTCGAACATTTCTGGCATCGGACGGAAATTATTTTTAAAAGAGTTACCCAGTTAAGTTGAAAGTTTAGTCATGGTTTACAGCCACCGGTTAATCGATTCTTAACATACAGTCAACAGTGAAACTATGTCAGCACAAAATTCTGCATGCATACTTGCTTTCAGCATTTTTGCGTTACAAATATTTGAAAAAATAGACTATAGTTTTGAACTGAAATACTTCTCTGTGTTAACTGATAACTAACCCTCTATCTAAAGGACTAGAAAATTTTATTACACAATGCTTGGATATATAGCATATGATCCTAAATAAATTAGTATGCACACAATAATAAGTTTAGTCGCATACAATCTAAAACACGGTACCAAAATAAGAAAAAAATCATGTCCAGAAAACGATTTGATAAATATTCTAAAAACCCGACTCATTTTTTACCGTCGTTGCTATTTCCCGACGAAGTGGGCGCTGTTTGGCTCTTGCCGTTTTCCATGTCGACTATGAGTTCGCCCGAGACGTCATACTGTTGCTCCGAGCCGGTAAGGACGGAAGGCGCCGGCCCTTTTTCCAAACTCTTATCCCTGAAAAGTTTTGAAAATGAAAAAAGTATAAAATTATGGGAGCGGCAAATTAGAAAATTGAATGAGTAATAAACAGAAAGGATCATAAAATAAAAAATAGAACAACAGGATAAGAGATACAGTAAGCTACATAATTAACCCTTTTTTACAAGTCAATTGAATAATCGTCAATGTTCCTGTGCACGATAAAATGGCGATTTCTAGTCACATGTAATCTTTTGTTTGGATGACCAGCTGACATGAGCACGTGGGCAAGATAAAAAAGAACGAATGATTTTGCGTTTACTAATCAGCAACTGTGTAAATGCAAAAAGTTAGAATATGGGAGTGGCTGAAACTAATATTCAGTCATTTCGTACAGGAATCGATAATATCACTCACATTTTCGTAGATTTAATTTTTCCATCGTCGACTTTTTCGCTCAACTTTCTACGCAACACGTCGCGGCGATTTTTCGACAAATTTCGACTATCCTCCAAATTTTTAATTTGATCGTCCAAATCGTCGCGGGACGCCGATTTTCGAGCGCGGGACGGCGACGACGCGCGTTCGGCTTTCGGTGACAAAAACGGCATCGGCGGCGGCGCTATTGCCGTCGACGAGCGACCGGCACCGTCACGTTCCAGAGCGTTGGCGCGATCGCGTTCGCGATCGATTTTGCGGTCGACGTCAGCGACTCTGTCTTTCACTTCCTGCATAAAATGACTGAGAATGATTTTACAGTAATATTAGCTACTGTTGTTAGGAAGTTTCTTTTTACTACATATATTAAGAATCATTACCTGTAACTTTTCTTCCACTCTATCACGCCTCATATCTTGCAATCTAGATTTGCTTTTCAACGCGTTATATTCGCCGATATTTCTATTCAAATCGTTGCCGAAGCGGTTCCTATCATTTTCCGTTTGTCTCAATTGGTCTTCCATTTGTTTGACTTTTAGGCTCAATTCTTTTTCCAATTTGGACAATTTGTCCAATTCCTGCTTCAATTGTTTCGATTCGCCCGATTTCGCGTTCAAATCGGTCAATTCACGTTCCAAACATTCGATTTCTCGTAAAACGTCCACAATTTTTTTATCCAAGTCGGACAATTGTTGGCGGTTCGTCTCCCGATCCTGTTCCGCTTTTTCATTCAATTCTTGCAATTCGCGGCGTTTGGCGGCCAATTTTTCGTCCGCTTCGTTGATGGCCGAAGTTAAATCGTTCAACTGACGCCTGAAAAATTTGACAATACATACATTGGAAATGCATACAAAACTATTAGGGGCATTTTGTATTTTGCTGCAGCGTGCAGTAATCAAAATTTTGCGTTGCTGATGGATTAATCTTGGTATGCCTACTGAAAGAAATAAACAGAAATTTTCAAGAACGTGACAAAAATGTGGAATTGTAAAATTTTTGACCGGCACAAATTCCGAGAATGTCTATAACGAACTCAGCGCCACCATATTTTCATGATTGAGAGCCGCCTCAAAATTTCTAGAAAGAATGTAAATGAATTGCCTGATGCTCACGCGGGCCGTTCTGGAAAAATTTTCAAATTCCTGTGAAGGGCATCCGAAAAAGCGTTGATTTCTATTAATTATTAAAGGTAGTACATAAAAAAGACGTTTTGGAGAATTCTCCATTTGTAAAGCTGAGCTTTATGCATAAAAAAATGAGTTCGGTTTCACAACTTGATTTCAGAGTGACTAACACGAACATTCGCATAGGTACGTTGAAAAGTAGAGAATTGAATACTGATCTCATAGGACAGGCTGTCAGGTGTTTATTCAATAGCCGTAAGCCATCTGTCATGTTGCACCAGTGATTCTTACCAATGAACCTTATTGACATTGAAATTTTCATAAATGCGGTCAATAATTGTAACTTCACCCATACTGAATCTGAGGAACCGTGAGTGAATCAAACATACGTCATTGAGTATCTGGACGAACTCTACAGCATCATCAGTCTATATGTTTACAAATAGATCTCATGCTCTTTCAAATCCCAAAGCCTTCATATTTTGCTGAAATTGAGTTCTGCATCCGGAGAATGGTATAGACGATTATAGGACCTATGAAGAATACCACAATGCTCCGAAAATTTTTTGACTCTTCCGCTATTTTACAGCTTGAATGCTGATTTCCCTGAAGTTTTGGGCATCGTAGAAGCTGAAAATGTAAAATGGCTCTCGGTATAATGCAAATAATAATTTTACAACAATAATGCGCCGAAAATTTTTTGACTTTTCGGCTATTTTACGGCTTGAATGCTGATTTCCCTGAAGTTCTGGAAATCTTAGAAACTGAAAATGTAAAATGACCCTCGGTATAATGCAAATGATAATTTTTGGTTGTTTAAATTAATGCGATGTTGTCGGATGTCTTGTGCCGAATGGCAGTGATGCAACGGGTGGTGAATTTCGATTTATTGAGGTTCAGGTATCGATCTTTTAATTTACTCGGATTCGGGTTATTCAGTAAAGATAGGCCAGATTTCTCTTTGTATTACTGTGTACAGGGTTTATTTCTGTACTGACAGGCCTGTACCGCACTGAAATAAAAAAGTACAAAAGTTTCCGTACCATCTTACTCATTTCCGAACTAAACAAAAATATTCCCTGTTCGCTTCGAATCTTGATGGCCATGTGAAACTGTTTTTCAATCAAAAATTTTTCCCACGTGAGAAGCATACCCGAAATATTTTCCACATATTTATGATTTTAATTTCTGGATTTTAATTTTCTATATAATGTTGGACCGTGAATCTTCTAAAAACCTCATTCCCATGTGAAACCAAAAAATTTCAATCTAGAATAATGTGTCCAAAGTCATCCAATGCAAAAATATGTATATGTTCATAAACTTCGAAAAGCTTCAAACGAGAAAAATATTTATCAAAGGTGTTATAAAATTCAAATTTTATCGCAATCGAAACAAACTGCCATGAAAAGATCAGATGAGGTATTTTAGATGACGAAAACTATCAACGATTAAATGATAAGGTTCAGGTATCGATCGGTATCATCGCGTTTTATCGCTAATCACTGCCTCGAGAATGTCACTAAAATGTCAATTTTCCTAAACGGCATTGACCGTGTTTAAGAGCAATAACTAAACATGTTTATCAAAAGGGTAATTCGTCATCGTCTTTTAGCCAATAATCTGTTTTTCCTGAAATTCTTCTAAATAATAGACGTGAAGAGCAAGTACTATTCCACATTTTTATGATTTTCTGCAGAGCCATATGTCACAACGGACTGAAAATTTGTGAGTTTACTCAACTAACGTCAACGATTTTTGAGCGGAAAATCTTACTGTAAAAGCTTTGTGTGAAGGATTTCTAAGATAGTATTGATTTTTGTCATATTCAAATTTGGAATCATTCTATAAAAAACAGACCAGTTATGTTTGAAATTTTTCTTCGTTTAGAGAGCGACGTTAAAACAAATGGGAGCTGTTTTTAAGTTGTTATACTTCATTTATTTTGAAATGATCAGTGCAGCGATTCCATGAAAGTAAGTTCAATTTCGGAAAAGACTAGTAAGCTTATTACTGTAATCGAAGAGATAATTTTTTCGTTAGCGAGCGGCAAATAGGACAGCTGAAAATTTCCTTTGATAACCCGGTCAAGTGGTCAAAATTTCTTGGGTAGCACTCAGGTACCGACGCAGTTCTGACAAAGCGACAGTGGATAAGAATGGTGTTTTTCCGATGATTTTAGCCTTTCCCATTCTCATGAAGAAATTTGGCGTTTTCCTGCAGTACAAAGTCTTCCACTAGGCGAAAATTGCTTGTCAAATTGAACGTACTTCTTTGGTTCGCGTTGCACTATTATTTTAAGTTAGATGGACTATAGTGACATTCACGCTCCTTTTTGACAGTTTCCTGTGATGTTAAACTTCGTGAATGAAAATATGGAATCCTCAATTCCACGCGAATCTTGCTGCATTCATCACTTCTGAGTAAGAATAGCGTTTTTACTGTTATCCGTGATTAAAAACACTAATTTTTTTTGGGAAATAATAATTTGGCCCCTTCATACACGGACACTGACCCTTTGCCCAAAAGTTTATATGCTGAACATGTATGGTGAATACCGCTTAGTACTAATGCCTAACCCTAAACATTTTAACTAGGCATGCATATGGCCTTAAATATATCTAACCTAAAACACGATGTTGAAAACGGCCCTAAGTGAATACAGACAAAGCACGTTAACAGCTGCTCCCGAGCTAAGTTATGGTATGATTATCTGCAAGCATAAGTGAAAAATCTGAGGTTTTGAGATCCTAAAGTGAAGGATGCATCATTTTCTTCCGTTCCTAATAGCTAGCTCAATGAAAAACTTCCGTCCAAGCCAAAAAAAAGGTCTATTGGGTACGGAAAAAATGCCGCTTGTATAAGAGTTATTGTTTGAATGCTTCTCATATAATAAAATATCTGAATTTCTTTTATACTCCTAAGGCTGCCGAAATATTATTGTTCCTTAAAATTAATTCGCTAGAATGCAATTACAAGTATTGACAACTATATTCTACTACCGATAAATTTATTTTCAGGAATACAGGCTTTCTAAAGTTTCTCATATAAAACCCGAAAACGTTTGTTGAATTCTCGATATCTGAGAAGCAATCTATTCGGGTTCGGTTCGAGTAGCTGAAAATGGCTCTGGTACTCTTTTCATCCCTATCGATCAGAACGAATGTCACCGTTCCTAAGAAATATTGGTTCCAACCAAAAACTATAATTAAAATTACCTGGCGTCGTCGTTTTGGGCCCGACTACGCTGTAATTGTGCCTCTAGAGCCGCGTTTTGGCTCTTATCAGCTGTTTCTTGGACATTCTTCAGATTACGTAAAATTTCCGTTTCACTTTCGCTTGCGATCGGCGATTTAGGTTCGCGCGACAATTGGCCCCGTAAAAATTCGTTTTGGGCATTCAATTTGTTCAGAGCGTCCCGCGCGGCGTCTATTTTAGCCTGTTTGACGGCCAATTCGCGGTCTAAGTCGGCTTTACGGTTCTGGGCTTCGCGTTCGGCTTGAGCTTTCGTATCGGCTAGATCGCCCATTTCTTTGTTTTGCGCTTTGAGCTTTTCGATGACATCCTTGATAGAAGAAATTACTCTAAAATTTAATGATCAAGATCAAGAATCGAAACACAAGTATGCGGAAGGAAGAAATCTACAGAACTAATTTCTTGAAAATCAATTAGATATGGATTTAAACAGAAATAAGTTCATTTCCAAGAAAACATTTGAATTTGAGAAGAATCGAATTTTATTTCACCTGAAAAGTTTCGTCGACAAACTTCCGAACTGCTTCGTAATTGGTGGGATCGATTTGTTGGGCTTCCTTGCGATTGCCGATAGCCAACAACTTTTTAGCTTCGTTCGTCAAAAATTCGTTCATTTGTTTGGCGTGTTCGATATGTTTTTCATTTTCCTCGATTTTTCCTTGGGTATATAAACTTAAAATAAAACGAAAATTGGAATTTCAATTCAAAAGTAAACACTCACTTCTAAGGTTTTCGATACTCTCCGTTAATTTTCGATGCTCGGTCACTATTTTGACTACCTGCAAAGAGATTTCTTAAATTTTTCAGAAATTTTGACTCGCGATAGTCTTTCTTTGACATTTTTCACATTCAATATTAAGAAGCTTATATCTTACGTCGTTTAGGAGGCTGTCCAATACGTTTCGGACCTCGCCGGCCGACTCAGGGTCTTCTTTAACGGAATATGTCGTATTGATACGCCTATTGACCAAAGCTAGAGACTGATTCAAATCTTTCAGAATTTTAACTACTTCGGCTTTGGCCTCGTCAGCTTGGGCGGCCAATTTGGCCAATTCTTCTTCTGAGGTTCGTTTTTGGGTCAACTTCGCCTGGCCCTGGGTGTACTGTAAGAAAGAACACAAAATCAATATGAAACCGAATTTTAATGGAGCCCTGATGAAATTCTTCAAAGATTTTAAAAAACACGAAAACGTTGAAAAAACTTTTTTTAATTCAATATGAAAATTTTCGGGTCATAGAAATTTTGAATCCCATATCATTGTTTGAAAACGACAAATTTTTCGTGCAATGACACCAAGAGGTTCAACTCTCAACAGGAATTCCGAGGGAAAATAGTGCGTGCTGTAAGCAAGTAGGTAGATAAAATTTGGATTTCGAAACCTGTGCTTTCAGCTGTTCGATTTGTCGTTCTAAATTTTCTTTACGACGCCGATAATCATCGATTTGACGCCGGATATCGTCCACAGCGCGTTTCAAAGCGTCGGCTTTGTTATCGGTCGATGCACTAGGTTGTTGTACCATTGTGTTGACCCCTTTCAAAATATCGTCCACGGCTTTATTCAAAGCCTCTGCCTTTCTCTTCTCCTGAAAAACGTGAAAGAAAAAAGTATATTAGAACGATAAATTTCGGAAAGTAGGGGAACTTATTTACTTTATTTTCTCGTTTCGTCGCTTGTTGCAACTTCAAGGTCAATTTCTTGGTTGCGACCGATTCCTGTTGGTGTAATCGCAGGAGATCGGCGAGACTCGTACCGTGCCTAATCAAGCATCGCTCGTATTCGTCTAAAATCACTTTTCTTATGTCCCTGTCACCGTCGTCATCTTCGATTTCAATCTAAAAAACAAAAGAATTTTCACTTACTATTCGGTTATTCTTGAGCAAGGAATGTGAACGACTTTCAAACAGAGAGTGTTTTTTATCAACTACATTATACACAATAGTACTGCTCTTAATTGATTAGATGAGGTTAGTTTGACTAATTTAACGCTTTGCTCTAATAATGATAAGGAAGACTAATAATGTACGACGTGCTTCAAAAAGAAAAAATTAAAAAACGATAACAGAAAGAAAAACTCAGAATGCAAGAACTCTTTTGCTTTCACAATAATCGATTGTAAATAATCGACATTGGAAAAAATATTTCATCTTTCATTACTAGAATATCGAAAATCGGCTATTACTTTGCGGTATGACAGAAAAATTAATCCAGACGTGGCTTTAAATTAAATCGCCTAACTTTTACATTTTTTTCAACAGATTCCAGGAGGATCAACAAATTTAATGGAAAATACCGTTAAAGAGCTCAGGTTTTTACAAAAATCTTTAATAATATCATAGTTTATTTGAGACCAATTGACGATCGATCTTCAACTCTTGAATGAAAGAAATAAACATCGAAAAATTAATGACTGCAGTACAAAAATCGCAGGTTCAACGTTTACTCCGTTCAATTTTTACTGGTTATGATTAGGCAAACATCTTTTAATGGAGAATTTACACAGAAATACTGCTTATGACATGGCTTTTCAGTAGTAATGTTCAAATTATGCAGTGGAACCTATTGTAGCTGATGAGCCACTTGAAGAACAAAACGCGACAAAATCAGGAAACAAATCGTGAGCATGCCACCTATAATTCGCATAGCACTTGTGCTCTCTCACGCAACTCTTTGACATTTCTGATGATCTGATTGAGTTGTTGAGGAAAATTATTAGCTAGTCGGAAAACCTTCGGTCTAGAACGTTTTGGCTCAGCAGCTTAGGCGCAAGGCCACTTTGGAGCAACATTGTTTCTGTGCGGAAAAATTTCGACACTGCATTTTTGGCACAAGACAGTTTATGCGCATCAACTTCCGATGAGAACTAACTTAATTTTCGAAACTATACTCGTCGAAGTCCACATGGCAGTCGAACAGACCATGGCCAATGGGGTCATAAACTTATATAATCTTGGAAGATGTCTTCATTAGATGGTTGTTCCAGATCCGTTTTAAGACTTTTTGATACCTTGATTGCTTCTGCCCTGCTACACAAATTAATTATTGCTTCATTTTTTTCTCAAACTTGATCAACTTCGAGAAAAATCGCTGAAAAATTGTGATTTTAAATGAATATTACAATTTCAAGGAATCTGGGGCCCTTCAGCAAATAGAATTGGGGAAATCTAGTTACAATTACACAAACAGAAAATACGGTTTTCTCATAGACGACTGATAAAGATAGCAATAAACTTTCGCAAGTTCATTCAATTTTGATCTAATGTAGGCCATGTCACTCCTTGGCGCACTCAAAAAAGTACAGTCAACTCTAGCTGTAATATAATGTTCAGTTGGACGTCTGAGACTCCCTACTTCAGTAGTAAACGCGGACGTCACACCCGATTCGCCGTCCTCCTTATTCGATGTTTCAATCGAAGTTTCAATTTCGTTTGTCGGCGCGTCGCTCGTGGACGTCGTCACGCCGCTCGTGGACGTCGTCGTAGTCGTACCAGGCGAGGTCGTAGCCGCCGTGTTCGATGATTCAGTCGTCGAAGATGACGACGACGACTTACCGGGCTGCTGTATACCCGATGACGACGACATTCAAAGCGTTGTTCAAAGCGTGCAGAGCGAAGTCTGAAACTGTACTAAAATTTATGCAACTAAGGTTCGAATTGGAAATGTACTTTATATTACAAAGAATATGTAGCTCACTCAAATTTATCAGAGAAGCGACAATAACCGACCGCACGCCTGAATATAAGATTAAAATTAAACCTGATTCATCGCAAAGTAAACTTTACACCTCAACTGTTGTCCTAAGCATTACAAACTGTAGCATTTCTTCAAGGCTTTTACTTCGGTATTACTGTAGCTGGTGCACACTATCTTATGGCATTATAACGGAAAGTATATATATACAGCATGACCGTCAAGGTCATCGATTACTGTAGCACTAGTATCGCCTATGCCTACAGTACGGTTCATACTTCTGCTCGCTCGGAGATGTGCTCGGAGATGCTCGGCGAGCATAGCTTCAAGCAAGCTGCTCGCCAAGCATGCTCGGCGAGCAAATATTTGAGCAGAACCCCGAGCACGAAAAATTTGCTTGCCGAGCATGCTCGGGGTAGTAGAAAATTTTTTTACTTCTCCGAGCATGCTCGGTGAGCTACGCATGTTGTATAGACGCATCTCAGACTGTGATAATTTATCAAAAATTAAAGATTTCGGGCACGATCAATGCCAAATTATGGGCGCTCTAATCGGTCAGTAGTACGGATGTATCGGGCCAGAGAATGTCGGGTCAGGCAGCAAAAATAACAAGTCGGGTCACTGATCGGGTCAGAGACTTCTTGCAAACCAGATCAAGGGTCAAAAAATATGTTCAGTTCAGAAAGTGCAACACAAGCAAATACTCGCCATGTTACATGCTTGTTTATTACCCAGTGTAAATAAACATTGAAAATGAGAAATGGCTATTGCATTGCTGTTTTGAGAAACGAGAAATGAAACGAGACAAGGTAAATGAGAAATGAACAAAATCTTTCTCTTATTCAAACCCTAAAGTGAACATCAATCCGATCTACGATTATTGGAAATAGATCAAGAAATCTGAAATGGTAGCCAAAGCTCTTGTCTGCCGAGATGTTTGTTTAGAATTTCATTTCTTGTTTCATCTCAAAAACTGCTCTTTGAAAATTTTCCCTTATTTTTGGCTCTTTTGTATTAAATGCTTGTAAATGCAAGAGTGACCAACATCGGTACCACATTGTTCACACGAAGGTTTCACTATAGAATTTTTTGAACACAATAGAAATTATAGAACGCTCAATTTGAAACATTATTTTGTCTCAAAAAGTTTTGGACACCATATCATTGGTTTCAACGTGATATTGTTGACTTCGTGAATGATGGAAATTAAGCTATTTTTAAGCATACTTTTTCAGAAGGTGAAGGCTAAAAATTATTCGTTAACCATTGTCTCATAATGCATTGAAGGAAAAAAATCACATTGTCATTACATTCAACGTTTTTCTTATCACAAATAACCAAAAGTGACCTAAGATTTACACGTGCCAAGTAAATAATCACATACAGAGCTGATTAATGCTAGGATTGCCGTAGAAAACAGGATATTATCGATCATAGCTCGCCCAAAAAAACCATCGGCCGAAAAGAAGGTCAATTATCAGCCGATGCCAATACATCTATCATTACCTTCATTAGAAAACTATTCAGAAAATTTCATTTTTGAAATATATGCAATAATGACTAAATTAATCTCATGTAGACTAAAATTTTATCTGATTTTTCTTATAACAGCGAAAATGATCAACTGAATCTTTTGACCCGTGGCCTTCAAAGCACAGAGGTAGGTATCCTGGATAACGGGTAAGGTCAAGAGCTTTTTCTCATTCGGGTCAGAAAATATCGGGTAGGATCGGGTAGCATACCTGGTCAAAGGTTCCGACACATCCTTAATCGCTAGATTTATTTGTGGGATTTCATTTTTTTGCTGTAATGTTTTCGCCATGACTATTCGAAAAAAATTATCACAAGATGAAAAATTTGAACTTATTGGTTGAAAAAATGGTCGAAACTGGACTGAAAAAGATTTCTTGTGGAATGTTTAATCCCCTGATTACAAGGATGTTAGGAAAAAACATCCTATCTTCAAAGTAATTCAGGAAGAACTAAGTATTCAAGGTATTGATTTTATGGCTCATACATGGAAGGAAATGAGAATGCATTTAAGGGCAAAAATTTGCTCGCGAAGTATGAACCAATGCCGAGCATGCTTGGCGAGCACGTTCGGAGCTGTGTTCGGAGGTGCTTGCCGAGCATCAGGGTAAATTCGCTCGCCGAGCAGAAGTATGAACCGGGCTAAAGCGTACTACGCTTTCAGGCCTAGGCTTGGGCAAGCTTGGGCCATTTATACTTGCCTTTTTCGACGGAACGGAACGGAATGCAATCGAGGGAACGTAACCGAAGGGAACGGAAGTTTCTGTTCCGTTCGGTTGGATCTTATCGTCAGTCGTTTTCCGCAAAATTGCAGGTTTTTTTCGGACCGAAAATGGATTTTCAGGCTTTGGTTGTTGACGATCCGTTCCGTCGAAGAAGGCAAGTTAGACTTAAGGGTCACTTATACTTGCCTTTTTCGACGTAACGGAACGGAACCGATGGCCAACAGTTTGAAACGTTCAGCCTGAAAATCCACTTTCGATCGGAAAGGATAACTGCAATTTTATAGAAAATGGCCGACGGTAACCTCCAACCGAATCGAACGGAACGAAAGTTTCCCTTTCGTTCAGTAACGTTGTTTCGATTTCTTTCCGTTCCGTTCCACTGAAAAACGCAAGTATAAATGACCCTTTAGGCTTAGGCGATACTAATGCTAATGATGCCTATGACATAAAGTGTGCATCAGCTGCAGTAGTAGCTGAATTCCTATTAAATTAATGGAACTGAATTATGGATTATGGACTGAAACATAATTTTTCAATCAACAAACATTATTGTGTAAAAACAGACTGTTAACCTTTTTATGCTCTTTTAAAGAAAGCCTAAAAATCATTCGGAGACACTTGGGCATCTTCACATGGAATGACGAGAACTTTCTCTTCATTTCAACAATCAATAATGCCAAACATATTGTGTTAAAATTTCGACCAGATTTGCGTACCGTTTTGGGAGCTGTAGATTCTGAAGGCTGATACAAATATTCTGATCATACCACTAAATTTTTCATTAACGAGATGCGGGAAACATTAAGAACGTTCAAAACGGACGAATAAAAAGAAGGATGTGGGTCGAATCACTGGTATAAATTCATCGATCTAACATGTTGTGCAACATGGGTATCTTGAAAGAGATGTAAAAAAAATTCCTCTCAAGCAATTTAAGCCCGTTTCAGAAGTGCAGTAGCCGATTGTCGGCGACAAAAATCCTAAAATTTTTTCACTTCTGAATTGGGCTTTCTGCAATTTGCCTATTCATTCTATTCATTTCTTAGAATCGCCGACTGTCGCCGATTGTCGGCGACAAAAATTATAGGATTTTTCACTTTTGAATTGGGCTTTAATTGGATAAAATCAAGGATGCGAGTTTAGTGTAATAAAATAAAAGTCGGGTATTTGACTCCAGCCTATTTCATGAGCTGTGAGAAAGTGGTCTACAGTTAGAGGCACACTGTTTCACACCACTTGACATTAGCCAGACGAAATAAATCAAATGATAGTCGATTGTAGTGCCTTTTCAATACAACAAAGAGCACCCCGACAACTCTTGCCGTTTTCCAGTGAATAAAATTCTAGCAATCCTGAAATTCAATGAAAATTTTCGACCTCCTATTTCGGATATATCGATCAGCAACCACCAAAGCTAGATCAACGAAAATTTATCAGGACTCCGAGCAACATTTATTCTTCTAATATAATTACGTAAAGATGAAATCCTGTGTTCTCGGATCTTTATTGGTTGAGGAGTTATTCAGATTCAAAATCATGTTTGAATGACAGTGCAGTGTGCACAAAATTTGCAAGGAAATTCGACTGATGCCATCTTTTTGCTCGGCTAAAATGAAGAATAATAGACTTGATTCTAATCATCCCTCATTCCTGCACAAAGCGCCGAAAATTTTTTGGAAATACACTAATGGGCTGGGAAATGGATCTTTTTAAATTTTAACACTTATTCCATGTTTAAGGTTTGGTTCTTTCGGCCTAAAATGGTGTTCCGACTTGAGCAATGAACTGATGCTTTCAATCAGCTAACGAGATAGAAAATCAGCTCGAAGTCAACGACGTTTCATAATTTTTTTAATAATTTTGATAATACAGTAACAGTAGATTTTTCATGTAGTTTAAAGCCATTATGCTCCCTGATAGTTTTCTGGAAAATTTGTTCCACTATGCTCGAAAATGAGACTTCAAACACGAAAATTTCAATTGTTCTCTTTATTTTGTGGAATTAACGGCTCTAAATATATCAGAATAATCGAAAACGCTCAAAAAACACTCAATTGAAGCATTTATGAGCCTTTTTAAGTGAAAAAACGAATTGGAGGAAGCCGTAAAAAAATTGGCAGTTACGGAGTTTAGGAAACATAAATTTTTTTCCAAGATTTCACAAAATTTCCGAATATGTGTGTTCCATAAAATCGAATATTTTGACCGGAAACAGTGTGTTCTATTACAAAGTAATCGTGTTATAGGTAAATCAATGAAGCTGATAAGGAATGTTCCACTGATATTTCACTAGTTTATTAGAAAATGCCCCGATGGGGCAGAAAAAAGAAGAATATACTTGCTTCGACAGTTGCCATGGTAGAAAAAGAAGTAGACTAGATTTTTAAGAACTTGGGTTAAAGTTGGAAAAAATTCACTTTCTTTATATTGGATTTTCATTCTTTCTCAAAATAATTTTCCACGTCTGTGAAAAAGTATATTCTGCAGCATCGTGCATTTTGTCCTTCCCCATGGCATCAACTGCAGTAAAATTTTTCAATATGAAAATCATATGCACATGATTTCAAATGTAGAGAAATGGTAAACCAATAGCATTCTAACTCCCGACCAATTCAAAACTCCTGCCTCTCACACTAGCTGAAAAATAGTGAGGGAGGCATATTATGGCCATTTTCAGAACAATAAAGGAACCTGACGTTGGTTGCACTAACTCAACATGAGGATAATCTCACATCGGGATTAAATTGATGATCCTGAGTTTAAGCTATTCACAATGTCCAAATTATTTTCTTCCAGTGCACAAACCATACTCACTTCAGGATTAACTAATACTGAGGTTTAAGTTCGGGTTTGGGAATTGCAGAAATTTTTGTATTCATTTGCTTTAGAGATAAGAAAATTATGTGAAAATTTTAGTGCAACCCGACAGCTCGAGCTGGGGATAATCTCGACCTTGAGCTCGTTATGATCCCGATGACGTTCAAATTATACCGAACTTGAGATCAAACCGAGTGGCCTTTTTGTTCGAGATTGAGCTTGAGCTCAGACCCCTTTAGTGCAACTGGGATTTGGTTACAGTCATTGGGCACCGATCTGTAAATGGAATTCAGCCATGCATATATTAGGGGTGTGCGCCAAATCCCGTATCCGGTTCTCCCCGAGTCTAATCGAAGCGACAAAGATGGGTGAAATTGCTTCCTATTTGCATTCCCGCAAAAAGCGCTCTTTCTGCAAATTTCAGTTTAAATCCAAAAACTGTGAATGATGCTATTTTGTTGAATAGTTAAATAGAAGAGAATAAATTTGTTTATAGCTTGTAATCAGTAGAACTTACGGAGTGAATTCTATATGATATGTTATATAAAATGAGTGAATGAAACGTATCTGGCACAATCGATTTAGTTCTTAGAAGACTTTGTGCAGTATCTCTTTTTCTAAAAAAGCTGAATGGGATTTTATGTGCCACTTTCCCTCAGTTGATTCCTTTTGTTGACACCAAATTCAGTAAAAATGTTTAACACAGTTGGAAGCAAACATGTGTGAGAGGGGACATGGGGGTATAAACTTCCACAGGGATTTTGAAACTGGAGAATTTGTTATGCAAAAAATTTTTTGGTCAACTTTTTTTGAATTTTTTGTCTCACAAAATGCTAAAACACCAAGGTCCACGCCTGTACCCTCCTAAAAATTTCAGAGATGCACATTGGTTGGAAAGTGTGTTGAAGCACTCAGCTGCAGAATATACTTTTTCACAGACATAGACAATTTTTTTGAGAAAGAATGAAAATCCAATATGTCACATTAAATGAAGTGGAGCCATGTCACATTAACTGAAATTGGGTGATCAGTCACATTGACGGGAAAACCCGTACCACATCCCATAGGAATTATGGTCATGACACTGTAGGTGACATGCTGTGACCCCGTGGGGTGGCTCCATTAATGTTCTTCGTTTCGGGAACCCAACCCAGCTGGTACTACCACAGGTAAAAATATGGTGTACCTCGGCCTTGTCCTGGGGTTAATGCTGCAGAGTAATGGACAACGGGGCCGGGTCAGGGGTGCCAATCCCTAGTCCTCATTCACCGGAATGGGGGACGGTGCCATTCGAAGAATGGCGTACTGTAGGGGACCCGATTGTTAACCTAAATCCCCTTATTGGCCCTGACCTTAAGGGTCTGAGGGCTTACTTAACTGATGGTACTTCCGGGGGAAAACTAGCTTAGGGGAGACTCCCACAAATATACCCTCAACAACAATAACCCCTGAGAAGACTCACGAAACCTCTTCTCAAATTACTCGGCGCTGGGCGACGGGTTCGGGGTCAAACTGGGGTCCTACGGACGGCGATGTACGGGAGCGGGAATCTAATCAGCAGAATCCACGTGCGGATTAGACCATATCCGGATGGTGGATATGGTCTAATCGGCGGATGCGGATATTGTCAGTGGATAAATATCCGCATATTCACTCCCTAATCGGCAGATAAAAAGGTCGAATCCCTCTTTTTGGCGCAGATATTGACATCTAATTGGCGGATACAAAAAATGCCGATATCCGCCATCGGCATGTCTAATCAGCAGATATGTAGTGCGGATTTGCGGATATTTTGTTGTCAACTGTCAAATATTTTGTTGTAGCTGTCAACCTTTTTGGCAGATATGCACCTCTAATCAGCTGATATCCTGCCATATGGTGGAGAAATATCCCCCTAATCCTGCCATATGGCAGAGAAATATCCCCCTAATCGGCAGATATGTACTGCGGATATGCCGATATCAAAAATTTATTATATGTGTAAATTGTAAAAGGATTGAACAACCGTGAGGACTTAAACATCCCATAAAGCAGGGACACGTTCGATTCCTGTTCCATTTGTTCAAGTCCTAATGTGCCTTTATCTGTCGAAGAATATAAACATGAGTAAAGCAATTAAAAACCATGTCTACAGGAGAACACAGAATAAATGCTGGTATAAAAATAAAGTTAGTGAAAGCTGTAAAAGGAATGAACAACCAAGAGGTTGGTTTGGGTTTGTGTTCTTAGATATATTGTCACGTACCGACGAATTTCGCCCAGCATCACGTGATTCACATCATATTTTTCCATTATGTTTTTCACCACATTTTGTGTTACAGTAATTTACATCAATTTTACCTATCATTTTTATAATTTTTACATGCATTTTCTGTGTGTACTTTTATGTTTCGTTTCTGTTTTACTTTCACACTTTTATTTCCGCTATGTTTTGTTATTTTTCCTTACACACATAGACTATGGTATGTAACCCACTAGTCAGAATTTCCGTTAAAGATAAGCTCTCCGAGCTCATTGCTGTAATTGGAGCACAATGTGCACCTCTTATCAGTAAAAACTAGCGACCTTTCGCAACGTGAAACGCCTAGTTGGAAATCCTCACTAGATGACATTCCTATGCTAAGCGTGGAGAGTGAAAACTCGCCCCAATGCTTAACGTAGTGAACTGGAAAATGTCTATGTGACCATAGGCATCTTCTGCAGCGATTTCCGCTGCAGAAGTTAGCTTGGGTGTGTCTTAGCTCCACCCAAGGCATACTGTAGATTACGGGGCCCTTTAAAAGGGCTTGTTTCATTAATTTTGCACTCATTTCTGTGCCTAATCGTCTTTTGCGTTTTACAGCCTGCGTTCCTGCGTTTGCCTGTGTCGTTTTATTATAATTTGCATATTGTACCTGCATTCGCCGCCTTTATAATAAATTTACATATTCGCCTTTGGTCTCCCTTGCGTTGCCAGTTGCCGTAACCCAACTGTAGGAGTTTACCCATTCACCTGTTGATTGAGAACCCCTGTTGCCTCCCCGAGGAACGTTTTGATACCGTCACCCGCCAACTTGCATTTGCCTACTGTCCACGCCGAATTGCTTCAGATTACCATATCCGCTTCCCGGCCGTCCGCAGGACCCACGCTTTGACCCTTGAACCTGTCGCCCAGTGCTGAGTACTTTGAGAAGAGGATTTAGTGAGTCTTCTCAGGGGTTATTATTGTTGAGGGTATATTTGTGGCAATCCTCCTTAAGCTAGTTTTCCCCTGAGAGTACCCTCAGCTAAGACAGCCCTCGGACCCTTAAGGTCAGGGCCAATTAGGGGATTTAGGTTGACAATCGGGTCCCCTACAGTAAGCCATTCTACGAGTGGCACTGTCCCTCATTCTCAGTGAATGAGGACTAGAAATTTCCACCCCTGACCCCGTGGCATTGTCCATTATTCTACAGCTGAACCCTAGGACAAGGCCGAGGTACACCATGGGTTTTCCTGTGGTAGTACCAGCTGGGCTAGGTTCCCGAAACGGATACATTAGCGAGCCACCCAAGTGGGTCACAGCATGTCACTTGCAGTGTCATGGCTGTATTTCCTATGGGATATGGTATGGGTTTTCCCATCAATGTGACTGATCACCAATTCAGTTAATGTGACATGGCTCCTATTTCGTTTAATGTGACAATATGATAGAACAGCCATTAAATGGATAACTTTATATTCCTCTTTGTCCTCTTGGGTTTCTTCATATGCTACTGAGGCTTTTTCCCTCACATGTAAATAAACAGGAGGGAAGTGTTGAAACATCAAATGTACGGGTTAACACAGAATAGAAGCGTGTCTATTGAAAAATGTTTAAAATGCAATGAACTGCGAAAGGTTTGAACAACCTCCAGGTTTCAATGAAGGAATGGTTAGGTAAACCATTTAACTTCATTTTTGGATAGAGCAGTCATTAAATGGACGACAAACCTGTTTTGTTGGTTCAAATCCTAATGAGGAAATTTTGGCCACATGTATATAAACGTGTGAAAACATGTGTAACATCATATCTACAGGAAGACAAAGAATAAATGCACTTCTTATCTGAAAATGTAGTTTACTGAACTCTAAAAACTACAAATTTATTACTCTTATTTGAGCAAACATGAACTTGTATATTAACATTGCAAAAATCATGAAATGTCTTTAAAAAATTTTAGTGCAAAATGCAAAAAGGTTGAACAACCAGCAGGTCAGATACATTTTTTAAATATTTCATAAGTGCCAAATGCCAAAATAGGCAGATGATAGAACAGCTGTTAAATCATTAGTAGTAAGGCTGGCCCGTATAGGTAGTATGGTTAAGCATACCCCTATCTTTTGTGTACTACCTATAGTTTGTCATTTTTGGCCGATTTATAGGTAGTATGGTAAGCATATATGGTCGATTTTTTGTCGATTTATAGGTAGTATGGTTAAGCATACATGTTCTGTAGTTACCGTAATAGTAGAATTATGATAATTTTTGGATTATGGTAATAGTGGAGTTAGGGTAATAGTCCTGTTACTGTAGGTGGAAAAGGAAAATCGATGACAAACAGAAAATGGTAAAGGAAAACTAAAGTGAACAAAAAATGGAAAAGAAATAAAAAGAAAGCATGTATAAAAAACGACTTCCTCCATGGGCAGAGGAAGTCTTTCAAAAATTTGCACCCCCGGACCCCCTTTGACAAAAGGGCGCCACCTGCAGGCATAAATATGTTCAGAAGTCCCATTCCTGAAGGATAATTCCAGTCAGTAGTTGTCAGATTGGTCAGTAATGGTCTGTTTTATGAGTAAAATCTCGAAAGAGTCTATACACGATGAAACATAATCCTTAAGGGTGCATGCATATGAAGTTGATTGTCTGCCAAAAATGACCAAGAAGGTTTTTCATAGAAAAATTACTGGAACAAGCTGGGCATAAAAAGCATGTAGAAAATTTGGAGAGTTCAAAAATCTTTACGTTTCAAAAAGTAAAAACTTTCAAAATCGATGTAACATTTTTGTTTTATTGCAAAAATCATTTAGTCCAACCATAAGGAAATGCACAAAAATTACATTTCTAAATACGTTTATCATGTACTACACGAAATATTTTCAAAGTTTTAGGGGTAACAACTTCCCAATCATGTTGACCCTCAATACGAAGACTGTGTACATTTACTTCTTCTTATCTTGTCCATTGTTTTTTACGAAACCAAAAACCATTCGATGAAGCGGATAAAAATTAATTTTTTTCATAGCATCTGACGACAAAGTGGTACTGCGAACCTTGATCATGTGATGGTATTGGTCAGTAGATGGACTGTACAGTCTGTAAGTGTAATTTTTAGGACCTCCACTAACAAATTTGGTAATGTAAGATCCAGGGCCATATTCACGTAATTCCTCAGTCATTTCACGGAGGCACCAACCAGTGGGTATCTGACATTGTTGTTTGTCAACTGTTGACAAGTAAATAATGCTGTCCGTGTCAAAATACAATACTTGACTTTTTAATCATTCAATGTAAGAATATAAATTCAGTCAAGCTTGAGATGTTGTATAAGCTGCTGTAACCGCATTAGTATTCCCCATAACCTCCGCACAATCCTCATGTTGACAATACATTGTTGACACCAATTGCTCATTGATTAGTCTAACATTCTTAATAATGTTGACAACATTAATTACGAGTTTAAAATATTCTTCAGGCGCATTGTGGATAATAGTCTTATCCATATTGTTTTGCTGACCAAACTAAAAAACATAAAATAATTAAATAATTAAATAAATACAAAAACTATGCAAAGTTACCTTTCCCCAAAACGAATTTAACATTAGCTTTGCTAAAGCCCTCTTTCCAGGATTTTTCGAAATTTTTGAAGGGTCCAATGAAATATTCTTTCGAGTGTAGACTTCCATTTCGTATTCACATTTTTGCTCATCTGTCTGAGCTCTAGCAGGGTAACCTTCACTCTCCTATAAAAATTACTATCAAATTCTGTCACATTTACATAACATAAAACTTTCTAGTTTCATTGTCATAAAAGTGTTGACCTATTGTGTGAATACACCACCATCAGGATTTTCGGTTGGATGATATTGCTCAATGTTATCCTAATGCGAGACTTCAAAAATCTTGAGAATCTAAAACAAAAAATAAAAATATCTGCATACAAAATAGCAAATTATTACAGTAACAATAAACCTTATATCCTTTCTCTAGGGCTTTGTATAATTCTATCGTAACCCATGTGCCATCTAATGCACAATCTTGGTCACTGTGTTTGGAAGTGGTCTTTTGCGAAGTATGCCTACAAGTTTTGCATAAAGGGAACAACAATTTACCACCATGCCAATATGGCAGAACAGGGTGTAAGAGATTGCAGGGCGGTAAAACGGTACATTTGATCAATCCTTCATAAGGTTGGGAAGTTGAGCTGACCTCTTCAAAACCTTCAGTAAAGATTTTTGGATGACCTATAGGGTATTTCCCATATTTGTTGATGAATGGGTATAAACTGCACACATCTACATAATTGATCTTTTCTGCAGGTGTTCGATCTTCATTGTACTTAATTTTGTGATACAGTTTTATGGCATTAGTGCGACCACAAAAGAAAGCTAAAAACAACAAAACTTTTGACAAAATGGAAAAGAACATTTTAAGATTTTACCTTCTCGAGGGTTTATAGGTTCAGGTATTTCAACTGTAGCAAAAAATGTTTTTATTCCAGGATTTGAATGAAGTTGTTGTAAGAGATCCCATTCCCGCATTTCAACCACGTTATAACCAAGTTCCATAGCCCGATTAAAGGTGCATTCATATGCATCAGTTGCTTTTGTATCCTTATCAGCTGTTAACTGATGTCTATTTTTCATACATCTTGGGCAACCATGCCAATAACAACCGTAAAATTCATAAACGGTTGTTCCCTTAACAACAACAACAACAACAAACAGATAGATATAAAAATTTCAAAATTTGAGACAAAATTACCTGATCAACCTTGTATTTTTTAATTTGAACTTCACCACTGTTAAGTTTATGTCGAATATACAGTTTTTCATTTTTATAGGATAACCATTTCAACTATTTTAAGGCGATAACAGACTGTCTTTCTTTTTTACCATAACCTTTGTATGGTATTACTCCAATGCTGCTTGGTTTCAAAAATAAACATCAGAAAACAAGATTACAAGCACTGGCAATAGTTATTGATTTTTCAAAATGATCAACATCTGTTTCTTTCATAAAAATACATCTAAATTTCATACAACACTGTCGTAAAACCTGTACATCGCTACGATCAACTAATTCATTGTGAAAGTTAAACTGACACTCCTAAATAACAACACACCTCTAAATGCAAAACTTTATACATTTTTGTTTTGCAAACTTACTGCTTCAAGCTTTCCATTCTACCAATCCAGAAACATGGCACGAGCTGCAGGTTTCATAGCATTGTACCCGTACATGTCTGGTGAAGGATACGGTCCAATATATCCATAATTTTCCTTTCTATTAAAGAAATTCGGGAAATATCCTTTATGTATTTCACTTATTCCAAATGTTTTCAGTAGAGCCGCTAAACGCATTGGAAGAAAGTTCAGAGAATCAATAATTTTTATTGATCCTACATTGATACACATCAATTCTAAACCTGAAAAATAAAATAAAATAAATAAATAAATGGATAAACTATAAAACAATTCACGAATTCACCCTTATTAATGATATCTTGTTTATGATGACCATTATGGTATAAAAACTGCATTACAAATTGTCCATCAAATCCTCGAGAATTATGTGCTATTCCTGTAATGTTTTACATGCCTTTTCCAAAAAGGTATTCACAGAAATCTTTCAGACATGTAGAGCCTTTGAATACACACTCGCGTTGACCGCACGTATTGCAACAAAAATTTCCTTCGCTTTGACGACACTGATCACACACAGTATGGACAAGGCATAAATTTGGCTCATGTTCAAATACATCCCCTAGTTTCGTTTGTCATAGAACTTTTTCCTGTGCAGTCTCAAAATCATAAAAAACAAATTTTTGATTAATGGGGCACTTATCAGTAATTCCTATTTCATCATCAAATAGGCACGAATTGTCATCCTTAACACCTTGGTCATTTGTTTAAAATACATCTTCCTCCTCTTCAAGTTGCTCATTATCAACAGGTTGCATAAAACATGAATATCCTGAAATTTAAAAAATTTAAATAAGATAAAATAAAATAATACTTATACTGTATCTAATACCTTTTCTAGGTAAGCTTTTATTGCATATATTGCTTTCAAAATAGCCACAATTATGAGGTTTAGAATGTACTCATCAAACCAGTGTATCACATTGCTCCCACACTTTGAAACAGTCACAAATAGATACAGTAGTTTTTTGATGTTTTGATTGTCCTTTTTGAGTAGAAACAAACTTGTGTGGAGCAAAACACTCGTGGTTTTTAAAATATTGCTGACAATCCTTGCATTTTCGAGCATTAGATTGATTAGACAGTGGTTTATTGTAACACAATGGGCAAAAGTTTTTGCATCTGTGTTCCACTTTGTTATTGTAGGCTAGATCACAATAAGGACAAAAGTAACTACGGTCAAAAAAACCAGGCATCTTTGTAATGACCGAGTAATGGTTATCATAGTGGTAAATATTCAAAACATGCATTGCTTCAGGTCCTTAAAACTCTAAATGCATATGCAATAACAGAAAAATAAAAACTCTAACCACTAAATATTAAATCCTTATATCCTTCTTTGCTAAAAATTTTGATTTGATAATAGGGTAATAGAACAGCTTGCTGTTTTTCCCATTGGTGAAAACCACAAGATACTTGATGGTTAGCTAACCCTGCCTGTGTCATCAATTCTTTAGCAATTTTTGCTTGCAGTACATGCCTCTTGGTAGACTTTCGAATATGTTCCCATTTGTACACAGCATTCCTATCTTTTTTATGAACATAAGCTCTGGCAACAACTAGAGCTCTAGCAAAGCATAAATCATTGGTGTTGTTGATTTGAATAATACAGCATTTATCTTTCAGGAAATCAATATGTTTTAAATGTTGATGAGCATTGTGAATATCTTAAATTAAAAAAGGAAATAAATAAAAATAAAAAGGAAAAGTTTTTAAAAAATGTTAAAACACAACCAAGTGGGTAAGTAAGTAAATAAGTAAGGAAATAAGTAATTTTAATTAGCTTACCACTACCCGCAGGTAGTGTTACAACAATTTTACAAATTGTAGCTTGACAGCTATCAATCTGTAGTTGTTCATTTGATTGGAGAACAGGATTAAGAGTGTTTACAATCAAATCTCCAGTTAAAGCATGTTTCGGTCTAAAAGGTATCAAAGCACGACCTTTTGTCAAATCTGGATGGTCAAGGGAAAACCCCATAAGCGCATTATCATCGACATTCTCCGAAATTCACTCTACTATACTTTGAAATGTTGGCGTGAGTTGAGCATTTAAATCATCCATATGTTCAGTATTTCGAAAGTTCAAAGAGTACTCGGGACCTTCGGTATTAAAACGCCTAATATTCATGGTACTGGGTTGACCTAATTCGAAAAAATCGTCCGCAACAAAAGATGAGTTTGTTGTACCCCCACCACCAGTTTGAACTGGTTCATAAATTTCTTCTTCATCCAAACTGTGCAGTGTATAATTTTTGTATTGATCATTTTCATCATCATCATAATCTAAAATAGTTTCTCCTTCTTCTTCTTCTTTCTAAATATTATTATTATCAAGTGTTTGTTCTTGTTCTTCTTCTTCTTCCTCAGAGGTAATATTCTCTAAATCAGCATCTATAATCATTTCATCTTCATCGGAAGTAATATCTTCTAAAATTTCCATAGGTATGTCATCTTCATCTGAAGTAATATCCTCGTAAATAGGTTTCATTATAAAAATTATCCAAACTAGAAATAGAAAAAACTAGAAAGCAACCTATTTACCAAAACCTATACAGTAATAATGGAAAAATTTTTATAAATTATCAAAAACTATTAATTTTATCGCAGAGACTTAATTATTGTTTACGAGCTTGTCATAGTACTTTTCTTTTTCATGATGGGAAAGCTTTAAAGATCTCTATAACTCATGAACACATGCCCATATCATTTCTTTAGCTTATTTTACTAACATATAACCAGATAAAACCAGTTGAAACACCTCCTTTACTGTACAACTCTAGTATTTTTGTTTCGATTCTTAATACTATAAAAGAACTGTAATAGCTGTTTATAACCCTGTTGCACCATCTTTTCTTTTTATGGGGAAAAGCTTTAAAGACCACTATAACTCATGCACACATAGCTATATCGTTTCTCTAGCTTTGACCTTGAAGATTACTATAACACATAAACATTTATATTTTCTCTAGCTTCGACCTCAAAGGTTACTATAACACACAAACACTTTTATTTTCTCTAGGTTCCATACGCATATGCTAGAACAAACATTTACTGTAGAAAGTATAGCTAGAATATTTCTTTTGCTTATAACCCCGCCTCTTACATAGTCATCAAAATAACAGACTACTGTAGGATATATGTCTTGAATATTTATTATGCTTATAACCCTGCCTCTTATGTAGCTGTAAAAATAATAGAGTACTATAAGACATAAACCCTAGCTATTTCATTATGCTTATAACCCACCTTTTACTCTTCAAAATTTTGAACAGTTTATACATTTATCCGCTTTGCTGTTACAAAAACTACTTGTTTCTCTCTTTCTCTCTCTCTCTCTTTAGTATATTTCATCTCCGAATTTTGAAAAATGGAACACCAGTTTATGTTAGATGAAAACATGGCATTATTTGTAGTGGTTGAAGGTAAATAGGTGTTGATTTATTTTCCTAATGTCTACCCTAAAACAAAAGATGCGTACAGTTGCGGCTTCAAGCTCATTTTACCACAATATGGTATATTAGGTCGCAATGTCAACCTTATTAAAAAGACATTTTCACATGGAGGTCAATGCGCATCAACCTTGGTTATAAGATGATGGTCGAGAGCGATGGGGTTACAGTACAATTTACCAATTTGTTCAATGAAACAAAATGGAGTTTATCTAAAGAAGTGAGCTGATATGAATCTTTCTTCTTTCTTTCTTTCTTTCTTTCTTTTCTTTCTTTCTTTCTTTCTTTCTTTCTTTCTTTCTTTCTTTCTTTCTTTCTTTTCTTTCTTTCTTTCTTTCTTTCTTTCTTTCTCTTCTTTCTTTCTTTCTTTCTTTCTTTCTTTCTTTCTTTCTTTCTTTCTTTCTTTCTTTCTTTCTTTCTTTCTTTCTTTCTTTCTTTCTTTCTTTCTTTCTTTCTTTCTTTCTTTCTTTCTTTCTTTCTTTCTTTCTTTCTTTCTTTTTTCTTTCTTTCTTCTTCTTTCTTTCTTTCTTTCTTTCTTTCTTTCTTTCTTTCTTTCTTTCTTTCTTTCTTTCTTTCTTTCTTTCTTTCTTTCTTTCTTTCTTTCTTTCTTTCTTTCTTTCTTTCTTTCTTTCTTTTCTTTCTTTCTTTCTTTCTTTCTTTCTTTCTTTCTTTCTTTCTTTTTTCTTTCTTTCTTTCCTTTCTTTCTTTCTTTCTTTCTTTCTTTCTTTCTTTCTTTCTTTCTTTCTTTCTTTCTTTCTTTCTTTCTTTCTTTCTTTCTTTCTTTCTTTCTTTCTTTCTTTCTTTCTTTCTTTCTTTCTTTCTTTCTTTCTTCTCTTTCTTTCTTTCTTTCTTTCTTTCTTTCTTTCTTTCTTTCTTTCTTTCTTTCTTTCTTTCTTTCTTTCTTTCTTTCTTTCTTTCTTTCTTTCTTTCTTTCTTTCTTTCTTTCTTTCTTTCTTTCTTTCTTTCTTTCTTTCTTTCTTTCTTTCTTTCTTTCTTTCTTTCTTTCTCTTTCTTTCTTTCTTTCTTTCTTTCTTTCTTTCTTTCTTTCTTTCTTTCTTTCTTTCTTTCTTTCTTTCTTTCTTTCTTTCTTTCTTTCTTTCTTTCTTTCTTTCTTTCTTTCTTTCTTTCTTTCTTTCTTTCTTTCTTTCTTTCTTTCTTTCTTTCTTTCCTTTCTTTCTTTCTTTCTTTCTTTCTTTCTTTCTTTCTTTCCTTTCTTTCTTTCTTTCTTTCTTTCTTTCTTTCTTTCTTTCTTTCTACAAGTACAATGCTTTAGCAGTAAAACACCTAACCAACGATAAAATCCTAAGCAAACGATAATAGAGTCGCTGATGTTTCAGCAACCAAAAATAGCTGGAAAAGATGATGCTGGTACGAAAAATTGTTGGAGAAGAAGGTTATGATGCTACGAAAATGGTTAAAGAAAAAGTCGCTGATGCTACGGAAATCATTAAAGAAGAAGGTGTTGATGCTCCAAAATTCAATGGAGAATCAAGTGATGCTAGTGAAGATAAAAAGGCAGTTAGTGTTCACACAACATTCGTTAACTAGCTCTTCATCGACTACCTCAATGATCCTGATCATGATTCAACGTCGGATACAAGTTGGCTCGTCGGATACAAGTTCGCTCGTCGGATACGAGTTCAATGTCGGATACGAGTTAACCAAACAAATTTGTGAATTATGTGTCCCTGGTTTAGATATTCCATGGTTTTTTGATGAGCAAGTAGTAAAAGGTGAAAAATTATTTATAATTATATGTGTTGAGCTAGCTGTACAAGACATCTTTACAGGGTGTATTTTTGATTGTTATTTTGCAAAAGAGGTAGGAATTATTCAGGATCATCACTGTCTGGGTTGTCATTCCATATATAATAATGCAATTACACCAGCAGTCAATTGTTTATATGAAAAGATGGGGGTTATCATTGACTGCTTTGAATATGTTATGGGCGAGGTTCAAGGTTATTACTGTCTTCGCACCTTTAAACAGATAATTAATATATTTCCATGTATCCCACTTGCAAGTAGTGGTCATAAAATAGTTAAGGATACTGTAGCTCATTTTATTGATGAAGGTTATCATTATGATTTTGATGATCTTGTTGTTGTCAAAACACTACGCAAGTTCATTGACCGTAAATTGTAAAAGTTTTGCTTAGACTCATTACAGTTTTGTATGTTTTAATTAACTATAGTTTGCTTGCTTACTCACTTACGTCTTTGCTTGATATATATAATTTCATACATGCTTTGCATGTATATTTTTGCATACAGTAATGTTATTCTATTTTATATAATCACCTATTTTTATGTTTTACATTTTTACTGTGATTTATTCTATTGTAATTTTTGATAATTATAGATAGCCATTTGTTTAAAATAAAAATCATTTTAAAAATTGTTCAAGTAAAAAGTGGCTGGTTTTTGTTGTTGTGAAAGAGAGAGAGAGATGTCAGATGATGATGATGAAGATGAAAAGTTTTATATATGGAAACACCTGTTTAACTGCATAGTTTCCACTCCAACAAAATCAGGAAAAACACAATTTGTTGAAAAACTTGTAATTTCTGCTAAATAAATGATTCACCCTGCCCCTATAAAAATTTATTGGTGTTATTCAGAATGGCAAGAAGCTTATGATGAATTAGTTCAAAAATGTGCTTATGTAGAATTTATTCAAGGTTCACCTGACTTAGACGGTGCTGTCCTGGGGTGCTGCTGTAGAGTAATGGATAATGTCGCCAGGTTAGCGTTGGAAATCCCCGGTTTCATTCAGTATGAAAGATGGACAAGGTCATTCTAAAAATGACCTGATTTGGGGACCTGATTGTTAACCAAAAGATCCCTTTTGGCTTTAGCCCTAGGGGAATAAGAGCCCTTTCAATTGAGGGGGAAAACTCAAGGGAAAACAGACTTAAGAAAGGGTTCCCCAAAATACACCCTCAACAACAGTAATCCCCTGAGAAGACTCACCTAGCCCTACTTCTCAAATGATTTTGATGAAGGAGTGAGGGGGGTCCCTCGTTTTGGATTTCATTCGATGAATGGGAGGGTTGATCCACTCAGTTCCTTGATGGGTGCATGTGGGAGGTCAGGGTGACTCTCTTCCTATTCGAAATGTGGGTATGGGCCGAGACCTGGCACAAGATAGATGATGGGTGGCTTTTATGCAAATTCAGGCAGTGGAGGCAAGGGAGAATTAAATATTAAAATTTATTAAAATAAGGTAAGGTCACAGACGCAAGCTAGAAGACAAAACTGGATGCAGAGGTAAAACCAAGAATGAGCAAAAAAACTAAAGAAACAGGTCCTTTTTAGGACCTCATGGACCTGCAGTATGGCCTGGGCGGAGCTTACGATGCACAGGCTAACTTCTGCAGAGGAAAATGGTGCAGAAGATGCCTATGGTCACATAGACATTTTCCAGTTCCAATACATTTACCATTGGGGATGAGTTTCATGCCTATGCTAAACATATGAACGCCTTTAATGAAAACTTCTTGACTAGCCATTTTGCGTCGCAAAGACCATGCTAGTTTTACTGATGAGAGGCGCATGTAGTGCACCAGTTATAGCCATGAGCTCTTAGAGCTCGTTTGGTGGAAGTTTTAATTAAAGGGTCATACTCCAGCCTACGTGTGAAAGAAAAACAACCAAAGTACAACAGAAACGGAATACAAAAATGCATGTAAAACATAATGAATGAAACGAAATAAAGGTAAGTAAATGTGGGATAAAAAGTGACGAAAAACATGAAGTGTCAGCATGATGGAAATCACGTGACGTTTGGGAAAACTGGTCCGCACATGACAACAGGTATGTATTTAAATTCATATCATGCTTGACTCAATGATTTGAAGTAACTGCGAGGAAATAAATTGAGATTGAAGAAAGTTATAGAGTTTCGTAAGACAAAAGTGAAGAGATGAAAGGGGGAAGAAAACAAAAGTATAACTAGTGTTCAAAAACATACCTTTTTATATCTCTTTTTGTAGATAAAGATAAAGATATCTTCATTTTTATTTTGGTCTTATCTTTATCTTTATCATTTTTGTTTTCAGAAGGTTTATCTTTATCTTTATCTTTTTGACGTTTTTTATCTTGCTCAAAAAGATAAGGATGTTTATTTTATAAAAGAGCTTCCAAAATTTAACAAGAAGGATTTTTTGATTTGGACAACGTGAAAAGTTTGTTAGAAAAAAGGCGGAAAATGATGGAACCCACATGATGCAATTATATATTGTAAAACTGATAAAAATCTGAAAAGTAAAAACATTGACAAAAGGGACAATACCATAACACATTTCAGAAGACCATTGTCCAGTGTCCACCTAATAGTATAAAGAGCTGTTGCCATGACCGAATATAAGGTTTAGAATCCAAAATCGCAACGATCAGGAAAAGCACGAATTATATTGGCCATATTACAAATAGAACCAGAAGACCGACCAAATAATACACGCTTAAGGCCCTGTCATACTTCACCGCCCGGCGCCGTGCGGTACCGACCGGTGCCGCGCGGCGCCAGTTGTCCTATTCATACTAACAGGCCGCGCCACGCGGTACTGCGCGGTGGCTTGTCATACTTCGCCACGCAGGGCCGGACGGCGCCGCTTTTTTACTTTTGGATTTTGCTCTTCTCAAAAAATGTGTATTGGTTTAGTTGAAACCTGATGGGGTGCCGCAAAAATTACAAAAACCTATTCATACTTCAAAAGCGGTACCACGCAGCGCCGGCCGGCGCCGCATTTTAGTATGAATAGGACAACCGGCGCCGCACAGCGCCGTACGGCGCCGCTCAGTACCGCGCCGCGAAGTATGACAGGGCCTTTAATGTTTTATAGTTAATGTATTTGATTGCATCATAGGTGGCGTGACAGCATCAACCTATAATATACTTGGCCCCCAAATTTCATGTCCCCCCCTCTAGAGCCAAAACGGTAAGAGCTAGAACCTTTGGGTTTTTTGCATAATATCAGGCGTAAGGGCAAACTATGGGGTGCCTTTTGTCATTTCGCCTCTATCTGCAAGTGGTGCTCGGTGGGGCCCCAAAAACAGGTAAAAAACGCACTTTTTAAGGCCCCCCAGTTCCACCATGCCCAGCAATTGGTGTACCATATCCAACCTCCATACTTCGGCCTAAGCATCTTGGGGGAGTAATCTCAAATGCGAATTTTTCTTTTTTTGAAATATGGCCTCAATTCAATTATATGGTTGTCCAAAGTCCTGGAAAACGCCAAATTCCCCAATTTTGTTATATAATACTTATGGGTTCAAAAAAAATTTTTTTTGCAGCATAATGCACTACCAATTTTTTTGCAGTTTCAAATATACCTGTAGCCTTATTGGGATTTTTGGGCTGCAAGGGTTTTCGACTATTGGGAATTTGATGGACATGGTCACTTTATACAAAAATTATCCGGGGTGTAAACAAGCGTATTTCCGCGATTTTTCAGTGGAGGGAGTTTACGACCACAGGGAATTCAATAGACGTCCTCACTTTACACAAAAAATTATCCATGGTGTAAACAAGCGTACTGCCCTAATTTTCTTGTTGAGGGGATTTTCGACCACGAGGAATTCAATGAATGTGATCACTTTACACCGAAAATTATCCCGTGTGTAAACAAACGTATTTTTGTTATTTTTTGCTGGAAGGGGTGTTCGACCACGGGGAATTTGATGAATGGGATTACTTTACACTAGAGCTTATCCCGGTTGTAAACAAACGTATTTTCCTGATTTTTTGCTGGAAGGGGTTTTCGATCACAGAGAATTTGATGAATGGGATCATCTTACAAAAAAACTATCAGGGGTGTAAACAATCGTATTTTCGTGATTTTTATGCGAGGGGTTTTGGACTGCAGGGAATTCAATGGATGTGTTACTTTACACAAAAAATTACTCCGGATTTAACCAAGCCTGTTACTGTGAGTTTTTTGTGGGAGGGGCTTTCAACCACTGCGAATTTAATGAAAGTGATCACTTTACTCACTAATTCATATTGAGTGTAAACAAATGTATTTCTGCGATTTTTGAGCGAAGATGTTTCTGACCATGGGAAATTCAATGAATGGAGTCAGTTTACACGAAAAAAGTCATTTGTGTAAACAAAGGTATTTTTGCCATTTTTTGGGGTTGAAGGATTCTGAACCATGAGAATTCAATAGATATGGTCACCTTTCAGTATCTTTACAACGTTTTTTAAGTACTATGAATTTTACACATCCTTTACTTTTGCTGGAGGTGAGAATTCGTTGCTTGAAGTTTTTTTTATTGTTTTTTTGAAGTGCAGATGACCAAATTTAAAACTTCAATGTGCTTCTATGAAAGTTTTCGTGCATGGTTGAGGCCCACTAAAAAGAGGTGAACTAGTTTATTAGAAAATGCCCCGATGGGGCAGAAAAAAGAAGAATATACTTGCTTCGAGAGTTGCCATGGTAGAAAAGGAAGTGGACTAGATTTTTGAGAACTTGGGTCAAAGTTGGAAAAAATTCCCTTCCTTTATATTTGTCACATGGCGACAGATTTCGTCGAACGTCAGGTGATTCACATCACAATTTTCCATTCTGTTTTTCGTTATGTTTTGTGTTACAGTAATTTACATCAATTTTGCATTTCGTTTTTATACTTTTTACATGCAATTTATGTATGTACTTTTTATGTTTATTTCTGTTGCTTTTGCACACTTTTATTTCCATTTTGATTCATTATTTTCAATCGCACACGTAGACTACGGTATGTACCCCCTAGTCAAGAATTTCCGTTAGAGATAAGCTCTCCGAGCTCATCGCTGTAATTAGAGCACAACGTGCACTTCTTATCAGTAAAAACTAGCAACGTTTCGGAACGTGAAACGACTAGTTGGAAATTCTCACTAGTGACGTTCCTATGTTAAGCATGGAGAGTGAAAACTCGCCCCAATGCTTAACAATGTGAACTGGAAAATGTCTATGTGATCATAGGCATCTTCTGCAACGATTTCTGCTGCAGAAGTTAGCTTGGGGGAGTGTTAACTCCCCCACAGGCATACTGTAGTTTATGGAGCCCTTTAAAAGGGCATGTTTTGTCTTTTTGTCACTCATTTTTGGGCCTAACTGGTTTTCCTCGTTTTAGCCTTACATCCGCATTTGCTGTCGTTGATATTTTATTATATTTTGTATTGTCAACTGCGTTTTGCCACACGTCGAATAAAATTTACATATTTTCGCCCTGGCCTACACATACTCATTGTAACCCTACAGTAACCCGACCGTAGGAACCCGTCCCCGTCGCCGTTAATCATAGAACACGTCGCCCTAGCCGAGGAAACCTCCGTTACTGCCGCCTGCCGATCAGCAGCCGCCGAACCTCACGCCGAATCGCCCAGATTCCCGCTCCCGTACATCGCCGTCCGTAGGACCCCAGTTTGACCCGGAACCCGTCGCTCAGCGCCGAGTAATTTGAGAAGAGGTTTCGTGTGTCTTCTCAGGGGTTACTGTTGTTGAGGGTATATTTGTGGGAGTCTCCCCTAAGCTAGTTTTCCCCCGGAAGTACCCTCAGTTAAGTAAGCCCTCAGACCCTTAAGGTCAGGGCCAATAAGGGGATTTAGGTTAACAATCGGGTCCCCTACAGTACGCCATTCTTCGAATGGCACCGTCCCCCATTCTGGTGAATGAGGACTAGGGATTGGCACCCCCGACCCGGCCATGTTGTCCATTATTCTACAGCATTAACCCTAGGACAAGGCCGAGGTACACCATAGGTTTACCTGTGGTAGTACCAGCTGGGTTGGGTTCCTGAAACAAAGAATCGCCACCTACAGTGTCATGACCATATTTCCTATGGGATATGGTACGAGTTTGCCCGTCAATGTGACTGATCACCCAATTTCAGTTAATGTGACATGGCTCCACTTCATTTAATGTGACATGGCTAGACTGGAAAATCGACCTTAAGTCTGACTTCACAGTCCTTGGGAATGAACCTTTTACCCTCTTGAGTGATATACGTCTTTGGATTCGGTAAATTTTGGGTTTGAGTAGGGGAAACCTCCATCAGATCATGAGAATCACCACTTGAGTGGGGAAACCTCTCTCAGGTCTGCTGATTCGCATTCCGAGTGGAATCACTGACCCTTAGGATGAAATTTTTGCCCTCATGTAAGTGGATACGCCGGTAAGAAGGTACACTGCCCCTTAGGTCGGAATAGGCCCTTATATTTGAGTCTAACACCAACTCAGATAGCACCGCATTTGAGTAAAATTTAATTACTGTAGGTCGGGATTCGCCCCATGTGTGATTAATTCAATGATTCTTGCACGTAAATTAATGCCTTATGAGTATAGTAACTCCCGTAAGCTTTAATTCATCCACTGGTGTCGATTTTTCCCCAGATTTAATCCCCAAGAGTCATAAAATTCCCAGAGTTGAGTAAATCAAGTATTCTGCCGTAAACCTCCTCTGAGCTTCATTTTTTTTTGTTTTTTTCCATTTTTTCTCAAATTTGGGCCTCCATTCACTGCGTGTGATCGGATAGGTTACTGTAGCACTGTAGGCCTTTTGGTTACAGTAGGACTGCGATTTGCACATACTCTAACTACAGTATACCTGGGTACGGGTACTTGAGTATCACAGCCCACGAGGTTTTCACAGCCCCTGAGGGTTTCGGGATCTCCGATCACGAGATACAGTACACCTTCCACTCTTGATTCTGGACGTCAAGTGTGGTTGTGATTTGTTATCTGTGTCCGGTATGTGTGTCAACACACTTTTTCAAAATTTTTCTTATCTTCACTGAGCACTTGCCAAGTTGCTCATTTTTCCGGCCAAACAAGCCAAAATTTTACTGTTGACACATGTAACACCTTACTTAGCAGATCAGATTGCTTATCTTTTGGGCCTCAAATTTTATTTTATTTACGTTACTTTTTATTTTCTCGGTCTTCTATGCGTAGCGTGTGACCCAATTATAATAATTTTTCACCCAATAAATTTTCTTATCTCAAAAATCAACTCAAATAAAAAAAACTAATAACCCATTTTTTTCTCTCTTCCCCCTTTTTCTAAACAAACAAATTAAAATTTATCCTTTTTCCTACCAAAAACAAACAAAACATTCTCTTTTCCACTTCTATTCAAATTTATCAAAAACAAAACTCTTTCTTCATCGGTCACACATACGTCATAGTTGGCAACCGTTGGGTAGGTCATTTTTATTATTTTTTCCACTACTGCACAGTCTTCTTCTCTTTTCTTTCTCTTTCTAGGTAGTTGCACGTGGTGAGGATCTTACCGATCCTGACCACTGACATCAGCAACAACTACTTATTGGGTTGTTGTTCAGAGGTGATGTGTCTCGAGCGACCCTTCCTCTGACGTCCGCAACTACCTCACATGCTGCTGTTGCACTGAGGCATGACTAGCAGGGTCATGCCTCTTACGTCAGCAATGGCCGCATAGTATGTGGCTATTAAGGGGTTGATGGTTCTCCGTGTCCTCCCACTGCGTCTGCAACAGCTGCATCCCTTGCTGTTGCTTTAAGGGGTGGGTGGCCCTCTGGCTCTACCTCTGACATCAGCAATGGCAACGTAACAGGTTGTTATTCCCGGATGGTGACCGTATGGCACTGTCTTTCTGACGTCTGCAACAGCAGAGGCTCGTGTTGTTGCACTAGGAGTGGTCCGTTATTCGGGCTTCAGTCCTTGATGTCAGCAACAACAATGCATCGTATTGTTGTTTGGAGATGTGAGGCCTTACAAGTGGCACATCTGGCATCTGCAACAACTGCATCTCTTATCATTGTTGTAGGATAACTGAGACTCAGCTATTACCTTTTGACGTCAGCAACGGCAATGCTCCGTGTTGTCGTAGCAAGGTTGCTGGCCTAGGGCCCTATCTACTGATGTCCACAATGATAAGTCTCTATTCCAGTATCAGAATTAAGACTTTACAGTCTTATTCTGGCTTCAGCAAGGGCCATGCCCCGTATTGCCATAAGAAGTTTGTAGCCATAGGCCCTTACTTCTTGGCGTACATACTGCAATATGAGATTATGGCACTTACATCCCAGTCACCTGAGGTCAGCACCGAGTGTGTGGTGGTGTATATCACATCTTTTGACGTCAGCACCGGGTTACTGTGGGTTTCCAAGATGCCACTTGAGTCCAAGGTGATGATTGTATTACTTTCTCACCTACGGCTCTTGTTTTAAGGTTGTGTCAGTGTGTTACTGGTGCCTGGGAAACATCAGTAGACATACTCACTCAATCTGAGATGCACTCGGTCCGTGATACTGATCAAGTTGTCCGCAAGGGTAGCCGCACTGATGGATCAGCACGTGACTACTCTTTTAAGCTTTAACTGCAGGTTCGAACGGGTTTACACTCGGCCTCAGCTGGGTCGGTTGTTCAACATACGCAACCGTTAGGCATTTGCAGTCAGTACTGCCTGTGTCTAACAACCGCAAGGGTTGACAACCTTCTTGTAAATTTCTTATCTAAATTCTCGCATTTCTTTCTCATCTATAATCTTCTTTAGTGCCCCCACCAGAATAATTCCTCAGGAATTACGGCACAGCCACTGGTTGGGCCTAAAGTGTAAAAGACCCCCCTGTATTCATTTCTTTACACTCAAACGCCTTCATTAGCTGGCCTAATAATGTCCGCACTAGAGTCGCCCTTAATCCTGAGTCCGCCTCCGTTGGTTTGTCCCTTAGCATAATATAACCACTAGTCCGCCTAAGGGAAGGTGTTCGAGTCCACCTAAACACGTTACAACTAAGTCCGCCTTAGCTCCTCACTTTACACTCATTTATTCGAGACAGACTGTACCCCTGATCTCAAGATTCGTTGAGCCTAGCCTCGATTCATAGGAGGAAGCCTGCATTTCCCCACCTCCATTTTTGGCACAGCTGGGCCAAGGACCCCCATGCCCTTTTACTGAATGAGTGTGTCAGAATAGCACCTTGGTACCTGGTGCTCTTATATCTCAACTGGTGACCTGGGATCCTCACTTCATCTCAGTGAACGGAAACCCGGCCCCCAGCTGTATATAATACTCCAGGAGAGTTCCCCTTCTGTTCGAAATGTGCATTCCCGTTTTGGGCACCGTTGTAGCCTACACGCGAATGACGTCCTCCCGGGATCCTCCTGTCTAGTCATCACACTTTTCAGAGTTCGCAATTGCTCCTAGTGAGTGAGGCCGATTGCGTAATAGTGCATCCCCTTTGCGTAGTCTGGTTTGTAAACTAATTTTGTCCCTATCTATTTGCACCCACTAAGTTAACTTTAAGTTGTCCCCCTTTACTTATTAATTCTTAAGCTACTCCATGCGCTACTCCTGGTGAGTAGGACTTTGTCGGTTATGAGCCCTCCCATATCCCAAAATTTGTAAAGTAGCACACCGGACTTAACCTCCAAATAAAATTCCCTTTTGAGTGGGTTTATCCGTATGTCTTCATGTCGATCCCTTAATTTTATGGTTGGAGTTCCACCACTTTTTATTCAAATCTATTTTACTTTTGGTTCAAATAACCGGGTCTTGCCCCATTCATCTCTAAAGTTTGGGTATAATTTCCCCTCTCTTTACACTTGGGTTATCCCCTCTTTAACTACGTAGGTGACCAGATAAATTCCCTTCTGAGTCAACCTATCTTTTCTCCTGGCTGTTCTGAGAGCTAAAATTTTGTTCTTTTCTAGCCCCAACGCTGAGTGGCCGCTAGATATTGTAAAGAACAAGAGTTAAGGCCTCAACACGCCATTGCGCAAACGATCTCGTACTTCCCGCGCTTCCTCGCCACGCAACTACAAAAGTAACTCTTACTCCACTTCTACAAAATAGAGACACCTAGACGTTCCTGTCGCCTTAGTACTAAGCTTAAGCAGACAAGTGAGCCTCTCTCTATTCAGTTTGATCAAATAACTTCACAAGCACGATCATCAGTCTTAGATACCTTACAGGAAGACGAATTCTCATCTATGAAGTCAGAAATTGATTTACCTTCACAGATTGAGAATAAGGTCCAGGCTGCATTTGAGAATGCCCTTGGACCACTCAACCAAAAGCTGGAGGCTATGAATGGCAGAAGGCACCCTCCTGTGTCCAGCTTCATGGCCCCTCCTGCCTTTTCAGGTGCTTTTGGTGAGTCCATTACGGATTTTATATCTCACTTGACCCGCTTCTTTACACTTCAAGGGGTAACAGAAGCAGATCATGCATATAAAATCACGTTCTTGGAGTCTTGCCTCACGGGTCCTGCTCTGGCATCCTACCGGGACTTTAGCAGTGGTACTCGGCAGCCTACCCGCTACGAAGAGTTCACGGCTTTTCTTAGGAGAGACTTTCCAGTAGGGCGTGACTCAGATCTGCATCAGCAGTTGATTTAAGATCGCCTGCAGAAGCCGACTAAGTCCGCGATAGTCTACCTTGAGCACCTTAAGAGACTGTCCAGTGTGGCTTATCCGGATCTCGCGACTGATGTTAGGGATTCAATAGTAAAACCTATCTTTCTGAGGGGGCTGAGACCAGTCCTCCGAGATAGTATTTACCAACAACATGTCTGTCAGTTGAATGCGGTAGAACTGCCACTTCTCCTGACAGCGGCTGAGATTGATCAGGTCGAACCCAGGTGGGAGAACACACGTTCACTGTCAAGGGCCTCCCACAGGTCTGGGTCTCGATCAAGATCAAGGACTTCGTCCCTTTCTCGGCCACCCTCGCAAGCTTCCTCAGTTGCCTCATCCCGTGGGTCAACCAGAGGAAGTAGAATCTCTTCTAGACGGGCTAGTGGTCATTTTATGGCCAGGTCAATCTCAAACTGTCCTCGACCCCCGCCTGGAAATTCTCCAGTTACACTAGAGAAAGGCCAGTTTCACGAGCCTAGTGATTCTGATGCACCTGCATCCCCTCTACTAGAGGTGCCACCACTCTCTGATGCTGAGGTCGAATCACTAGGAGCTACTCAGAGCTCAGGAGAAAGATCAGATCATGTACTCACTGTTCAGGTCAATCCTACTCCTAGGACCAATCCGGAAACATCGGTTGGTTATGCTCTGGTAGGATTACTCAGACGCACTGGTTTGCCCATCCCGAAGCGCACCAATGCGCCAGAGTCGAGCTTTGATGACTCTGTGCCTGACCCAGGTCATGTAGTATCAGCTTTCTACCCCACTGAAATGAGGACCCCTCATATCAAGGTTCTACTGAACAATTGGGTAGAGGCCAAAGCTCTAATTGATACTGGAGCAGTTTTCTCGCTCCTGGATCACAAGTTGGCCGTCCAGTTACCCGATTTGGTACTCACAGAGACTAGGGCTCACCCCATAGCAGCCAATGGGTCTCCGATCCTACTGCTAGGCGCTGCCTATGTCACGGTGACAGTAGCTGATGTCTCTGAACGGATTCAGGTCCAAGTTCAAGAGAATTGCTTGGCTGAACTAGTCTTGGGGACGAACTTCCTCGGATGGTTCAATTGTGTCAGTTTGAACTTGGAGAAATCCTTTCTTCAGTTCAAGGAACTTCGAGTTCCGTGTGAAGGCCTCATCCACAATCCACCTGCTGCTCGTGGGGCATTACCCTTGCAGTTGATTGTCCTTGAGCCTCGCTCGCTAACGCAATTCACTGCACTTGTACCTTCAATGTATGCAACTGTGCCCGAGGTAGCTTTCTTTCCTAAGCCTCTTTTGGGACAGCAACGCAATGTATACATTGCTGGTACTGTGAGTACACTGACCAATAGTCGCATACCCCTACAGGTAGTTAACCCAAGTCCACACTCAGTGGTTCTCTACCCACACACGACCATCTGTCATGTGCAGATGCATACTGATTCCTCACAGGGATTGGCGGTCAAGTCTGATACCATTCTTGACCGTAAGTGGGTTGAAGCCAATGCTGTGATATCTTCAGATATCTCCTCACAGGATAAAGCAGGGTTGCTCGATCTGCTGGTCGCATTTACTGACCTCTACGCTATTGATGAAAAGGACACAGGTTCCACTGTCCTCGTGCACCATGAGATCAGCATGGGTGATGCTCGACCAGTCCGCCGTTTCCCTCACCGCACCATGCCCAAGGAAAAGGATCTCATCATACAAGAAGTCAAGGCGCTCCAGGAAAAAGGTATTATTCGGCCTAGCACTTCTCCCTGGGCTACTAACACCGTTCTGGTTCGCAAGAAAAATGGGTCACACCGGATGTGTGTTGATTTTCGTGGTCTTAACGAGATTACAAAAAAGGATGTTTATCCTCTCCCACGGATTGATGATATCCTGGACACACTCAAGGGTATGAAATACTTTACTACCCTTGACCAGGCTAATGCCTACTGGTCTATACCTATTGCCCAGGCAGACAAAGAGAAAACGGCGTTTAATACGCCTATTGGACTTTACGAGTTCAACTATCTGCCTTTTGGTCTCTGCAATGCCCCTGGGACGTTTCAAGGCCTCATAGATCTGCTTCTTACAGGATTGCAGTGGCGCACTGCACTGACCTATCTCGATGACATCTTGGTGTTCGGGAACTCTCACACCCAAATGCTTGAGCGACTGATGGATGTGTTTACGCATCTGCGTCGGGGTGGAATGGAGCTCTGACTGAGCAAGTGCAAGTTTTCACACTCTGAGGTAGAATATCTAGGCTACTGTATCTCACAGAACGGCCTCGAACCAGATAAAGTCAAATTGGCTGCGGTGCAGGATCTACCCATTCCACAAAAGGCCAAAGACATCAAGTGTTTTATTGGCCTTGTGTCTTATTATAGGCGTTTCATCCCTGGTTGCGCCTGGCTCAGCGAGCTGCTGAGCCATGCGCAAAAACTGACAATTCCACCACGAAAAGGTTGGTCTAATGGTAATGCTTACACATTATCACGCCTGCCTAATCCTAATTCCCTTACCTGGGGAGAGTATCAACGATACTCCCCTATACAGACCCGAGGGAGAAATTATGATGATATCCAATGGTGCACATCGCCTGGCGAGATCATCCCAACAGACCACCAATGGTGAGCAGCGCCTGGGGAGGTCTGAGTCTTATGCTGAGATATCACAGGATGCGCAGTACCATGATCTTCTTGCAGCTCAATTTGAGGATCCGGAACTAGCCTCCACTCTTAGGTCACTCAAACCCTACAGTGACCAGAATGATGCTAATGGCTACCACCTGTTGGATAACATCCTTCAGAAGTGGACAGGCGAGTCCAACAAGATTGTTGTCCCTCGATTGATGGTTACTACCATTATTGAGGCTCATCATAACGACATTCTTGCTGGACAATTTGGTGCAAAATGTACTGCGAGGCTTATAGCCCGCCGGTACTACTGGCCTTCCCTCAGTGCAGACGTCAAGTCCTTTTGTCAGCGGTGTGATCTTTGCCAACGGAATAAACCCACAAGACAAAAGACCTGTGCAACTCTGAAACCGATCTCCATTACGGGTCAGTTTCACCGAGTCGGTGTTGACTGTATGGGACCAATGACCACTAGTGAAAGTGGAAACCGATTTATTGTAGTCTTTATAGACTACTTTACTAAATGGGTCGAAGCTTTTGCTACTCCAGACATTACTGCGCAAACCATAGCTCGACTCTTTGTTACACAAATTGTCTGCAGACATGGGGCACCGCAGATTCTTCAGTCTGATCGTGGTACTGATTTCACCTCCAAACTGATGACTGAAATCACTGCCATTTGTTCAACTAAGAAAATGCACTCCACCGCTTATCATCCCATGACAAACAGAGAAGTGGAAAGAGCTAATCAAACGCTAGCTACACAGTTACGTATGTATGTCCACCAAGGTCATACTGATTGGGATGAACACCTGCCGTACTCTGTGTTCACTGTCAACATTAGCATGAATGAGTCCACAGGGTATTCACCCTTTGAGCTCATGTATGGTCCTACACCCATGCTACCCGTTGATGCAGCGCTCTCATTCAACCCTCGGGCTCATATCATAGATGTTTCTACTTATGATATGGAGGTCAAACGGCATTTTACGAATGCCTTGACCTTGATCCAGAGCAGGATTGAGAGATCACAGGCGGCTTATGCTAGGTCCTACGACCGCATGGCACGAGATGTCTCTTACAAAGTTGGGGATCAGGTGCTCAAACTGCGCACCACCGGAAAACGTGGTCTAATGCCCAAACTATTGCCCATTTATGGTGGCCCCTACTTTGTCACGAATGTGACCTATCCCAATGTCACCATTCGACTTGAGACTGACCAAGAAGATACTGTGCATGTCAATCAGCTTAGACGCTACGTGTCACCTGCTCAGCCTACAGAAGAAGAGGAGATACCTTCCACATCACAGGTCATCGAAACGGCACCTTTGTTGATTCTGTCAACAAACAGAGATTTTACACAAGATCTCATTGACCCACATCTTGATGCAGAGGTCTCCGACCCGTAATCAGGACGCTCTTCTCTTCTTTACTTACGGACGGGGTTGTCCTTTTTCGAAGGACCGCCGTGCCCCTCACAGGATACCCACTCCTGTTCCATGCTGGAATAGCAGTGTAAAGAAGAGAATGAGCAGCAATCAATGCATCTAAACTAGGGTACTGCCTCACATTACAGGCGCATCTGTGTGATAGCCTATACCTCGCCTCTAAAATTTTTCTTTTAGTCTCCTTTCAGATTTCACAAATCAACCGACAATTGGCAACTTCATTGAAGGAATCAAATGACGTCAGCAACTTCACGCATCTCCAATCGACGTCAGCAACTCCACCCAACATTGACACAATTTCACAAACCAGAACACACCCAGAAGCCACTGCACCATCCACCGCTTGCCGTCACCATCACCTGAACGTATGACCCCCACAGACGTGCACAAGGACGAGGACGCCCTTTTTCGAAGGACCACCGTGTCACGTGCCGACGGATTTCGTCGAACGTCACGTGATTCACATCACAATTGTCCATTATGTTTTTCGTTACGTTTTGTGTTACAGTAATTTACATCAATTTTGCGTTTCATTTTTATACTTTTTACATGCAATTTATGTATGTACTTTTTATGTTTATTTCTGTTGCTTTTGCGCACTTTTATTTCTGTTTCGATTTATTATTTTCAATCGCACACGTAGACTACGGTATGTACCCGCTAGTCAAGAATTTCCGTAAGAGATAAGCTCTCCGAGCTCATCACTGTAATTAGAGCACAACGTGCACTTCTTATCAGTGAAAACTAGCAACGTTTTGCAACGTGAAACGACTAGTTGGAAATTCTCACTAGTGACGTTCCTATGTTAAGCATGGAGAGTGAAAACTCGCCCCAATGCTTAACATTGTGAACTGGAAAATGTCTATGTGATCATAGGCATCTTCTGCAACAATTTCCGCTGCAGAAGTTAGCTTGGGGGAGTGTTAACTCCGCCCAAGGCATACTGTAGTTTATGGAGCCCTTTAAAAGGGCATGTTTTGTCTTTTTGTCACTCATTTTTGGGCCTAACTGGTTTTCGTCGTTTTAGTCTTACGTCCGCGTTCGCTGATATTTTATTATATTTTGTATTGTCAACTGCGTTTTGCCGCACGTTGAATAAAATTTACATATTTTCGCCCCGGCCTACACATACTCATTGTAACCCTACAGTAACCCGACCGTAGGAACCTGTCCCCGTCGCCATTAATCGTAGAACCCGTCGCCCTCACCGAGGAAACGTCCGTTACTGCCGCCTGCCGATCAGCAGCCGCCAAACCTCACGCCGAATCGCCCAGATTCCCACTCCTGTACATCGCCGTCTGTAGGACCCCAGTTTGACCCCGAACTCCTCGCCCAGTGCCGAGTAATTTGAGAAGAGGTTTCGTGAGTCTTCTCAGGGGTTATTGTTGTTGAGGGTATATTTGTGGGAGTCTCCCCTAAGCTAGTTTTCCCCTGGAAGTACCCTCAGTTAGGTAAGCCCTCAGACCCTTAAGGTCAGGGCCAATAAGGGGATTTAGGTTAACAATCGGGTCCCCTACAGTAGGCCATTCTTCAAATGGCACCATCCCCTATTCCGGTGAATGAGGACTAGGGATTGGCACCCCCGACCCGGCTGCGTTGTCCATTATTCTACAGCATTAACCCTAGGACAAGGCCCAGGTACACCATAGGTTTACCTGTGGTAGTACCAGCTGGGTTGGGTTCCCCAAACGAAGAATCATACTGGAGCCACCCCACGGGGTCACAGCATGCCACCTACAGTGTCATGACCATATTTCCTATGGGATATGGTATGGGTTTGCCCGTCAATGTGACTGATCACCCAATTTCAGTTAATGTGACATGGCTCCACTTCGTTTAATGTGACACTGGTTCACACCTGATGATTTTAATCAACATACGTATGTCGCCTATATGTCGCATTATGTATGTGGGGTATATGTTGCGCAAAATGTCGCCGTGTGAACCGGTCTTAATCTTTTTCATGAAAATCACCATACATGCACAGCACAGAAATTCTGCTTAGGGTCAGCCAGGGTGTAGTCCCAACATTGCCACTATCCCAACATTGCCACCATCTCAACACGGCCACCATCCCAACATTGCCACTTTCCCAACATTGCCACCATTTTTTTTAAAGTTGCATCATGGATAAAAATTTGGTGTAACATAATGAGATATAACTTTGTGAAGCAAAAGGGTGCCTTAAAATTCATGAAACATGTGATTTAATCATGCCGTCTTTAATTTTCATTATTCTTTGGAAAGAATTGACTTGTGATGGCAGTTGGGGTTGTTCTTTTTTGTGCATGTTTGCACAACCAGGGCGTTCTGCATGCTATTTCTTCAGATAGGCGGTAACGTCCTTCCTGATATTAGCCTCGCACTATGTACAAGTGGACGAAAATCTTATGCGTGCAAAAAACCTTTTGTAGGTTTACAAGATGATGATTTTCATGCTAGAATTCGTCGATATTTGGAGCACTTATTGTACCTGCTTGGTTGAAGTTTTTGATTGATTCAGTAAGATTGAGGAAATAAGTTAGAAAATGGAGACACCCAGTTTGCTTCACAAAATCATGTCAACATGTTACGTCTTCATATGAAATGGTGGCGAAGTTGGGATGGTGGCAATGTTGAGATGGCGCCAATTTTGGGATTTTTTGACGCCAATTTTGAGATGGTGACAGTGTTGGGACGGTGGCAATGTTGGGATGGTGACAATGTTGGGGCACAATCACAGCCAAGACAGGGGGTGGAATACTATTTTTTCGTTCTTGATAACGAAAAAGAGGTCTTCTAACATCAAAGCAGCATAGTCTTCAACTTATATTAATCAAATATGTTGAATTATTTGCTTATCACACTTTCTAAAGTTCAATGTTACTTTTTTTGGTATGCATATGTTTTGTTTAGAAAAATTGTTGAACTACAGCATCGGGAGAAAAAACTGGGTCAATCAAGGTCTACACGTGCATGTATGAAAATCACTCCTTAAATGCGTACTAACATGAGCTGTTTTGAATCACCGCTCTATGAAATGCCCTCTCACGGGACATCTAGTGATTGGCGTGCCCGATTTAGTCTCTATTTACCCTTCACACATTTCTTTCCTGAATGTACATCTCATTTTTTCAGCCTTACTGAAAAATATTCTGCCAATAAATGAACCAAATAATTTGCCAATCGAGTGCACTTTGACCCTTACGCATTATGCAAATTATGCATTACAAAGAAAGATATGTGTTGGGGCGGCTCCAGGTGCACGTGTTCAGCTTCCGGCATCGGTGCACAGGCAGTTGGACGCGGGGAAAAGTGGCGAAAAAAGACAGATAATTTGCATAGATTTATGCTGCCACTGTTTCGCGATTTTTGTGTCTTTTCATCAGTGCTAAAAAAGATTAGTTTATGGAGCGACGCCGCCATCGCCTTTTTATAATATTTTTGTTTATTATTATTTGTTCAGCGTCGCCAGTCGTCACCCAATACACTTTGGACCTGTAAGTGTATTGTTTTGTGGGCGTAGGGGTTGGAGTGTATAAGGATAGGAGTGGAGACTTGGGTAGGTCTCCTGAGGTACGTGCCAAGGTGTTCTGCTTGAGGTTTGGTGAAAGTTCTGGCGAGTATCTGGTGAAACGTCTGGGAGAGTTTTTAGTTTGTTGTTGTTGTTAGCCTGTGGTCAGAACTGTAGCATCGTATTGACCCCACAGCAGCCTAACATATGATGACCTCTGCAAATAGACCGTAGTACAGTATCTTAATTGGATCAGCGTTCATTACAGATATCTCGGTGAGAAACTGGCTGAAACAGAGTAACTGAACGACTAATAACAAGTTGTTGGCCGAACCACTACTGTGGCTGAAACGCAAGAGTGGCTGAATCAACACACAATCGTCCATACTCACCAATATCTTTATTTACATAATAAAGGAGTCTCAATATACAAAAAATTCGCTGTTAAAACAAGACTAGCAATTTTAATATTGTGATGTATAGCCGAAGATAGATATTTTTTAGAAAAACGAATTGTGATTCACTGATGTAAATTATAAGCAAGCAACGATAGTATAGTAAAGCAAATAATGGACCTATAGTTTATAATAATAGTCGATGACGTTGCATTCACAGACTTTGCTGAAAGAATTATACATCCTGAATAAACATCGAAGTAAAAAATCGGATATATCTACCTGTCGTACACAAAGCGTCTACTTCCCTCCATTCTTTGCAATCTTCTCGTAGTAAATTTTGACCTTGTGTAATTCCGAACGAATTCAAATTTACGTAGAATTTATTTTTATCATATTTCGGCCACGGTAATTTGTCGTCAGCGGGAAACAAAGAAGGGAATCTGTTGCATAAAAGACACTAGTAAAATACACCAATGACAAATGGCTATGCATTACTCTGCATTTAGAATTATTATCCTGTGTTCAAATCCTTTTAGTTTACGAATTCCTTTCTTGGTCAATTCTATCAGACTTGAATATCGTGGCTAAACGGAGTTTACTTTCCATAAAACGCATGTGTATGCCATACATGTAACGGAGCTCCGAGGTCTGGAGGGGGGTTGGAGCACTTTTTTGGGGCCGGGGGTCAGTAATTCCCAAAATTTTGGAGGGAGGTGTCCCTGAAGGAAAAAAAATTCGATTTTTTTCATGAAAAATGTCCGAAAAACGATTTAAAAAGTGATAATTTTTGTCTAAAAAATTATAAAATATGTACTTATGGCGCGAAGCGCCAAGAAAATTGACGTTTTTGACCATTTTTTGTTCAAAATTTGACATTTTTCATGAAAAAAATGGCATTTTTCAGTATTTTTTCGACTAAAACTATGGGGGTCCTAGGGCTAGCATATGGCTAGCCATGGGATTGGAAAATCCTGGGGGAGGTCGCCCAATGGCTAGCCATATGGTCGACGATTTCTGGGGGGGTTCCCATAGCACTTCCCCCCCCCCTCCCCCAATTACATGCATGGTGTATACGGTCTGGAAGAACTTATTTTGTCTGCATTTTTTATTCCAAAAAATCAATACGTGACACAATGCGGATATTAGAAATAAATACACGTCAAACACATGACCGAGAGTTAGATGGCTCTTGAAATTTATTTTCATCTCAGTGTTTCCAGCAAGTAAAATCGTTCTCATTACGAATCACTTTAGAGACAGGTTATATTTTTAGAAGAGTTTCCATCGGTAGAAATGAACAGCACGTTTATAAAAATAATTCGGCATAAATGAGCATAACTGCTTCACTTTGAAATATATCTAACGCTATTTAATGACTGTATTTCACGATTCATCTTTCTTCGGAAATTATAGAACTGTGAAATCCATTGAAAATTGTCAAAACATCACTATTTTGACGGGATAAACGTGGTTTTGAAAGGATATCTAATTATACTATCCGAGTTGTGTGCAAAAAGGAATCTGGATTAAATAAGATTGTAGAAAGACGGTTTGTGTTTTGGGCGAGCGAATAAAAAACATTTTAAAAAATATTTTAATCAATTTACCCATTTTTAGCAAAATTCGTCCAATAAGCAATAATATGACGACTGAAAATTGTCTCGGTCGGCGTATAATCTTGCGGTTTGCGTATCGGTACGCCGAAAACGTACTCAATTTCATAGGCATGCATTACACCCATCCATTTCGGCCACGGATTGGTCGACGAACGTTCGGTAAAATAGTAAACGTAGACCGTCGAGCCACGATCGGCTAAGCGTTCGGCGACGTCCATAACGTCGCAGGAGAAATAATAATCACCCATCATACGTTTCAAAGCATCCCTGTAAAATGGACGGTTGTCGACGGAATTTTTGAAGTGCGTTACATTGGACGTCGATTGGTAATGATAGGACAAAGAATTGCGTAAAATTTTCGGTAATTTTCCGAAAGCTCTGTCGACCGATTTGTCGAATTGATGCCTATCGATTAACCCTTAATTAGTGCATATAGACTACACTAAAAACAGTAGAACCAACGTATTGTAATTTCCTACAAGGAAGATTTGGTTTCCACAAAAACACCCACAAAAATGCAATATTTCATACAAAATTACTTCTAAGATTAACTTAGTGATGCTCAAACTTGTTTGAAAATTACACAGGTCTGATGTATTTTTGGTGACTAAAGTTTTATAAATGCAGTTTACGTTTTGGAAAATGCATACAGCTCGAATTATGGTTAGCGAGTTCTATTGTGCTTCCATATTTTGGACTGTGCTGTAAATTAAACGCTGTTTTTTGTGCTTGCTTTATACAATTATTCAAAATCTTGTTTCTGAAATTTTCAAATTATAGAATCTCACCGTGCTTTTTAATCAGTACTAAAGCCAGTTCTAAATAATATAAAAACCATTTATACCGTCGTTTTTATTATCGAAATATTCCCTAAAATAACTGGGCAACCAAAACGTGCCTTCGTCCGAATTAGAACCCATCAAAAGGGCCGTCTTCTTAAATTGACCAGTTTTGAAAAGCTCGTCAACGTCACCCTGGAAAAAATGTTTATCTTTAGCGACGGCCGTAAATGGGAATTCCATGACGCCGACGTCGATTTTTTCCGCGGCGTTTTGTAATTCCGACGCTGGCACTTTTTTGAGGCACTCGATCATTTCGCGTTCGCTTGTTCTACAAAAAGTAAATAAAAACGAGTTGAACAATAAAAATCAAGCTTCGAGTTTAATACTTGAAAAAATAATTCTGGACAAGGTTCATACGAAAAAACTAAAAATTTCGATACGCTGAACTGCTTTGATCCGTTCGAGGTCGTGATTGGAAGGAATTTACAAAAGCATTTTATCACAAGATCTTTCTTATTAAAAAAACAACAAATAGCAATAAGTCAAATGGTACTGCTGAAGATCGACTTCAGCATTAGATACTATTTCATCACGCCTACATTTTTACAATATTTTTTTTATCTTGATCGCATTTTTTCTTCGGAAGACTTAATTAATATTTATAAAAATCAGCTCTTGAAACGAGTCACGGACAGTTGCGAAATTAGATGAAAGGACGAATACACAAGTATGCGTGTGATTTTGTCGTCTTAATCTAATTAGTTCTTTATTCATCCGTCACGAACGACGAAGAAGAATCTTAATGAAAAACCGAATTGTTCCTGCAATGTTTCTTCACGTCATTCGGAGCAGCTTAAAATTTGATTGATTTCTTATCTTTTTAATCTATAATAATAAACGAGACTTGAATTTAAAAACGTGCAGAAAAAATTGTTTTTGTTGTCGTTTCGATTAAAAATTGTAAGAACGAACTTTCAATGTACGACGATGGAAACTAGTGCGGATTGTGCAAATGATTAATTCATAGCCAAATGTTTGTAATGCGTTTTTACAGCATGGCTGATTTCAGGCTAAAATTACACAGTCTAGTGATGAACAGAAAACTCACCTATTGCAACGACATAACGATGCCAAACGTTTGCCATTATTGGTGGCATCTTCGGCACTTTTGGTCGCCCATGGAGCCGTTATGGATCCGCTTTGCAAAATGATATTATTGAAATAATCCCAACTACCACGTGCGAATAGGTGGCTGGAGACACCGGCTGCACCGGCGCTTTCACCAAATAAGGTTATGCGACTCGGGTCACCGCCGAAATTTTTAACGTTTTCCTTTATCCACCTGAAAAAATATTCAACGTGAAATATAATAGCATTCCTGTATTGATATATTCGCTTGAAAGTGTGAATCTAGTTTTCTAAACAGTTAAGCAAAGCATTTTTCAAGGTCTCAAAATCGAACAAGCGTTAAAGTTCGATTCGTAGATTTATGAATAAAAAATAACATCTGTTATGACTTTGAATATAACGTCAGGTGCAAGTACATAATTCTAAAATCGGTAAGTAAGTAAGCATACATTAATAAACAAAAACCAGGGGCCGGTTGCAATATTCGGGTTTAAGTCCGAGCTCGCGATTATCTCCAGCAAAATAATCGCGAGCTCCCGATCGGCAGTTGCAATAACCTCGGAATGATCCCAACGTCGCGATTATCTCGAGCTCGAGATAATCGCGAGCTCGGACCTAAACCCGAGCTCGAGCAGTGCGGTTGCAATAAATTTTCTAGTCTAATTCTGATCGCGAGGTCGGTTTCAGTGGTAACACAAAAGTTAATCGTCATCGGTAGTAGGTTTAAGTCCGAGAAATTTGTTGTTTTTTATGCTTGTCATAATGAATTTTCTACATAATCAACTAAATAATCACCAAGCGAATCGAGTTGGATTTGTTCAACATTTTGACAATAAATATTTGGTTTTAGCTTGTATCCAATGTTGCTAAAATGCGAATTCCGATTTTTCGGATTCGAATTTTTCTTTTCCTAAATTGAGCTTTTTGCTTTCCGACGATAATTTTTCTTGCTATATAGAAACGCTGTTTCATTCCAAAGGATCCACTTTTTGCCACTTCGGCTCTTCAACCATCAAACCTAGGCTTCCCCATGAAACTTTCGATGAAACGGCGGCCAATTCAGATAAACTTGTATCGGATTACAGACCTCCCCGGATCTCTTGGAATGCTGCTGGTGTTTTTCTATGATGGTTGGAGAATTTTCGGAAGGTAGACAAGAATCAGGCGGTCCACAAATCTTCTTTTGTTTGGCTCTTCACATTTTTCAATGTAATTCTTATATCTTCCAGAGACCTATGGACAATGGGATTTTGTGCATTGTCTTCGGCTCCGATTATATTCCAGACGCGGGGCCGGTTTCATCAAAGAAACTTAAGCTACAGCTGAGCTGCAGCTTGAGCTGTATATTAACTAGTAGCTTAACTATATATTATACCATTTCGTAAACATATCGAGGTTAAGATGCAGATGAGCTGTGCAAATCCAAAACTAATCGATATTTGAGACAAATTTCTCTCAAAAGTACTTCTTTTCTAGGTGTTCACTTTGGAATGCGTTTTCTCCTTGAAACTACTCGAAATTTAAGCGGGAACAAAAGACATACGAACAGCAAACAGAAAAACAAACAATGTTGGACACAGTGTTTTTTCACCAACTTTTGTTTACTTTTCACTTCATGCGCGTAATATTATGTATTGGCGATGTTTCTTCCTGGAAGGTCGAGATAATCGCGAGCTCGGACTTAAACCTGAGCATCAGTTAATCACGAGCTCGATTTTTTTATTGCGACCCGAGAAAAATAAAACTGAGCTCGCGATTAGCTAATTCTAAGCATTAACAACTTAATACCGAGCTCGCAATGATCCTCAGCATTAGTTATTGCAACCGGCCCCAGGTGTTTCTTTCCAAAAATTTCCAACCTTGTCAATATTTCGATTGTTGCTTCGTTTCCCAGATGTTTTAGAAATTAAATTATTTTCCCTGAACCTTGTCGAATTCTATCTTCAGAATGCCTGTGATAAAATTCGCACATAAAAAATTAACAAAAATCATTAATTATGCATGGATATGCGCAGCGGAAAAATCTAGTATAAGGCTCACTTTTACTGCGATGGGTATGTTATTTTTCCAGTATATATTATTTTACAAACATTTTGCAAACCATTTCCAGTATATTTTACAAACCAAAAATAAAAAAAAACATAAACCATTGATTTGAATAAATTTCCAAAATACAAATGGTTTGTCATTTACTACTGCGATTTAAACCGCTACGAGTCCAACATTTTCAGCCAGTAATGAATATTTAAATTATGCGTCTGTATGCAAATTACGGTAAAGCTAGAACTGCGTTTCGGGCTGATCCATAAAGACCTCAACAAAATATTTTACATAATATATCCTCATTGAAAGCTCCTGTTTGAGATTACGCAAATGCGTTCAGGGAAAAGTGCACATAAATCTGAAATTTAAGCAAAATAACACGAAGCGCTCTTTCATAATTTTAAAGAATGTTAATGAAGAGAGTAGAACCTGCGGCCTACAGTACGGATGTATGCAGAAACCGTTACAGTAATATTTCTAAAAGTGCGCTTGCGTATTTTCTATGAGAATGTAAATTTGTAAGGGATTGTGGTCTGAATGCGGATTCCGAATTCATTTTCGCTGTATTTGTAGATTCGTTTACTACCTGAGAGCTAACTGCTGGTCGGCCAACCCCATATTGCCCGGCGCCAGATCGTGTTGCGACTCCTGATCGAAATATAGAAATCCGAAGGGCCCCGTTCTATAATTAACATTGACGACGATCACCTGACCTTCAGCGGCCAAAACTTCGCCATCGTACAATTCAAGCGACGGGCTACCGTATATGAAACCACCGCCGTAAATCCATACCATAACCGAGACGTTACGTACGTTGCGCGGCGCCCAAATGTTCAAATTGAGACAATCTTCTGTCATGGGAGTGTTGGCGTTCCATATTTCGGTACCTGTGTGAAATTGGAACTCTACGTACGTCCATAAAAATTATAAAAATGTTTGTAGAATTATACACACGGAATATTCACAGAGAACCAAAAAAGTTTTTGCGGGCGAAGAAAAGTATTTGCTGACATTTTGCTGATGGCGAAAAGTCCAGAAGACAAAATTAAACGAAAAAAAGCTCGAATTCAGAAAATTGAATGTATAAATAAAATAGACAATCATAGGGCGAACATCAGAACAAACGCAGAAAAGTAAATTAGATGATAAAATAGGAGGAATGAAGGCAAAAAAACATTAGAAAAGTGAAGCACGTAACCGATACAGAAAATGTAAAGATAAAATCAGAGCAATTAAAATGTGAGAAATATTTGGGAAAAATGACAGAGCAATTCAAGAATTCAAGGCCAAAAGTATCTTTACACTCAAGGAAATATTACTCTTGTTAATGTGGTATTAATGACAGATTATAGTCCTTTTTTATTTTAAATAATGAAATGAAAAACGAGTGCTATTTCATATTTTAACAATTTTAAGCTAGACTATTATGTTGCACAAAACTGAAAATTCGTGGGAATTAGCAACTATCTTTCAACAATTTGTTGAGTATAAAACCTTACAGTAAAAGCTTTCTGTAAACGATTTTAACGATAGTATTATTTTTGTCATTTTTTGATTTAGAAGCATTTTATAAAAAACAGGCTTTAGAATGGTATATACAATCAATCAAAATAATGAGTCAAAGTCACCACTGAAAGAACAATCAAAATAATGAGTCAAAGTCACCACTGAAAGAACTGTCATTTAAGGGATGCAGTGGAATTAGAGTCCCCTCCGTAAAATAGACAGTATATAATTGCACTGGAAACTTGAAAAACTGCAAGGTGTTTTTTAGGAATACATCAAAAACCTTCTAGCATATGTATTAATACGCCTATCATACCCATTACGGATTAAATTGTGAAGTACCGTAATGATCTGAGGCACAAATTTTTAGTTTTTACACTTTTAAGGTCATAAATTTATTTCATATATCAAGATTATGTTTAGTATTATTGAAAAATACTTGGAGATGGTCAATTTTATTAAATTTCCTTTAGAAAAACATTATTTTTTTCTACAGAGCACTTCTAAAATTTCGCGAAATTTCGATTTCAACTGTCTGTTAACTTAGGAGACGATAAAATTAACTGGAAAATAGTTTTGATATAAAAAAAGGTTTCGAAAAATAGATGATTTGCTGCAATCGCGTAAATTACCGTCTCCACAAGGTACTACAAGCTTTAAAAATAAGACTAAAGTCGATCCGCTGTATTGAACCCCATAACTGACTGTCATAACTTCACCAGCCACTAACCCTCGAATCCTGGAAACGTGTTATCCTTCCACTGATAACATGCACTGGCCAAACGATCGGCGTCGAAAACACCCGTCCACGGTTCGACTTTTCGAGGCAATTTAAAACGCAAGTCGCCTAGCGGCGCCTGGCCAAACGGCACGCCCAAAAAACGTACGATTTCTTGGCTGTTGGGCGCTAAAATGGTTTGACCGCGGATTTTACCGCTAGTCGTTTCCACGATCACATGATTTTTGTCATTAGGGTCTTGGCACGAAACATTTAATGATGACCGGTAACGTAATGAAGCGAATAATAAAAAAACCAATTTCCGTAAAAATCTCATTTTGGCGAATTTAGATAAAAATCGTCGTCGTCATGGTAAATAAATGAAAAATTGTCACGCCAGGAGATTGATAATTTTTGGCCCAAACCGCATTTTCGGCGCAAGCAAAAGCCGGCAATATTTACCTGCTGCGCGACCTTTCAGATGAAAGTCTAGTTCGACTGTAGTACAAGATATGCGAAGCCTCTCTGCGGCAGTTTCTACGACCAGAGAGCTTTCGCTCCAGCTTCCTCTACAATATGCATATATATTTACAGTAATCCGATCTCGAGCTCAGCACACTCGTACCTATCGTGTGCGGAGCTTCACCAAACTAGCTTCAACTTTATGCTAATAGAATGTCCGTTCGTCTAAAACGTATTGGCTGCCGACGGTAAACTTTGCTCAACTCCGAAATCTTCTTTCTTAATTGAAATAGCATGGAAAAATTGCGACGACAATCCTTACAACAACAGAGAATTAAAAAATGCTTAAAAAGATCGAAAACGATGATGATGAGCGATAGAAATAAGATTTTTTCTTTCTATCTTTTAAACCGAAATCTTTAGCAACCGACAGATGCAGAGTTGATGGCAATATTCAGGAAATTTTGTTTTTGATTGCGACAGCAACTGTTTTTTGGAGGCAATACACTTTTCCCCGTTTTTTAACAATTTCCTTGAAAAAAACTGCTCTTGATTATACCACAACCACACATGTAAGGAGTATAGAAAACATTTCTAGATGAGGCGACGATAATTAAAAATATCCCCATGGATTACCGAAAATCGACTAAGGAGTTACTCCGATTGAATCAAAGCATACATGTAATCGGGGGGGAAGTGCTATGGAAACCACGCCCCCCCAGAAATCGTCGACCATATGGCTAGCCATTGGGCGACCGCCCCCCCCCCAGGATTTTCCAATCCTATGGCTAGCCATATGGTAGCCGTAGGAACCCCCATACTTTTGGTCGGAAAAATACTGAAAAATGCCAATTTTTGAACAAAAAATGGTCAAAAATGTGAATTTTCTGGGCGCTTCGCGCCATGAACACATTTTTTCGGTCTTTTTAGAAAAAATTACTATTTTTTGAACTATTTTTCGGACTTTTTTTCGTGAAAAAAAAATCGATTTTTTCCCCTTGAGAGACCCCTCGCCCCAAAATTTTGGGAATTACTGACCCCCGGCCCCAAAAAACTCGTCCAACCCCCCCCCCCCCGCCAGACCTCGGGGCTCCGTTACATGTATGAATCAAAGAATGTTGTATATAACTTCTTGAGACGATAGGGATATTACCTTAAAATCCGAGGATATCAGCGCTTTGCTCGATTTAGGCAAACCTTTTGAAACAATTTACTTGACTGCTAACTAACTTGTACTGAGGCAAAGTTGCTCCCACTAAGTTTTGCAATGCAGAATTGACGATTCTAAGTGCTTCAGAAATAAAAATTCTAAAAGAAAACGATGCGAATCCATGAGAAAAGCATTATATACTTTTTCGTCAAAAATTGTCAATTTTTAATCGGGAAGTCGATAAACATATTTTCTTTTGTACATCCAGTCTCAATTGTAAGCATCCCTATCAGAATATGACACGTCAAGTTGAATATTGTGACTTGTGGTGAGCAGATAGAGAAGCCAGTCAAAAACGGCAAAATATTGAAATATTTCGGAAAACATTTTTGAAATACAAGGCTGCATACTGAAAGACGACGACAGTCTGTGAAATTCGGTTCACGATTGATTTAGTGAAGTTTAAATGATATACTGAAACGTAGAATCGAAATTAGGGAAAATAAAATTGCACAATCAAAATCCGAAACCCATGAATGACTTAAGGTAACCTGCAAAAGCGTGATAAAACTAAACGATATATTAAGACAGAATTTCTAAACGACATTGTAAACCAGCAAACGGCGATGTATACAAACATAGAGGAAAAGAGAGCGTGATTGTCCTGCGTGCTTCTCAGCTTACTACACAACGAGCATATACTTCATTTGTTATTGTGAAATTCTCAAGAAAAGGAACGAACCAGACGGCTTCTGACCAAGAATGACTTCGTTTCGTCCATTCAAGTCATTCTTGGCCAGAAGCCTTCTGATCCGTTTCTCCAACATGGCCGTATTTTAAGGCGTCAAGGTTATTCGAAATACTTCCGTATTACTTAACTAAGCTAAGCATTTGATCAATAACATGTGAAATAAAGGTTTTAACAGCCTAGTGCTTCCATCCAACCATATAAGGTCGAAAATGGAAAAATCAGGGATTAAAAAATGTGATAAAGTCACGCAAAATCATCAAAATCTAACTTTATAATCAAAATTGACAACATAGGATAAAAAATTATTGAGAAAACAAATCACAAAATATGATCTGGCGAATAGTAAAAACACGTTTGCCTTCGCCCAATCATGAGTTCCACATCAGAATAATAGTTGATGCCTGATGGTCGTGATGTATCTAATGGAAAATAGACGATCAAGGATGTACTGACAGATCTGCCAAGGTAAAAAACTGTTGATTCATAGGTAACAGTCATTTAGGTTCATCGAAATTGCAATCCTTGAAACCGAAATTTTCATATGTTACAACATCCTTTTATCAAGAATAGAGCAATTTTTCGACCGAATGATCCACTGGCTCTTATTAACTTAATTACGACAAGCGATCAGTTTTTGCTGCTCATTCTCATCCTCAAGTGTCTAACCAGCATCACCAAAACCGCTAAAGACGCGGATAGGAAAAATGATGGAGAAATAACGCGGGCAAATTATTAAACTTTAGCATTGCTCTTCATCTTGAAAACGGGCTGGTTTCTATTTCCTAACTAGGGATGCTCAATCGCTTCACGTAATCCTCTGGAAGGAGCTCACACACTTCTGCAGTTTTATAAACGCAAATTATATTCCAAAAAGCTCATTTTCTTCCCCACAGGATACCGTCGCGCTATATGCTACCCATAATACAGTAGTTGGTTTTTTCCGCGAGAAAAGCTTTCTTGGTGGTCATCATACCGACTGTCATCAACAGCTTTCTTTAGGGTACCCGACATGGAAATGAAACGATTTTCATCATTATCACCATCATCGTCGTCATTATCGTCATCAGGGGACGGAATGGGAAGTCGAATAGTTCAGGGAAAACGTTAGAAAGCTTATTAAAATGTGTGTAATCAGGTAAGCGAAAGTTATTTCGATTTTATTTATTTTTCGATATCTTAGAATACAGTAGGATTTGTATTAATGGAAACCACGACGATCGGAACGAAAATGTAAAAAAAATTCCGATTATAAATCATGTGTATCAAATCCACACAAGTTTCAAGTGCCAAAAAATCATATTTGCCTGAACAAACAGAAAAATTTTCGGCGCATTTTGAAAAACTAGGTGAAGAATGAAGATTGATTAACTTCTTCAGCGATAAACTTATGATAAGGAACATAATGCCGAATTTGGTCAAGAGAATTAAAATATTGTAATTACTAAACAGGCGAGCAATTTTCAATGGCATAACCAAAGGATCGGGCACCTGTACTCTAAATAAATGTTGAAGAATTTGAACAACAGGAGGGATGGGCCAGAAAGGCGGAGATAAAGCCCTATCCATGCGATCGTGACTGAACTTGGCGTCCATCCTAACTTGGGGTCTGTCTCAACTTGGCGTATAGGTCCAATTTTGGCGTCCATTTTATGTCCTATCTTAGCGTCCATCCTAATTTGGTGTCCGTCATAACTTAACCTAACGGGGTCCCAAACTGAGGTCTAGGGGAAGGAGGGTCGCGCAACTTCTTTAGGGCCGGGGGTCGCAATTCCCCAAAATTTTAGGAGAGGGTCTCTGGAGGAAAAAAATCAATTTTTTCACCAAGAAAGTCCGAAAAATGGTTTAAAAAGTGTAATTTTTGTTCACATAACCGTAAAAAATGTATTTCTGTCGCGTTGCGCCGAGAAAATTGACGTTTTAGACCATTTTTTCAAAAATTGACACGTTTCTTTGACAAAATTGACTTTTTTCAGTATTTTTCCTACCAAAAGTATGGGCGTTCCCTATGACGACATAACTAGCCATAGGGTTGTAAAATCTTGGGGCGGGTCGCCCAATGGCTAGCCATATCGTCGACGATTCCTGGGGGGTTCCTATAGCACTTCCACCAATTACCATGTATGGTCTAACTTCGTGTCCGTCCTAACGGCGTCCGTCTTGACTTGTGTCGTATATGATTTGGATGAAAATTGACCCATGTTCTTGATCAAATTCACTTTTTATTGACTATTGAAAAGTATGCACTAGCAAGTAATACAGTCATTACAGTGTGGGACTTTTTCAATTTAGGTAAATTTTACTCATATTTTTCTACGCAACAGAAAAGGTTTTCCAATATAGAAAGCACGTAGTTCCACAAAGAAACATTTAATTTTTGCATGCAAACTCGCATCTTCCCAGAATTTCGAAAATTGAATAAATTATGTACGTTCTCAAAATCTAACAGAATGCTCATTTGAATTTGAGGTTTCAAGTAAAGTTTGTTCATTGCGCTGTTCTGTAAGTGATTTTGGAAAGACAAACTTTATGCTGTCTTTGCAAGTTCAAACGTCGCTACTTGTGTGTGAAAGCACAGCCACTCCCGATCATTTTTATTTTTATAAGAAAAATCAAAAAAGCGACTTGCCACGTAGAAGTAAAATATTTTGAATATACGTAATTAGTACGCCAATTATGGATAAGAATACCTAAATAACGAATCTCAGATGAGAACAAGAAAGATAATACATAATAAAATTAAAGAATGAGAACAAAATTTGGAGAATTTGAAGATCAAAAAGATGAAAAAATGTAAGAAACAATTTAACTTTGATTCTTGGATGCCAAGTTGGGAATGGACGCCAGTTTAAGACAGACACCAAGTGAGGATCTTTTCCTTCAGCACTGGACGCTAAGCTGAGACGGACGCCAACTTAGGACCGACGCCAAAATGGGATATAATGATCTATAGGATTGCGTCCGAACATGGCGTCAATCCTAACTTGGCGTCCGTCCTAACTTGGCGTCCATCTTAACTTGGCGTATTATATGTTTTGAATCAAAATTAACCCAAATTCACTTTTTATTGAGTATTGAAAAATATGCATTTTACGAGTAATACGCATATAAATATTACAGTTGTGGGAGTTATTCAAAATGCGTAAATTTTACTAATATTTTTCTATATATAGAAACAGTTTTCCAATCAAGAGAGCATGTAGTTTCATAGAGAAACATTACATTTTTGCATGCAAACTCGTAGGCTCTCAGAATTTCGAAAACTGAATAAATTATCTACGTTCTCAAAGTCTAACAGACTTCCCGTAAAAATGTACATTTGAATTTTAGTTTTTAAATATAGTTAATCCATTGCGCTGTTCTCTAAAATATGGGTGATTTTGGAGAAGCAAAAAGATCGCCAGGATAAATCGTTGCAATCCATTCACATCTTCTTCTTACTTCGTTCTTTCTTTACCTTATTTCTCATAATGTATTTTTCATTTATTCGTTTAAACTTTTTTCTTTGAGGGAGAATGTAAAGGGGCAGGACGGGAACAAGACAGAATGAAGGAAGAGAGGGAAGAACATGACTAGACAACAAATTCAAAATAATTTCATTATAAACTAGGGATCAACTTTAAGCTCCATAATCCCAGTGTTCTGAGCTGCTTTGCTGATCCGTTGCTCTGGCAGAGCAACTATGGATAAAGGTGATCTGCAGCTCCGTACATTTTTGTCAGTTTGTTCACTGTAATTTACACAGCTAAAAGGAATGCGACAAATAAGTTCCTGGGTTAATTATGGTTGATTTTTTGACTTCTGTCTTGCTACTTGATTCCCAGGTTATTCCTATGGTACTTGGTTGGTAACATACATATAATTGGGGGAAAGTGCTATGGGAACCCTCCAAAAATCGTCAACCATATAACTAGTCATTGGGCGCCACAGGAAACAATCCTTTTGATCAAAAAGCTGACAAAAGTCAGGTAATCATTTTTAAACAAAAGCTGTCAAGAATCTCAAATTTTTCGGCGCTTCACGAATAAATGCATATTGTCATGTTTTTTTGACAAGTATTACTAATTTTGAACCATTCTTCGGAATTTTTGGGCGAAAAAAATCGATTTTTTTCTCTAATGAACACACCGCTAAAATTTTGGGCCATTAATGACCCCCCAAGACCTTGGACCTCCCTTACATGTATGCAAGATGTATTCGACGCCTGACATTATAAAATTTCATGTGAAAAAATAAAAAATCAGCATTATTGATTGTGTAGCGAGTAGCCGACTGTGCCGTCAGGCCGACTGTAGCGGCTGGCCGACCGCAGCGGCTGGCCGACTGTACCGGGTGGCCGACTGTACCGGGTGGCCGACTGTAGCACATAGCCGACTGTACCGGGTGGCCGAATTCAATTTGAAATAGTTTATATATAAGTCGAACCTTATGTAAAATGTTTTCGCACGAAATGTGAATAAAATGTTGCTAAATATAGGTTTCCATGCACAAAATATACCAAAAAATGCAAAAGCGACGCAAAAATATGCTAATCAAGTGCAGAAATATGCATCTCATAATTTTTTAATTCATTATAAAAGCCTAGATTGACTGATTCAATTCACTTTTTCTAATATTTTTGTAGTAAAGAAACTATGAATAAAATATGTTAGAACTTGGCAAAAAATAGAATTTTCAAGAAAGATAGAACAACAACATCGGAATTCCGTCTTTACTTGAGTAAATTATCTAAGGGTCGTTCTCTGGAATGTCACTGGCTCATTACTTTTTTCGATATATGGCTTTAGCTGTGGTAAAAGCCATGGGGCCTTCACATTTGTGGAATATCAACAAGGTGCTTTTATTTGAAAAGAATATTGGTGAATTTTTTGAATTTTCTGTTCATGAAAATTGAAAATAAGTACTCCAAAATTAAGATTTTCTTTCAAATAAATGCCAAGTACGACCATGAATAAAAATAAATTCAATAAAACGTTTTAAATTCAAATGTTACAGTGCTCAAAACTACAAACCAGCTTCCAACAAGTGGGCCACGTGCGCTAGAAACGAATTTCGCACTTGAGCAACGTCGAATTCGCATAAACTGTCAACAGATATTCTGCAGCCCCAAAATCATTTTCAACAAATATACCCAACAAAGTGAACGGATACGAAGGGAAAAATTTGTTTCAAAATGAAAAACTTTTGAATTCAAAGGTATCGTGGTGTGTTTTTGCTCAATTAGCATATTTTTGCGTTGCTCTTGCATTTTTTGATCATATCTTATACATTGAAAACTACATTTAGCAACATTTTATTCACATTTCGTGAAAAAAACATTTTACATAAGGTTCGACTACTATTTCAAATTGATTTCGGCCACCCGGTACAGTCGGCCATGTGCTACAGTCGGCCACTCGGCACATTCGGCCAGCCGCTACAGTCGGCCAGACGGCACAGTCGGCCACCCGGTCTACGTTTTACCCTAGTTACTTTCAGAGGTTGTAAATGTGTAAAAAATCATATAACGATGGAATATATATATACTTATGACACGGGAAAGAAAAAATAGACGCAGAAAAATAGCTGAATAAACAAAAAACGATAGCAGAAAAGTAAAAAGACCTTTTTTCCACCGAAAATGTGGAAAATCATGTTGCAGAAAGCCAAGAGTAAGTGCAACAATAAAAATAGCTCATTAGAAAGAAAACAAATTCACAATGCCTGGTATCATTAGCGAAAAAGAAAGTTAATAAAGAAAAACCAAAAAACATATACAAAAAGGTAAGTAAGACACAGAAAACGACTGAAAAAAGAAATACATAGACAAATGTTAGATAAAGAAGGAATAGGATGAAAAACGAAGAATGTAAAGAAAACTGAAGGAAAAATTAAACAAGTAACAAACTACATTTAATTTGGCAGATACGCCTGCTTTTGAGACCCCACCCCCTTCTATTCCAGTGTACTTCCTGCATATAAATTACAGCTGTCTGATTCTGCAGTTATGCCCTCATCAGCAGTCAGTCACTGTCAAGAACGAAGCATATAAACTTAAAAAAGAAAAGACTGCACAACTGAAATTGGTTTTATAAATTACAGCTTTCCGATTTTCAATATCCAACGATATAAATTTGTTTTAAACCATAATGATGTAAAACACAGATAAAAAGCCTCAACAAGGTGAACAATGGTGTCAGAAAAAGTGAGTAGCTTTGGTATAAATTTTTTGGGTGATCATCAAGAGCTCAGAGATTCAGCGCGGAAATTCGCCCCGTAAATGAAAGCAATTCGAAAAATTAAAGCAGCAGTCACAATTAGAAAAGTACAAAAAATAATATGTTTACATCCACTAATCGTAAAATTATAGCAATATTGGCCAATTTTTCAGAGCAGCTAGGTATTCAACAACACACTTTATGTTGTTGGAATTCAACAAAAACATCATGCGCAAACAGAATTACAGATGAAGCAGACAATGAAAATTTCGCCGAATCCTATTTGTATTCCAAATAAAAGCATAGTCAACAGAAAATGATAATTTATGGACAAACGCCATTATTGGACGAAAAAAATCAGTTTGTATTGAAATAGAACTGTAATTCATGCAATCGAAGGCAGAAATAATAATCTCGAATAGTCGTCGCTGAACGACAACCATACCTGTAATTGGGGGGGTTGGGGGGACCTCCCCCGCAGCTTGGCCAACCATAAACCCAACCCCCCAAGACTTGAAAAAATTAGAAAAAATTGGCAAAAAAGTGCCTTTTTTGGGGAAAATTTCGACTTTTTCCGACCCCCACCCCCCAACTGGTCGGACCTCTCACAGGTATGACGACGACGTGCGCGAAAAATACCCAACTGTCATCCGACTAGTTATATATCGCGAAACGATTATCGGGACGTGGTTCCTCCAAAATTAAGAATATAACTTCAATGCATCAAGCGTTCAGAAACTCAAATCATCAAAATATTGCGACAAACGTCATTTTTCTGAATAAACTTAATTCGTTTCTAAAATCCCCTTCAAGTTATTCTATATACAAACCGTTTTCCATTGAAAAATCAAAATGTAATGAAAACTTAATAATCGGACGTTAAATATAGATTCAAAAATAGATATCACTTTAGCGCATATTTTACGCTTGCGTTGACAGCAACCTGAGCCAAAGTCATTAAAAAAGACCATCAAAATTTCTAAAGTGCGGCAGCAAAAATTACGGGCTTAGCGAAACGGACCAACTTTTATTCGTTGGTTCGTAGATACGAAAAATAGAACAAACGTCCCATTTTTATGATTCCTCGCACGTGATAAGGACCAGTTATTTTACGCATTTCCGAGTAAAAATGCAATAAATTCTGTATTATCCGAAATGAAGGAAAAAGGTAGATATAATTTAGTGAAAATGTCAAAGAATAAACTAAAAACAAGAACTTGATCAGTCAAGTAAAGATTAATGCACTCTGATCAATTACATGATGGAGAAGAGTTAATCTCGGAAATTAGCGGCGTCGCAATAAGTATAAGCTCAAAGAAAGACAGTCAACCTACAATATTCATGATTGGAGGAAGATTGTTGCAACAGGGTCTAACTGAAAATATGGAATATGTGGGTAGGCCAAGAAGCCCGCCGACATTTTGCTCCATAGCTTTTGAACGACGAATTCATGCATCAAATGATGTTAAGTTCATAAAATGAACAATCGTAAGTTTGACACCGAGGCAAAGGACGTAAAAAAAGATTTTCCAAGCATTTTTTGGATAGTTGGGTAGTTCAGAGCTAATTTTAACATTATTCTTTGCTATTTTCATTCCAATATGTTATTGACAAGAAATAGAATTTCACGTTGTAGACCGAGTGGCCGACTTTGCCGTCTGGCCGACTGTGGCACATGGCCAACTGTACCGGGTGGCCGAATTCAATTTGAACTAGTTTATATGTATAAGTCGAACCATATGTAAAATGTTTTTGCACGAAATGTGAATAAAATGTTGCTGAACGTAGGTTTCAATGTACAAGATATCATCAAAAAATACAAGAGTCACGCAAAAATATGCTAATTAAGGAAAAGCACACAAGGATACCTAGTTGAATTCCAGTTTTTCATTTTGTAAGAAATTTTTCCCCTCCCGTTCACTATATTTGTTATAAAAATGAATGAAAATGATTTTGGGGCTGCACTGTTGACAGTTTATGGAAATTTGACGTTGCTCAAGTGCGAAAGTCGCACAAATCCCAATCATTTTTGGCTACTCAAAAATGAAACTGAACGAGGATTTGATGGTTTGCAAACCGTTTATTATGAATGCAACAATTGTGCTAAGCTAATATGAATAAAGTAATGAGCCAGAGACATTCTCGAGTACGACCCTTAGGTAATTTACTCAAGTAAAGACAAAATTTCGTTGTTGATGTCGTTTTATCTTTCTTGAAAATTCTATTTTTTGCCAAGTTCTAACGTATTTTATTCATAGTTTTTTACTACAAAAATATAAGAAAAAGTCAATAGAATCAATTAGGCTTTTATAATGAATTGAAAAATTGTGAGGGGCATATTTCTGTACTTTATTAGCTATTTTTGTGTCGCTCTTGCATTTTTTGATGATATCTTGTGCATTGAAACCTATATTTAGCAACTTTTTATTCACATTTCGTGCGAAAACGTTTCGCATAAGGTTCGACTTACATATAAAATATTTCAAATTGGATTCGGCCACCCGGTACAGTCGGCCAGCTGCTACGGTCGGCCAAACGGCACGGTCGGCCACCCGCTACACAATCGAATTTCAGATACACAGTAGGACAGAAATTATTGAAAAAGAGTCGGTATTTTTCGATGAAAATCACGTACGTTGCATTATCCTTTAGAGGCAGTAAGCCTCCACAAGGGTTTAAGAGACTATCTTTCAAAACCACACAGTAATTTTCGTTTTTGCAGTGACTATCTCTCAAAACCACACAGTAATTTTTTAAGAGACTATCTTTTTTTAAAGAGACTATCTTTCAAAACCACACAGTAATTTTCGTTTTTGCATTACAGCGCTGACAAAGCATGTGGCGATAGCTCTATTATTCGGAATTCTGAACGATGGAGAGTTCCGACATACTTTTCATAAGTCATTCAGTCATTCTCATTCAATGATGCGTAACTGATTGCAATCGGTTTTCGAAGCAGTTGGTCTTAGTCGAATGATTTCTGATAAGATTAGGGTCAATGGCAGACATGCACAGCAACAATTTTCCATGGGGATGGTCCTTAGGCTTTTTATCCAAGGGGGTAGGGGGTGGGCGAGCAAAAAAACAAAAAAGAGTTCTAAAAGCTTTTTTTCATACAAAAATGCACATCAATTATCAAAAAATTTGTCTTGAAAAAAGTTCAGGGGAGGGGTGTTTGACGATTTTTTTGGGCCTTGGGGATGGCCAGGGTCTCAGGTAAGAGAGGTTACCCCCTATCCCTTATGTGCGGTGCACGTATGGTCAATGGATAAAACATAGAAGCTGATTTAATTGGGATTTTTCGAATTTCAGACTGGATAATTGAACATTGACTCAGTCCATGTAACGAAAATCGTGGATACCCCACACACGAATCTTGAGTTTACCAGCAACCTGAGATTTTTCAGGTATGGAGTAAAGGTTGTCGCATCAAAACTTTCTCTGAGCCTTGCTATTCACGTTATCAAGTAAGCAAAACACACATCGGAAATTTACCTATATTCAGTAAAACTATCAACGACGACGGGAAACAAATTTTTCAATGTAACGGTCGACAACTGAAAAATCAGGAAGATAAACGTGAAAATAAATATGAAAAAGCTAATTACTTACTTGTCACGCGCACTTATCATAGTATTCCGCTCAACTCCACTAAGAAACCTTAGAATCGGAAAACAAGCGAAAATTGTAGACTACCGACTAAATGCTCTAATTTAGTCGAGCGAGGAAAAGTGTGAAGGAACATCAATTTTGCATGTCTAATTGTCAATTGTTCTGCAAGCATGGAAATGAGAACACAAGTCTATTGCGCTTTCTCTTTCTCCAGTCTAATTTGCCAAGCCTTAATCATTTTGACGACTGTTTGAAGAACCCGCTTGAGAAAAGATGCGCTGTAAAATTTTTTCCAAAAATAAGCCTAAAAAGCATTATTATAAGCCATTTTTACGACTTGGTCATGAACAAAACTATAATTCGAAAATCTCGAAACAAAGCGCAACAATTGACTATTCAAAGACTGCTGGCGTTTTTTCGCACGGCCAAAGACGTTCGGTCGTGCATGCACAATATAGTTTGCCTGAGAAAAAACTTCGAACGTCCACTCATACAACTGATTTGCATAATCATATTTGAATATCTTACGATTTTTCGGATTCCAAGCATATTACCGGTTTGATAGTGTTGCTCGGTTCAAGTCTGTCGGCCAAATGAAGAAGTTCATGAAATACGCCCGCATATTCTTTCCGAAGAGTGCCGCGGGCTAGAAAATTAAAAATTACGGAAGATAGAAATAAACCTCTTATTCTCTCTTTTTCTAAAAACCGACACAGGATTACAATCGAAGGTACATTTGTGGAAAACGTAAGCAAATTAAGTTGCACTGTAACCATTGATCGACCGGGCCCAGGCTGGGCCTTGCCGGGCCGATAAGCCACCGACTATGCCAAGTATGATTAGGAAAAGACAATGCCAAGATAGGAATACATTCAAGGTTGAAATCAAATACTATCAATATCAAAAAGTTAGGTGATGAGTGTTAATCGCAATAGAAATAGTGACTTAATGATAAGAGATAGTTTCCCATTACAATTGAATATTGGTGAACTGTTTGTGGAGATTTTGGTCATCTTTCGTTTTTCACACTAGTCAGCACATGCAAATCAGATGCGCAATCACATCAGCATTCCATATCAGCAGTATATATCTCAGTTACGCAGCAGAAACTATGCAGTGCCACTGTGTCAATTAGACTTTAAATATTAATTTTAAAGTTGAGCCATAGATTATACTTATTCTAATTGCGAGGTATGCTTCCTCATGCATCATCATGCAGAAGTGACTACCAGAAAAAACGAAGCTGTGAAAAACCATTAAGATGTAAACCAACTGTGGATCAACTCATTCCACAACCAATACCATTTCTACATTCAATGACTATGATGACTATTTGCATTTCAAAATTGTGTCATGAAACCAACATAATTTATTGGCACTATGCTCAACAATGAGTAATCTAAATACAATCTGACTGATTGAAAGACAATGACGAAATTCATTCCTGAAAAAACGGATCTCCTTGTCTTTTACCTTGTCATCGGGAATCCTTGAATTTTTTCTAATCGATGAGTTGACATTCATCTATTCATACTTGCTTTTGAGCAGATTCCATGAAAATCGGTTGTGAATTTAAGGACTCTACAATCATGATGAATCAGCAGCACTTTTGTGGGTATAAATGTCAACTTTTTCTGGACTATCTGAGAAAGCTTAGAATCTTGATTCAAGCAAGAATTTTGAGTTGAGTGTTGTAGTAGTGCGTCCGGCTGTTTATCACACGGCCTTCTGGCCTTCTCCACATACACCACCACTATAACACAATTTCCAAACCATCAACGCGGTCTGGTTAGCGCAGTTGATAGCAGCGTCTGCCTTGCATACAGAAGGTCGAGGGTTCGTTCTGAAGCGCCGAACACATGGATTGAATCTCACAGACCCGTGTAAATAAGTTAATAAATTATATCTATAAAAATCAAGACTTAATTGGCATTATTTCCAACCACCTTCTAGTCTACAAATTCGGACGTACGTACTAAAAATTTTTGTGTAAAGAAAAAATTAATGATTGCAGTTCAACGATACGAGTGTGCCTAGACTTTTGACACAGGTATTTGTGTCAAACTGGTTATTGGTTGGTAAAATATCTAAAACCGTATTTTTGTTATTTGACTGCCTGTTCTGAATTGCAGCATTACTGCCTAAAAGAGAGTATTAATAATAATGCAAACTGTTCAATGTAATACATCTTTCCATAGCAACAGTAGGCCCCCAGCCACTTTTCCAGTAGGTCCTGGCCGCCCGGTCGACCACTGAATGTAACACCGACCCCTTTGAGTTGACATTTTCAATGAGTGAAAACCATGATAGAAGAATGGCCGGGATTCAGCCTTATCTGACATAAAATTCAAAATCCTTATTTTAGCTCTCAGTCTACACGAACTACTAACCAATAGAGCATTAGAATGCTAAAAAAGCTCGAAAGCATGCATATAAAAGATCATTGGCTATTTTGGAGCGAAAAAGCACATCGCAAATATTGATTGGGACAACCTATTTGAAAAATGACTATCAACCTAAAGAAATTGGGCTCGGGTAGCTACGTGCAGAAAGAGCTTTGCCCAGGTATGCAGCTAACATGTCGGCCCCGAGACAAGCCTACTTTTCACCGTTAAAGTTTGAGAAAATTTCGCGTTCAACTCAGACTTGAAGATTCTCCACGATTATGTTCCTTTGGTCAAGTTATTTCACATATTTCAATCGTATACTAAAATGATGAATACGAAACAAACAGCGCTCGTACTTTCTACTGTGTCTTAATGAACATGAGCCACATGTAAGCGAACAAAACAAATTCCGTAGCAGCTTACCATGAACGCAGTAGCCATCTTCTGAGCATAAAGCACCCGTAACTCCTTTAATAGTCATTCTAAAAGGGAAATCATGCATCACAAAACAATAGACTACCACATGGCAAAACATCATGCCTCCACACGGGGTCGAACCGTGGGCCTTCAGTTTACGAGACTGACGCTCTACCACTGAGCTATAGAGGCACATGACTACTCTCGGAAATTTAAGTTACAAAAACAAGAAATCGTGTGGTAGATCACTTGAACTTACAATTTGTCTAAGTTTGCCTCAACGTTCTTCTCCATACCAAAAACGACTAATTCTAACCGAAATTGGATGTAATAACGACTTGATTTTATAAAGCGGTTAGTTGCCAGAAGCGGGTACAACCAAATCGATAGAACCTCGATGAGAATCTAGAAAAAATACACATCATAAAATTAAAGTGTATGAACATACATAACACCGGGGGAGATTGAAAAACGCGTTTTCTGCCGTTTCAAGAGCCTTAAAATCAAAATTTTTTCGACGCGCCTCGAATACGGTAGCCTTAGCCAGTGTTTTTTCCCCCGACCTTTTTTCCACACAATCCTCCTAAATAATCGTTAATTTGGGAAATAAATGTTGTGATAGAACTTCATTTTTTCTCTGATCCATAAATCTAAATTTTTAATTAGAAAGACTTCGTTAAGAGTCACAAAAATTTTTTCCACAGTTGTGGAAAGACCCTAAAAATTTTTTCCACATTCTGAAATTTTTTTCCACAAATCGAGTCATTTGTGGGGAAAAAACAGTATCCTTGTCAGCCTTATCGTTATTTTTCTCCAAAACTTACGAAATTCAGTTTTTAACGCGAGTTCGATAGAATACAAGAATGCTAGCTTTTAATCGTTTATTTTCAACATTAAGCGAACTTTTCAGTTTTAGAATGGAGAAAAACCAAAAATTTCTCCGTGCAACCAAATTTTTTCTCCAAGTTGCACATTGCATCCCGGTAAAAAAACCGGCAAAAAAGACTACCGCCATTTTTTCCTCTAAAAAAATTTAGGCGTCGTTCTCATAGTGAAAAAAATATTTTTGAGAGTTCGAGACGGGAAAGAAACTTCGGCAGGTAAAAAACCAGAAATAATAACTACTATTCGATCATGTCCCACCAGGCGCGACCGTTATCAGATCTACTTCCATTAAATAGTAGCTTCAACAGTTTCTATCATGTGATTTACTCTCTTTTTTAATCGATATAATAGTCAGTAACTTGCCGAAGATTGTATTCTCTATCAATTTTCACAATTTTTTCTCTCGTTCGGAGCTTCCCTGACGTTTGGAATATGAACTTTTGCACTGAAAAAAGATGAAAAAACATTTTAGCCTGTGAATTCAGAGCTTCACTTCAGGAATGAATGTAATGGATCCATTTTACAACGTTTTATAATACACAAATTTTTCAGCAAGAAAGAAATTATAATCCATCAGTTTGATCTCAATTTATTTCTCATTGTTGTTGAGATTCATTTTCCGACGTTTTAGGAAGTAAAAGCCCGATGTCTAATCACAATAACAAAAACGTCATTATCAGCTGAATGCTCGGAAAATTTATCGTTATTATCAGGCCTGTAGCCAGGATTTTTTTTTCAGGAAGTGGGCACATTTTTTCACTTAATTTACTATAAAATTGGCATTTCTGACTGGACTTCTTCTTGAAGAGAAAACCAAAGGTCCCATCTTTGTCTTTTTTAACACTTGAAACATTTCGGGGGGAACCATGGCCCCCCATTCTTGGATAAGTGTTCTAATTTTATAGTTAATTCAATCATTATTCATAGTCGGATACAAAATTCAAAAAATCATATTAAAAGCAGAGCACGCAACTGTAATTAAAAAATCAGACAAGCAACCAAAAATTTGAATTTTTCAACCGGGAAGAACATCTGTCGCTGTTCCAAACCGATAATATTTCAATCAGTTGCTGAATGCAAATAAAATATGTTCACAAAGTTTTAAAATTTTTGAAGACTGCAAAAATATGTTGTGAAAAAAATCTGAAAAATCTTGATTTTCGTCAAACACTTCGACCCAACATCAAAGATTAACTGACTCAACCACGATATGAGACAACCTAGGTATAGCATACATCTAATCGGGGGGTGAGAGCTATAGGAATCCTCTCCTAGAAATTGTCTACCATATGGCTAGCCATTGGGCGACCCAATCCTATGGCTACGGCTAGCCATATGGTAACTGTCAATTTTCTCAGTGCTTCGCGCTATGGATACATTTTTTGTGGTCTTTTTAGACAAAAATTACTATTTTTTAAACCATTTTCGGATTTTTTTGTAAAAAATCGATTTTTTTCCTTCAGAGACCCCTCCCCCTAAAATTTTAGGGATCACTGACCCCTGGCCCAGAAGAAGTCGCCCGACTCCCCCTCCCCAAGACCTCAGGGCCCCGTTACATGTATGCTAGGTAGTAACAACTACTATTGAATGATAACTAGTATATAAGTGAAGTAAACATGCTTACGGACTACGGTCGTACTCACACCTAAGCTGGATTATAGCAATTAGCCAACAATGTTCAAAATAATTATTACCGGCGCCAAGCGAAGGAAAATTTTGAGGTTTTGACCTTCTAAAATGTATACCAAATACATCTTTCCGACTTGAAAATCCCAAAAAAAATTTCGTCATTTGGCCAAAGAACCCAAAATTTTTTTCGCATTTACAGATTTCTTTTTGCCCACAACACTAATTCGGCGAATGAAAAACAGTGAGAAGCACCGTTTTTTCCTCGAAGATTTTTTCCACATGAGAACCTTACCCAAAAATTTTTTCCTCATTTACCAAAAATTTTCCTCATTTTTAAAAACGTTTATAATGCGGCTACGGATGCTTTTTTATGCATTTTAGGAGCGTACCAGGGTTTTTTTTTGACGTACGAGTCACAAGCCAAGTGGCTTGTTGACCTAAAATTTTATAAGCCATTCCAAATTTTTACAAGCCAATTTTATAATATCACGTGAATAAATTCCAATGCTAGGTTATTTTCTATAGAAATGTATATATTGAACATCACGGCAATCGATCAAAAAAGAGATGTCATTCAACATTTATTCAATCGTTAATTCATTAAAATTCTGGAAACATTTGAAATTTTTGAGTTTGATCGAAGTCTAATCTACAAGCATTGTGGAACAAATTTTCCAGCAAACTATCCAAGAACATAATGACTTTGAATTACATGAGAAATCGACGGTCAAGTCCTCTATGATGACAAGTCAGAGCCCAAAAAAGCTATTAATCTTTCCTGCCCGAAACACCGGAAGTTTTTTTTGGGTATTGACATTCTGCGATGCTGGAAGATCATTTTTCCAAACACTTATTTGAAGAATTACATTCTATTTTTCTGTTCAAATGCCATAATTTCTAGAATTTCATGTTTGAAAAGTTTTAAAACCATTAATTTATTCACACACTCTCATGAACTTGGCCGAAAAGATATGAGTAAGAAGAGTAGAAATTTCCGAAAACTACTTCAATGAAGCTTTTGGATTGATTTTACGTTAAGAAAGGAATAATAGCTTCGAAAAGTTTACAGACTTGACGTATTGATATTTCTCAAAAAATGTGTCAAGGGAAAAATGTGAATCTTAATTAAATATCAAAATGAAATATTGAAGATTACCAATTAAAACATAAGATAATACGTTTAAGATGATTAAAACTATTAAAGATTAAATGATAAGTGAAGGTAGACATGTTACAAGCAGCGCCTGAGCTAGGAAATAAATAATAATGACCTGCAAATATAGGAAATAAATAACAATGACCTATCAGAAACCTGCAAAAATGAGGAAAAAAATCGGGAAAATTCTGGTTATGTTAGTCCAAATGAGCTCATGAAGAATATATTGGTGTTCTACAGGAACGGGTAAAGCATGTTAACGATAGAGTTCTCAGGAATTTATCCGCTATTAACATTTATGTGGTTCCGATCCTAATTTTATTTAGTTCTTGATCCGGCGCGGAGCGCCGGAAAAATTTGTGGATTTTCACTTTCAAAAACGCTCGAAAATTAACCTTCACAACGTTGGGAAATAAATTAAAATCAAACTGATGAAGTGTAATTTGTTTCAAAGGCGCGAAGCACCGGAAAATTTTTCGAGTTTCTATATTCTAAAACGCTGGAAAATAAATCTCTACAACAGATATTCATAAACAGAAGCTCTAAAATCGCAGTCTAGAATGATGTCTTCAATTTCCATCTTCAACAAACGCAAAAGTTCAGGTTGCAAACGTTTAAAAAATTCCAAGCATCAAGAGAAAAAATTGAGAGAATTGAGGAAAAATCTCTATTTTCGGCGACATAATTGACTGTTAACCATTAGAAAATGAAGCTAACTTGATTGATAAGAACTGTTGACCATTAATTAGTAAGTCGAAGTAGATATGCTAATCGCGCCTGATAGAAAATAGTTATCATTTTCCCATGACCGGCGCGAAACGCCGTAAAATTTTGAGATTTCGACCCTTTTACGTCCACCAAAACGCATCTTATCGGTTTTGAATTTCCCCAAATTTTTTCCACAATGAGAACCATATCCAAAAATTTTTTCCTCATTTCGAAATTTTTTCCCAAAAAAACCCCATATTACCACTGTTTTTTTCCACATTTGCACTATAATGTGGAAAAAAATCTGTAATGTGGGAAAAATTTTTGAGGTCTTTCCACAAATGTGGAAGAAAAATTTGCAGGGTTGGCAAGGCTTTGGTTTTTTGGTTCTTGGATTTTTTGGTTTTTTAAAAAAACCAAAAAATTGGAAAATCTCTGGTTTTTTGGTCTTTTTTGGTTTTTTTCCAAAATCATCGGGAAACTGTTTTTTCACATTAGTCGATCTTCTAGGCATGTATAGGTGTCTATCTAAATCAACAAAACAATTAAATTAGTTGAATTGACTTCACTACAAAGTAGAAAAAAGTCGTATTTTTATGATACATTTCGTACTCAAAAGATGTAATATAAATCAATCGATATCCTTTGTATCCATCTTGCAAGCAGGGCTTTTTTCCGTACCGATCGATCCGTACCGTACGGAAATCCAGTGAAAAAATTTCCGTACCGCCTAACTTATTTCCGTATGGCGCAAAAATAGTTAAGTTAGTTAAAAAATAGTTCCGTACCGTACGGAAATTCCTATAAAATTTTTCCGTACCACCTGAAAAAAATCCGTACTGTACGGAAAAAAAACCCCTGCTTGCAAGCACACATTTAGTACATGAGACAACTTTGCTATAATTTGCTCACAAAATAGTAGATGCTAAATCTTTCGTGGAGTGTACTTCGACCATACGGGGTGACATCCATTGATCCATATCATCATCAAAATGTTATAAAACATGATTGAGTTTAATATCCTGAATTTATTTTAACGGTAAGCTTTTTAATTTTCTTAGCTCGAAATTTCAAAATATAAATTAGACAACAAAAATTAAATTTTATACAGATCAGTTAAGCATACTGTAGGCTAACAAAGAGAAGAGCTTTTGAATGGCTCATTTTTATGTGACTTGACGTCGCTACTAAGTAGAAAAAATTGTGCAAAAATATATATATCTATCATGCAAGCGAGAATAGAATAATATAATAAGACCCATTTGCTGTAGCTCGCAGACAGGTTTGAAAAGTAAAAATTCGGAAACATCTGAAATGTCTATGTGTGACCTTCAACTATATTCGTAATATTAATAACATATGTAATCAATTTAAAACCATCTTATCGAAAACGGTATTGTGTCATTTCAACTTTTCTGTGCATATGTAAATATGTGATGCATTGATACAATTCTGTAGTTGATTTCTTTTGAGTTTTGATTACTTACATTGTGTATTATATATTTCTCTTTATTTGTAATTTTTCTTCTTTTCGTTGAATTTCCCCCTTACATATCGCATGCTCTGTTCCATTTTTACTTTTCTTATGTTCTTCACTAATGGTTCCTTTCTTATGTGCTCACCATTACAGTATTTCTATTGCTATAATAGGGATTTCCTATAGCATAAAATAATTACTCTTCCGATAAGATTAATACTTCTAGCTGCCATTTTAAGGCTCCCTAACTAGTCTTAGATGATACAGGGAGCTTCTAGCAGTTTTTTACATAGTTATTTTGATATACCAAACATTCTAAAAAATCAAACCAGAAAAAAACCACTAAAAAACCATAGAAAAACCATAAAAAACCACTAAAAAACCAAAAAGTCGAAATTTCAGAAGTTTGGTTTTTGCCAACCCTGAAAATTTGGGGTTTTCATATTGAAAAGATGCATTTTGGTACATTTTAGGAGTTCCAAATCTCAACATTTTCCGGCGCTTCGCGCCGGTTATAACTTTAATAATCATCATTATTCATTAAGTAGCTCAGGCGCGGCTTTTATCATGTCTACCTTCATTTATCACTTAATCTATAATAGTTTTCATCATCTTAAACGTAGTATCTCATGTTTTAATTGGTAATCTTCAACATTTTATCATAATATTTAACGAAGATTCGCATTTTTTCCTTTTGAGAAAGATCAATACGTCAAGTCTCTACGCTTTATGATGCGATTATTTCTTTGCAACGTAAAATCAATTCAAAAGCTTCACGGAAGTAGTTTTCGGAAATTTCTACTCTTCTTACTCATAACTTTTCGGCCAAGTTCATGAGAGTTTGGGGATAAATTAATGGTTTTAAAATTTTTCAAATATAAAATTCTAGAAATTACGATTTTTGGACACAAAATTCGAATTTAATTCTTCAGCTAAGTGTTTGGAAAATTGATTTTCCTGCATCGTAGAATGTCAATACCCAAAAAAATTTAATATTGTATTTAATATTTGATTAATAGCTTTTCTGGGCTCTCACTTGTCATCATAGAAGACTTGACTGTCGATTTCTCATGTAATTCAAAGTCATTATGTTCTTGGATAGTTTGCTGCAAAATTTGTTCCACAATGCTTGTAGGTTAGACTTCAATCAAACTCAAAAATTTCAAATGTGTCCAGAATTTTAATGAATGAATGGCTCTAAAATGTTATTGAATAAATGTTGAATGACATCTCTTTTTTGATAGATTGCCGTGATGATCAATATACACATTTCTTTGAAAAATAACCTAGCATTGGAATTTATTCACGTATACTGATATTATGAAATTGGCTTGTAAAAATTTGAAATGGCTTGTAAAATTTTAGGTCAACAAGCCACTTGGCTTGTGACTCGTAGGTAAAAAAAAAACCTGGTCATGAGCTCATTTTGGCTAATATAACTAGAATTTTCCCAATTTTTTTCCTCATTTTTGCAGGTTTCTGACTCCAAATACAACAAAATGCTCGGTTATGCTCCTAAAATGCATAAAAAAGCATCCGTAGCCACATTATAAACGTTTTTAAAAATGAGGAAAATTTCTGGAAAATGAGGAAAAAATTTTTGGGTCCGGTTCCTATGTGGAAAAAATCTTCGAGGAAAAAAAACGGTGTCTTGAACACAGAATTCTTGAAATAAATTTTCGGAAATTTGATTTTCCAGCATCTCAGAATGTCAATATATACCCAAAAAATTTTCCGGCTTTTGGGCTTTCACTTGTCATCATAGAGGACTTGACCATTGATTTCTTGTGTAATTCAAGTCAATTATGCTCTAGGATAGTTTGCTAGAAAATTTGTTCAACAATGCTTGTAGATTAGGCTTTCAAGTCGAACATTTCAATTTTTCTTCAATTTTAATGAATTGACTTCTCTAAAAACACCGGAAGGCTTGAAAAAGGTCAAAAACAGTGCGATAAAGCGCCTGTGAGCATTTTTAAGCCAAAAAACGAGGATTTTAAGACCCCTTCCCACATTTGTGGAAAAAAGTTCGTGAAAAAAAACAGTGCATATTACGAGGAAAAAACGGTGCGCTGAAGGCCGGGACGCCTGATTTGAAATTCCGCGCGAAGCGCTTGAAAATTTGAAGTATTTCCATTTTAAAACGCATATAATGGATTTTCGACATCTCAAAAATTTTAACCAATCAACAAGGGGGCGGTAATTTCGGCCAATCAAAAGAGGGCTAACACTTGGCCCTTAATGCTTAGTGATGCATAGTGCTGATGCGAGTATTCATACAGTATATTTGTCAGCTGATCGATCACTGTAGCAAACGAATCAACTTGGTTGTCAAATTTCAAAATAGCTACAAAAAGCCTAAAACTCGTCAAACGGCAGGAACACCACCTTGGAAGGCTTGGGTACGACCACACGACCCGCGGGAGGGCAAGGGGTGAGGTGTTGCACAATTTCTTGCAAATCGAGCTGTTTCTTGGAATCTTTTCAACAATTGGATTAAAATATATACTACTAAAATGAGTGTCAAATGGGACACATTGTGAGAGGCCAGGCCACATACCCCGCAGGAGGTCAAGGGGTAAGGTGCTGCATATATTCTTGCAAATTGCGCTGTTTCTTGGAATCTTTTCAACAATTTGATTAAAATATTGGCTAGTAAAATGAGTGTTAACTGTGACATATTGTGAGGGACCAGGCCACATGGCCCGCCAGAGGTCAAGGGGTAAGGCGTCGCACATATTCTTGCAAATTGTGCTGTTTTTTGGAATCTTTTCAACTATTTGGTTAAAATCTTAGTGTTGACTGTGACAGCTTGGGAAGCAAGGCCACACGCCCTAGGGGAGTCAAGGGGTATGGCGTCACACAATTATGTGATTTTTACGAAAACACACAGCAAACATAAAAATTATTTTTGATGTCACAGAACATGATATTTCAGACTAGATTGGATAATTTTGGTGCATTTCGTTTAAGATCATTGAATACATTATTGGTGTTCAAGCCCTGCAACCAAAATTTGGTAATGTGACCAGGCAAAAGGTCGCCATTTGTTCCATGCATTTTCCGCATCATTATCGTTTTGGTGGCGCTCCAGCAAGTTTCAATTCATTGAGTATTAATGCGAGTTACAGGGTCAACAAAAAATAATGAATGGTTGGCCATTTCGTGTATATAGTTCAATGAGCCCAGTCCATTATATGCAGCCCATTCATCACTCCTGATCATTGTTCCTGAATGAAATTAAGTCCCAATTACTCAACCATATTGTGAGTGGTTACTTTGTACCATAATTGGTGAGGTCATTTACGCATATTGATTTTTTATACCCATCCTAACCTCTATCGTACTCCTACGTCAGATTTTCAAGAATGGAACAATCTATTTTACCAGGTGCAACATTTCTTTGTATAATGGGAATTAACCTGTTTCTATCACCACACATAACTTGGAAGAAACGGTGTCTTGCTTTTTTTGGACCAAGCAAAATATCCAAGGACCATCAACCGCAGCTCCATAATTAGGCCTGGCTGGTCCCACTAGATTTCCTAGAAGCATGCAACCCACACCATTACTGGCTGGTTTTCTCCGTCCTCTGAAGTAACTTTCATCAATTTCGACAATCTCATTGGGGCCAACCATTAATTGTGGATTGTTCAATTTGTTGGCCAACATGTCACGAATATTGTGAAACCAATCGATGATTGTATGATCTCCTGGGCCAATAATGTGCCTCAAAAGTTTCGCGATATGTGCACAGATTGTAGGAGATGTGTCATAAATAGTGCTGTGAAGCGTTTCTTTGCTATTTTCCTTTGTTATTTCTGTTCGTTTTTTATTGTTTTTGTTTTCCATTTGTTGTCTCTCTTTCCCTCTTTTCACACGCTTCTTTGTTATTATTTCTTTTTCTCTATGCTATGTTTCCCACTTTTTCATTTATTCATCCTTTTTTTGGTTTTTTCTTTCTTTTCGTCTTTCTTCCACGCAAAGGGTTATATTTTCATCAGGGTAAAGTGACATTCATGGGAGTGAATTTTCATTCAGGGTAAAAAAATCGTCCTGCATGAAATAAAGCAGAAGGATGGAAAAGTTGAGAAAAAATGAAAGTAAAAAACAGAGAGAAAAAGGAAGAGAAGAAAAAATAAAAAGGAAAAGGCAAAATGAACATAAAAGAAGAAGAAAGAAAATAAAAAAGGGACAGAAGGACAGACAAATTGGAGGGGAGGATTATCTCTTTTGAGGATCATGCTTATGTAGTTCATGAGAATAAATGTACTGAGAATGACTGTTTTAGGGGTCTTTTTTGAACTACTTCTTGCTTGAATCTTTTTGTGCTGAAAAGTCATGAAAATGCATAATAACATTTTCCGAAATAAAAACCCAAAACTTCGCGGGTCTGTTTGATGCCCATTTCCATTGCCCAACACCATATCTAGTAAGTAAAATCTTTGAGCTCGATAATTTGACATTTGAACGTCCAAGTATATCGAATCATGAAAACCAATCATGAAAACCACGTTAATAATTGCCATTTGAAAATCTTGATTTTCAGTTTTAAAACTGAAAACAAAATTGTCATGGTAACCGGCGTATTGGGTCAATAGTTCGATGGTTGAAAACGATGGCCATTCACCTAGGTCGTCATTCGATTAAAAATCGCGACTTAATATTTTCAAAAATTCCAATTCTAATAATAAAAAATTGCTGGCCATTGAACATTTTTCCACAATTTTTGAACGTGAAATTCGACGTTGATCCAAAGTTAAATCCGAAAATTGAAATTTATTCGACCACTAGAAGAAAAAAATTGAAATTAAAAAAAAATTTAAAATAAAAAAAAACTTTAAAAAAATTGTTGTTTTCAATTCAAGAAAATAAAAACAGAAAACAAATACAAACGAAAAGCAAGTGCAGCACAAAAACCATAAAATTCATAACAATGCACAATTTCTCCGAAAAAAAATTTCAGAAAACTAAAAAACGTTGAAATAAACTACAAAAAGAGCGAAAAAACAGATTAAAAAAATACAAAAAAAACATTTTTTGACGTAAAATAAACCACAAAAACAAATAAAATCCAAAAAACAAAAGATTCCATCATGAACTCTAATTTTACAATCAAAAAACAAAAAATCAAAAAAAGAGAACAAAAAAATAAAAACAAAAAGTAAGTAAAACACAAAAAAAAATTTAATCATAAACTATAATTTTCGAATCAATAAACAAACAAACTTGACAAAAAACCATAAACAAACAAACTTGACAAAAAACCATAAACAAACAAAAAACAAAAACAACAAATGAATAAAAACGAAAAGAAAGTAAACAAATTATAATTTAAAAAACACATAACTTGTCAAAAAACAATAAATCGACAAAAAACAAAAAAAAATTTAGTAAAAAAATAGAACACAAAAACCAAAAGTTTCGGGATAAACTATAATTTTCCGATCCGAAAAGAAAAAAGGAACAGAAACAAAAAAAACAAATAAATGAATAAATCAGGTAAAACACAAAAACATGAATTATAATTTTCCAGTGGAAAAACAAAAATTTGACAAAAAACAATAAAATCAACACAAAATAAAAAAGCGAAAAGAATCAGCACAAAAAAAGCAATAAAAACACAAAAACCAAAAATTTCGTTATAAATTATAATTTTCAAGCCGAAACACAAAAAAACTTGACAAAAGAACAATAAAAAATACAAAAAAGACAAAAAAGAAAAAAATTAAAAAAAGCGAAAAGCAGATAACACACCAAAAATGTCTGCATAAACTATAATTTTTCATTGAAAAAACAAAAACACTTTGAAAAAATAGAAACAAAAAATGATCATAAACTATAATTTTCACACAAAAAATAAAAAAATCAAAAAATTAAATCCGCAATTTTTTCCAGAAAAAAACATAGCAAATAAAAAACAGAAAGCAAGTAAAACAAAAAACAGAAAGCAAGTGAAGCACAAAAAACAAAAATGTCAGCATAGACTATCATTTTTTAATGAAAAAACAAAAACTGTTGAAAAAATAAAATACAAATAAAGAAAAAACAAAAAAACAACGGATGAATGAAAACGAAATGAAAGTAAAACAAAAAAATACAAAAATTTCATCTTGAACTATAATTTTTCAATAAAACGAAAAAACGACAACGAAAACCATATTTAAACCGACAAAAAAGACAAAAGCAAAAAAATAAATCAAAAAATGAAAGAAGTTGACAAAAAACAACAAAATCAATAAAAAACAAAAAACAGAGAAACGCAATTTTCAATCAAAATCAAAACTTGAAATAATAAATCAACAAACTGAAAAAACAAAAGAAAAATTTAAAAAAAATGAATAAAAACAGACAGCAAGCAGAAGACAAAAATTTGAAAGAAAATATTTAAAACTGAAAAAATAAATATATACGAGAAAGTTAAAAAAAGTAATCAAAAAACAACTACTCGACAAAAATACATAAACTGATAAAAGATAAATTAAAATGAATAAACAAAAAATAACTAAATATTCAATAAAAAAACTGGAGAAAAAACAGATAAAAAAAGAACTAAAAATAAGTAAAAATTAACAAATAACGAAAAGGAAAAAACATATAAGAAATACAAATACAGAAATCGCGATTTTTAAAATTAAAAACCAAAGCTCAACGAAAAAACAAAAAAATAAAAAGAAAAACAAAGAATTGAGTAAAACAGACAGCTAGCAAAAGAACAGAAGAATTTGGAAGAAAACACATAAAACCGAAAAAAACACAGAATACAATAACTAAAAAATTAACTAAAAATACACGAAAAAATAAGAAGAAAAAACAAATATAAAAAACCAAAAAAAACAAGAAGTTGTAATAAAAAAACATATAAAAAATAAAAATTTTGCCCAATTTGCAAGAATATGTGCGGCGTCTTACCCCTTGACCTCCAGCGTGGCATGTGGCCTGGCCCCTCACAATATGTCGCAGTTAACGCTCATTTTAGTAGTCAATATTTTAATCAAATTGTTGAAAAGATTTCAAGAAACAACGCAATTTGCAAGAAATTGTGCGGCGCCTTACCCCTTGACTTCCCGCGGGTCGTGTGGTTGCGCCCAAGCTTCCCAAGGTGGTGTCCCTGCCGTTTGACGCGTTTTTAGCTTCTTGTAGCTATTTTGGAATTCGATGAGCAAGTTGATCTTTTTGCTACAGTAATCAATAATCTGACAAATATACTTTATATACACTTATGATTATGACGCTACAGGGTAGTGTGCACCAGCTGCAGTAATACCTAGGTTTTCAAGTTGCACTGTGCAACTTGGCGGAAAAAATTTGGTTGCACAGCCCGAAATTTGGTTGCTCTGTGCAAAAAAAACCCTGGATGGAGATGACGATTTTACTAGTTTTTACTATAATAATATAAACTTTTTTGTCAAAAAACTGCTAAACTGCGTAGCTTGCAGTTGTAGTACAGAGAATAAACAATACAGCTCCTTGTTCATCAGCTGTAATACAACCACAGACCTAGGACAGCAATTGCAGTCTATTAAAATCAGCCTCGGGTAAATCATAAAAAACGCGGTTTTTACCAAATTTTCGAGGTAGATAGGACAAAATCGTGATATCTGTCTTCGAAAGTTCATCGACAATCGATGTCCAAACTGTCAAAGAATAGGACTGAGATAAACCCATTAATTCCCGTTCAAATAAGTCCAAATCTGTGCGCGAAAGCAATTTGGCACGAACTGCAAACGACAACAACGTATTGGACGGTAAATCTTGCACCAATTTTTTCATTCTCCGAATCTCATTGACGCCATAAGAACAAGCTGAAAAATACAATTTCGAATTAGCAATTATCGAATCAACAGCCAAGATTGGTCGGACAGGGAAAAGTGAATCCATGAGGAAGACTTTAGTAAGCCAAATTTGCGAAATACAGAGTAAAAATTATGAAGAATATGCCGCCCTATAACGCATTTTCAGGCCTATACTATCTCTATCCAGTCGTTTCATTATTTGATTAGCAAAATTGCATGTTGAACTCTTAAGCATAGTCTTATAATTAATGAGAATCGAGAAAGCTATAACCGCTTCAACGCAGGTTCAAGTGTTCGAACTAAACTGAATGTTTTGAAATTCATTTAAATTTCGGGAGGAAAATAGAGACTAACTATCTCTAGCAAAAACAATGCAGAAAAAACTTGAACATTCCACATTTTTGGAGATTGGCGCGTAAAAACTGATATCAACTTGTAAAGTAGTATGTGTGCAAGCACTGTTTTTTTTGTACTAAACCCCCATTTCATATCAATACAAACGACTAGCTCAAAACCGTTTGTTCTCATAAATTTTTTTGCAACTAAAGAGTAAAAACGCTTCTCCGGCACCTAGCACCGAAAAAATTTCGTGCTTTAATGCCTCAACAAACTCAAAGACGATCTTTTTGACGTTCAGGTACGATAACATTTATGACAGTAAAGAATCCGTCAACAAACTTCTTGAAATTTAACTGCGCAATGATACTTTTGTTCGCCTCACGAATTTGAAATAACTGTGGGGAAAGTAATAATTTTGTTCTTAACTCGCAACAACTGAATGTACTAAGGTTTTCCAGGAACTTATTTATTGAAGGAACAAACAGCGAGCTAAGCTTCCAGGAAGAGTACAAGATCACTCTGTTTCCTGTTTAACTCATTGTATAGCCGAATATACACAGAAGTCTGATGATGAGTTAAATGTTCAAATCAAGAGTTTATAATTGAACAAGAGCTCGGAATATTCTATAGATATCTCATAATGAGGTCAAAATATAGTTTAAAATCTGATGAAAGCAAAATATCCTATAATCGAGCCCATTTCATACGTGAAGTACAGTGTGTATGAACAACCTCTTCGACTGAGCGTTCCTGCCTGAAGTTTCCGAAAAATGCACTTTACTATGCATTTCGTCTTCATCGTCCACGAAAAGCGGCGTAGTCCATCCGAGCGACAACACAGTCCCGGGAGCTTTGCTCAGGCATAGGCTTATGAACTCGGCGCCGTTGAAAACCGATTCGTCAGAGTCGCAGGGGCCTCGGCAAACGTCTGCGTTCAACCACAATTTCGAAGGATTTTGTTTTATCGATGTTAAATTTTCCATTTTAATATATTCGTTCAGAGCCTTAAAATATACAATTTACAAAAAAGAACCATTGTATGTTAAATATTCGATAAGTTCAAGTTCATACAGTAGAATAGGGTACTCGTAACTCGTAAGCATACAAGTAAAGCATAAAAATTTGAGGGGAGACGAAAATTTCTCTCAGAAGTGCTCGAACAGTCAAATTTGATTAGAATTCTTTAGAGTCTATTTCTGCAAGGACTGCCTTGAGTGAGGATCAGTCAAAATTGTGTTTTTCGTAGTTTGGATATATGTTGTACATTACGATGATTTCGAATCCGATAAGCATTTTGAATTAAATTTTTTATTCGTTGAACTGTTGTTGTGTAAAGTGTCCAAAACTGGCATATGCAAATAATTCCGAAGTACCACTTATTTTTTCGAAATTTTCAAGATTTTTAAGTGCTGTTTTATTCAATCGATGATAGGTTAGACAGGCGTTAAAAAATATCAGCAATCGCCTATCCAGTCGTTAGTAATATACGACAAAAGTCGGTAAAAATAAATTTTTACACTTGGCAAACTTCCACTTTAAACATTACAACTACTCGGAATCGGTCACATAAACTCGAACCGCACTGCACCACAACATGAACCGTCCATATGCCTAACCGTATGCAAAAATTTAGAGCTACACGATAAAAACCATTTGGAGAATTCTAGCTTATATAAATCAAACCCAAGTTTTAGATGTGATTTCAATCACGTTTTCGCTTCCATTTCCATCGAGATTATACGCAATATTCGACAATTTTCTGCACAATTTTTTAAAAAATATTTTAATGTGGCTTTCAAATAGTGGGTCTAGTGGTTTCATGGACTTTTAGTTCCGCTGCAACGATGAAATAAAAAATCGAAATTTTTAGTTTTTACAATTGACAACATGAGAAGACCATTCAGTATTTGTCAGTGTAAAATCAAACTTCATATCTCTCAACGTCTGATAGCCACATTCCCTTTCACGAAAAAAATCACAGATAAATGGCAAATATGCTCTACCAATGTTATCACTTGTTTGTTAATCGAATAAAACATAAAAAATACCAATTTGCTTTGAGTTTATTCTGTCATTATTAATGTACTTGTAGCTGTGAAAATAATATTCAACATGAGAAACTTAGCATGGGATGCCTTTATTTAATGTTAAGTGCATTGTTTATCAAGAAAAATCATCGGGGGACATTGACTCCACATCTTGGTGGCACCCGATCAGTAAAGCCTTCCAACAATTCATCAAACAACATCCCTGGCAGCTAGACGAGAAAAAGACAGTTCGCATTCACAGCATCCATTAAATCTATCTTTTGTCCTCTTGCTGGATGTACAAAATCGTTTCAACGGCATCAATCCCTTGAAAAACATATGGGATCGGACAATCATAAGTACCAACTTGAACAATCGATTTTACGTGATGCATCCTGCCATAACAACATACACACAACAAATAAAGAATCGACAACTGAAGCCTTGACCTCCAAGTCTCAATGAACTATTACATTTATTTTGGGAAATGTATGCTAATGAACAATCTGACGAAAAGATTTGATGATGGAATATAAGATTGTCGAAAATATTATCCAAGAGCATTGACAAAAGAAATGCAAAAAGTGATGGTGGCTGCTCCTCCACCAAATGAGCAGTCCCTTGGGAAGCTGGCCTGTGCAGTTAATAGTAAAGCAGCTATCAGCCTGTGCGCAAAAACCAGTACATAGTGAACGTACCAGAGGTCCTCTTGTTTGCCTTGGAAAGGGGTGATTTGATGAATGACGGTGTCACTCTTCCTTATGAGCATATGACGACACAAAAAGGTGCAGCCGTGCATTTCCTTAGAAATCTGGAAACTTGACATTTCATATCAAATTCAGACCTTGATTTTTGTGACAGGCACCGGCGCTACAGTTGCAGCACATTGCACCGCTATGCAGTCAGTGGTACGGCAGCTGCCACCCAGTGCCTGAGAATCACTATACTACTTCAATTCACTCTAACTGTTTTGACAATCAAAATATTTTAACTATGCTTTGTGTCCTTGATGATATTCTTCTCACCTTTATTTTTTAATTTAACCAATATTATACTAAAGTTCTCACTTAACGTGTTATTTTTGCAGCAACAAGTACATTAAGAATGACAAAACAAATCGGGAGCAAATTGGCCTTTTTTATTTAAATTGGTAATACAATATTTGCCGTTTATCTTAGATTTTTCTCGTGCAAATTATACACGGCCATTGGATGTTGTTAGATATGAAGTTTGATTTTATACTACCAAATACTGAGTTGTCTTGTCAAACATAGAAAGTTGTCAAAAATTTAATTTTTTTAATTACACTGCATGTTTTAATAGAACAAAAGTCCAGAGAACCATTAAACCAGTCGTTTGAAAGCCACGTTAAAATAATACTGTAATTTAAAAAAAACTGCGTGAAATATTGATGAAAATTGCCCAAGACATCAGCGAAATTTTGAAGCCGAAACGCGCTGTAAATGACATCTAAAACTAACGTTTGGCTGATGTTCTAAAATTGATCAAAGAGTTTTTATCTTGTAGCTCTAAATTTTTGCATGCTGTCAGGTCTACGAATAGTACATGTTGTGATGAAATAGTGTTCGATTATGTTCGACCAATCTCGAATTGTAATGCCTAAAGTGAAAAATTTTCAAGTGTAAAATTTTTTTCAACTTTTGTCGAACACTGTATCAGAACTAACACCTAGATAGGCGATTGCTAATATTCCTTCAAACGCCTGTGCCATCTATTAACGATTGAAGGAAACCGTATTCGTAAATCTTAAAAATTACGAAATATTCAAGTTTTACTACGGAATTATTTGTATTTGCAAGTTTTTGACACAATAAGCCACAGCAGTTCAACGAGGAAAAAATTTTGTGCAATATGCTTAACGGATTCGGAATCAGCGTGAAAAAGTGCCTAATATATCGCAAAACGACGAAAAACAAAATTTTGACTTATCCACTTTGTTCTAAATCCAGGTGATTCTTACAGCAATTGACATATAAAACTCCTCTTTTAAATGTTTCCCAGTGTGCTCTTTCAGTTCCAACAAAAAAATAACTTTTTTCCTGATGCTTTTCAGAATCTCTACGTGAAGTTTCCAAATATTTATATGATCAAGTCTTCAAAGAGCACTGAATTATTTTAAAATCATATTCATTTTTTGCTTAATATATTTTTTCGCAAATTTATTTGGCGGAAAAATTTACTCCTTGTTTTCGTGGTATAAAAATCAACAAAAAATCAATATTCTAAAGGGGGATCAGCCGAGATTCTGATGAGGTCAGACAAGATTCTGCCCGTGATCAGGACTCTCAAAAACTTGTATGCTCGTAAGACGAATAGATGAACATGCTGACTTTTTTTACATTTTTGATTATGATTTCTTATTTTTTGTTCAGTTTTCCTCATATCATTTTTGCAATATTTTTTGTACATTGTTTGCAATGTCGTCAGTGCGTTTATGCATGTCCATTGTGAAATTAGCTTATTCTGCAGCTTACTTTTCGGGCAGCTTCCATCGATTTGAAATCCGCTTTACCGCCCAAATTCGAATTTCTATCCACAGTTTCTAACCAAAAGTCGAATGTTAAATCGCTGGTCGTTAGAGGAGGATGAGCCATAATTAATTCGGTCCCTGTTTGATCAACAATAACGTCGCTTTCGATCATAGAAATTTTAGATGTATTTTTAACCGATTCGGCTAAACTTTCTTTAGAATTTATGCCGTGATCCCATTTCACTTTAGACGCGTTGCAATCCAAAATAAATAACAACTGGAATAATTGTTCCATATTCTTAGAATTGAAAAAAGAAGCGAACAATCAAAATAGAACCGAAATTAGGATAATTTCCAGTTTTTCCCAAACTACGACATCGATATTTTTTCAGCTAGAAACACGTGAGCCGAAATACAAATTTTGCGATTCTCGTAGTAAGGAAAACTCAATGTCTGATGTGGAATTCAAAAAATAAAGAGTCAAACATTTCGGGGATTTATGTCACACCCTCATAAACTCTACCTGTCAACTTAAATTCATGCAAATGTTAGGAATCGTTGTGTATAGCCTTCATTTTAGAAGCAGCTCTTAAAGATAAAACCGAAAAAATTTACTTGTTCGTTTACGATACCTGAAGACAGATGAACCGTTGCAGGTCATCGAAAGCAAGTCAAAAACCAAGCACAACAAAACTACATCTGGAAATATCACGGCAGTGATTCAATGCAGTTTTCCAATAAATTGGCATGCGAATAACTTATTCTTTCATAATGTGTAAATTTACCGCGAAATCTAGAACGGTCAAGAATATTTCAGCTCTATGCAGTATGCGAACAAAGAATCGTAGGGGCTAAGAAATTTTCAAATTCAATATCCTGAAAGTGATGAGTCAAAACTTCACATTGTTTGTCTTTCTGATCAGTCACGAGCATGCTGCTGGAGTGCCGATTTTCCTCGTTCCAAATTAAGTTACAAAGTTCCAAATTAAGTTCCAAACTAAACTGGAAAAGTAGCCATAGTTGAAATCCAATCAATAGTGCGAAAAACCACCTTATGAAGTCGCAAATATTTTTATGGTGTCATGCTATAACTTGTTGTGGTGGGGTAAGTGCCAGGTCAGCATACTCTAGGACCCCACAAAGATTCCATGTAACCATACACGTAATTGAGGCGGAGAATGCCATAAGAACCCCTCGGGAAATTGCTGACCATATGGTGAACCCAAGAATTTCCAAAATGCTAAAATGGGCTAGCTAGAGAAACCCCATCTTTTTAGTCAAAGGAATCTACAGAATGTAGATTTTTTGGTAGAAAATTGTAATATTTGAAGAAAAAAAACAATCGAAAATGTCATTTTTTCGGCGCTTCATACCAAGACTTTTTAGGCGAAGAGCCGATTTTTTTCATTTAATGACCTCCCCCAGACCTTGGAGCTCCGTTACATGTACGCGTCTAAAACTGTAACCCATAAACATTCGAGGTCAGAAATTCACTGACACGAAAGGCTCCAATGACTGGTCCATTTTATTATTTTGATACAATCTTCTTCGTATTGCAGACAGGATTAGGCCGAGACAGAGATATTCCTAACGGCCAAAGCGATGATCTTCGAAAGAAAGTATAGGAAATGTTTGCTCAAGAACCGAAAAACTCATTGAACAAATTGGGACAGGGTGTCTTGAATATGGAACGAGGTTAGCGAGGCATCTAATATTTGGTGACAATAAACCTTGATAACGTTACTGTAATGCACTTTCAAACAAGTAAGTTCTACCCAGAAAAGATGGCGAATATCGTGAAGACACACCCAAATCCGTGATCTAAATGCTGCGAGCATAAAAGACCTGAAAAGGGAATAAAGTGGCGTAGCTCAACGTCGACACCAACGTGCGCTTGATGCCTTCAGTGGAAATGTGTCGCCATGGATATTACTGTTTTCTCTTGTTACGAGATGTAATAGACAGAGTTAAATTTAGGCATCACCTGATTTAATACATTCAAAGATCTCACGTATCGATATCAAGAAGCGAAGTGAAGAAAGCTACGATGCGTACTGAAAGTCGACAACCTTTAGGGTTTCAAGCGACACAGTGAGGAATGCAAGAAAACTCATCAAAATAATTCATTCAGAAGTCAAACAAGAAAAAGTCGCTCTGAAAATTTCAACAGACCTTAACTATTTTTTTCACAGATCTTCCTTACATTTTTGACTAACTTGATGCTCAACATCCGGTCAGACCTCCTCTCTGGAGTTGTAAACCTTTTTAAAATACTGGTGAATGATTGATAGCTTTGAGCATTCATCTGCTGAATGAGTAATCAAAGAAAATCGGCAAACTTCTGTAATTTATAGATGATTGTTTGACCACAACATATCTGATACTGAAAAGTGAAAAAAATCATTGGAGATATATGAGTAATAGGTGATTAGAACATGACTTCAAGGAACGAACTGTCGACATTGTGCTAGAAAGAAACTAAAACTTGAATCTGGTAAGTATTTCATTTTGGTGAATTATAGTGCATACCTCATTCTACAAGAGTGCGTGTACCATCCGTTTCCACAATTTTTTGAGAAAATGGGTTTTGAAACAAATGAAAACTCATTGTAACTATTGAATTATTAAATAAATCTTGGTTTAATAACAGAATTTATTATACTGCTAATTTTTGATACAGTAAATACTTGAATTGAGTTAGAGTGATAACTTGACTTCCTCCAAGTTTCGTCTCAGAAAAAATGGACTGTAAACATTTTTTGCATCGCATTGGACTGGACCATTTCGTTTGCATTAATGTTATTCAAATTTTGCAAATTGATAAGGTTGATAGTATCGTGAGTAAACGGAAAAACGTCTAAAAATCGATAAATCCAGCTCTATTATGAATACTTCTAATTAAAGCTTACTAAAACTAGTTAATTTGCATAAATCAGTTTTTCGTCATTTTAATATGAAGGAATGTGTTTGATGCGAAAATTAGAAAATAAATTTCAATTAAAAATAAGTAGACATGGAGATCATACCTTTTGTGCTTTATATTTGATTCATTAGAATTTGCACACAATTTTGCAATATGCAACCAAAGATACGTTGTACGAATTTTCAGAATTAAAGGATAATTCATAGCACTTATTGGTAACCAAGAATTTGGACATTATTCACGATAAATCGTTATCCCTAAGCCAACTAGGATATTCGGTCAATTGAAACATTCAGCCAAATGGGACATTCGGTTATATGGGAAAAGTTTTCCGTAGTTTTAAATGCTTTTTAATATTATCTCGGCCAGCTGGGACATTTGGCCTACGAGGACAGTAGCGGATTTACGGAGAATGCCGCCCTCTTGAATCTGACACTACTTGATTGATTCTCGCTCAGTACAACTCGGGGATTCAGCAAGGCCCAAAATGCAATATGAAAATGTAAAATTTTATTCCATCGATACCACTTCTGGAGTTTGAATTTCACATTCTGAGAAACCCTGTGATTGATGCTTCTCTATACGAGTACTTTCATCGTCATTAGTGTTACATATCAAAAATACCTGATTTTCATGTTTGCACTACTGTTGCTTAAAAAACCAGGGATTAATTACCTCTCTTTCAGAAAGCTTTACTTCTAGGTTATCCGAATATATATATCTAAATTTATTTTAAGTCAAATACGAGTATTGTGCTGGTCAGATATTGTGTAGAATTAAATCAGACCATGGGAAGCTCTATAGTGTATAGATGGCAAATGGCTTCACCTCACACATGCTCCTGCAACATTCCTCCCTTCTTAATGACATCAGCCAAAGACTTACATGTAGACAAAGTGAGGCTGTTCCAAATGCACTGTAGTTTATCATGCAATACGAATCCAACAACAAACAAAACGAAAAACGAAATTGTACTTTGATTCGTTAAAAAAATACGAAATGAGAATCGAAAATATTATCTCGTTTTGAAATTCATTACTAAATGTTGTTGCGCCTTTGTTGAGCAAAATAACGAAACGGAAAATGAGCGTCGTTTTGTTACAGTACCGTGCCGAATTTGATACTAAACAAGCACATATTTGGTTTCATTGCAAAAATTAATCGGCTGAGCACGGACAAGAAGAGCAATCCTGTTTTGAAATAGTATTCTGCCGACAAGACTTAAAGCCTAGGCACCACAGTGTTACTTCAGTACGGATATTTGTTGTGCGATTTATAAAATGGTATCGGTCATAACTGGAATGATCCATCTCAGCGTATCGAAAATTTTCTACCATCGCTGTAATGTATAACTTGCTTACAGAGTGATGCATAGAAAAGCCATTTATTTTCTTTCTAAAGATCGCAAATTTTGAGCCAGGACTGTCCCTGGGATTTTCCATATTTTTAGGCTAACTCGCACCTCTTACTCCTCCGTATGGGACAGTCTGATTGGTATGATGGGATAAGATTTACGCCACACATTTTTACAATGATTGAGTGGAACCGTCATGTTCATACCTGTACTTTGCAAAAAAATCCACACTATTATGGGCCATCGACTCATCAGTAGAGACCGGATTTTTAGGTGCAAAAAATTAGCAAATTTGGTGCTGAAAAAAGTGCAAAAAATTTTCAAATTAGGTGCAATATTGGGCGCGGAAAACATCTCTTCATTTAACAGGTTTTCAGCGCTAATTTTGTCAGAATTAACATAGAAAGAAAAATAGCATGCTTATTCTAGTAGAAACTTATTAAAAAATGTAATATTTAAATATACCATAATATTTTCAAGCGTCAAATTTCGTCTATGGACAAACAAAATTAAATTGTGCAGCGAGGAAGAGCACTCACTATACGTCAACGTAAATCAAAGGTGCATAAGTTTCCAGACGAATTATAGGGTTTTTTTCAGTAGCAAACGTCTCCACATCAGGGTTTGACCTAGCTTGAAATTAACTTTCCTCCTGCAAATCCGTCAAATTACACAAAATGTACGTTAAGATTGACCCATCAGTGATGATTTCATCAGCATAATCTTTGACTAAAGTTTTCGGCTTACGTGAACTGGATTTAGCTGACATACTTAAACGATATTGAAGAATACAAAAAGTAGAGGTTTTATTCACATCGGATGCCCAATTACAATTAATCTGGCTGGCTAAAGATATATATGATCAAATAAATGATAAAACCTGCTTGATTTAAAAATTTTGGGCGAAATCAAAATTATAGGTGCAAATTTTAAAAAAAAATCGCATTAGGTGCAAGAGTGTCTCATAACTCCAAAAAGGTGCAAAAAAGTGCTATCATGATGTATGAGATCACCAGAAACGTTTTATTTTGTCATTTTTATGCTTCTTGAACATCCTCGGTCCAAAAAAATTTAGGTGCAGCACCAAGAAATCCGGGGCCGGTTTCATCAAAGAGACTTAAGCTCCAGCTGAGCTGCAGCATAACTGTAGCTTAACTCTATATGTTATACCATTGCCAAGAAGCTGCACCCTAACGACAATGTTATAACATGCAGAGCTAAGCTACAGCCCAGCTGCAGCTTAACTTTCTCAATATGTTTTGTGTGCATTAGTTAAGCTACAGCTGAGCTGCAGCTTAACGGCAATGGTATAACATATAGAGTTAAGCGACAGCTTAAGCTGCACCTCAGCTGGAGCTTAAGTCTCTTTGATGAAACCGGCCCCCGGTCTCTACATCAGTTAGCAGAAACTAATTTCTAATCATCATTATTTCCCAGATAAACAATTATAAAAGTAAAACGGAAATTGTTTTCCCATATCTTCTTTCAAGTCAAGTCGAGAAACTCTATATTTACTTTAACACTAATTACGGAAATTGAAGGTCTGCTCGAAAAATCCATCTATCTTCAGATGAACAATAATCTTTACGGTCACGAAAAGAGTATTTCATTCAATGTTGGGCAAGTGCTTTCTTTAGACCAAATGAAAAACGACGGAGAATCAAAAAATTGGCAATATCTTTGAACGTGAACTAGCACCATCCATCAACTGTTCAGCTTCTTAGAAATGGAATACATCAAAAAATTTTAAAAGCGCGTTTTCGTCAAAGCAGAATTAACAAATAACTAATGAACAACGATTGGTAGATAGTTTGGGTTGATTTGTAGTTCGGATAAACATCTAGAGATGTCCCAGGCACCTGCGCCCGTGCCATGGTACCTGGCACCGGCCGGCATCTAAGATTTTTTAAACAGATACCTGAACCTTGATGAAAAGTGTTTTAATAGCTCTAAAAAACCCTTGTCTTTTACAACCGATATAGTCTGTTGATCAAAGCAAATAAACTGAGCAATTTTGTGAACTAAAACTTGTGAACTATCGTGATCAAAAACCAGCTTCTAAGGTCGTTCGATTAGCGCTATTTGTATTTTGGTGAATAAACCCTCCTATCTGAAACCCTGGATACCTTTTCCTAGTTTCTGGTCCGGAAAAAATTGCCAGACACTACACCTGAACTTTTTGAAGCCAGTTCTTCTGATTACTTTCAGCATATCATGCATGATAGACATGCTTTTTGTTTTTTGCTCACTCATTCCCCATCCCCTCAGCGAAAAGATAGAGGACTCTTCCTCTCTAAAATTCCTGCCGTCCATGTCTGCTACTAGTTTCTTCCGTACTGAACTTGACTACTTTCATGGGTTCGCTGCATCGCTCATTTCAACATGGATGGAGCACAGACGTAGAGATTCCCCAGAATTTATTATTAAACTAAATTAAAGAATTTAATCTGCGAATTCAAAACAGTTAATATTGTATATCAAACTCACCTATAAAAGGATAAAATTGATGACGACTATATAAAAGGACACAAAATTCATCGTTGGATAAGAAAGTATGTAAGGTTGGTACCGACAATGTTATCGGTATTAGCAAAGAAATTGGCGTCAGGGCATTCCTACTATACTCAATTCTATGAATTCTCTATTCCAACAAAATAAATGAAAAAGTAGATGATGTTGAGAAAGTCGCATGTTCAAGAAATTAGGATAAAGAACTTTCGTCTGCTTCGATGATCCTTATCTAACTCGTCTTTTTAGGCTGGAAAATTATCGATTCCCAATGATGAGAACACGACATTTTTTCTTTTAGTTTTCGTTTTTGCGGCATCCTGTTCCCAACTGAACGCACGCGTCATTTTCCCAGTTTTTCTATGTTTCTATATACCCAATTGCCTATCCTATGCCACAACAAAAGTGCGATAATATGCAAATCTCTAAACTAGAAAAACTACTCAAAACTTGACTTTTCCAAAAATATACCTGTTCCTTCTTCATCGTTTTTTTCGCCATTTTACAATCATGAACGAAAATTCTCCCAGCAGCGGCCCTACTTCGGAAAGAGTAATAATTAACGACAAAGTTTATAAATTGAAAGATTCGATCGAATTTTTGAAATTCGAACCGAGGAATGGTAAGTATATATAATCACGGAGCTACAAATAGATATAATCCATATTCCAAAATTTCCAAAGTGGTTCCATAATTTTTTCCTATTGTTTCAAGTTGGGTAATTGTCAATTTTACAGAGTACTTCTATGGGTTTAGTCAGAAATTAAGAAAATTAGTTCAAATTTATTTTCTGATTAATGAGCCGAACGATCTGTTTTCTTTCCGTTTTCATCAGGAACAAGATCACACCGCATTCTTGTGACCTGCATCAATAAGAAACGGAATAAATATAAGTTAGTGAGTGATGCATTTCAACAAGTTGTTCTATTCTATTTCTTTACTAGCTACAAAAATCATAACTAGGTGAAGTCCATGGTTCAGGTTAAAACAACCGACTGAATGGTTGCATATAAGTTAATGACATTACATGAAGTGATTCAATACTTAATTAAAGAAATGAAGAACAGAGTCACAGAGTCACTCACGATTCAATAGACAAGAAATTCACTACGAACAAATGAAAACTCTAAAATTTTATGGAGGAAAAAATTCATTTTTGTTCAAAATCGTTTGAATCGTAAAATCATGAACATACTTTTCGTTGTAAAAACACACAACACGCAATTCCTGTCATTCTGAAAGATTCGAGCTGTTTCTGTGTGATGTTCTACATCGAATTTCCCATTTTGAATTTCATACAGGTCTGATCAGAATGTCCATAGCAGAGAGGCAGGATAATATCTGATTCATAATTCCTAAAGACGATTCTCAATTTAGAAAAAACATACTTTTAAAGCATTCTTGATGATCTTCATTTCCTAAAAATTTCTCACTTTAACTTGCAGGCGACCCACCCAACACGACGGCCGAATCGCTCAAGATAAAAAAATGCGAAATCTTTTTTTCGAGGATCGATCATTTGGCACCGACACATTTCGACGAAAAGAAAAGCCGTTCCTGCGTATGCGGCTGCCGCGGAAGGAGAAATTTTATAAGCTTCTTAAACCATAAAAAATTGAAAAAATTGGCCGAACAGAAACCATTAGACAAAAAATCGAAGATTATACCGAATATTTTGACGATATTTCTTTTGAGGAGGGCCGAGAAGTCCAAATGGCGAATATCATATTTGGCTTGCGAATTTAAAGACGACGTCGTATGTAAAAATTGGAAGGAAAAATTGGACAAAGATCTGAAGGGTGAGAAAGGAAGAAGTAGCTCATCAAAAAATATATGCGTTCATAGAGATAATACATGACCAACCAGCAGATGATGCTCATACTTCATTTTTCAGTATTCAATCGTCCGAAGAACTTACTAATCTTCGTGAATCCTTTCGGTGGTAAAGGAAAAGCCAAGTTAATTTGCAATCATTTCGTTCGCCCATTGCTCGATTTGGCCAATTTGCAATACAAAGTGATTGAAACTCGACGAGCGAATCATGCTCGAGATTCCATGCTGACGAAAGATTATGGTAGTACGGTCGACGGGTACGTCCAGTTTTAATGGTAGACAAAATTAAGATTTTCCACAACAAAATTATAGAATTCTGGCCGTAGGAGGAGACGGATTGTTCAGCGAAGTAATGAACGGTTTGCTGATCAGATCGCAAAAAGATGCGGGCAAAAATGTAGACAATAGAAATGAAAATTTTGCAACGTTTGAACACAGAATCGCAGCCATACCAGCAGGTAAAGCGCAACTATAGAAAATCATTTTACTGGTCTTTGAGATAAAGTACGAAATTATTCCAATTTTTCTAGCCGAAATTTGATCTTTTTTAATTTTGGTGACGCCATAGTCAAAATACGATTAAATTCCTTTTATTTATTCTTGCTGAAAATTGAGCTTAGGCAACACGATATCAGGGAAAATCCTCAAAACTAAAAGAACAAGGCAATATTTATGTTTTTTATAAACATGCTCAATCTCACCACTTTTCTCGAGGATCGACCAACGCATTCGCCTATACCTTGCACGGAACTGATGATCCTTTGACGGCCATGCTCCATGTATTAGTGGGCGATAAGAGAAAAATAGATTTGTGTTCAATTCACTGCGGCGAAAAGTTCGACCGATTCGCTTTTACAGCCGTTTCTTTTGGGTTTTTGGGCGACGTTCTGAAAAGCAGTGAAAAATTGCGTTGTCTAGGGCCGCCTAGATATCTAGTGGCAGGTAAAAACCTAGGATCGGGAACTAAAAGGCTCGAGAATATAGAAATGAAAACAGATTGAGAGAAAAAATATCTTCAAGTTAGAAAAGTCTCAACAAGTTCAACAAGTATTGGACAGTGAAATGTAGTGGGGAGCAAACAAACAAACAACGGAAATTCAAGATGACAAAAATGAGAGAAAAATGAAAACCACGGCCTGAAAAAATCCGCATCAAGGATTACCTAGCTTCAGTGAAGATTGGCTGCGTTATTATTTTCTACTCTCGAAAATAAAAGTCATTGAAATATTCATCACATTTCGAAATTTATAGGGGCACCTTGAGGTCAAAAATTGAAAATCCAAAAATCCAAAATTCAAGATTAATCAAAAATTTAACATATAAAAATTCCAAAATCTATCGTTTGCATACATTTTTTAGAAATTCTAAACTGGCTCAACTCATGGATGGTCCAGATATTTTAAACAACAAGCACTTCGATGCCATACTCTGTTTCTTAAGAGTCATTTTTTGTAGGCAACTAAGGGACATTGTGATATATCCACTGCATAGGGAAATTTTCCGTCCTCTCGAGTTTTACCTGTATTTTCGTGGAAAGCATCCAGCTTTTTCATCATTTTTGCCGTCCAATTTTTGGCATTCCAAAACGTCCTAAAAAGTGTAAAATGCAGAATCTGAAAGACATGTTTATTTCACGTTATACAGCATTTTATTCGTGTCTAATGAACGGTTAATAATAAAGTTATTCCATGCCTAGGCCGATGCACCTCAAGTCTCGTGAATACGCAGAAAAAGGCTAAAAAATGCGAGAACTCCAAACTTTAGGATACTGTAGCCTTACGGGTTTTATTTTTTATGCAGTTTGAGAATTATCTTAATATTCAGCATACGAAACTTGACGTAATTTCTCATTTTTGAAACTCATCAAACTGTGATAGTTCCACAATGAAGGTAGAAATTATAAGATGATGTTTAAATTCCACGTCGTGCGACCTCCTAGCAGTACACGAGTTTCCGTAGATTTTTGCCAGCGGGTACGAGATATCGTAAACAATCTATTCTATAGGGACATTTTTTGTGCTGCCGAGCTTTTGCGGTAGATATGATGATTGTTGTGAAAAAATAGTAATTTTTGCTGTCAAAATTTAATGTTTCGAGTAGTGATGAGACGGATCTGCTTTTTTGATAATATCAGGGATCCGGATGTGAAAAATTTGCTCTAACGGCTCCAGATCCTGAATGATAGATCCGGCTGGATCCGGATCTTCTATGGTAGCATATAAATGTCCAAATGCTGAAGAAAAATGATGTATTATGTTTATTTTAAATCAACTTGTGTGAATCTATATTTTTTCTGTGTTATGTTCATTCATTAAATCATTCATGTTTTAGTTAGTAATTTGAAAACAGCTGTCTTGACATATGCTGAAGTTTACACAAATCAGTAACTGAGTAGCCAATATACAAATTGTACGTTTTCTAAAAAAGTCAATCGAAAACCTATGTTGGAGTTGAAGCGCAGTTCCAGATACAATGAAAGCATGTAAACTTTATCCAAGTAGAACGTGACTTCAACGATTCCTAAAAGTTTTATTGTCAAACTGAGCACTGAGTATTTCGTTGTCAATTAACTAAAGTGCCTCAAATGATCCAAAAACCAAATTAAAGCACGAACTTAAATCTCAAACGTCTTTGAATCCAAAAGAATCCTTTGAATCCGGATTCAAAAAACTTTGATTCAGCGGATCCGTTTCAGATCTGAATTTATAAATTTAGGCGGATCTTGGCGGATCCGGATTCGGATACTCGTCCCATCATTTATTTCGAGCACCACTGTATTTTCCTACACTCCTAAATCTTATAGTAAATTGTAGCTCATTCATTCGCGTAATATTGGGTGAATTTAGGGAACAGGATGTTTGGCGTACCTGAACCTGAGAAAGCTGAAAGAAGTTTATGTCAAAGATCAAAATTTTCGATTGTTGTCTTACTGTAGCTATGTGAGTTTTGATTTTCAGACGAAATCTCAACGCATCAAGTTACACCAAATATGTGATTTTGAAACAGAATTAATTTTTTACTTATCACAATTAAGTCGAATTCTACCAGGAATCTTGTTTTAAACTTTTGAAACAATTGCAATCTGTATTTATCAGATCTGAGAAATGCAACGATATATTTTTAAGTTCTCTACCAACCAGCTGGACAGTACCGCCAATCAGCTAAAAAAACAAAAAAAAATCATCTATAAATCTAGCTTTAATAATCAGGAAACGTGAAAATTGGATTAAGATCTAAAAGCAATCAAAATAAAAATATCAGACAACCAACATACAAAACAATTGGATCTACAAACCAGCAAGCACTTCTGCCTTTGTCTTCTATGTACATGGTTAAGTCCATCACTCCGCTCCGCAAGCAGATTACGCGGTAGAGCAATTTGATGGAATTACTCATATGTCCTGTATAATTCAAATCAGATTTGTAATTCAAATGACACACTAACGACCTAACGAACTATAGAAGATGGGACATTGACAGAATACAACTTATTTTGATAATTTTGCGTTAATTCCACTTTCCAGATTAGGAACAGAAATTTGAACTAAAAATTAAAAAATTTCCCATATCAGAGTTTCAACTAGAATTACACAATGACAAGTCATTCGGGAAACTAAGAGATCAAATGCGTTTCAAAAAATACTGTAGAAGAAAATGCTGAAACGACCGATGATTTGGATATACCTTGAACGAACTTCGAGAAATACTTTTCTATTCGCAAATTTTTTAGCCGGATACAGTGGCGTAACTATAGTAAGGGCAACTACAGTAAAATTTGAAAATTTACCTTTCCAGGCTTGAAAACTGCTGTTAAACATCCGATCTATACTGGCACCATAGAATATCATTCGCCTAAAATTTTACAACCTACTGGAGGAACGACCGATTTGGTTAGCTCGACATTGCCTGTTAATATTTGTCACGCCAATTGCGAAGTATGCAAATTAGCCGCCGAAAATTCGACGGTCCAAATAACTAAGGCTGAAAATTTCAAATCCTTCAATGAAGAAAAGTCCAGCAAAATTGCAACCGAAGAAATTCAGAACGCCGAGATTTCGTTTGTACACGTCATAGGAGTAGTTACGCCGGCTTTGTGCAAATTGTCGCCTTCGGGGTTGAGTCCCACTTGCCATTTGGGCGATGGGATAATGCACTTGGCGGTCATAAAAGAAATCTCTCCGTTCAGGAATGGAATTTACATCGCAAGCATAATGGCGAACCAAAATGATCATGTAAGCTTCTAACCATTTTTTGCGATTGTTCTATATTCGGTTGCTGATTAAGTTTACTGTATGTAATTCACAGTGCAAAATGAACTGAATTAGATACACAGCGTTTTAACGAATAGAAAATGTGCCGACACCTGCGTAGCTGTTCACCTACCATTTTGACCATTTCGACAATTCGGGGTGTTCAGCGATTTTGCAAAATGGAACTCTATGATTTTTCTAGGTTTTCTTCGGAGCAAACATCATCAATAATTCTTAGTGGAGGCCTAAGCAATGTGCTGGTGTTTTCATTCAGCTAGATAGTGTTGCCAACCAACTAGAAAATCAAAAACTTCGCCAGAAATCAACCATTTTTCAAGAATTTGGTCCAACAGCAGAAATCAAATCTATTTTAGATTGATAAAGGCAACTAAAATTTACCAATCAGGCAACCAAGCAAAAATCGAGATTTTTCGAACAGCGTGAACTTGTTAATGAACAGTATTGACCAGGAGCTATAAACACGTATGATTACAGAGCAGACACGGTCATAAAAAGTTCTATCAAATTGGTTATAAAATATTTTCACATTTTTCTCGATTCTGTCATTTGTGAGCTTGACAATTTTTTTCTGAAAATAAATTTTCCTCAATTTGACCATCCTTATCTTCCAAAAATTTAATTTCAGCTGTCGCGTTTCTTCGTTTCAGTAGCTGTCCGTTTTACTACAAGTAATAATGTTTCAACTCTTTCAGCTCCTTTGTGCAAAGGAATCACTGTTTTTCGCACGAACATTTTCCCACAATTCTGTAAATGACCCAAATTACTTCCCCACGTATGTCAGATTTTCTTAGGACGTTTCTGCTCAAAAAAGCTAAGGTAGTTTGTTTGTTTGCACTGCAAATTAGAATAATGAATTCTTATTTTGGTTGCACCAGCGATCTGAGTGGTGTATGTACCCGTTCCTCAAGGAAGCGTTTTTAGGACCTGTTGTATTCTTACTTTATATAAATGACATTTTTCATTTATGGAAAGACAACATTAGTCTCAAAATTCTCAGTTTTCTTGATGATGTTGAAATCTATAAACTGGCGAATAATTTTCTGATCTTCAACATAAATCTATAACTCTATTTTGAATCTATACTCGATTCATTTTGAAATGATCGATGCAGCGAGGTCGCAGTACATGTACAGCGTAGGAATTGTACCGTGGGTCAGCCAGGACAGGAGGTGGGATAGAAATTTTTTTCGTTCTTGATTACGAGAAGAAAGTCTTCTAACATTCAAGCAGCATATTCTTCAACATATTAGTCAAATATGTGAAATTATTTGGTTAGACAACACTCTTCAAACATTGGACATTAATGTTTTGTTCGGAAAAATTGTTAAAGTATATTATGATTTTCACTTTTATGACGACTCTCTCTTTTCTTTTGCTCATTTTTTTTGCGCAGTAAAATTTACATTTTGCAGGAAATTCAGCTTTCAGCTATTGTCTATTTATTTTGAAATGGCAGATAGAACGAAGCGTTGAAAGTGCAAATAAGTTCAATTCGGAAAAAATAGCAAGGTTGTTACTGTAACAACGAGGAAAACTTCCTCGTCCATCAGCGGCAAACAGACTGACCGGTAATTTTCTCCAATAACCTGGTCAGATGTACGTGGCCAACAATTGTATTTGAATCAAAATTGGATAAGCGAAATGACGTATCTTCGATTTTGGCCTTTTTTGTAATGAGGGAGTTCATATTTTTCTAGAGTATATAGTTTTTTTATAAAATGCTTCTAAATTGAAAAAGAACAGAAATTAACTATGTCGTCAAGATTTACTACACTAAGCTTTCACAGTAGGATTATTCATTCAAAAAATTGTTGAAAGTTGATTGAATTTAGAAGCATTTCAAGAAAAACAGACTATGGGATTCTTTACTCTGTATAAATTGTGTGAAATTGAACCTACTTCCATGTAGCTGTAGCTATAATTTCGAAGTGATTGAACTGCAACAGCCGTTTTAATTTAATCGATATTCTTTAAAAAATCGGATACAGTTCATACAAAAATCATAAGAGCTCTCAGTGGTCGGTTATCAATCAATGAACTTTTACCGATTTTAAGCCCACAAGGTGACCAATTTCACAGGAATCAAATCATGATCACAAATTTCTACTATTTAAATAGCCATCTTAATGTAAAACCACTCCTTCCATGGATTCAGGAATAGTTGACAGATTTGAAGGGAAATATCGCTACCGAATTTTTGTATAGGTAAAAAGCAAATACAATCTTCATCCCTGACGCGTTTATAATTGGTTTTACAATATATAGATTTATTATACTCTGCAGCCGTATAAAGTGTTGGCACTTGGCAATGTCGGTAACTTGTAAATTTATTGAAAACTTTTGCGATTATCCAAATGATTACTGTAGTCGTCCGATGCCCATTGGTCAGTGAAGTTAACTACATACGTGGGTTAAACTGCACTTTAGCTCCGTATAAAATTTTGAAGCAGCAAGTCGAATTAATTGGGCTGCCTGAAAAACATAACCTCAGCCTGCTGGCTGAGTTCTACAAGCGTCTTCCACGGGTCGCTTTTCTGGCCCGTGATTAAATTCATTCTCATTTAGTTAACAAAAAGTTTCGTCGACGTACATCAAGTGACAGGGTTTTCTTATACCCCGAATTTAAGCGAATCGAAGACTTGCGAAGATGGTTTGGGAACATGGAACGTAGACGGCGAAATTCTTCCACAGCCCGAAAATACCATTCATTTCAGGTAAATAACTGGATAATAGCTACAGTTCAAAAGTAATGATTCGGTTCATTGTAATGATAGCCATAGGATCTACTATATATTTTTCTTGAAATGCTTCTAAATAATAAGTGGAAAGCAAGTAGTATTTCAGATTTTCTAATAAACAATATATCATACAGGTCTGGAAATTTCTGAACGTACCGAGCTCACCTTTAATAATTTTTTGAGTGAAAAACTTTGTGGTAAAAGCTCTATGTAAACGATTTTGACGAAGTACTGATTTGTCACTTTTCTATTTGGAAGCATTTTATAAAAAACAGACTATAGGACAGTATTTTTCCGATCAAGTGTGAAATAGTAAATTTTGTTATGCCTGCGTACACATTGTACCCGTGCTGGGATTGATGTTTCATCATGGCCGTGGGTTCTGAATCCGGCCATTTTTGTTGAGCCCTGGTGGATGGTCATACCTTACCCGATATAATGTTGGTGACGGGACATCTCTGGCGCCACTGGGAAAGTCCTTCAACAATTAGCAAAAGATTATTATCAAATCATTATGCATAGTATTTACTACTGTATCTAAATAATCGAGGTAGCTCTAAGATGATTGGTTCGATACTGATGGTATGCCCCATATTAATTTTTATTACCAATTTTTCGTTTCAGGATGCACAAGCAGCTCATTCCCGTTTTCGCTAGAGGCATTGAACCGTAGATGTGTGTAGATGAATTTTGATTCGGACATAAGAGTCATTTTTCTATGCTATAACTAATATGAATCAATACAAACAGTAAATATTCAACTTATCACATTCACACTCCCAATAAATCTGAAAGAATATCTGAAACGATGCGAATGATAGAGATTGAACCGAAAACTAATTTTTATTAGGATGAAAAATTAGGAAGAAAATAACAGCGGTCATTCATTTCATATCACATTTATTCATTCAGCTAATAAATTTCTAAACTATCATCATCAATCACCAATTTTCCAAAATATATTTGACATTAAAAAAAATGGCGAACGTAAATAAAAAGTAAAAAAATATGAACAATATTTGTGCGAATTTAGATCCCTACTCGTAGAAAAAAAGAAGTAAAAAGATTAAAATGCTCGACAGTAAACATAGAATAACGGCAAATAGAATCATGTGAGTAAAATATGACAGTAAACATCCAGCTATCTCAGGCTACCAGTCAGAGTTCCGTTCGAGGCGTGTGATTAATAAAAATTGAACAATAGTTTATTTTGGATGTTCATTTTTGGACATGCCTCACACGCCCAAACTTCTCAGGTAGAAAAAATAGCTTTACTTGGCATTATGAATGGGCGTTTTCCATCTATACGTACCCGTATAAACGAATCCGTGATTTTGCATAAGCTCGTCTGCCTCGCGGGGACCGCGACTGCCGTATTCGTATGGGATTGGTTGGACTTTTTCCGCTTCAATTTTGTGTAGTAAAGGCGTGAAAATGCGCCATGCGTGTTGCAATTCGTCCGATCGAACAAAGTTTATTTGCGAACCACCAAAGACTTCCAAAATTAATCGTTCATACGCATCGGGCAATCTAATATCCTAGCAAAAAAGCAAAAATCTCATGTTCTTCTCAAATAGCGAAGTCTGATCGATTTTTCCTACAATCCCTAATTGTTGAATATTTTAAGAGACTACTTCAAATGATAATCGCAACTAAAGGCCATTTATACTTGTCTTTTTCGACGGAACGGAACGGAATGCAATCGAGGGAACGTAACCGAAGGGAATAGAAGTTTCGGTTCGGTTGGACGTTACCGTCGGTCGTTTTCCGCAAATCGCAGTTGTCCTTTCCGACGGGAAGTTGATTTTCGGGCTGAACCTTCCAAGCTATTGACGGTCTGTTCCGTTCCGTTACGTCGAAAAATGCAAGTATAAATGGTCATTCGAATTCACTCGAATGTTCGATTTTCACGCTTTTATTTCTCTTTTGTTCATTTGTTCAGCGTTTTCCATCTTAATTTTGTCCGCTTTTTTTGTTTTCCATCTGTTCTCAACAGTATTTTATAACTGGGTCATTTCTTCAATACTTTTTTATTGTTGAATTGCTTACAGGGTCATTCATTGTTAGTGTCCAATAATGTGAAAAGGTACTGACTAGACAATCTTAGATTTTGTTTAAAATTTGTATGCATGTACAAATTAAACCGTGCAAAATTTTGGCTCTATTAGTGCATTGCTTCCATGACTGGGGCCACTTTTGTGGATCCATACCAACAAGAATGTAGGGCAAACAATTTGGTCAAATTTGATGTACCATTGTGTTTCAACTAGAGTATCTACTGGCTTGAATTTTCTTATTACAACAACTTTAATACTGAAATAGCATTAAAAATGTTTACAAATTGATATCATTTATGCTATTGAGTCTGAATGTGTAACAAAAGGATCGTCAGTATAGTACACCAGTATTACTTTTTATCGGTTAATAATTCAGATTTATTTGCCCCTCATTCCCTCGGAAAAATAAAAAATCGCTAGTTTTTGCTACTTTCTTGAGTTAATTTTCAATATAGCTAGAGTGGCTACTATCTTTGATCATCTTTTTTTTGCACCACTGGAAAAAGAACATTTATTTTTTATTACAGAAAACTTTAAAAAACCAAAATGATAATTTTCGGTATCATGTCTTCAAAATTGCCTTAAAGGTATACAACCCGTTGCATGCACAGCACATGTTACAACACTGTTTTCAAAAATGTCGCAATGCCCGGAACGTAATGCGATATGTAAGCACAACTGTTTGATAGCATATATCACAGAAACTACTGAAAATTTGATATGCAGCAGGTATATCCATTTGATGACAGACATCAGAAACTTTTAAAATTTTCCATGATATTCAATTGTGTTCTAGAATATCATTCAGTGTTTTTGTACTATATGTTTATCAGACCACCCCATAGGGGGAGGGTGTGGTGGGGAGGTATCTGAGGCTTGAAAATTCATTTGCCACCACGGTAAGAATGACTTACTGGTCGAGTGAAATGGCAGAAAAATGACTTAACTGGTACATAAAATTTTTGGAAGTGTCATAATGGGTAAGCCAATTTGAAGGAAATGTGTGAGTGGGTAATTTTGGAGGGATGGCTCTTGGGTAGTATTTTTTGGAAGTGGATAATCAGTTTGAAAAAAAAGTTCTGAAAATTAAAATAATTCACAGCTGATTTTGGTGAGTGAAATTGTGAAATTTGAAAAATTTACAGCTGCAGAGTCCCACTATTTTTGTACGAGGCAAATATTTTTTCGCTCCGTACGAAGATTTTTTTAGCGCAAAATGAAAAAACATTTTGTCGAGATTACATGATCAGGAAACGGTTCTCCACGATTTAAAATCAGAAACGACCCAAAAATTTTTTGGCGACTCGCGCCGGAGTCTATTTTGTAATTTATAATAATGGGAAGTCTAAGGTTTTCTCCCAAATTGTGCTTCTCCTGGAAAAAATGTTGGGGACTCGACGTGAAAAAGCAACTTTGGTGCATTTTTATAACGTGAACATGTGAAATTGACCAAGCTATTGGGGAAAAGTGATTTGCGCTTTGCACATCGCTGTACACCCGACCTTGGGGATATACTTAGATTTGGACATGTAGGGACACAAATCTACGAAAATATAGTTTTCTATTAAAAAAGAGTTTTATGGAGTCGAACTTGATTAAAAATGAATCATTTTCGAAGCGCTTTGCGATCCCTGATTATAAAATGAGATGATACACTTGAGGTGACGAGAAATATTGAAGGTTCAATGATAAGTGAAGTAGACAGAAATGTTAACGGCCACATTTGAGCTAAATTATAGTGGCAGAGGTCCCCAAGGTCAAATTTTTCAGGTAAGGGTAAAATTGAAAATTTGTGGGGGCAGTGTAGCTAAATGTTTACTAAACACGTCATTTTGTCTCAACATTAGGTAACCAGCAATCAATTTTAATGACTTTGGGTAGGGGCAATACCCCCCCTCATACCCCTCCCCATGGGGCAGTCTGATAGTGGGTAATAGTTATTTCAATCGTGTCGGCGCGAGGTATCGAAATATGGAGGTATTGCCCTTCTAAAATGCAACAAAATGCAGTTTTTTTCATCTCGGAACTCTTAAAATTCTCTGTGCCAAACACCCTTAAATTTTTTTCGGATTAATTTTTGCAAAAAAACATCGGTTTGGCGGAAAATCTAGTTTGGATGGATTGGCGGAAACATACTTTACAGTAGCACTTCAGCACTATAAGCCACAAATTTCGAATTCCAGTGTGGGTATCAAAGAAAAATATCAAGTTTTCGATGAGAAATGACTTTTTGAAGGAAAAATGGATTGAATAGCTAAATTTTTCTGATATACTGCGCCCAAATTAACACTCTTAAGCATTGTTATAACGTAAAAAGAATCAATTATGAGCATGTTTTTCTATTTGTCAAGCCAAAAATATATTTTTAACCATAGTCCGTGAAATTTCAGATAATCAGTCAAGTGCAAACCAATAGTTGGTTTCTACTCCAGCACCGAGCAGGCAGGATGAGAATATGGGAACAGAACTTTGAAATTTGAACTAATCAGGGTCCCATTAGCACCGCTGCTAACTTTGCGTCAGAGGACAATATATGTTTTGAAACTGATGTATATGTTCTTTCACATTTTCTCATTCTACCAGATGCAACACCCTAAACTAATTCAAGTCCAATTCACAAATTTTTTAAAAAACTGTTAAATTTACCTTATATCTCGCATGATATGTCAAATCAAGTTCCGTTTCTTCCAATTCGAAACCCATTCCCGGACGTTTGGTCATAACTTTGGCGTAGACTGCTTCGTTGGGCTGCACCCTCAAAACCAATTCGTTGCGTTTACAGACACCCGGATCGAAAATATCGCCATGAACCTAACAAAGTGAAAGAAGAATGTGATGGAAGCAGCATAAGGATTAAAAAAAAGAAAACGACTTCTTTGAATTGTATACGGACATCCGCTTTACGTTCATTCAAAGCTTTTCCGACGCGTAGAAAAAACGGTACACCGTCCCAACGTTCATTTTTGATAAAAAGTACGGCCAGCGCATAAGTAGGAGTAGTAGAATCATCAGGGACAGTTGGATCATCCTTATAGCCGAATCTATAAAAAAGAAAGTTAAAAGTTATGACAAGTCTTAACTTAGATCGTTTTTTACCAATTAACGGAAAAAATCACAACATAAAAATTGATTGACTAGTAATGAACAAATGTAATTTCAAAATGTGTGAACATTATGAAAAGAATTTAGTGTTTTAATTCATTTTTTCTAAAAAGAAACGTTTACTTATCGACAGTGATTGGCAATCGTAAAAATTTTCACTGGTTGAAAATCTATTTTTGGATCGGTTACCCGATTTTCATGGTCCAATCACCTACCTGTTATCACCTCGACATTATGATTTTTGAATTCATCAAAAACGGTGCATTTCTGTCCGGTTTATTTGATTTACTTGCTGTTTGATGGCTGATTGAAAACATCCTCATATTGTCCAGAGCCTCCGAAGACAGAAACTAACTTTGCATCATCAATTTTAGGGTCAGAACTGGCGACATATTGACCAAGAACGACATTTTCGATATCGATCGGCTGAATGACTTTAAGAACTTTGACTTTTTCATTACGAATGTCTTCTGCTTCTTTACTGGCTGGCTTCTCCATTGCGAAAAGACAAACGATTTGTATAAGATGATTTTGCATCACATCTCTGGAAAGGAAGTACGAACAATGATTAAAACTAATATGCGTCGTGTAGACAAAGAATAGAAGAAAACCGACCAGAGCACCCCATGGGGGGGTATTACCCCGGTCTTAGATTTGGAAATTCATTTACTACCCCCATAAAAACAGCTCACTGTAGCAAAAAATTTTGGTAGACCTCATCCTCTCCTCAGTAGGTTATAGTAATTCGAGAAAAATTGCACAATGTGTGCTTGAGAGGAATTACTCACTGGTCTTTTTGACACATTTACTGAGCAAATGATGATGGGAAAGTATGCAACTTCTGTGCCATATAGCGATTTTTAGGAAAAGATATCAGCACATTAATATAAACTACTTGTAGGAAATCATGATATATATAACTGGGAGATCAAATAATGACTTATGTATATGTGATTTATCAAAAAATCGTTCTTTGGGAACATACATGTAACGGAGCTCCGAGGTCTGGGGGGGGGGGGTTGGAGCACTTTTTTGGGGCCGGGGGTCAGTAATTCCCAAAATTTTGGGGGGAGGGGCCCTGAAGGGAAAAAAATTCGATTTTTTCCATGAAAAATGTCCGAAAACGGTTTAAAAAGTAGTAATTTTCGTCTAAAAAATGATAAAATATGTACTTATGGCGCGAAGCGCCGAGAAAATTGACGTTTTTGACCATTTTTTGTTCAAAAATTGACATTTTTCATAGAAAAAATGACATTTTTCAGTATTTTTCCGACTAAAACTATGGGGGTCCCTAGGGCTACCATATGGCTAGCCATAGGATTGGAAAATCCTGGGGGGGGGGCGGTCGCCCAATGGCTAGCCATATGGTCGACGATTTCTGGGGGGGGGGGGGGGGGTTCCCATAGCACTTCCCCCCCCAATTACATGTATGCTTGGGAAGAAAAACATTATGTTCTTAAAATCCTTCCTCTTCATGTTCTCCTTTCGTTTTTTCCACTTCTGCGTTGGGTCTTCTGTGCGCATATGGTTATACTTCTCCACCCAAGCTGTGGCATACTTTCCTGCTATGAGTTGAGACATGCGAGGTCCGTTAACGTAGACTTTCAATTGGAAGCACTGTTCCAACCCTAATCAGTGATGGAATAAGCCCATACTGCTGAAGATGCTGGTTCAATTAATGTTTCCAAAAGTATGTTGTGCCCGATTCTCGAAATGTGCAGGAATCAGTTCAATCAGAATCAGAATAAGACCATGTTCAAAGTGTGACTATTCTCTGCGTATAATTAGTGCATTCAGGTTGCATGATTGGGAGCTGGAAAAAGGGGGTTGAAATAGTAAATGGTGTTTTACCGTAAAAAGCGTAAAGTAGGGGCATTAATCATTTTTGTAAGTTGTAAATGAGAATTGTTTTGTGGTGAGAGTACTACACGACCCCCCTCCGCAGAAAAGTTGGGAGCAAAAAAAAGGTCACGGTATATTTCAAGTACTACCCTTGCAGTTAACGATTTTACTCCTACCTAAATTTCCGACCTTGGGGACCTCTGAAACCGGCCATTACGAAAGCCTTGAAACAGAAGAATGTTTTAATCGTAAGGAACTTGAAACAGACTTTCCATCCAAATGAATAAACATAAAAAAGCAACGTTTTCTCTTGCGATACGCTGTTGTACAAGATATTGAGAGATAACCTGATAATGCCGAATTGGTCAAAATAACCACCGCGGCCGTAAGTGCCGAATGGTTCTTTGAACGAAATCGTGACGCTAGCGATATGGTCGCGATTCCAACTGGGTGCGAAAAGACGATTGCCGAAACGCAAGGTCATCAAGTTTTGGACCATTTCTTTGCCCAAATAATGGTCAATGCGATAAATTTCGTTTTCGCTGAATAAATCAGCCAAGTGTTTCGATAAAGCCGCCGAAGAAGCCGAATCGCGACCGAATGGTTTTTCGACGACCAGACGATTCCAACCGCCGCTAGAAATATTATTGTGTTAAATTCTTCGATTGAAGTTGAGTTACAGATGTTGTATATGTTTTTTTCAGATAAACCATGGCATATTTGACAAAAATTTCAATCTTCAGTGAAATTTAACGTAATCATTTCAAAATTAGGGTCGCATAAAGAAAACTTTTCAGTCGAATGATTAGAAAACCTTCCAATGGTTTAACGGAGCGAAAGGATTTTTCCAAAATTCCTAAAACGAAGCCTCAACCTCAAAATCTTAATTATTTGCTTAAAACTTACAAAAACACTCCAAAAGTCATTTTTTAGAAAAAACAACAGATCCCAAGAACTTTCTCGATAGTTTTTATTGAAAGTCGAAAAGTAAAGCGAAGAACTGTATGAGTTAATTGGCGAGTTAATTGGCAATTTAGGTAAGAAGTATATTAATACAGATACTCCTTACTTGTCAGATATACAATTATGTTTAATATTGACTGTGACATCGTTGTACACGGTTGGTGGTAGAGCCAAATAGAAAATTCTATTATAAATCACATCGGGATATTTCAGTTTCGATTTAATATATAAATCTAGCTTTTGGAATCCATCGGGCTTATCGTAATCGCCTTGGACATATGAATTTATAGTCATGAATTGCTCAAATAATCCATTTTCCTCAAGCAAAACCTGGAATTCAACAAGTCAAATTAATACACAAAAAACTGGAGACGGAGCTTTTCGGAGCACTTTGGAGCCGCGGCTCCTTGAAATGGCTGAATGACAAGCAAGAAAATGACTTAGGAGCCAATTTGTCTGGTGAAACTTTGTTCTTCACAATTTTTAAGCATTTTAATGCTTTACAGAACGCTAAATATCAGACTTTTAATTAGGTAATAAAAAATAATAATGCTCGAGTCAAGGCTTCACTTCACCATGCCTACAAACACATACCACTCATTCTTACATGGGTTACAGCAGGGTTTTATTTTTAGGCCAATTGAGAGCATGGCTCCTAAAAATTCTGATTGGCTCCCGAAAATTTAGCGGCACAAGCTAAATTAGCTTCTATAAATTTAGGAATTTCAGCGTAATTTAGAGGTGTTTTCAGCTTCAACTTCCAAAAAATGTCGCCTCTTCGCGGACTTACATCATGTACCTTATGTTTTTAAATATTATTCTGTGATGCTGTAGTTGTGTACATCAGATGTGTTGCACGAAAGGTTCATTTACATAACAATGAGAGCTTTATGTATCTTAGACATGAAACATTAATTTGATTTTGATTTTTAAGAGTTCAAACTATCCAAAACCATACATGTAATTGGGGGGGGGAGTGCTATGGGAAACCCCCCTAGAAATCGTCGACCATATGGCTAGCCATTAGGCGACCCCCCAGAATTTTCCAATCCAATGGCTAGCCATACGGTAGCCCTAGGGACCCCCATAGTTTTAGTCGGAAAAATACTGAAAAAGTCATTTTTTCATGAAAAATGTCAATTTTTGAACAAAAAATAGTCAAAAACGTCAATTTTGTCGGCGCTTCGCGCCATAAGTGTACATATTTTATCATTTTTTTAGACAAAAATTACTACTATTTGAACCGTTTTTCGGACATTTTTTATGAAAAAATCGAACTTTTTTCCTTCAGGGACCCCTCCCCCCAAAATTTTGGGAATTACTGACCCCCGGCCCGAAAAAGTGCTCCAACCCCCCCCCCAGACCTCGGAGCTCCGTTACATGTATTTCCAAAACTATATTAAGCTACTGCATTCGGTCGAATCAACAAAGTGATGTCGCATGGCCTTTGAAAAAAAATTATTCTGCAGGCACCAAAGAAGTGTCAGGAATTCGAAACAGCTAAAACGGTCGTTGTTGCAAAATCGGTCTCGACTGTTCTTGGTAGAATCATGTTAATGTACAATGCTTCATTTGTCGTAAAAGCTGAGTTGCTATCAGTACAGCAGAAAAGTTGCATACCTTGTTATCTGAGCATTTCACTCAATTAGACGAAGAAAAGGAGCATGTAGTGCCTCACTATAGGATTCAATGTTTTGACTGAAATTGTAATATATAATCATTGATTGAATAGTGACTGATCTAATATGTGAGCCTTATTATTCTATGTGTGATCAAAAATGTATTTGAAATGCTTGATATTTGAAATGCCTGTATGGGCTTCTACTGTGATTTTGAAGCATGTTTTTCAATAAATTCATTGAGAAAACTGTTTTTTACTACCATATTCGTCTACAAACAATTTGGTTTTGGTTCGTTGAAATCCGGATTGACCTGTAAAATTTTGATCCTTGGAGCCAACTGGCCTGTGGAGAAAAACGAAAAATAAAACCCTGGGTTACAGACATCTAAAAACACTATCTTCATACATTTCAGAAAGGTGTTAGATGGATGATCTTTGGGCTTGTACAAAAGAGGATGGAACGGTTCTTAACCCCACACCTAACAATAAAATAAACTATTTATTCTCCAAGCGGACTCAGAGGCCTAACCTGGAAACTCCCCAACCCTACAGTAGACTGTTAATTGATTAATTATTTGCCTACCCTCACTTCTAAGCTTCTCTTGAAATATAGCACCACTATGCTCACAAAACGGAGTAAGTTAGGTGTCGAGCATATATTTCGGCATAATTACACTAAAATGAATATAAAAAACCAAAAGATGGCGGTCGCGAACTTTCATTAAAAATTACGATTAACCAGAAATCAATGAAACCCAGAAAATAGAACATGGGCGAAAGGGTGTTATGTAAATATATTACATGAATACCTCCATACATTGCAGAAAGAGCATGTGTGTTCAGACGCTTTCAATTTTTATAATTTTAGAAAGTTCGTCAGTTTCATGATTTCAAACTCCCTTTTCCAAATAACTTAACAGCTATTTAAATATTCATATTGAGGCATGGGTATTCCGAATAGGTTGAAATAAATGAGTGTCACACTGTCACGTCATGTTACCACATTTATATTAAGTAGCCGATTCTATCCAACTGAGATTTGCCTTTCTTATGTGAATAAAAACAAAACTGTACAAAAAACAATTTTTGTGGCTCTTATAGCTTGAAACACGCCACAAATGTAATATGTGTTTTTATAAGCAAATCTCGCATTTTTGACTGTTGACATGAAAAAATTTTGGCTTTGGCATGTAAAATTTCATCCTAAAAGTCAAACTGCCTATGAGTTGGAAATGAAAAAATCTGCTGGAGACGGAGCATAAAATCAAGGGACTTTCACAGAAACCCGAAGGCAAAAAATAATTTTGATAAATAATCTTCGTTGTTAGTGAATTTAGAATAACAAACAAAATATCTACCAATTTAAAAATTTCAAATCTTAAGATTTGTCCTTATGTCAATATTCCACAACCGACATATTACAACATTCGATAGAATTAAAATTTTCCAGGAAATACGAGTGTTCTCATATTTATCTCATTTCCACATGGTTACATAGTAAAGATCTCGTAATTTTCAAAGAGAAGTCACAGTGAAAATCATTTTCTTACGTTACAATATGGCAGCATATTTGATTTCAACGTGTCCATCGATAATTTTGACCTTGCGTAACCAACTACAGTGATATCTTTAGGTAATAAACCATCGCGGTACAGCCACCATATTGTAGGGTAGATTTTCTTCTTTGCTAGGTCACCCTATAATAATGAAAAAATTTGCTATGGACAAAAAACCCGTTATTTTGGTGCGAAAATATAGTGGCTCTTGACCTACGACGAATAGTACATGATTCGAGTAGGGTTAAAAAGCGTAGCAGGAACCGCAGCACATGCGGAAAATTCAAAAGCGCAGTGCTGGCTATACCCTAGTGCTAAAAGATTCAAAGGGGCATAATTTTTGTATCACATAAATGTTGAAAAAGATACATTTTCCAGCATTCTAGAATATTGAAATTTAGGAAATTTTCCGGCGCCTAATTGATATTCGACTAAAAATTGATATTCGACTAAAACCTAATTGATATTCGACTAAAAGACAGAATGTCTGCTTCCGAAATTTGTTGCAACCTTTCTTTACCATCGGTCACCTATGGTTGCGGAATAATAAGCTGAAAAATGCATTTTCCGCCATCTTAGAAGCCTTGAAATGAGAATTTATCGATAGTCTAGCCAGACTTTTTATTTTCCTGCAAAACTCATAAAATCCAGTTGCAAAAGTGTACAACTGACGCGATTCGAATGCAGTTCACGAAAATTAGCGTTTGATTGTTTTTCTGATAAAAGTGAAGTAAATTTATCAATTTTAGAGTGAGCAAGTATGCTCATACCTTTATGACGTATGCAAGGCCGTATTTAGAGGGGGCGGGGGGGGCGGCCGTCCCACCTGTTAATTTCTTTAAAGGTACAAAACACCGGATAAAGGCCACAATAATCAAGAACAAAAATATTGTTCTCAATTTTACACATGTCATATGTTAATTTATCAATGCATCTTAACCTCTTCACCTGTTTTATAGCTGCTACAGAATTTTTTGGATTCACCTAATGCGTTTTACGAGAAAGTCATATAGTCAGCCGACCTCCGCCCCCCCCCCCTAAAAAAAATTGCTGGATACGGGCCTGGACGTATGTATACTTTAAACTATGTACAAGATATGAAGCAAGTGGAAAATAATAATTGTACGAAAATGGGAAGGCTGGTACGGAAATTTTTTCACTAGATTTCCGTACCATACAGATCGACCAGTACAGAAAAAACCCTGATACCATCTAGTATTCTGATTGATGGATCAGCTGTTGAACACATGTATAGTATAGTTACATCTACAATAATTTTTATAAAAATTAATTTCAATAGTTTTATCGTTTATTGAATGGTCGGTATGGCCTGCATGCTGCATCATTCTCTGAAACTTTTAGGATATTGTAAGTCTAAAGGCGGATTCATACTTCATCCGGCGTGCGGCAAGCTATTTTTAGCTTCTGGCATTCAGTGTCCGGCATCCGGCAAATTGGCTTCCGGCAAGTTGCCGGATGGGATGGCAATTCATACTTCTTCCGGCGCCGGAAATGCCGGATGACAATTTATTCTTGCTTTTACTATGTTAAAATACTTTGAAATCTGTGCAGTATTTTGTTTCAGGAGAAATTGCGTATGGAAAATATATATAATATTTTCCAGGTCTACTCGTAATTATTACGATGTCAGAGGAAGAAAACTTGCTTGATCTAGCAATTTTGTACTATTTATTGGAGAGAAATTTGTCAAATTTGTCAGTCTTCCATAGGCGTGACTATACTATAATTACGCCCAGAAAAAAGTCTTTATATGACTACCCTGCACATATATATGCTTTCAAGAACGAAAAAAACATACAAAATACTCAGCAATCAAAAATTAAACGAACGCCGTGATTAAAAACAAAAAATTTTGTCAACTAAAAAAATCGATATCTCTCGCATACATTGTATATGCAAAAATCAATCCAACACGCGCTTCAATTGAAATTACATACAAAATATGCTTTCCGGCATCCGGAAAAGTACAAACTGTTTCTACTCTTCCCATCCGGCAAAATTCCAGTCTTCCGGCAAAAAAATGAGACAGCAGCGTGGGAAAAGGAAAAAAATGACGTCATCCGGTACCGGATTGCCGAACGATTTGCCGGATAAAAAATCTAAAAATAGACTTTTTTCAGATGCCGGATGCCGGACGAAGTATGAATCTGCCTTAACACCCACAAAAATTTTGTAAAATTTTTGTGAGAAATTTTTTAAAGCGAGTAAGCCCACGAAACTGTTACGTTTCAGGTATGAAGGGCACGAAAGTTTTATAGTTTTACATACAAAAATTTTTAAAAATTTTTCAAGTCAAACATAAACTTTTGTAAAAAATTTTAAAAAATGAATAAGAGGCTTAAGGGATTTACGGTTTTATGCAATAAACATTTTTTAAGTCGTAGAAAGAGTTGTAACAAACTTTTTAAAAACGACTAAAAAGCTCCAAGATTTTATGCTCAAAAATTTATAACTTTTCTAAAGTTTTTCAAAATATTTGCACACCGAGACAACTTTGCATCACAAACTTTTTAGCATCTGAGCAGAGTCGAGTCGACTCTCCGAGCTTAATACAATAATGTGAAATTTTACATGCTAAAGATCTGGGTTCTACATTGATGTGGAATTTAGCGCGTTGATGCTCGGGGCTTACTTTCTACACCATCTGTACCCCCCATACGTTATATGAATTCGGATCGAATTTCACACTCGGCCCTACTTTCTACACTCCCTGTACCACCCCACACGTTATACGGCACAGCCCTTGAAGCATATACTTATAACATGCCTATGCTTTGTGTACCCTCTGTACGGGCCCGTATAACTACAACCAAGCCTGTAGCCATACATGCACGTGGGCGGGGTTTGGGAGGTTTTGACCCCGGCAGAGTTTTATTGACCGCCAGCAGATTCTCGTTGACCCCCAGAAATGATTGAGAAGTTCATGAAGGGCAAGTCGTCATAAAAATGGAAATGATGCTGCAGTTTAACAATTTTTCTAACCAAAGCATACTTGATTCCAAAGAAGTAACATTAAAACTTTAAAGGCGTTGTCTAAGCAAGTTATTCACATATCTGACTAATATAGCTTGATGCATATGCTGTTTGGATGTTAGAAGACCTTTCTTTTCATTATCAAGAACGACAAGAAATTTTCTATTTACCCCCTGTATGGCTGACCACCAGTCGAATTTCTATGCCGTGCCAATATGCCTTTAGCCACGAATTTTTTCCGGGCGAGGAGGGACACATTTTTCGAAAGCTCAATTTTCACTCAATTTAGTATAAAATTGGCATTTCTGACTGACTTTTTCTTGAAGAAAAAACCTTTGCTCTTTTCAACACCGTTGTAGACCGGGTGGCCGACTATGCCGTCTGGCCGACTGTAGCAGCTGGCCGACTGTACCGGGTGGCCGAATTCAATTTCAAATAGTTTATATGTATAAGTCGAACCTTATGTAAAATGTTTTTACACAAAATATGAATAAAGTGTTGCTAAATATAGATTCCAATGTACAAGATATCATCAAAAAATGCAAGAGCAACGCAAAAATATGCTAATTAAGTAAAAGCAAGCAATGATACCTATTTGAATTCAAAAGTTTTTCATTTTGTAAGAAATTTTTCCCCTCGCATCCGTTCACTTTGTTGAGTATATTTGTTATAAAAATGAGTGAAAATGATTCTGGGGCTGCAGAATATCAGTTGACAGTTCATGGAAATTCGACGTTGCTCAAGTGCGAAAGTCGCACGAATTCCAATCATTTTTGGCTTTTCAAAAAGAATAAAACTAAATGAGGATTTGACGGTTTGCAAACCGTGTAATATGAATGCAACAATTGTGCTAAGCAAGCCAGAGACATTCCAGAGTACGACCCTTAGATAATTTATTCAAGTAAAGACGAAATTCCGTTGTTGTTGTTCTATCTTTCTTGAAAATTCTATTTTTTGCCAAGTTCTAACATATTTTGTTCATAGTTTTTTGCTAAAGTAATATTAAAAAAAGTCAATAGAATCAATCAATATAGGCTTTTATAATGAATTAAAAAATTATGAAGGACATATTTCTGTAGATAATTAGCATATTTTTGTGTCGCTCTTGCATTTTTGATATCTTGCGCATTGAAACCTATATTAAGCAACATTTTATTAATGTTTCGTGCGAAAACGTTTTGCATAAGGCTTGACTTACATATAAAATATTTCAAATTGAATTCGGCCATCCGGTACATTCGGCCATGTGCTACAGTCGGCCACCCGGTACAGTCGGCCAACCGCTACACAATCTTCAACACTCGAAGCATTTTGGGGGGGGGGGCATGGACCCGCCAACCAACCTGACTACAGCTGAATATTACAAGAATTTCACTTGTATTCGGCATCCTGACCGGGAACAAGACCTGAAATTACCCAACCATTTTGTAGGACCTGGACCAGGGCCCGATTCTTAAAATTTTGGACCTGGACTTGGACCCGAACGCAATATTCTTAAAATTTTGGACCCATATCTGAAATTTTTAAAATATGCTACCCGATACAGCTCTAAATTTCACAATCTTCTCTGTTCGTGATGTTAATAAATCGTCTTAAAGAAACTCTTTATCACAAATAGTAACGTCCAAAAAGAACAGGAAAGAAAAAGGATTGTGTAGCGGGTGGCCGACTGTGCCGTCTGGCCGACTGTAGCGGCTGGCAGACCGTAGCGGCTGGCCGACTATACCGGGTGGCCGAATTCAATTTGAAATAGTTTATATGTAAGTCGAACCTTATGTAAAACGTTTTCGCACGAAATATGAATAAAATGTAGCTAAATATAGGTTTCAATGCACAAGATATCATCAAAAAATGCATGAGCGACGCAAAAATATGCCCTTCATAATTTTTCATTTCATTATAAAAGCCTTGATTCTATTGAGTTTGTCTAACATTTTTGTGCAAAAAACTATGAATAAAATATGTTAGAACTTGGCAAAAAATAGAATTTTCAAGAAAGATAGAACAACATCGGAATTTCGTCTTTACTTGAGTAAATTATCTAAGGGTCGTTCTCTGGAATGTCACTGGCTCATTACTTTTTTTCGATACATGGGTTTAGCTGTGGTAAAAGCCATGGGGCCTTCACATTTGTGGAATATCAACAAGGTGCCTTTATTTGAAAAGAATATTGGTGAATTTTTTGTTCATGAAAATTGAAAATAAGTACTCCAAAATTAAGATTTTCTTGTAAATAAATGCCAAGTACGACCCTGAATAAGAATAGTTTCAATAAAACGTTTTAAATTCAAATGTTACAGTGCTCAAAACTACAAACCAGCTCCCAACAAGTGGGCCACGTGAGCTAGAAACGAATTTCGCACTTGAGCAACGTCGAATTTCCATGAACTGTCAACAGATGTTCTGCAGCCCCAAAATCATTTTCAACAAATATACTCAACAAAGTGAACGGATACGAAGGGGAAAATTTGTTTCAAAATGAAAAACTTTTGAATTCAAAGGTATCGTGGTGTGTTTTTGCTTAACTAGCATATTTTTGCATTGCCCTTGCATTTTTGATGATATCTTGCACATAGAAACCTATATTTAGCGACATTTTATTCACATCCCGTGCGAAAAATTTACATAAGGTTGACTTATACATATAAACTAATTCAAAACGAATTCGACCACCCGGGGCAGTCGGCCATATGCTACAGTCGGCCATGTGCTACAGTCGGCCACCCGGTCCACAACGAGAAAGAGCACACTATATAGTTGCAGCACTTTTGAAATTTTTGGCTGCGCTTTTGAAATTTCAGGTCGCACTTCTGGAACACTTGTTGCGCCTTTGAACCGGCTGTGCTTTTGGCTCTCATTTCATGATTCAACGATGAAATGATTTGTTTTCTTCCTAACGAGTGCATAACTCAAGATACCATTTACAAAATTTATAAAGTCAAAATATCGATAGTGAAAAGATGATTTAAGTCTTATGACTACATGTCTTAATTGTTTTTCAGTCAGATGTTCAAGAGGACGAATTATACTTTTTGATGGTAGAAATGACTTTGATTACTTTTGACATGTCCAAGACGGGTATGGTGCACGATCGCTACCTACTGCACGAGCGCTACCTAGTGCAGAAGCGCTACTATAGTCAGAAGTGCTACCAAATTCGAAAAAAAAATATCTTATATACCTTGTGTGTTGAAGGAGAATTTTCGCACTCGTTTTGCATATGCATTCATTACGAAAATAGGGACGATTATGAATCAATTTTTTCTTGCAGGTTATCATCATAAAAAAACAACACACGATTTTTTAACCACTAAATCACGCATATAACGCAAAAAATGACGAATTTCGCATATCAAAAAATTTAAAACATCAACCTGTAAGGCATTGACATCAAAATTATTGACTTGCCAAAGATTACAATTAATCTGAATAAAATTCAAGCGCGCATTGTGAATACGATTATCTAAATTGACATAAACTTGAATTCAAGATTGGAGTGTTGCAGATGTCAGAATTTTAATATATGGATGCTTTATTCATTCACCAAAGTCACAAAACTTACCTGTACAAGACGTATGATGACCTAAGTCTATCTTCGGTTATTCGATTGTTGTGGATGGTAATTTGACAACTTTTTTTGTTCTGATTTCGCTCGCATTCTAAACAGATCCAATATTCTGTTACCTGGCCATTTCGAAGGATTCGTTTTTTTTCGAAATTCGTAAATTCTTCCTGGATTCGTGTTAGATTTGCATTGACCTACCGATTTTTTTAATTTGAAACTTCAGACAGGATTGCATTCACCGAAGTCCATCATGTATAATGCGCGTAAAGGAATTCTGTCTGGTATCTTGTTTTTTTTTCTGATTCCTAGACTTCTTTCTTTGATTTGATGATTTTATTACTATTACCGTCTTCATTAGGTCATTGTTCAGATTTTTTGCATACAACGTTGTTTTATACTGGAATACCACGTCAACAATAACATAAAGTGTACCGCATTTTGTTATTGTAACCGGATGGTCGCATTGATGACCATTTCTGTGAATTTGATTTTTTCGTCGGATTTTCGGTTTTTCGGATTTTTTTGTTAGACAGGGCCATTTTGTTGTTGGGAAACAAGTATTTCCAATGCCCATCATTGTTTTATAAACACGATGCATGATAAAACCACAGTAACTTTCAACACAAAGTGTAAAGGGCGTTTTTTCTAATTTGGTAGCACTTGTGACTATGGTAACGGTAACGCTCGTGCACTAGGTAGTGCTTCTGCATCCCAATCGCCCAAAACAACTTGGACAACTTTTATTACCGATCGAATATTAGAAGGAAAATAACTTACTGATGCGCCCATAATGATGAAGAAATGCGGCACTTCAGAGTAATTATCTGACAAATATTTCGAGAAAAACGGCCGCAATTGCGGGCTTAGCGGACTTCCGGCGTCTAAATCGTCATCAGTATGTTTACGAACATTTTTTGCTGCGTACATGACTGCAAGGAACCAAAAAATAAAAGTAAGTCTTCCTATGTCAATAACGACGGGCTGTTAATGATGACGCATGTACACATATAATACACCCTAAAAAAGGAAGTGAAGAAATGCGTTAGAGCCGTAGGCATAGTTGGCCGCAACGGGCGAAATACAGTGCGACCCGCACACTTTTTTGCAGCTTTCAAAAATTGTGACCCGCAAGTAACCCCAACCGGAAAAACATTTTGCTGCACTAAACCGCAACCGCACTGCGGTTTAATGCAGTTTATGGACCCGCAATGAGTTCTCGAGTGGAGTACTTTTTGCGGTTCTGGTAGCCGCAATCGATACAGTATATGCAATTCTGCGCTGAATAACACTAGATACCTTAATGAATATGAACAGTACAGTAATATGATCGTGTTATCGATAAGATTACCCATTTTTTTAAAACCAGCTCTGTCTGAAATTCGTATGATGAATATTTCTTTGTGAAAACTTCCCTACGGCTTTTAAGTACATATATAGAAGAAAAATGTCGCCAAACTTTAAGGTCTGATGATTAATAAAATTCTTAAAGAAGTTGATGTAAATTTTTTAAAATTTGTGTTTTTTACATTATACATTGCCTTAAGAGCATCCATAGATAGTGCGATGCTGATCTGATTGCCTTTCTTGGACAAAAGTTCGAAAAAAATAATTTCTGGTTTGAAATTGCAGTGGACTGTGCTTACCATTGCTGTTTTCCGGTTCCGCATTTTTCCGGAACCGCACAAAAGTTTGCCATTTTGAGAGCTGCAACCGACCCGCAATTGCGGGCTGCAAAATTTGTGGCGAAAAAAAATCGGCCAAATATGCCTACGACTTAAACAAAAATGAAGGTCTTGTGTTTCATGGAACTTATTCAAACAAACTACTACAAAAGTAATAATTCCCTAACTTACAGAGAATCCAATTCGGCTAGACTAACCGTCACTGCATCTTAAATCTAAGCAGTCATAGTGAACAAAGCTGAAATTTCCGGTGAGTTTAAAAAATTGTGTAGCGGATGGCCGACCGTGCCGATCATGCCATCTGGCCGACCGTGCCACGTTGCCGAATGTAGCGTGTGGCCGACCGTGTCGGCTGGCCAACCATGTCATGTGGCCGACTTTTAGGCTTGTATACTATTTTTAATATTAACATATTATTTTATTTAGACCGTCTCACGCAATTTTTCCATTCATTTGTTGGGCAAATGAGCTTATAATTTTCCTGCAAGATTCCATAATGTATATTCTATTTATATATATATTTAAAAATTATGTTAGCTAATAATTTTTTTTCTAAAATTTAAACAAAGGAGTAATAAGCATGCTTAAGAAATGTTATTTCTATTCGCAAACGATGAAAAAACAAAATATTCTTTCATTGTAGTTCCCATTAGGAGGTACACTGAGGAGGTTTCTTATTATTTCGTCAAACTCGTCGCCACTGTTAGTTAAATTGTAGTTCAGCGAATAAAAAAAACAAAGATTAACTTGGCCAATTTTTCCAGTTAGCCACATAAGCTAGAGAAACTGTTGGATTTTTTCAACTAATAGAACTGGAAACCAACATCAACAGACATCAGAGCCAAGCGTCTAACTAATTTATTTTTGACCCTAAAAATATTTGAGTCCTTTTTACTTCTACCACATGTATTGAAATTTATTTTTAGTAAGGTTTTAACTTTATAATGTTAAAACGTTTTCTCATAGAAGTCGGCCACATGACACGGTCGGCCAGATGCTACAGTCGGCCCCATTGCATGATCGGCTACACGGAACTTTTGGCCACGTGGCACAGTCGGCCACTCGGCATACAACGCTGTAAAAACAAATTTCAAACAGTGAGAAGATGAATTTCAGGTGTGGCATTGCTGAAGAATAGCACGCGAAAAGTCAGTCGAACTAAATAGGAGCAACAGCAGAAGATAACGAATGTAACGGACACATTATACAAAAGAAACTGGTTTCCTCATTCATAAAAGGTACCCTAATACTAGGCAAGATAGGCTGTTAGAAGTGAAAAAATCAAATACAAAAGAAAGGTCGGACGTTGAATGAAAAAAGGAAATTACTGTCTAATGAAACTAGCTTGATACTTCTAGCATATTGGAGAGCTCGTGCAAGAACATGCCAGATTAGAGTCGACACTAGCGGAAAAAGACTTCAAAACGAGAGCAAATGTACGTAGCAAATTTTTGCATTGTCCCCGATGAATGAATACAACTTTGAATTCATATTTACTTTGAGCTGAAGCCCAAGTTCTAATTTTTGGCGCTTGACAGTGAAATGCGCATAATTCTTCCATATTGGAAATTTTCATATAACATTTCGCGTATTTTATTATCAAAAATTAACACAATTTTTGGTCTCGATGTCGTCAAAAGTAACCAATTATATGCATCTTCTTCAAATCATCGTCAAATAAATCCCTGATATGCAATGCAGAGAAAATACGCGTTGTAAAAATTCTCTAGAGCTGGTTGAATTCCCTTCACATTCGTGTTCCATATGAATTCAAAATCTTCTTTTTTAATCCACATATTTCGGACAATTTTTCTTAGCTGCGATTAAGCTGAATTATGGACTAATGCAATGCAATGACTTCTAATGTTTTGACCTTATAAACTGCACCAAAATGCCCGTAAAAGCAAATTTTATGGGGAGTAACATCTGGTGGAGGTCAAGAAGCGCTGAAAAAATGTTTTTTCGTCCGAAAAATTAAAAAAACGCTCATCAATGAATTTATACCAATCAGTCAATGAAAAAAATTGATATTTTCATGGGGAAGTGCTTTCGACTCACAAGTTAGGGGAGAGTGGTCGAAGTCGGGGTTGGAGGTGGAAGGAACAGAGGTCCCCACGGTCGTTAATTCAGGTAGAGGTAAAACCGTAAATTGTAAGGGTAATACTTGATATATGCCGCGCGACGTACCGTGACTTTCTTTCTTTCTTGCTCTCAACTTTATTCCGGAGGGGGTGGTGTGGGTACTTTGGCCACAAAAAAATTCTCACTTACGAAAATGAATAATGCCCCTATTTAACGCTTTTTACGGCCAAAAATGTTTACTTTTTCAACCCCATTTTCCATCTCCCAATCATGCAACTTGGATGTACTAATTATACGCAGAGAATGGTCAGACTTGTGAACATTGTCAATCCTGCACATTTCAAAAATCGGGCACACCATATTTTTGGAAACATTATTTGCTCCAGCATCATCAGGTTAGGAGTATGACCACATTCGTCACTCATAAGGGTTTCAACAGTGCTTTCAATATGGAGTGCTGATGACGAATGGGGCTTTAATCACATTTGATTATGAATCACGAGCTGAAAACCAGGTACCATTCCTGCACTCATATGCATCCGCGTCAACGGACGTTGGATGTCTCAACTCATAGCAGGGAAGTATGCCACAGCTTGGGTGGAGAAATATAACCATACGCGCACAGAAGACCCAATGCAGAAGCTGGAAAAAGGAAAGCAGAGAATGAAGAGGAAGAATTTTAAGAACATTATGTTTTTCTTCCCAAGCGGCGATTTTTCGATAAATCACATATTTACATAACTCATTATTTCATCTCCCACTTATTATAAAATGATTTTCTTTGAGTAGTATATATAAATGTGCTGATATCCTTTCCTAAAAATTGCTATATGGCACAGAAGTTGTTTACTTTTCCATAATCATCTTCTCGGTAAATGTGTCAAAAAGACCAGAGTATATAATTCCTCTCAAGCACACATTGTGCAATTTTTTTCGAATTACTATACCCTACTGAGGATGAGGTCTACCAACATTTTTTGCAATAGTGACCTGTTTTTACCAGGGTAGTAAATGAATATCCAAATCTAAGACCGGGGTAATACATCCCAATACCCCCCATGGGGTGCTCTGGGAAGGAAGCCTTGCAAAAAATTTTTCGCCAAATGTCGAAACTGCCCAAACTCTTTTCGCATTTCCAAAATTGCTTTCGTCAAAAATACAGATTTAGCAGAAAAACAAGGGCTCTGAAACGCACAATTTTGCTATCGATTATGGCGTTGGTGAATAAAAACCGAAAAAAGCTATTTTTACGTATATTCCAGTGCTGAATGAATGAATGAACTAGATTTATTACTCAGAGGAAAAGAATAAAAATAAAAAAGTGAAACAAAATTGTGAATACAAATAGAAACGATATAAAATGAGCACAAATCGGGATAAAATGCAACTCAAAAATATAGACAACCGTCGGAAAACCAAAACAAAAAAATAAAACGACGGATAAGTCATACATGTATGATAAGGTTAATTGCCAGGAATATTTTTTTGGGGACACACATCTATTCGACGTCAATCTTCACTGAACTTACTGTAAAATTGGCATTTCTGACTTGACTTTTTCTTGAAGAAAAAACCAAAAAAAGTTCACTGCCTTTGTTTTTTTAACGCTTGAAACATTTTGCGGTGCTATGGCCCCCCAACCCTTTGCCTGCAGGCCCGTGTATGATCCTTTGGCCGAGTAGGGCGGGAGAATATCAAGCTTCACAACGGAGGGGAATTCCATGAGTAGAGAACTTATAAAATCAACAGAAAAATGAAACAGAAACGCACCCTGGATATTCTTTCAACACTTAATCCCTGGGGGGGAGGTAAAGTTGGGTGGGGCAAACTTAAATTTAAGTAAAAAAATAGTTTAAAAAATCAGAAAAGAAGGAAAAAAATTTAGGCTCTTTCCCAATTTAGGGAAAAAATGCTGATATGGTTCTCATGTGGAAAAACATCTTCGAGGAAAAAACGGTGGTTGGGGGGTAACCGGAAGTTAAGGGTTCCAACATTTGGTTACTGGGTCCGACCAGTTGAGTACAACAAATTTTTTCCCACAGACCTTTTCGTCATTTCGCGAAAGAGGTTAAATATTTTCACCATTTTCGTCATATACTTTTTCGCTCAAACATACACACCATACATGTGCATAGTATCAGTTTCAGGCCGGGGATAAATTCCAAAAGCGTTGGGTGGCAAATTTTTTCCTGATTTTATAAAAGTACAGTTTATTTAGGATACCAACATGATGTACAGTTATTTCTACTGACTAACACTATTTAATGTTCAGCGTGAATATCGATTTGTAAATAGTGGAGTTGTCTAATAAACAGGTTGTTATATTTGTCAATAACAATCTGTTCAGTGTAAATGTCGATTTGTCAATAATGTGGTTGTCTAATGAACATTATATGGAATTTTTTGGAGTTTTTGGATTTTTCACCTTATTTTTCAAACCTGTTTATTAGACAACCACAAAAAACTTGCAACCACTCATACATGCACACAAGGTATGGATTTACCCTACCCTAAAAAATTTGGCAGAAGTTTACTATAGGCCAAAAATTTGGAAAAAGTTTTCTATAGGCCAAAAATTTAGTGAAGTAAAACGCAACAAATATTTTGAAAAGATTAAATTACAAAAAAGTTCAATTTAAAACACAGTTTATGACTAATGTTAGCAAACAACTTTGTTGAGTAATTATTGATACAAAAGGCAATAAAATTTCATTTAAAAGTGAAAAAATTACTATATACCTGATTTTTGGAAAAAAATTACTGAAGGACCAATTTTGGTTATTTTCTATACCCTGGGACACCTGACCATATGCATGTATGCAACCACTGATTGTACAGCTGAATATTGGTTGGCGAAAATTGACTGACAGTAAATCCCCGACCTAAGGCCCAGCCCGGGGATAATCCCCACGCTCTCCCCCCCCCCTATGCACATGTATGATACGCACACATGATTTATTTATGCTTTTCTGCGCTTTTTAAAATATTTTTATGCTTTTTCAGTCTCCAAGGCCCAAATTGCTGAAGGCGATGTAGCCTACTCCCATGAGTAAATCTTGGAGTAATAAAAAACGGCATTGCTGAATGAAGAGTAGAGTAAATTTCGGAGTAAGAAATAAACAACTTACCCCGAGATTCTACTCCTGCTAGGAGCGGGAGTAAATCTCAGAGTAGCACTGTTCAATGTATAATTTGCAAAAATATGGAGGTAGTTGGTTTGCTTGATTTCTCGGACGATATTACTGCTGAAAATCAAATTATTCCTCGTCATTTGAACAGACATAATGATCCATTCAAAAACTACAGTGATGTCGATTTTTGCTTGTGATACCGATTTAATTAGGAAACTGTACAGAAGCTTATAACAATATTTTACGAAACAGTTTGTCACCTGAGACGAAGGTAATTTACATCAGATATTCAACAATGACGATACACTGGGCAGGCTAGTTGTTCCTCTCTCAAAATGGACATCCAACGACTGGTAAACTGGTTTGGCCGATACTGATCCGAGATTGTAGGGCAATTGCATATTTCCTGCTGTGGTCGATGTATGACTTTTCTAAATATTCTAAATACTGGCTGGTGTACGAGTAGCTTGTGCTGAATTCGACTTGATCAAATAGTAATTTGCTTTTGCTTCTGATGCCAAAATTTCGCGCTCCAATGCTTTTTGCCTTAGAGCATGCTCCTCTTGCATAAAAATCATTTTGCTAGTGTACTTCTTGATCAAATTCTTTTTTGTATTTCAAGAATTTCCTGCTTTAAAGCATCAGGATTACTGTAGGTGACTGGTGTGCAAATCGATTTTTTGCTTTGCTTTGGGCAGTTATTGTTTCTGTCGATAATTTTGAAACTTTTGCACTGGGCTCATCAGTTTTGATGCTTTCAGGATATTTCTGATCCTGCGATATGTCACTGTATGCAATGGCAGTATCCTTTTCTCTATCTAAATTTGCATATTTTCTGTCAATAGCATTCTAGACGCATCATCATCAGACTTGTTAGAAATTCTTTCAAACTGACCCAGTAGCATCTCCCATATTCTCTTGAAAATCTCTGGTAGATCCGAGGGCATGGGACTACCACCTATTCCTGCCGTGTATTTATGGTAGGCACTGACAGCACCTTCAGCATTCTGTGAAAACATGCAATTAGTTCATCATTACACAGGTGTTCCTTGCTTTACGGTATTTATCAAGTGGAGATTTTCAAGGAGAATATGGAGATTAGCACAATGTTAGCCAGCCATCTGTTTCACAAAACATTATGCAAAATAGCTGAACTGAAATCACAATTAATTTATTTTCCGCATGTCAAAGAATTGAAACAAATTCAAGCTGGTTCTTATAGGAAAAGTGGTTTTCCTGGTGTAGTAGGCGCTATAGCCTGTACACATATACCCATTATTGGCTGTGGTGGAGTAGATAGTGAACTGTACATAAATAGGGAGGGATTCTTTTCGATCAATGTACAGCTTATGTGTGATGATAAAATGCAAATTAGAAATGTGGCAAGCTGGAAAGGCAGCACGCATGATTCCAGGATATTTAATGAATCCAAGCTAAAAGAAAAATTGGAAATCATGCCAAGTTGCTATCATATATTTTGTGACTGAGGCTATCCTTGTCTCCATTATTTGTTGACACTTTTGGTTAATTCCCAAAATGCGCCAGATCAACGCTACAATCATGTTCGGTCATCTACCCGCATTATTATCGAACATGTTCATGGGTCATTAAAAAGACGGTTTCCATGCTTAACAAACAAGACTAGATTTACCCCGAGATATGTGGTGTTGTTTACTGCGTTTTGCATAATTTGTCATTGCTGTATAGAGACTATGAGGATGCCCAAGATGATCAGGTTGACGATGATGACTGGCCTACTGTATATCAGCCTAATGCCCAAGGTATTGCAAAAAGACGCATGATCATTGATCATTATTTTCAATGATAATATTTTTTGGAATAAATAAAATCGTGCGAAACATCTGTGGTATTTATGTACAAACAAACATTTTTTAAATCCTTCCATTTTGTCTGTAATCGCTGAATGGTTCTATCTTTATATTCAGGGTTTTCATGGAATTCTTCAACAATTTCTGCCCAAGCTGCTTTTTTGATCTTCGTTGCAATGTTATCTGCCTTTTTGCTATAAATAATATCTTTTTGGCTATCAATGTGCTCCACCAAAAAGTTAACTTCCAGGTCGGAAAAATTGCGATTGCGTGATTTTTTTGCCGCTCATTATTAATCAAATGAGAATAAGAGAAAGAAAATCAAATCTTGAGATAAAGTCAACAGAGAAAACTTGCAATACAGCAAAAAAATAACAAAAATTGTTGACTTTTTCTGCTACTCCGAGATTTAATCTGAGATTAGCTATAGCTACTCTGCCGCTACTCTGCTTTCAGCAATACTGAGTAGGAGTAGCCTACTCCGAGATTAACTCCAGGAGTAGCTACTCCGAGAGTAGCCTTACTCTGAAGTTTACTCTGAGAAAAGTTACTCCTCATACAGAAATTCGGGCCTACTTTATCAGAAACGGAGAAAAAATTTTTTATTTGATTTTCACATCAGATTATAATAAGAGTATATCAAAATTTAATAAATAGCAAAGAATCCTGTAGCCTAAACTGCCTAGAATTTTAATTCCTGACATCTCTGTGAACAGCAAGAGCAAAAAAATATGGATATTTCTGAAATATTTCTTAATTTTTATACTCTAGACCGCTAGAAAATGCTGGAAAAAAATCAAGGCTTATTCAATGATTTAATGCTTAATTCTTCAGACTAGAATGATGTCCAGACTTGAGTCTTGAGCGAATATTTTCAATCAGCTATAACCAGCTGAAAAATCAGTTTGAAGTCAACAATATTTTATAAATCTAGGTAAACTAGCAAAAATCATGAACTACTACCGGCGCGAGCCGCAAGGCGTCGAAATTTGTTTTATTTTGATATATTCTAAAACGCTAGAAATTGAATCTTTTTAATTCATTTCTTCGATGAGAGGTCTAATTTTGGGGTCAATTTAATCATTCTACTTACTCGGACGCAATGCAAATATCATGTATATAAACATGCAGCTAGATTTCGAAAATCATGCAAACAACCAAGAATTTGGATTATTCAATGAGGAAGAATATCTATCATTGTTTCATGCTGGCAAATTTTCAATCATCGTTCAAATGCAAGAAGCTTATGATTACAAAATTCATAAGTTTTTATAGACCGCAAAATTCAGGATCACTGATTAAACAAAGAGATGAGATATACTAGGCGGTGATTGGATGTTAACTACCGATGGAATAAACGCCCCTGAGCTGGGTTATATCTTGAAAAATAGACATTATAATCATTCAGACGCGATGTGCCGGTAAACTTTGAGATTTTGACCGTCTAAAATGCACCAAAACTCATCTTTCCGACTTAGAAATTCCAGACTTTTTTCGCTATTTGACGAAAAATCCCAAAAAATTTTCGCAGTTTCAGACTTTTCCTCGCCGAAAACACCGACTTAGTGAGAAAACAGTAAGGGTTTTTCTGCACACAGCAACCGAAATCCAGGTTGTGCAGCCAAATTTTTCCTGCAAGTTACTGAGTGCAGTCGAGAGACTTACGGCTTTTGGGATTGGTTAATATGGTTTCCTATCTGGAGATGCATTTTTATGGATTGTGTCGCAACTTGGCGCCCGTCTCACTTTGGCGCCTAGTATGTGTGATTTTATCAATGCAAATTTTAGGAGCAGTTTTAAATTTTACATTTTGCATTATGGGATAAAAAATATTTGCGTTAATGATCTTTATATTTATTTAAATCATAAAGTCAACAGTACGTAGCGTGAAAAATAGGGCCGTGTACAATGAAGAGGGGGCGGGGGCGCCTTTCTAACTTTTCTAACTTCACCACCTTTCTAACTTCAAAATCCCAAACAGTGTACAACGCATACCTGTAAACGGGTGGAGGGCTTGGGGGAAAACCCCCAACCCCAAACTCGTCCGAACCCTGTACCCAAATGTCGGAACTAGCCACGTCCATGAGATGAGAAAAAACAGCAAGAAAACGGTTTACGACTGAAAAAGAAATGGAATGCTGCGAAAATTTGAATCACTCTATAGAATTGTTCAGGAAGTTCATATTCCAATTCAATTTTCGGCTACGAATATCTTTCTAAAAACGACGTAAAGACTGTGGAGATGATTAAGTCTAAAATTGTGTAAATATTTTGATAGAAATGTTATACGAACAATATCGACTTTTTCATACGAATCAATTGAACACAAAAACATGGATTTGAGTTTCAAACCAGAATCTGCCTGAATTAACAGAGAAAATTCAGAAATTCTATCAATTTATCAGTCATTGACAACATATAAAGTTTGCTGCGACGATACAAATACACTATTCGAAGAGAATTCGTTCGCGTTCAGGCCAAATGCAAGTAATAAATAGGTAAATCTTATATTCAACGAATCGGCGCCAAGCGCCAAAAAAAAAATTGCGTTTTCAGCCCCTAAAATGTCTAATAATCAATTATATTTAGTGTTGAATCAGTGAAAAATTTTGTGCCAATGGGCACAAACGTTCAAAATTTTTTATGCTATTATATACTTTTTTGCGCCAAAAACCACTTTTTGGCACAAAGTGAACACTGATGATTTACCCATAGTAAACTTGATTTCTTACCGATATCACGCTTAAAATTAAGAACGTGGGGAATCTGTCAAAGCTAAATATGATACTGCAATCGACATTGACGTTGATTGTTAGACCTCAAGTATTACACTTCTGTCGTAGGTTTCTATGTCGTGTAACTGTCTCGAAAAATCATAGATTTGATGTTTCATTTTGGTGAATGAGGAGACCACCGAGCACTGAACATGATCAGCAGGACCGTTCTTAGGGTTTTAGCGGCCCTGGGTAAACTTTTAGATAGTTTTTACCATTTTCACCACCATTTTTGGGTAGTAGATGATTGACTACTTTACATATTTTGGAATACCTAAAAACGACACATAATTCCATCCAAGGTTTTTTTGCACAGGCCAGGTTGCAATGTGCAACTAGGGGAAAAATTTTGGTTGCACAGATAAATTTTTAGTTGCTCACTCTAAAATCGATAAATTTGCGTAAAATTTATCGTAAAAATCATCGCAGATCAGTTTTCCTGTATTTCATTCGATCCGCGTCGGTTTTAGGCATTTAAAACCCAATTTTCTGAGTCATGGAGAGAAAATGAAAAGGTTAATATGATAACACTAGAGTAATTTGTTCGGCGCCGAGCGCCGAAAATTTTTTCTGAATTCCAATATTCTAGAACGCTGGAAAATGAATTTTTCCACCTTTTATTTCCTAGACAGAAGGTTCGATTTTTCAGTGAATTCAATGAATTTTCAGTCAGACAAACTAGAATTCAAAAACTAGGCAAGCGACACTAAGAATTTGGATCCTTCAACCGGCAAGAATTTCTAGCATTGTCTTACTCTCAAAATGTTTTAATCGCATGAAAATCAAAATTTGTTTGAAGATCGCAGAAAAAAATTTGGGAAAATGATAGGGATGAGCCGGGTATTCGGATCCGCCTAAATTTTAGGATCCGGATCCGATCTGAATCCGCTAAACCAGATTTTTTTGGATCCGGACCCGCTGAACCAAAATTTTTAAGATTCGGATCCGGATCCGCTGTTGTCAACGATTAAGATCCGGTCATAATCGGATCTTTATTTATTACTATTCATATAAAATTTTGCAGTATTAGAAAACACCAAAAATTTTCCGGCGCCCCGCGCCGGATTTTATAATTCTTTGCAAAACTAATTTTCTACAAATCGTGCTTTCTCGATAAAAAATTTCCAGTAAAGGAAAAAATGTTGGCGGTCCACCTGTACGGAAAAGGCGAATTTTGGTCCATTTCAGAACGTCAAAATCTATTTTTCCAACTTTCTTGCAACTGTAATTTTAAACATGAAGCCGAGTTTGAATTGAGAAGCATCATGGAACTAATTCTCAGAAATTTCAGGTCTAACTCGAAGTTTTTCAGATTTATGAAAATTATGAGTATATTTTCTTAATTTGCAAGATGATTATGAAAAATGGGAACCCGAGTGCTATTAGGAAGAAACTTTGTGCGAAAATACATAAAAGATCATGGTTTTTTCAGTGTATAAAAAAAAATTCTTCGTACAAAGACTTTTTGGCCGATCTTTGTACAGGCACAAAGAGGCTTGTACAAAAAAAACACTGCAATGGTAGCAAAATTATACTTGAGAAACAGTAATTTTTCAACAGTATCACCCTTCAAACGATTTTTGGTAGGATCATAAATTTGACCAGCACCACTGGATAGCTGTTCATAGGGGACACTTTCGCTGGTGTTAATTTAAGCTTACTTTCTGCATGAACCAATTGTCCAGAGACGTTTGAGATTTAAGTTCATGCTTTATCTTTAAAGAAAACACATTTAGCCGCAAACTGTTTATACTCGTATATCGCCATATGTTTCCTCTCCAAATGTTTTCTCTGACATCCAGTAGCACAACCTTTTCTGGATAACTGTATTCTGCATTTATTGCACTCTGCCTTTTTTCATCATCTGGGAACACTGTGAAGTAGTCCCATACTCTGCTAGCTAAAGAAAAACTTGAATCCATAATTTCTGAAAAAAAGTATCCATTTCTATTCATTTCTTTCCTGATGAAACCAAAATTAATCAAAGCATAAATACAATTTAATGAATGAAAATTACTAATTAGTACATGTTAACTATTTCAATAAACGAACACCTCAATCATTAATAATCTATTAATTTATTGACAACAATTCAATTTCAGACAAATTAGACATAGTACATATACTTATTGAAAGATCTGGATCCGATCCGGACCCGGTCGGATCTGTTCCTCAAGATCCTGATCCGGATCACTGTTTTTTTCCACGAACTTCTTTCCACAAATGTGAAAAGGGGTCCAATTTTTTTCCACATGTGGAAATTTTTTTTTCGTCTTAAAATCCTCGTTTTTCGCTTAAAAATGCTCACAGACGCTTTATCGCACTGTTATTGACCTTTTTCAAGCGTTCCGGTGTTTTTAGAGAAGTTAATTCATTAAAATGGAAGGAAAAATTGAAATGTTCGACTTTAAAGCCTAATCTACAAGCATTGTGGAACAAAGTTTCTAGCAAACTATCCGAGAGCATGATTGACTTTGAATTATATGGGAAATCGATGGTCAAGTCCTCTATGATGACAAGTGAAGGCCCAAAAAAGATGATATCCGGGCGCCGGAAATTTTTTTGGGTATATTGACATTCTGGGACGATGGAAAATCAATTTTCCGAACATTTATTCCGAGAATTAGATTCCAATTTTGTGTTCAAAATCCGTAATTTCTAGAATTTTACTTGAAAATTTTTAAAATCTGTAATTTATTTGTAAACTCCCAAGAACTTGGTCGAAAATATATGAGTAAGAAGAGTGTAAATTTCCGAAAGATATTTCCATGAAGCTTTTGAATTGATTTTACGTTAGCAAAGAAATAATCGCATCAAAAAGCATAGAGACTTGACGTATTGATCTTTCTCAAAAGGAAAAAATGCGATCATCATTAAATATCATGATAAAATATTGAAGATTACCAATTAAAACATGAGATAATACGTTTAAGATGATGAAAACTATTATAGACTAAGTGATAAATGAAGTAAGACATGATTAAAGCTGCGCCTGAGCTACTTGATAAATAATTATAATTATTAAAGTTAACCAGCGCGAAGTGCCGGAAAATTTTGAGATTTGGACCATACCTGTAAGACTTCCGACCAGTTGGGGGGGTGGGGTAAATCCGAAATTTGGGGGGGCGGTAAAAAAAAGTCGAAATTTTTCCCAAAAAGGCCAAAAAACATACACTTTTTGGCAAATTTTTTTAATTTTTAAAAATGGGGGGGGGGGTAAATGATTTTGGGTACAGGGTTGGCCAAGTTCGGGGGGTCCCCCCCCCAATCCCCCAAGTACAGGTATGATTTGGACCTCCTAAAATGCACCGAAATGCATCTTTTCAATATGAAAACCCTAAATTTTTCTTCCACATTTGTGGAAAGACCTTAAAAATTTTTTCCACATTCCAGATTTTTTTCCACATTATAGTGCAAATGTGGAAAAAATAGTGATCAGGTTCCCGTCGGGATCCACTGGACGAAATTTTTTTGGATCCGGATCCGCTGTCGCCAAAAAAGTCGATCCGGCCCATCCCTAGAAAATGACCGAAAAAAATGTTAGTTTTCAATCAAGTTCGTTAAAAACAATACAGGATCCATATTAATTGGATAATTAGAACTTATAAGCACTAACTAGAATGACATTTTCTAACCGCGCCGCGCACCAGAATAATATAAAAATTTATAAATTAATTGAAACCCCCGACGCGGAGCGCCGGAATATTTTCACTTTTTTCCATTTTAAAACGCAT